>CAXKVI010000001.1:14994605-15129605 GCA_964058755.1 Campiglossa producta | reverse complement strand
AGGAAGGGAAAGGAAAGGAAAGGAAAGGAAAGGAAAGGAAAGGAAAGGGAAGGGAAGGGAAGGGAAGGGAAGGGAAGGGAAGGGAAGGGAAGGGAAGGGAAGGGAAGGGAAGGGAAGGGAAGGGAAGGGAAGGGAAGGGAAGGGAAGGGAAGGAAGGGAAGGGAAGGGAAGGGAAGGGAAGGGAAGGGAAGGGAAGGGAAGGGAAGGGAAGGGAAGGGAAGGGAAGGGAAGGGAAGGGAAGGGAAGGGAAGGGAAGGGAAGGGATGGGAGGGAAGGGATGGAAGGGAAGGGAAGGGAAGGGAAGGGAAGGGAAGGGAAGGGAAGGGAAGGGAAGGGAAGGGAAGGAAGGGAAGGGAAGGGAAGGGAAGGGAAGGGAAGGGAAAGAAAGGAAAGGAAGGAAAGGAAAGGAAAGAAAGGAAAGGAAAGGAAAGGAAAGGAAAGGAAAGGAAAGGAAGGAAAGGAAAGGAAAGGAAAGGAAAGGAAAGGAAAGGAAAGGAAAGGAATCCATGAGTGATTTATGACTCATCCACGCGTCATTTATGACTCATACACACGTAAGTTATGACATCTCTATGAGTCATTTATGAATCGTCTTTGAGTCATATACTACGGATCTAAATATTAGATATATTTGGCTTATAGGATTCTTTTATAGAAGAGATATCATAAATAAAGAAAAGAAAAGGGAAAAAACCAAAAATAAATCTAATAAAATGAAGTCTTGTGCTAACTACTACATGTTTTCACATCAAACTTTACGAGTACTTGGTACTCACGCCGCATTTCCTTTTTGTTGTACAAAAAAAAAAAAACACTAGAATATGTGCTAATTTTGTAAAATGCCGCGTTTCCCACACCAAACTGAGTTAAGCAATCACTCTTGTCACTCATTTGCAACGTTTCGCTCGAGTTTTTGTCAATGAACTTACAAAACGTTTAAGTACGTGCTCACATCATCATGTCACGTTGATCTTGATAAGAGTTCTTAATGCTTGTCGAAGCTTTTTGTTTCAGATATTATCGCACATAAGTGTAATTATCTACTACTACATACACACTTTAATATTTTTAATTTTCTTATTGTTGTGATGACAATTTAATACGTTTTATGGTTTATTTAGTAATATTGAAGAGATCGTGTCACGATAAGGAAAACTAATTATGAGAAAGTTTTATTGGTTTATCAACAACGGCAGGTTGTATGTGTTGCTATGCTGGCTATAAGTGTGTTAAGTGCACTCTTGTAGAACCAAGCTGTAATTAGACGCCGGCAAGCATAAGTACACGATGGCATCACGGTAGACACCTGCGTTTAGCAGTCAAATATTGTGAGCTCGACTCTCGGAGAAAGCAACAAAGCAACGTGAGAAAGTTTGGTGTCATTTAGAACAAAGTGTGATGTAATTTAGTATACATTGGCATCTTGGGAGACACCTTGGTTGAGCGTTCAAGATACTTGAGTTCGATTCTCGGGAAAGTCAATATAAGAACTCAGAAAAAAAATTTTTGATTTCATTTTTTTTGCTTTGACTTCTTTGGTGGTAGAATGCCGTGATTTTGGTTGATATAACCAGCTTATTTTTCTCTGTGTATTACTTACATTGAATATATGTAGCTCAGGGGCTATCACTTTGTGATTTTAGAAACATACCTGTAAAGAAAAAAAAAAGAAAACATTTTAGTTAGTAAAAAATACAAAATATAAGCAAAAAACTAAATTTTAAAATTTTAAAAAGTTTTTTTTAACATAAATGAAATAAAAAAGCATAAATAAAAAATGAAAATAAAATAATAATAGAAAAAATAAGAAAAATTAAACAACAAATTAAGTGAAATAAAGTTAAATAAAAAATAAATAAAAAACAATAAAAAAAATAAAATAAAAAACAATGAAAAAAAAAAAATAAAAAACAATAAAAAAAAAAAAATAAAATAAAAAAAAAATATTAAAAAAATATTTGAAAAAAAAAGATATATTTAAAAAAAGAAAAAAAAAGGAAAAAAAAAATAAAATAAAATAAAAAACAATAAAAAAAAATAAAATAAAATAAAAAACAATAAAAAAAAATAAAATAAAATAAAAAACAATAAAAAAAAAATAAAATAAAATAAAAAACAATAAAAAAATAAAATAAAAAACAATGAAAAAAAAAAAATAAATAAAAAAAACAACATAAAATAAAAAAAAAATATTTAAAAAATATTTAAAAAAAAAGATATATTTAAAAAAAGAAAAAAAGGAAAAAAAGAAAAAAATTAAAATAAGAAAATAAGACTAATATAAAATAAAAAAAGGATAAAAGGAACAAAAAATAAATAAATAAAAATAAAAAAGGAAACAAATAAAAAATAATAAAATGAGAAAAAATGAAGTAAAATAAACTAAAAGAAAAGAAAAAAAGAAAAAACAATAATAGAATGATAGTGAGAAAAATGAAACGAAAAAAAATAAAGAATAAAACAATAAGAAAATAAAAATTAAAAAAATTTAAATAAATGAAAAAAATAAATAAATTAAAATGGGGGAAAAAGTTAAAAATTCTAAATATATTTTTTGATTTTTTGATGGCCTTATTTATTTAAAAAATGTAGAATTTTAAATAGACTAATGATTTATTTTCTCTTTTCTCATTGCAGGTAAGCAAACCAAATTAAAAACATAAAATGTGTTACGCTGAATATGCCCATTTTGGGCAAAGGTGTGAAGAAAATGCCATTTACAAAATGTATGTAAGTAAGACAACTACACTAATTTAAAGTGACTTTGATGTGGCGAAATAGGTATTTAATTGAAGTGAATTAGGTCAGCGCACATTTCAAGGTTTGCAATTTCACTTTCTAGCCATTTCGTTTTGTAAAAGAAAAATCACAATAAAAAAACAAAAAAAAAAAAAAACAAAAAAAAAATAAACTAACGAAAGTAGACCTGTGAAGCCACAAAATCAGTTTACTATATGGTGAAACTTATATGCTGTAGATCGCATTCAAGTTAATTAGCTTAATACGCTCACGACCTTAAGCGAGTATTAAATGTGTGTGCTCTTTGTTGGTTGGAATAGTATAGCATTACATTAACTAGCGCTTCCTACTATGTAGTATATTAAATCTCAAGTGTGTATTGCTGTAGTGCAGTGTCAATGGTCAGTGCAATTTTCGCTGAGCTGGGAACTTTAAATTTCACTGAAAGATTTTGTAACTTACATATATGTAGTATGCAGTATTTGTGTGTGTTTGTTTTGCGCATAGCGTGGATTGAAAATGCAACAGAGCATTGACAGTGAGAGTAGAAATTTAACCTACTATGCACATAAATGTGATAGGGATGCTGTTCTCCGGATTTTAACAAATTTATGAGACTTTGTTGAGTCGTATAGCAAAAAAAAAGAAAAATATAAAAAAAAATATAATAAAAAAATATAATAAAAAAATATAGAAAAAATATAAAAAAAATATAAAAAAATATAAAAAAAATATAAAAAAATACATAAAAAAATATAAAAAAAATATAAAAAAATATAAAAAAAATATAAAAAAAAAATCAAAAAAATATAATAAAAAAATATAAAAAAAAATATAAAAAAAAAATATAAAAAAAATAAAAAAAAATATAAGAAAAATATAAAAAAAAATAAAAAAAAAATCAAAAAAATATAAACAAAATATAAAAATATATAAAAAAAAATATAGAGAAAAAATACAAAAAAAATACAAAAAAATATAAAACAAAACATAAAAAAATTAAAAAAAAAATATATAAAAAAGAATATAAAAAATATAAAAAAAATATATATAAAAAAATATAAAAAAAATATTAAAAAAGATAAGAAAAAAAATATAGAAGAAAAATATAAAAAATATAAAAAAATTTAAAAAAAATGATATAAAAAATATAGAAAAAATATACTAAAAATAAAAAAAAAATATAGAAAAAAATAAAAAAAATAACATATATAAAAAAGTAAAAAAAAAAATATAAAAAAGTAAAAAAAAATATAAAAAAGTAAAAAAAAATATAAAAGAGTAAAAAAAAAAATATAAAAAAGTAAAAAAATATTAAAAAAAATAAAAAATATAAAAAATATAAAAAATATAAAAAATATAAAAAAATATATAAAAACACAAAAAATATAAAAAAAATTTAAAATATAAAAAAAATAAAAAAAAAAAAATTTGAAAAAAAAAAAATTAGAAAAAAGTAAAAGCAAAAAAAAAAAAACAAAGAAAAAAGAAAAGAAAAATATAAATGAAAAAATTAAGAAAAAATGAAATAAAAAAGTCGTGTTATTAAACATTCATTCAAAAAAAGAATATACAAAATTTATTATACTACATAAAATAATTATTTGGTGTAAATAAATTTTTCACTTTCAAAAAATGGCCTGTATGCGTAATGTGGTATTTTAACTTACATGCTAATAGTTTATACTAAAAAAAAACTATTGTTTTAATTTAATGTCTGTTACCTAAAACTCTATAGCCCTCGAGTATTTTATACAGATAATCTTCAAAGATTTTAATAATAAAATAGTCGGAATACCAAAATTAACATCTCTAATACACCCACACATGTACACACGATGGTACACTTTACTTGAGTTGAGGTTGAAAGACAATGGATATGCTGTCAAGTGTAACACAATCTCCTTACGCTTAACGCCCAGCAATGTTTTGCTAGGGTAATATATACCATGAGCCTACCGCGCTGGGCTCTTGATACGGCTCACTGCTGACCCAATGGTAGCTTGGTTTTAAACTAACGCATATAAATATTTAATTCTTTTGTATATAAAATACTTGAATTCGAGTTTTTTTTCCGAATTAAATTTTTGGATTATACAGCTGCACTCATTCTATCCAACACTGTCACATTGCTTAAGGCAAGTTGTCTAAACTGCTTTTTGTTAAGTAAAAGTAAAAGATGGAAATTATATTAAAAAAACAAAAAAAATATTTAACACCTTACTTTTTATATACTTAATAACTATAAATTTTTCCTTTATGACCTATTTAATTTTGTATTAACATGCTGGCGTATGCCAACTTTCTTTATGCGAATGAAAGTAAAAGATTTTATTATTTCCAACTTTCTTATTACGTTTTTATTTTTGCTGTTTCATTTTGACTAATACAGGAAGCTTAATTTACTTCATGGTATTCTAGTTATTATTTCAGGTGTTAATATAATTGCTTTTCTTCATGCCATTGTGTAATTGGAACACTTGAAATCACTTTTAGCATGCAATTTCTAAATAAGCCATACGCTTTGTGTTCAATACAAATCTGCTTCCCAAAAGAGGGCACAACTTACCCTAAAGAGACGTGACGCTTTATTATACACTGTAAAAATCACGGTTGTTGTCACTGTTGTTGTGAAATTCACTATTACTGACACGGTTTCGGTCACTGTCACAGTTGCTCATGGTCATTGTCTTCGTTCCGTTTACTCTCAAAGTATCTGCTTCTTTTTCTTTTACTTTCCTCTTCCCCCTCCCTTAACTGCCACTGTCACTATCACTGTCGCTGAAATGTCAACGTTCATGATTACGCTTAATTCATTTTTTGGTCACTGCCAGTGTTCCGGTTCCTATTACGGTAACCGTCTTCATTTAACTTCACTCGTCCACCTACATATATGACTCCTTCAAAGTAAAAAAAAATTATCTTTCAAAGTTCTTCTATTGACTTCACCAAGAATCGAACTGAGGTGTCCTGAACGCTCAACCCAGATGTCTACCATGATGCCATGGTATACTTATGCTTTCCAGCGTCTATATACAGCTTTGTTCTAAATGGCACCACACTTTCTCACGTTGCTTTGTTGCCATCACACACTATTTCACTGCTGAACGGAGGTGTCTACCATGATGCCATCGTGCAATTATGCTTGCCGGCGTTTTAATACATCTTTGTCCTATGACAGTAATGACAGTAACTCCGCTGTTGAATTAACGGCAGGAGTTTGTTGTTTCAACACAAACAGTTTTTTAATCAACAGAAACTCTGTCAGTTCTACTAAACCTTATAACTTTAAACGACCTAAACTTGTATATTTGTATATCCGGACTGTTTCGGGAACCGCTTGACCGATTTGGATGAAATTTTTGAATATAGATAGGATACTTGGAGTTGCCACTTGGGGCGGTTTACAGGGTTGCCACATATCTAATTTTTTTTAAATTATGGAACAAGATACACCAATATGAAAGGTATTTTCGCCGACATACGAACTAAAATATTTTCAATTAGGGTTGCCACCTAGGGTTGACACCTTCTAAGGCTATACACTTGGGTGTTGCCACTTGCAAGGTATTATAGGGTTGCCACTTATCTCATTTTTTAACATTAAATAAAAGATAAGCCAATATGGGTATCAAATGAAAGGTATATTCGGCGGCATGCCAACTGAAATATTTTCAAGTAATGTTGCCACTTAGGGTTGCCGCCTTATCGCAGTATATCCGGTGCTATCTCGAGTACCGCTTAACCGATTTGGATACAATTTGGCATGGATATAGTATGTTTGATTCTAAGACTATCCACTTGGGTGTTGCCATTTGGGGGTATTACAGGATTGCCACCTATCTCCATTCCAATTAAAATATTTTCATGTAGAGTTGCCACTTAGGGTTGCCTCCTGATCGCAGTATATCCGGTGGATAGTATCTACTACTTCATTCTAAGATTTTCTACTTAGATTTGCCACTTAATTAGTTTTATAAAGTTGCCACCTATTTGGTATTTTTTCGGAAATTCATTTTGAAAAGTTCATGTTGGTAAGTAAGAATATTGAAAAAAATGTAAAAATCGAAAACACCGACAGTCTCGGTCACCCAGGTGCTTTAACTTTATGATGCAACAAATTTAGAATGACAGTTCTTTCGCTGTTGAATTAACTAGAATAAGTTTGTTGTTTTAACCAAAATTCTGTCAGTTTTACCAAATTTATTTAATTAAAAATTTACAGATCTGTGACTGTTCAAACAACAATTAAAGGCACTTACTTCAACAAAAATTCAATTTAACAAAATCCGGTCAAATTCAGTATAAGAGTACGAGATTGTTGATTTTACCAGTGCCATTTTTTCTGTGTACTTTTTCTTTTTTCTTAGCTTTTTTTACTTCCCTCCTCTTCTTGGCACGAGAACTGGCATCTCTCACGAATTTCTTCAACCCACAATAAATAATTAAGTACTAACCTACTTCAATTAGATTTTTATTTCGAAAGCAATTGAGCTAATAGCAGTTATTAGTTTGTTTAGTAATAAAAAAAAATTAAGAATTATATATTTTTTGTGCCATAATCTAATCTAACCTATACAAATTTAATGAGAGCCGATTAAGAAGTTGCCATGCCCATCAGAGTAGCCACGTGTATTAAGTAACCAAGGTAAATAAGTAAACAGAGCTAAGCGTTGAGAGGATACTCTATACCAAGCGAAGAAAATTATGATTAAATGTAGTCGTGCGCTCATGTGGCATACTGTGAAATGGTCAAAAGTATAAACGTTTGGTGCTCAGTGCTTATGGTTGTGAAGTTTTTCTTGTTTTTGGGTTTTTATTTTTTTATTTGTTTTCAATGTCTCTTTTGCTGCAAACTTGCACGGATGTGGAGGCACCTCAAATTTTAGTATAACCATCATCCCGTGTTTAGTTGGTCGTGCTCACATATGCACAAGTATGTTTATATGTAAGCGAGCATACATACATATAAATAAGCGTTGTTATTCTGACAGACGGCGTTTCAAATGTCCAGAATTTGACTTGCAACAGCAACTGTTGCACTGCCACTTTTTATCCACCCTTCTGTCTGTATGAATGGTCTTCGTCTTGGCGCGGCAGTAAGTTGTCAAATTGTGTGGGTTTAGCTGCGTGTGCAGTGTTTATTTTTAAGTTTTTTTTTTTTTTGAATGTGATTATGTTATCATTTACCTTTTTTCTGTTACGTGGGTGGGTGCTAGAACTTAAAAAATTATGGGTAATTTGTGTTGAGTGTTTGAATGTGCGCTTGATTAAGATAACTCGTAAGGGAATAACCGGAAAGTTTGGTGCTGAGTTTACAAAACGAGTTAGGAGGTGAGACAAAATTTCTTGTGTGAAAAAAATTCAAAGACAATTTAAATGAAGGCCAATTTTTGGTTGTGTTAATTTGACAAATGTTTTGGAAGTGTGAACTCTTGAATTTTGTAGAATTCTGAATGAATATTTAATACTTGTTTGCACCACTATTTCCATACGAAATTTCGGAATCTTGTAAAGTATTTTTAGGTAACTTCCTGTGGAGCTGGATATTTGAAACTTCATTTAAAAATTGAAATTTTACGACCCATATTCAAGTAACTTCCCGGCAAGCTAGATTATGGAAACTTGGCATATAGATAAACAATCAAAGACAAAATGATCCCAAAACGACCCAAAAATGATCCGAAAATGATCCCAAAGTGACCCCAAAATGACTCTAAAATGATCCCAAAACGACCCAAAAGTGATCCGAAAATGATCCCAAAATGACTCTAAAATGATCCCAAAATGATCGAAAAATGATTCCCAAATGATTCCAAAACACGCTTAAATGTATCTACCCAAAAATGTTCCCATAATAGTCCTAAAATAATCCCAAAACGACCCCAAAAAGACTCAAATGTACCCAAAATTACTCAAAAATTATCCCAAAAGATCCAAAAAATTATCTCAAAATGACTCCAAAATGATCCGAAAATTACCCTAAAATTGTCCCAAATTAATCCAAAATTGAACCCAAAATGATGCTAAATACAATACGGTAAAATGGTAACCCTGGGTGGCTACTCTACTTGAAAATGTTTTAGTTGGTATGTCGGCGAAAATACCTTTAATTTGATACCCATATTGGCTTATCTAACTCCATAATTAAAAAAAAACTTTAGATAGGTGGCAACCCTGTACACCCCCCAAGTGACAACCCCCAAATGGATAGTCTTAGAATCAATCGTACTATCTATATGCCAAATTTCATCCAAATCGGTCAAGCGGTTCCCGAGATAGTCTGGATATACAAATATACTGCGGTAAGGTGGCAACTCTACTTGAAAATATTTTAGTTGGTATGTCGGCGAAAATATCTTTAATTTGATACCCATATTGGCTTATATAACTCCATAATTAAAAAAAATTAAGATAGGTGGCAACCCTGTACAGCCCCCAAGTGGCAACCCGCAAGTGGATAGTCTTAAAATCAACCATACTATATATATTCAAAATTTCATTCAAATCGGTCAAGCGGTTCCCGAGATAAGATACAACTCGTCGTACATAAAATTCCAATAGATGGTGCACTGATCGAGATAATTCGAATTTCTTGAAAAGGATGGAGGATTTTCGCGATCGATTTTTTAATAGCTTCCCGATAAGCTAGATACTCCAAATTGACACAGTTTTTAGAACCCGGTGACATAAGAATTCCTCATCGAAAAAATTACGTTAGATGGCGCACGGATCGAGGTATTTCGAAAACTTGTTTGAAATTGTGAATCTTGCGATCGACTTTTAAATAATTTCCTGGCTACCTACTGAGTTGAAATTTAGTATATAAGAATCGAAATTCCGATAGGTGTCGCGCTGGTCAATATAATTGAAAATCTATGGAACGCAGGAGACAATCTTGCGAACCATTTTTGAGGAACGTACCGGCAAGCTCGAGACTTGAAACTACATACATGGTTGCACTTTTCTAAACTAAGGAATACTATTTCTTAGAGCCTAGACAGAAATTGGAAATTGTAAAAAACATTTAAAGTCTTCATATAATTTGCACTACAACTTTATATTTTCAAATGTCAAAAATTGATTGCAAATCGTATGAGTAAAATTTGAAAACCAAAGTCACACGATGGCCAAGAAATGTTCCTAATATCCCAAACAATTGTGATTTTCAGAGAAAAACTTCATATCTCATTTGGCACCATCTACATTTGTAGTACATGTGAAAATATTAGACTTATACAAAGATCCACAGTTCATGAGCAATGAAAAATACGTAAAACACGAAAACAAACAAATATTAAAAATACAAACAATTTAAAATACGAAAAAATTAGGTGCTCAACTGACAAGCAAACAATAATTTTCCATCAGCAATAATTTTGCACATTTTGGTTATGAACGAAAGACTTAAGGCACAAACTTTAAAGCAAATCGCATACAATGCATGGTTATGGGCTATGTAAACCACGCTTAAGCTAACGAAAATAAACCAAAAGCGCATCAACAAACCAGCGGCGAATTACCTTTGGCAATGGCATGGTCATAACTTCACAGCAAACAGGCGTTTTTATAAAGTTGTCATAGGCAAGCAAGCAAACAAACAACTGCAACAATTGGCACACGAAAAAAGTTGTAGCACAATTGTAAGTAAACTAAGAAAAAGTCATTTTCAAATGCATATGCATGTAGAGTTATGAGCAATGAAAAAATAAAAATAAAAATAAAAAGCGTGGAACACATGCGCTTCTTGAGTTGCCGAACAATTGTCGCAAGGCAAACCAACACACAATATGACAGTTTATGTTAGACAATCATGACAGCAGCGAGCAGGCGCGCTAGTGGACAATACCAAAAAACCAAAGAACAATTCAGAAATCGTTTTTCTGTTTTTTTTTTTTTTTGCTAGCGCATACCGCAAAGCAAAATGAATATGTTGACATGCAGAAAGCTGTTGAGAGTGCTGCCGTATATGTAAATTTAATTTGGTTGCAAAAAAAAGGAGACCCTCGAGTCAAGCTGCTTTCTGTTTGGCCATAGTTGATGTCTGTAAAAATTTCCATTTCTATTTTCTTTACGATTGGAATTTTTTAGGCTGCCTGTTTTTTTCCCACTAACTAGATGCTCATTTGAATGGGTAGATATGATTTGTAACTAAACAAGCCTGCTATTCAACAGCGAGCATGCAAAGTGGCGAAACGACCATATTTCAATAGCCAACAAAAAACGTTGTCAATAATGTTTTTCGGCTTTGTTTTTCTGTTTTGTTTTTCTGTTTTAGTTTCCATTTCAATTGAGAGGCCATAGTGTTGCGAGTGTAGCGTGAAGTTGGTTTGCATTCCAAGGTTTAAACGGAAATGCATTGACAAGAAAAAATATAGAGAACTTTCGAGCTACACGGAAACAAATTATGTTGCATAAGAAGAATATAGTCAAGAGTGGGAAAGTAAATAAACAGAGTTTTTTATTCTATTTAATTTAATTACATTTTTTTATTTTATTTTTTTTAATTTTATTTTTTTTATTTTAATTTTTTTAAATTTTATTTTATTTTATTTTATTTTATTTTATTTTATTTTAATTTATTTTATTTTATTTTATTTTATTTTATTTTATTTTATTTTATTTTATTTTATTTTATTTTATTTTGTTTTATTTTATTTTATTTTATTTTATTTTACTTTATTTTATTTTATTTTATTTTATTTAATTTTATTTTATTTTATTTTGTTTTATTTTATTTTATTTTATTTTATTTTATTTTATTTTATTTTATTTTATTTTATTTTATTTTATTTTATTTTATTTTATTTTATTTTGTTTTATTTTATTTTATTTTATTTTATTTTATTTTATTTTATTTTATTTTATTTTATTTTATTTTATTTTATTTTATTTTATTTTATTTTATTTTCTTTTATTTTATTTTATTTTATTTTGTTTTATTTTATTTTATTTTATTTTATATTATTTTATTTTATTTTATTTTATTTTATTTTATTTTATTTTATTTTATATTATTTTATTTTTTTCAGTTTTTTTATTTTATTTTATTTTATTTAATTTTATTTTATTTGAATTTATTTTATTTTATTTTCTTTTATTTAATTTTATTTTATTTGAATTTATTTTATTTTATTTTATTTTATTTTATTTTATTTTATTTTATTTTATTTTATTTTATTTTATTTTATTTTATTTTATTTTATTTTATTTTATTTTATTTTATTTTATTTTATTTTATTTTATTTTATTTTATTTTATTTTATTTTATTTTATTTTATTTTATTTTATTTTATTTTATTTTATTTTATTTTATTTTATTTTATTTTATTTTATTTTATTTTATTTTATTTTATTTTATTTTATTTTATTTTATTTATTTTATTTTATTTTATTTTATTTGAATTTATTTTATTTTATTTCATTTAATTTTATTTTATTTGAATTTATTTTATTTATTTTTTTTTTATTTTTAAAAACTTTTTTATTTTATTTTATATTATTTTTTTTTATTTTGTTATTTTATTTTATTTTATTTTGTTCTATTTTATATTATTTTATTTTATTTTACTTTATTTTATATTATTTTATTTTATTTTACTTTATTTTATATTATTTTATATTAAATTATTTGATTTTTTTATTTTATTCCGTTATAATTTATTTTATTTAAATATATTTTTTGTTTACTTCTGCGTTTTATTCATGGATCATTTTGGGGTCATACTGGGGCCAGTTTTAAATCACTTTGTGGTCATTTTGAGATTATTTTGGGGTCATACTGGGATCATATTGAGATCATTTTGGGTTTATTTTGGGTTCATATTGGGTCTGGTACGATATGTCGAAAAAAAAGAAGTCGAAACTAAAAATGTCGAAAAAAAAATGTCGAAAAAAAATTTGCCGAAAACACAAAAGGTCGAAAAAAAATGTCTCGAAAAATAATGTCGAATGAAAAAATGTCGAAAAAAAAAAATATATATAAGATGTAGAAACAATGTAATGAATGATGTGTAAAATTCGCGCGAATTTAACACATCATTCATTACATTGTTTCTACGTCTTATATATTAATGTTGAGTATTATTTTTCTAGTGTTTTGCAATAGCTCTTGCAAGCAAATATAAAACCTGACGGTAAAGTTACAAGCACAAACTCTTAAGCTCTTCTCAATATAATTAACAACAACCTCTCAGAAACGAATCTCCGGTTTAAAGATGTCAGAAAAATTTTGATTTTTGGCGACTTTTATAGTCACGTAAATATTTGATGTATCGATGTTTCTATAAAAATTGTGAAGTTTTGAATGTTTAAACGTTGTTTCGGTTTCTGACTTCTCCAAAAACAAAAGTAATTTGGACCAACAACTTTTCCTTGTGCACGTAATTAGAAAAATATACACATATTAGAAAACTAACCAAGTCGAAGCATCGATGTACATATATAGAGAAACAAATGTACATAGACTTTGCATCAAAGACACATCGATTTATTTTTGCCATTGGTGACTCCAGCATAGTTTAGCTCAATAAGATAACGGTAACTTTCTCGAAATGATCATTACCAAATGATTAGTGTTATGCTTTTAATAAGTACAAATCATAAGTCATTCTCAATCTTAATTTTTACATGTGCAGTTTGTAGCCCGAAAATGTTTGAGAATATTTCTGTTGTTACCTCTAACAAGGGGAAAATTTGAATAGACTTTGTATTGGAAAATGGGTGACAAGTTCTTGGTAAGAGGTAAGGAAGTGATAAATAATTGTATACTGTCATAAAACACGTTGTTAAACTCAAATTTCCGAAGTTTTACATTAAGCATCCAAATTTCGACCTTTTTCGGTCATTTGCATTTTTTCGCCATTTTTTTTTCGGTCAAAAATCTCTTCGGTATTTTAAATTTTTTTTAAACTCGGTCTTGGAAATTCGACATTTTTTTTTTTCGACATATCGTATCGTAGGGACCCATCATATTGGAATAATATTGGGGTATATTTGGGGTCATAGTGGCATCATTTTGGGGTCATTTTGGGACCATTTTGGGGTCATATTGGGATCGTTTTGGGGTTATATTGGGATCATATTGAGATCATTTTGGGGTAATTTTGGGTTCATATTGGAATAATATTGGGTTCTATTTGGGGTCATATTGGGACCATTTTGGGCTAATTTTGGGATCATTTTTTGGTCATATTGGGATCATATTGAGATCATTTTAGGGTAATTTTGGGGTAATTTTAGAATCATTTTGGGACTATACTGGGATCATATTAAGATCATTTTGGGGTCATTTTGGAATAATTTTGGGTAATTTTGGGATCATTAGGGGTCCATTTTGGCATAATTTTGCGGTTATTTTGTGTTGAATATTTCCGAACCCTGAACTTAGGGCATATCTCTGGTATGTGGGAGTTTATTTTAGATGGGCTAAAATTTAAACTAATAAACAATCCATTTCATTGATGAAATCGCACCCACAATTTCTTTCAGTGCACACAGATATCTTCATTTGGCAAAAATAAGCTAAGCTAAGTAAGAAATAATAAAATACAAATGACAATGAGTAGCTAGCCAGCGCACAACAAACGAAGCTTGTCATAATTTTATTTTAACGAATTTCCATAGAAATCCATATGAGCATAACCAGAAACGGACATACATTCAATATACATGACTATACATGGTATCTACATACATATATGTATGAATATTCATATGTTAAGTTGCAAACGAGCAGAACAATTCGGACAATTGCAACTCATTCGAGTGTAAAAAAAAATTGTTGTAATAGATGAAGAAAAAAGACATTACTCTGGCATTTTTACAATGCTGCTGAGTACAAAATATGTTATATGAATATGTATGTATTTGTATGTGCAATCACATGACTTAGCAGAAGCATAGCTCCAGCTGCTGCCCACAGTAGTGTTGCAAGTCATGGTTTCGGTCATAATTTAACAACGAAAATATTTCAGTGTGACTGTTGCGCTTCGGCGATAATCGAATGTTGTTTTGGTTTTATTCCTCTTTTTTGAGCTAAGCTTATTTTTTGGGTTTTTTGTTGTTTTTGATTTTTTTTTGTTTCTTTTTTTTATTTTTTTTTTTATTTTTGTACATTTGGCCACTTTTTCTTGGCGGCAAAAGCTTTTTTGCGATCTTCGTGTTTTTTTCTTTTTGATTTTTGGTTGTAACTCGCCTTAAAATTGATGTTGCTGTTGCTCGTTTAGCATTGTCATCAGCATGTAAAACTTGAACGACAACAACAAAAGACGACGGCGACGACTATCACGCTGCTGACTCGTTATTGTGGTTCATTCGTTTGTTTGGCTGTCTTGTCCTCTGTCGAATTTGGGTCACGTTCAAGTGCGCTAGTCGTTTGTTGTTTCTTTTTTTTTTTTTGTTTAGTTGTTGCTTTTGTTCAATAAAGCACATGTATCTGAGCTTGGCATGAAATTCTTTGCACCCGCCTAGCCGCATCTTGCTAAACACCCTTGCCTCTTTCGCTGCTCTGACCATTTATTTGACTTATTTTTTCTAATTTTTGTCCGATGCGGCAAGTGATTGTGATTTACATCATCACGAAACCCAAAGCAATGTGAGGAGCAGCAGCATCCCGCAATCGTTGTTTCGATTCCATTTCAATACTGTTGGCCGCCTGGGAAAATATGACTTTCTTTTGGGTTAACGTGAACAATTTCGTTTTTTTGTGTCAAGAGGATTTTTTTTGGTGTTGGTTTTTACATTTTTTTGTGTGACGTTTTTAGTGCATAAAAAATAAGAAATTTTGTACACAATCGTATCGGAATTAAAAAGAAAGTTGGCAATTGTTAAAAAACGGTTAAGCCGAATTGGCTGTAGAATAAGAATTGAAATATTTTTTAGCTTTTTAAATACTTTACAAAGGGTCGGACTTCAAGTGTTTTATGACAAGGTGTTGTTTGACGAGGTGTGTTTATTTAGAATACTTAGAGCTTAATAAGGGGTTTACAACAAATGAACACAAAACCTCCAAACCGTTAAAACAAATTTTGTGAATTTAAGAACGACAAGATTTTGACAGAGTTCGTTGTACTCAAAACAGTACAAACCGTTTAATATGGTTAATTTTTGCACGATGAGATTCAGTTAAATTTTCATGTGATAATGAGTATTTTTTTTAACAGGAAAACATGATGTTTTAAAATAAATTCATGTTAATTTAACAAGAAGTCATGTTAATTTAACACGAAGTCATGTTAATTTAACACGAAGTCATGTTAACTTAACAAGAAGTCATGTTAATTTAACACGAAGTCATGTTAATTTAACACGAAGTCATGTTAATTTCCCAGAGAGTCATGTTAATTTAACAGAGAGTCATGTTAATTTAACAGAGAGTCATGATAATTTAACACGAAGTGAAGTTATGGTCGATAGTGTTAAAAAATAAAAATAAAAATAACCAAAAAAGTGTTAAAAAAGTGTGGATTTTTACATGAAAATTATTCTGTTGGTATTAATAAGAGTACGCCATAGAAAAAAATGATGAAATAGGTGACAACCTTGTAAACTTCCTCAAGTGGCAGTAACAAAATTGATAATCTTAGAATGAATCCTATTGTCCATATAACACCTTTCATCGATCTCAGAATCAAGCATATTGCCCATATACCAATCGGTCAACAGGTTCCCGAGATCGTGATCAATATATGAAGGAATAAAAAAAAAATAGTTAGGTGGCAACCCTGCTTAAAAATATTTTCGTATATAGCCCAGAATATCTTTCATTTGATTCCCATATTGATATGTCTTTTTTTATATTAAAATCCAATAGGTGGCAACCCTTGAAACCATCCCAAGTGGCAACAATCTCTAAATAAAGAATATCACCCATGTACAAAATTTCAACCAAATCGGTCAACAGGTTCGCGAGATCGTGGTCGATATACGAAGGAATACAAAAAAA
Organism: Campiglossa producta; assembly: GCA_964058755.1. Classification (NCBI taxonomy): domain Eukaryota; kingdom Metazoa; phylum Arthropoda; class Insecta; order Diptera; family Tephritidae; genus Campiglossa; species Campiglossa producta. Next base: position 15,112,921 of record CAXKVI010000001.1, on the reverse strand, counting down.
TTGTGTTAGGTGGCAACCCTACTTGGAAATATACATATTTTAGTTGTCGGAAAAGTGGTCGCCTTGGACCATACCTGGCAACCCTACTTGAATATATACATATGTATTTGTTGGTATGCGGAAAAAATACATTTTATTTGATAGCCATACTGGTACCTTGCTTGGTATTTAAATAATCAGAACCCCCCAAGTGGCAACACCCATGCAGAAAATCTAACAATGAAGCTTATCAATCACGTACCAAATTTCATCCAAATCGGTCACAAGGTTACCGAGATAGTGGTCGTATACGTAGGTATATGCAAAAAAAAAAAATGCGGTTAGGTGGCAACCCTACTTGAAAATATATTAGTTGGTATGTTGTGGGAACCATAGTTGGCAACAGTACTTGAAAATATATTTGTTGCTATGCGGGAAGGAATACTTCTCATTTCATATCCATACGTTCATATCTTGCTCAATATGAAACAAAAATTGAGATAGGTGGCAACGCTGTAAACAGAAGAGACGCAACCAAGTAGAAAGTCTTAGAATGAAGCATACTATCCATATGCCAAATTTCAATCAAATCAGTTTATAGGTTGCCGAGATATTCGAAGGAATATAATTTTTGTTCGTCTCTCTGGCTGTTTGTCTTTATGTTTGTTCCCGTATCACTCGAAAACTGCTGAATGGAATCAAATGAAACCTTCAGCATTGTGTTAGTAGACGTTCAACTTAGTATTTAATATATACCCTATTTTCGATAACTCGACCGGTTGCAGAGTTATCGACCAATATGTGGACCGGAGGTGACCAAAAGTGTGTTAGTACAATATGGGTATCAAACGAAAGGTACTAACGAGTGCTGTCATAAGCAATGCGATTATTTTAAATATCTCAGCTGGTTTCAGAGATATCCCCTAAAATGTGAGACTGAAAAAGAGAAGGGTTAGAGGTAAGCGTAGGTCTACCTATTGGTGGGATAACATCTGCCTGGTATACAAGTTGAAAATACTTATATTAGCTGGTATGCAGCAGGAATCATTTCAAGTAAAATGCAATTAAGATATCATAAGTTGTTCGACCTGCTACCGGTGTTTTATTACTGTAGTTTTTCAGACAATTTCGTTTACTTTTTTTCTCTTCACTACCTCTCAACATTTACTACATACAAAAAGAGAACAAATTTGGCGCATAAAATCACTGCTATTTGAACTAAATGTTTCGAACACCTTTTGCATAGGATTACCCGATTGCTTAAGGCGGAGGTTGCAACAAAATCTAATCCGTGCACCACATTTGTGCGCGTAAAGAAATTAGATTTGATGCAGTTAAATTGCCACACAAAAGCAATTCTTGCCGCCGTCCAACCAAAGATTTTATGACCAAATTTACATGTTTATTTCTGCGTGCTCAGTAGGTCGCGCATATGTAACAAAAAAATATTTTTAGATATAAGCATCCTTGACTGCTAGAGCAAGCATGACAGCTTATTTCCTTTTTTTCTCGCTTCCAGCATTGCATTTCAATTACCCCACTTTTTTTCTAATTTATTCCACTACTGTTGCAAGTCCAAGCATTTTTGGGAGGCATAATATGCTATGAAATTTCAAATATTTATTAGCAATTGAAATGGTTGAACGCCAGCCACACACGACTGTATGAGTAGCGAATGTGGAGTAGATATTTGTTTTCATATGCAAATTTGTGTGCAAAATTTTCTATTTTTCCACATTACACGCGAAATAGAAACTGAGTCAAGTGGCTGTGGCTGTGGCTAGCTGGCAGGCGTGACATAGTGAAATGCAAACAATGCCAAGTCAGTACAACTTGTAGGACAACAAAGAAATCTGGTTTCGACTAATGCAACAGGAAGGCCAGCAGACAGTTTGTTATGATTTTGTGTGCACTCAAGGTTTTCATTTTTACAGCTCGTGCCTTTGAGTTGGTTTTATTTAGTTGGCTAGTTAGTCAGCTAACAGCGGAAATGAGCAAAAATCAGCGCAATTTAAATTAACTTTTTTATTTCTTTATTTATGTCAGTTGAGAGTGTGAAATATTTCGAATTGCTTGCACTGCACTTGTAAGCTCCGGATAGCACACACCCTACTTGTGCTTAATACGACATCTAGGTTGTGCGCCTTTGGCTATAGGAAACTAGTTTAAATTGATAAATAATTCAAGTAATTGTTTATTAGATTATTCGCTGCATTTGCTCATTTTCGTTGCTTTCTTCACTTGGCCTTAACTGATGATTGACTGATTCAGTTTTGGTTTTATTTTATTTTAGTAAACCAAACGGATATTAACTCTTGTCGAAAATGAGTTTCCTCTTCTTTTAAGACTACTATCGAGAATCATTTATTTATATGTCGCTATAAAGGCTCTAATGTGCGTCTAGGCAGGTGTACTTGAGTTATTGCCTTTTTTCGTAATGGAGAGAGCCCGAGTGCGAGAGTAGAGCAGAGTTGCTTCGTTGGAAACATTAAGGTAGCAATAACAAACATACAGTGTTTACAAAACCAAAGCATCTTAGTATTCGTATTAAATTTATTGAAAAAGATATCACTCAAGACAGGAGTAGATTTTGGGCCTCATGTATAAAGGTGAGCATTTGCTCAGTCTCGTTTTTTTAGTAGGGGATGGGCATTGGTTTTTATAAAAGCAAGAAAAAAGGCTGTCTTTGCGACTAGATATAAATAAATAAAAAAATAAATAAACAAAAAAAAAAAATAAATAAATAAAAAAAAAAATAAATTGAAATTATATAGAATTAAAAAAAAAAATAAAAAAAGAAATAAAAAATAAATAAATAAAAAATAAAATAAAAAAAAAAACAAAAAATAAAATAAAATAAAAAAAACAAAAAAAATAAAATAAAAAAAAAAACAAAAAAAATAATAAACAAAAAAAATAAATAAATAAAAAAAATGAATCAAAATTATATAGAATTAAAAAAAATTAAAAAAATGAAATAAAAAACAAAAAAAAAAAATAAATAAAAAAAAGAAAAATTAAATAAAAAAAAAAAAAAAAATAAAATAAAAAAAATAAAATAAAAAAAATAAATAAATAAAAAAGATAAATAAAATAAAAAAAAAAAAAAAATTAAAAAAAAAAATAAAATAAAAAAATAAAAATTATATAGAATTAAAAAAAAATTAAAAAAGTGAAATAAAAAAAAATAAAAATAAATAAAAAAAGAAAAAACCTAAATTAAATGAAATCAAATAAAATATAAAAAAGTATATGTAGAACCAAAAAAAGTTAAACAAAAAAACGGCAAATTATAATAAAATTGAAAAATAAGAAAATAAAATAGAATAAAAAAATAAAATTAAAATAATTGAAGAATACAAAAATGGAATATAGTAAAATAAAATAAAAAAAAAATAAAATAAAATAATTGAAGAATACAAAAATGGAATATAGTAAAATAAAATAAAAAAAAAAATAAAATAAAAAAATAAAATAAAATAAAATAAAATAAAATAAAATAAAATAAAATAAAATAAAATAAAATAAAATAAAATAAAATAAATAAAATATAATAAAATAAAATAAAATAAAATAAAATAAAATAAAATAAAATAAATTAAAATAAAATAAAATAAAATAAAATAAAATAAAATAAAATAAAATAAAATAAAATAAAATAAAATAAAATAAAATAAAATAAAATAAAATAAAATAAAATAAAATAAAATAAAATAAAATAAAATAAAATAAAATAAAATAAAATAAAATAAAATAAAATAAAATAAAATAAAATAAAATAAAATAAAATAAAATAAAATAAAATAAAATAAAATAAAATAAAATAAAATAAAATAAAATAAAATAAGATAAAATAAAATAAAATAAAATAAAATAAAATAAAATAACATAAAATAAAATAAAATAAAATAAAATAAAATAAAACAAAATAAAATAAAATAAAATAAAATAAAATAAAATAAAATAAAATTAAAAAAAAGTAAAATAAAATTAAATAAAATAAAATAAAATAAAATAAAATAAAATAAAATAAAATAAAATAAAATAAAATAAAATAAAATAAAATAAAATAAAATAAAATAAAATAAAATAAAATAAAATAAAATAAAATAAAATAAAATAAAATAAAATAAAATAAAATAAAATAAAATAAAATAAAATAAAATAAAATAAAATAAAATAAAATAAAATAAAATAAAATAAAATAAAATAAAATAAAATAAAATAAAATAAAATAAAATAAAATAAAATAAAATAAAATAAAATAAAATAAAATAAAATAAAATAAAATAAAATAAAATAAAATAAAATAAAATAAAATAAAATAAAATAAAATAAAATAAAATAAAAAATAATAGTTTTTGCAGCGTGCAGGTCAGCAAAATCAAAATTAAAAAAAAAAACTAAATAAATAAAAAATAAAAAAACACTAAATAAATAAAAAAAAATAATAAAATAATGAAGGTTTTTTCAGACTGCAATTCAATTCAGTTCGGAACAATAAAATCGAGTAACTACGTTTTTTTTTAATTCTGATCTTTTACAAAAGACTTGTAACTGTAAATTTACGGCAGTGACAACAACAATAAATGCTGTTATTATGGCACATAACAATTTATATAATTGCCGCACAGCAGCATGCCGCTCAAGTTATTTATGTATTTTAGTTGTGCTTGTTGGCATGAGCATGCTTATTTGTATGCATTAAACTTTTTTTTCATATTAATTTTCTACAATTAAATTTCATGCTGATGGTGTGCAGTAACCTATCACCAAAGAGTTTTTTTCCTCTCTACACCTTTCTCCTTCTCCTCACATTCCTCCTTCATACTCGTCTAATGTTCGTCAATTTGTTTATTACATATTATTAGTTTATGCAATTACTTCTGTTGGTGTTACATCAACACGACTATGAATATTGTGCCGTTGCTTTAATTTTCATGCAAATGCCTCGGGTAATTCAATTTCATTGATTATCGTCACTGCATTTAGTGCGAACTCGTTTTGTTTGATTGATATGTTTATAAGTTAGAAATTGTGTAATCTTTTGGATTGTATTTTTATTGTGTGGCATTTTTGTTTAAATAACGGCATTAAAAATGTTGTTGATAGAGTTTCTCTTATGTACATTTGCGGTATAGTTAGTAACGCAAACTTGTTTGTGGTCCTCTAAGGTCCTTCACCTCGAATGACCTTGTTTTTCTATTGAAGGCGGGTTTTTGAAAGGACAAAATACTGAATACAAAGCTCTGCCGTGTCATTAATAACAAGTAAGGAAGTCTAAGTCCCATTTCGAAAGTGGGCGTGGTCTGGAAGCGATTTTGTCCAATTTAATCAGGTATATTCCCTATAATGCTAGTATACCTTTCACCAAATTCTATCGTTCCAGCGTAATCAGTTTAAAAGTTGGGACCAGTGCAATTTTCAATTATGGCTCCCTGAAAAGTGGGCGGTACCACGCCTACTTTGAAAAATTTATCAAAAAATCATAAAAGAATGATTAGGGGTTCATCCTAGAAAACTATATCATGTTAGCCGTTTCCGTTACCGAATTATGTCAATTTATGTGATTTTCGAAGCTTTCGATGTCGAAAGTGGGCGTGGTTGGAGGGCGATTTTTTACAATTTCATCAGATATACTCCAAACGATACTAGTATGCTTTGTGCCAAATTCCATCGTTCTATCGTAATCTGTTTAAGAGTTACGACCAGTCAAATTTTCAAAAACGCTTCCCTTAAAAGTGGGCGGTGCCGCGCCCACTATAAAAAATTTATGGAAAAATCATAAGAGAATGACCAAGGGGATTCACCTATAAAATTATATCATTTTAGCCATTTCAGCTGCGGAGATAAGTCAATTTGTGTGATTTTCGAAATTTTCGATATCGAAAGTGGGCGTGGTTGAAGGGCGATTTTATCCACTTTCATCAGGTATACTCCCAACGATACTAGTATGCTTTGTGCCAAATTCCATCGTTCTATCGTAATCTGTTTAAGAGTTACGACCAGTCATATTTTCAAAAACGCCTCCCTTAAAAGTGGGCGGTGCCACGCCCACTATAAAAAATTTATGAAAAAATCATAAGAGAATGACCAGGGGGATTCACCTATAAAATTATATCATTTTAGCCATTTCAGCTGCCGAGATATGTCAATTTGTGTGATTTTCGAAGTTTTCGATATCGAAAGTGGGCGTGGTTGTAGGGCGATTTTGTACAATTTCATCAGATATACTCCAAACGATACTAGTATACTTTGTGCCAAATTTCATCGTTCTATCGTAATCAGTTTAAAAGTTACGACCAGTCGAATTTTCGAAAATGCCTTCCTTAAAAGTAGGCGATGCCACGCCCACTATAAAAAATTTATGGAAAAATCATAAGAGAATGATCAGGGGGATTCACCTATAAATTTATATCATTTTAGCCATTTCAGCTACCGAGATATGTCAACTTATGTGATTTTCGAAATTTTCGATATCGAAAAAGGGGTGTGGTTATCATCTGATTTCGCCCATTGTCAATAGCAACCTACCTTGGCCAAAAAGTAACCTGTATATAAAATTTCATGCAAATATCTCAATTTTTACTCAAGTTATCGTGTACACAGACGGACGGACGGACATGCCTGAATGAACTCCTCTTTTCAACCTAAGAACTTTCATGTATGAAACTCTATCTATCTATCTCGATCATTTTGTTCCGTTACGTTATACCGTTATGTGGACAAAATTATAATACCCTTGTACTAGTACTAGTATGCTGGGTATAAAAAAAGATAAAAAAAATAAGTCATACTTCTTGAAGAATAAATGAATGAATGCAATAAAAAGTGAAAAAAATCGACTAGTGAAAGGGCTTGAACCGCTACTGATAGCATTTCAGTTCAGCAGCACTTTCGCTGCTTATTCTTCTTTTACCCCATTTACGCAAAACATTTCATTAGAATGCCAGAAACTCTCACTTGCAGAATGCTGATATTTTGAAGTACATATTTCAAAAGCATTCGGTTAGAATGTATTTAACTGTATTTAAGCTTCCAGTTTGGGGCGTTACTGCAGGCAAATACAATGCTGAGCTAAAAACTTTCATTTACAAGAAATAGCGGTATTTTACTTATGTGCCCTCTAGATACATAGAAAGTGATGTAAATCCTGTCCGACAAAGTAGAGAGCAACAATATAGCTGATCATTATCTACGTTGCCCCTACTCAGCTGAACATTCTTTTAAAGTTTACTTTCTTCACTGTCTTAAATGATAAAAAAGAAGTGCTTATCACAGTACAACTTTGGTATAGCCCTTATGTAGTATTCATGCTGAGTTCTAAAAGCAGCATTCTCCATTTTCGGTCGTACATTTCGAAGATGCGTTCATGCTGCCGCATTTTGAAAATGCGCATTTAGCTAATTTTCGAATGCTTAAGGTTAGTTCCTACATCGCAAGTGGAAGTATGCTTGCCTTTTCAGATAGACTTCATTTCTTTTATAAATGTGAGTTCGTGGGTAAAGCAACTGACTTTCTAAATAAACTTGGAAACCCTTCACGTCCAAAATTGCAACTTTTAAGAGGAAAAATTATTGCATAAGTGCGTTGACTTGCTTAGTGGAAAGATATCCTAATATAAACAACGGTTCGCCCAAAAGTATGCAACATTTCTTTCACTGTTTCTTCATACAAGGAAATTTTTGTTAGTACTGTATATTCGAAGATGCTAAAGCTAGTGCAGAAATAAAGTAGCTTTTTGGGCTGAATGCTTAAATGCAAAATGTAGGCTCAGCATGAACAGCACATTAGACTGCGAATTTTTAACTTTTTTTTGTCGATTTATAGCATATTTTTCTTTTGGAACTCTCTTCTTGCACTTAAGACTATGTATAAAGATATCTACATCAACTTGGAAAGATTTCTGATTTCAGGCCCCGCTTTTATTCAGGTTTTTCACTAAATATTGCATGCTTTTAGGCACAGTCGATGTTACTTGAATCGCTATTACGGTCTAGAACTAAAGCTCGGTTTCTCAGTGCAGGTTTAAAGCTCAAGGTCACTTTGTATGGGATGAACTCTAGTCAACTCTGTGGTTTAAAATTGCACTAAAAAACTGGGCCTTAAAAACATTTTTTTCTTTGGATATGTTTAAAAATTGAATTATCTGCGGGATTTGCTTTATGCATATCACTAACTATTGCATAATTTTAGGCACAAGCGTATCCTGGTCAGGGAGTGAAATGAAACTTTGTTTAGTATTAAGAAATATGGAAAACGGCTAAAATTCCACTGCATACTCGTAGGCTAAGCTAATCTAATAAAAAAGGGAGTCTTTAGTTTGAGAATGACCTTAGTTCACTACTATTATTCTCAGACTTACCATTTTCTATACCAAAAAAAAATGCTGAAGTTATAAGTGTAAACCCAACAAAAAAAAAATTAAATTATATGAGGTTAGGCTGCCGCAGAGGCAAACTTAGGTCAGTGAGAAAAAAAAATGAAAAAACTGATATTAATACCACCAATTTCATATTCCGCGTATGAACTCACGTTCACACCAGACCATATTATTCCCATCTGTATGTAAGCTCACACATTCATTAGTACTATCTGCACACAATCACTTGTGTGTCATCAATATAATATTTTCTAGAGATGCGATCTAGAATATACATATTTCCACCTACTTCTTTTACCGTTTTTTCCACTAACCAAATTGAAGATGTGACTCAGATTTCATTGCGATTGCGCAGCTGATTGCTCACGTTCTTTGCCTCAAAAACAAAAGAAAAAAAGAGAACAATTGGCATAGAAAACGAGCTCGGGAAAAGTGATGTTGCGGTCAAAAAAAAGTGGTACTTAGAACTATAAGCAAAAGAAGCTGCATGTTGATATGTTGTAGTGGGTATAAATCCTGCATTCTTCCCGCCACTCTCTTAACCCCTGTTCGTTGGTTGTTGTAAGAAGATTTCTCCCATATGACAGCAAACGGTATACGACACCATGCATATCCTGTTTGACTCACACTATTTTACCAAAAACATGTGTTATATAAACAATAATTCTACACAAGAATGTTCATTTATACTAGTTTAGGGTGGAGTTAGAAAAAAAAAAAAAAAAAAAAAATTAAATAAAAAAAAAAAATTAAAAATAAAATAAAATAAAAAGAATAGAGAAAAAACGAAAAAAAAGTAAAATAAAATAAAAATATAAAAAAAATAAAAAACAAAATAAAAAAAAATAAAAAAAAATTAAATTAAAATAAATAAAATGAAATAAAATAAAATAAAATAAAATAAAATAAAATAAAATAAAATAAAATAAAATAAAATAAAATAAAATAAAATAAAATAAAATAAAATAAAATAAAATGAAAATAAAATAAAATAAAATAAATAAAAATAAAATAGAACCAAATAAAAAAAAAAATAAAAAAATAAAAAAAAATAAAATAAAATAGAAACAAAAAAAATTAAAAAAAAAAAAAACTAGAGCAGAAAACAAAATAAAAAGCAATGTATGTAGTAAAATAAAACAAAATAGAAATAAAATAAAATAGAAACAAAAAAAAATTAAAAAAAAAAAAACTAGAGCAGTAAATAAAATAAAAAGCAATGTATGTAGTAAAATAAAAATTACTTTAATAAAATTAGAATGAATGAAACATTTTTTTTTTTTTTTTTGATCTTATAACAAAACAAATTGTTCAATCCACCCTAATATGTACAACATAGAAAAATCACCCAATTTGTGGTTGAAGTTTATTTGCGCGCCTATATTTTGCTTGTTTCTACATATTACTGTGTCTTCGTGCGCCTTGAATTTAGAAGAAAAAAAAATTGTTCTTATTTTGTTACGGCTGCTACTTCTTCTGCTGCTGCTTTTGTGGCATGGTTAGTGGGACACCAACCTAATTCATTGTGCGCCAACAAACGAGCAGCCAATTACAACAAAAACAACTACAACAAACGAAACTACAGCATAACCTGCCACTGCAATATTTTCAATGACCAACACATCCGCTGCTTTGCTGTGATCTTTATTGCTCATCTTAACTCTGTGCTGCTTCTTGCTTTTTCTTCTTTAGTTGTCACGCAGCGCAGTCGCATCAGTCATGTGGCAATGACCACAAGTTGCTGTGCGACAACACGGCCCATAAGTAGCAAATTCAATTGTGTGCAAAATCAAGTTGTGTTGCAAACCTCACATAGATGCACACACACACACATACATCCAGCTATGTGCGTGTCGTCTCACGCATGTGCGTAAATTGCTTTTGCCATTGAGGTTGCAGCAATGAATGCATGCGACTGATGTTGTTGTTGTTACCCTGCCACCTGTTTACACTTTGACTTTAACTGGTTTTTGTGTGTTTTGGTGCCGCCTGCCGTCGCCTCTGTTGCTTTGTGGCAATTACAGGCCTTTAGTGTTGCATGCCACATTTCTTGATTGCCTCGTTCCTGCATAGAGCTGCATTGGTAACTTGTTGCTCCCCTTATGCTGTAGAACTCGCTGAGCGGGTTGTTTGTATTATGTGTATTGTTGTTGTTTTTGTTATTATTATTATTATTTATATTGTTGTTGTTGCTGTTGTCATTGAAGATGATCGTCGCATAGCCAATCGCACGGTTTCTTGTCATGCTTTCTATGTATACCCAAGTGCTGTGGACATAACTGATAGATATTAATATGGCCTTTAAATAAAAAGGAAAATTAAAAAAAAAATTTAAAAAAAAAAATTAAAAAGGAAAATTAAAAAACAAAATTGAAAAAAAAAATTAAAAAAAAAAAAAATAAAAAAAAAATAAAAAAAATTAAAAAAAAAAACAAAAAAAAAAATTGAAAAAAAAATTTATAAAAAAATTAAAATAAAAAATTCCAAAAAAAAAAAAATTCCAAAAAAAAAAAATTAAAACAAAAAAATCAAATAAAATAAAAATAAAAAATAAAAAAATATAAAGAAAAAAAAATAAAACAAAGCAAGATATAATAAAATAAAAATAAAAAAAGAAAAAAAAAATTAAATAAGACAAAGCAAGATATAATAAAATAAAAAAAAAAAACAATAAAATAATATAAAAAAATAAAAAAAGAATAAAAAATTTTTTATAATAAAATAAAATAAAACATAATAAGATTAAAAAAAAAATAAAGAAAAATAATAAAATGAAAAAAAAAAATATGTAAAAAATAAAATAAAATAAAATATAAGAAAAGAAAATAAGGTAAATACAAAAAATAAAAGAAAAAATAATAAAATAGAACAAAATAGTATAAAAAATTAAATAATAAATTTTTCTAATTGTCACATCCGGGTATACAATTTTAATTTCCTAATAAACTTGATGTTTTCCTATTTTTTCTCGTATTGCTGTCCTCAAGTCATCTTGTTGTTGCTGCTGCTTCTGCGCTTGGTATTGTCGTCGATTGCAGCAGCATCTCTCCTCGGACAGCCAGTCATCCTAGTTATTCTGCTTGTCTTTATATTTCTTTTTAAAAAAATAAATTTATTTTTTCTTTTTACTTGCGTTTATGCTGTTTCTTGTTTCGTTGTTGTTGTTCTTGTTATTTGTAGTTACTGTGGTTGATCTCACTGTAACATTTATACAGTATAACTGTTCTTACTTGGGAGCCGGTTTACCTGTTTGAATCTTGTTTTTGTTATTTCCCCCTACCTTGCGCTCTCCTCCAGTTGATTATTTAATTTTATTTCCATCGAAGTGCATTAGCTACATATGTTTTGTGGGTCGTTGTTTTATTTATTTTTATTGCAACAACTTGTTGCTTTGGGCGCCTTAGCACATACATTTCATTCTGTGTGTGTTAGAATTACATGTGTTGTGGGTATAGAGTAAAAATACCCAACAAAGAATTTGCAGTTTATATAAGCCTTATTTTGATTGGATTGAAAGGCGAATGTTAAGGCCTCTACAAGGCTTTCTTCTCACTGAGAAACATCCTTTTGTATCAGGATGAGAAGCTTTGTACAATAAGGATTATTTAGAGATGACTTGTTGTAGAGAAGAAGGAACTTATTACAAGGCCGATAGGAAGTTATTACACGGCGCGAGCTGCGTTGCCACCATATACCTAATATCTTATTATCACTCACACAATTTTTGGTTGAGCAATCATGTAGTATGCCTGCTTGAGTTGTTTTTTCACCGCTGATTTATTCATTTACCAAATATTCGGTCGTGTTTAATTTTCGGGATTGGAATGTGTCGATAACTTTTCTTGTTTTTCAACAGAATTTTTCGGCTTTACTTTGTGTGCTGAATTTAATGGAATAATGCGCCAACATAAAAGTTTACTTTTAGGAAAGGAAAGTTTGTGAATCGCTTCGAGCAATTTATAATTTTGCTCTTTGGAGCCGTTAAGTTTTATGTTTTTGTTTTCGTTCAAGTTAAGATCTCTTTCAGAAAATGTGAACAAAAGTGCACTGCTGCTCACTAAGTTGCATATATGTAGGTATGCAAGCAATTAAATTTATTATCTGACTTAAGCGATTTCATCGTTCTCAAAATAACTTTTCTTTTGGCGATTTTATTTAATTATGTAAAATTCTTGATTTTATCAAAACGTTGGCTCAGTTGAGAGTCAGCAGCTTTTATGATGTCAGGAAGGGCTTTATTTTTTTTTTATTTTATTTTTTTAATGTAATATCATTTTATTTTTTTTTTATATTTTTTTATTTAATTTAATTTAATTTTTTTATATTTTTTATTTTAATTTATTTTTTTAATTTTATTTTATTTTGTTTTAATTTATTTTAGTTATAATTTAATTTAATTTAATTTAATTTTTTATTTATTTTAATTTAATTTTTTCTATTTAATTTAATTTTAGTTAATTTTTTTTTAATTCTATTTTTATTTTATTTTATTTTATTTTATTTTATTTTATTTTATCTAATTTTATTTTATTTTATTTTATTTTATTTTATTTTATTTTATTTTATTTTATTTTATTTTATTTTATTTTATTTTATTTTATTTTATTTTATTTTATTTTATTTTATTTTATTTTATTTTATTTTATTTTATTTTATTTTATTTTATTTTATTTTATTTTATTTTATTTTATTTTATTTTATTTTATTTTATTTTATTTTATTTTATTTTATTTTATTTTATTTTATTTTATTTTATTTTATTTTATTTTATTTTATTTTATTTTATTTTATTTTATTTTATTTTATTTTATTTTATTTTATTTTATTTTATTTTATTTTATTTTATTTTATTTTATTTTATTTTATATTAATTTATTTTATTTTATTTTATTTTATTTTGTTTTATTTTATTTAATTTAATTTTGTTCTATGGCATTCCTTATTATAAAGAAGCAAATCAATCAGCAGTCTATATATTCGTAAAGAAAAGCGTTACACCCTCGATAATTGCAAGCTGTTTTATTTTTGCAAGTGAAAAAAAGCTTAATGAACTTATTCTTTCGCCCCACCTTTAAATGCAAATAAATAGTTGTATACAAGGTCCGAAACGCATATGCTTTATGAGTATGTTAATACATCATATAATACATAAATATATAGTCCCACCCATATAAATATGTATGTGCGTGTTACCATTGACTTAAGCGCACAAGCGTGGTCTAGCCACATTAACACAGATCCTTGATTGCGGTCGCTGCAAACGGATATAATAAATACTCGTTTATATATACTAAATGTTTATCTGTATAACGGTTGTATTAAGTGCAAACTAGTTAGACTCGTGCTGTGCACTAAGCCTTAAAGTTGTTTTGACATGTTAAGGTGGTTTACCGTAAAATTCGTTGAAGAGCGAAAAAAAACTAAAAAAAGAAATAGATAAAAATACCCACAAGAATTGGGCCTGTTAACTTCCATTTGCCTGCTTACAAAAATTAATCTTGTTCATGCTTTGTATGGACTCAACAATTTTTTGTTTTTTGTTTCTTTTAACTTTTTAGATATTCCTCTTTACATAAATACGCACCTTTTAGCTGATGAAGATTTAATAAACTCTTATTATCATTAATTTAAGTGGATGAAATTACGTCGTACACAGTTCATCATCCACCTTCGACCACTTAAAGTCACATAACGATTATGCCACATAAAAGACAGGGTATTTACTATGCCCTTACCTCACACATCCATATCTACAAAGTCTTTATACAAAACAAGCAAATCATTGTATTTAAAAAACTATCCAAGCAAACGTCACATAGTCATACACTACTTCCTCCCGCCAACAACCGACCATTGCATTTATCGAGTTCGTTGCCAAAGTCTTTTGTTACACGTTTACGCTATTAAAATGTCATAATGACATTTAAACCTCTGAAGCGCACAAGTGCAACGCCGCAAGACCGAAAAACGAAAAAGCGGAAAGTAAAACCAAAAGAAATGAGCAGTACTGAAACATTTTTGTTGCTTTATACAACTAAACACACACGTTGCATGTTTGTCTGCCGCATGCCATAGACACTTAAAATATACTAATCAATAAATTTAAAATATATTCTCACGAGCAAATAAAATCTTATGCGTTAAACAGACCGCATTTATGTATTGTAAGTAAATGTGAATATTCATTTGCTCTGGCGAAGTAAGAAATGGGTGTGGTAAGCATGAATTGTGAAAAATTGTTGCGACCATGACTTTTTCTAACTTCACTCTACAGTTATTGTCAGGGCAAATAGCACAAATTGTGACTTGATATTCAAAAATTAAATTAAATTAAATTAAATAAAACTTGAACAAATAAATTTATAAAATAAAATAAAATAATATAAAATAAAATAAAATAAAATAAAATAAAATAAAATAAAATAAAATAAAATAAAATAAAATAAAATAAAATAAAATAAAATAAAATAAAATAAAATAAAATAAAATAAAATAAAATAAAATAAAATAAAATAAAATAAAATAAAATAAAATAAAATAAAATAAAATAAAATAAAATAAAATAAAATAAAATAAAATAAAATAAAATAAAATAAAATAAAATAAAATAAAATAAAATAAAATAAAATAAAATAAAATAAAATAAAATAAAATAAAATATAATAAAATAAAATAAAATAAAATAAAATAAAATAAAATAAAATAAAATAAAATAAAATAAAATAAAATAAAATAAAATAAAATAAAATAAAATAAAATAAAATAAAATAAAATAAAATAAAATAAAATAAGATAAAATAAAAAAAAATAAAAAAAAATAAAATAAAATAAAATAAAATAAAATAAAATAAAATAAAATAAAATAAAAAAAAAATAAAATAAAATAAAATAAAATAAAATAAAATAAAATTAAACCAAAATAAAATAAAATAAACAAAGATAAAATAAAATAAAATAAAATAAAATAAAATAAAATAAAATAAAATAAAATAAAATAAAATAAAATAAAATAAAATAAAATAAAATAAAATAAAATAAAATAAAATAAAATAAAATAAAATAAAATAAAATAAAATAAAATAAAATAAAATAAAATAAAATAAAATAAAATAAAATAAAATAAAATAAAATAAAATAAAATAAAATAAAATAAAATAAAATAAAATAAAATAAAATAAAATAAAATAAAATAAAATAAAATAAAATAAAATAAAATAAAATAAAATAAAATAAAATAAAATAAAATAAAATAAAATAAAATAAAATAAAATAAAATAAAATAAAATAAAATAAAATAAAATAAAATAAAATAAAATAAAATAAAATAAAATAAAATAAAATAAAATAAAATAAAATAAAATAAAATAAAATAAAATAAATAAAATAAAATAAAATGCCATATTGACCTTTTCTTCTTTTTTTCTTGATTTTACAATAGTTTTATACCATTCCCACTAACGCCTACTGTAATTCTTGTATATATATACGCACTATTTTTCATGTGTGAGTCTTGTGCATTTATTTGCTTAGAAGTTAATTTAATTTTTTTCTCGCAAGTTGCTAATGAATTTCTCGCATAGCGTTGCTAAGTGCTCGAAAATATTTGATTTTTTTGTTCGCTTTTGGTTCATTTTGCGCTCGAATTTCGTTTCGTATGCCAAGCAGGGAACGCATTAACATATAGAACAATTTGTATTTTTGGCTAACGGGGTATTTGTTGTAGTAGCGCGCACCGCTAAGCATAACAAATTTTTGGATGCTGACTTTTGAGTTTGTTTGCTTTTTAGATGCTAAATAACTACAACATTTTTATTGTTTATATAGCGATTTTTGGCACCTTGGAGGCATATAAATGAATCAAGTTTTTTATGCTTTTTTTTAATTTGAGTGGCAAGCGAAAGAAATTTTATAAAAAGAGAATGTCTAGGGAGCATGGTGAACAACCGTTAAATATTAAACGATGCTTAAGTATTAATCAACTTTTTTTTTTTGTGGAAAATGTAATTGAAAACAACACCTAGAACATAGTCATCATTATTATAAACTTGCTAACTTTTTACACTTCAGAAGTCTTTCGTATAAAAAATTTGGCCGATTTGCCATAAACTATTGTGAAGACAGCTGTGACAGTTTATCGACTATCTGTAGAAACTTACCTTGCTTGAACTTTTTTTTTGCTGAACTCTATCAACTGCTACTCCTTTTTAGTTTTTAATTCCTCTGCGTTGTGTTTAATCCTTTTAATCCACAGTCTTGAGAGTTGCGGCTTAATAATTTTTTGTGCTTGTAAAGCTTACTTTGCGTGTATGGCTTTTGAAGTTCGTCAGTACAAACAACTGCTTCGGGTGCCGCGACAATTATAACCACGACCGCTTTTATTGCATACCTCAACTGCAAAGATATAAAGATAATTCGATTCAATTAGAATTTTATTAGTAATAGCTTTTAAAGTGGTTGATAGCCCAAGGACTTAGGAATGTGTAATAAAAGGGGACTTACAACATACGTAGTTACGAGTATACCCAGCAGATGTTGTGCTGCCTAAACATTAACCAACCAACCAAGCCCTAAAAAGTTTTCTATCTCTTCCTCCTCTTCTTCCACCTCTACCTCGCCGTCGCACTATCCAAGGAATTATTTTGTTAGTTGGAAGTATACATCATAAAAAAACATCAACTGAAACACTATCTTAAGCTTATCATAACACAGCTTGATACAATTATTCACTGACTATACAATCCACCATTGAGAAAACTTACATTATTCCTGCAATTGATAATAGCAATGTGGGTAAAAGATGCCTTAAAATACGTGCTTAAAAATAGAAACAAACTTGCTTATAGAAGTGTATGAAATATCATTCATGCTGCGGCAATCCCGATTAACAGAAATAGCTCCAATAAAAATAAAACCTACATAATCATACTCACAGTACAGGTGTACTTACTTACACATATAAAACTTTGATACTTGTCTTAAAAATTATGAGTAGATAGTATTACAAATGCTTTCTAATCTGTTGAGTGGCTGCACAAGGACTTGCCTTTCATAGGCTTCACCAGCATACGTAAACGTCATATCCGTCGGCTTTAACGCTACCTCAGGCCAACTACACTGAACTGTCATGCGCATGGTCAGTCTCAGCAACTGTGCAATGAACAGCATTTGCATGGATGGCTCATCAGAGCAAGGTATGCAATTGGGATTTGTGTGCGCCATTCGCAAACAACTGCATTTGTCTGGGCATGTGGTATAAAAACATTGTTTGTCTCATTTTATAAGTGTAACTTTTTCAATGCTTTAATAACGCAGTGTTTTTTTTTTTTTGAACTCATACTCACACAAACGCTGGTATGTAAATAAAGGCTTCTTTGCTTCACTTTTATATTGCATTTGCAAAGCATTGTGTAGGCCACCTTTTAGTGGCAATCATTTACTTTGTCTTGATATTATCTCTTGACTTTTTTTCCAACCACATTACATTTATCAAACACACACTTACGTATATACAACTAGTGTTTTGACTGAGACTTCTTGCAAAACTCTACTTTGGATATATGTACATATATATTATAGCCTGTGTTTGTATATTCCTTCCATCACATTAATTCATATGTGGATTATGTGCGCCTTCCTCTGCGGTGGCATAAAATATTGCCACTTCATTATAGTGCGTTATCTGCAGCGCAGTGGTACTGCTGGTAAATGTAGCTGAGTGCTGCTTGAAATGGCAGCATAAATGGAAAAAATTTAGACATTATGCATGAATTTTGTATAAGATAGATTGTCGAAAATGACAATCTCAGAGATGATTGGTGCTTTATAGAAAAAAAAAAAAAAAAAAAAAATTGCTGTGTGAAGAAGAGCATTCAGTTTGCAAAAATGGCTTAGTAATATCAAAGGAAGCTATGATATACTAGAAGGACGCTTCCGCAGATATGTTGCTGCACTGTATGAGGTAATAAGAACTTTTATATGAATTTTGTTACTGTTTGGAAGAAGTAGGGAGAAAAAGTTCGTGTCTTAAGTCTTTCGTTCAATATAGTGTATTTTACAACTTCAGCCCTTAGAACGCGTGTTTATATAATATCAATTGAATTCAAATATTTCTCGCATAAAAATAAAATTATGGAGGAAGTCTCTTAGTAATATTAAAGCAAGATATGCTATAGTAGACTTGATAGCCATTTTTTTCCTTTCTCAAATATGTAAATGTAGAAAAGTGCGCTTTTGCAGATTGTTTGAGAAAATGAAACTTTGGAATTATCACTTAAAAAATATTGTTACTCATTGGAAGAAGTACGAAGGCAAGTTCGTGTCTTAAGTCTTTCGTCAATATAGTGCATTTCATAACTATAGAACAGAATTGATTATTATATGATGTTATTTGAATGAATTTTTATATTTTTCTAATAGAGTTCCAACTTAAGAGTCGTATAAATATCTTTTGTAAACGTTAAAATTTTTTTTCTTCTCCAACCATTTTTTTTATCATGCAAACACAGTTCTATAGCTATCACAAATTCTCTTTTGAAAAAAGCAGACAAGTAAACCTGGTCTATGCTAATTGTACAGCTTTATAATTTGGTAAGCACAGTAAGGCTTAGCAAAGAAATGGCTTACGTAACTCTATAATTGCGTTAACCATTGAATAAAGCAATACGAATGCAAATTCTAAACTTTCATAATAGAATCATTTCAAAAGCGTGAACACATAACACTAAGCAATCTAAAATAAATATATTCAACTAATTTTATATGCTAACCCATATTCATGTTAACTGTAAATTTTGCGCGCAATTGAAATGCTAATTTGAAATCAATTTGTTATTCTATACGCGCAATAAACTTTTATTGTGTTTAATGTTTCCATCTCTATGCTGAGTTCTGCGATTGCTTTATTTAGAAAGATACCTAGCACATACATACATACATATCTTTGGCAGTTAACGCGAGTATACAATAAAGGACACAGCGCTCACATTTCCACTCTACATTTCAGCGCTGATTGTCAACTGAGCACTCACACCTGTCAACCACAAGAAAATGCATTTTTTTGTATGTGACACACTGTTCGTGTCGTCATAGTTTCATAGTTTTAATGCTGCCCACTCGTTACTTAACATTAGCACACTGCTGTGTATTTATATACCACTTGCCACTTGTTGTGTATTATCGGTTACCACTTAATGTGTGTGCAGCATGCAAGAAGAAACGTCAAATAGCCTTTCAGCATAATAAGCTCTTAGAGCTGATTAGCATTGAGACTTGGTCAGAAGTAGTAACGACCACAATTATTTTTTTTTTTTTGTGTTGTGGTAAATGCCATTTTGTGGGATTAGCTTGCAGTTCTATAAATAAACTCATAATATTTTTTTAAAAATATAAATGGGCTATAGCCTGTTACAAGTGCTGATTGTAGCTAGTGAGTCATGAAAGCTGGGTTGGTTAATGAAGATTAAAAAATACTTACTAAAGAGACTACTGCTTGGATATGAACCTTAATCGTTGGCACATACATATAAAGGCAAAAATCCGGTAATAATATGGCATGAAGAGAGGTCTTCAGTTTTTTTTGCAGAGCATTCCCTTTTTTCCCTTGAAATGCTACAGATACAACTATCAAAAATTTGATATAGGTTTTAAAACTGTTTAAATAGCAAAATGATAGAAACTACCTAATAAGAACTGCCAAATATCGATAAAACTTAAAAAATCGATTAAAGTCGACGAAAGTTAAATATCGATCAAAATTAAATTGATTAAAAATTAAGCGATAAATATCGAAAAAAAGCAAAAAATCGATTAAACTCGATAAAAGTTAAATATCAATCAAAATTTAATTAATTAAAAAACTAATCGATAAATATCGATAAAAACAAAAAATCGATTAAACTCGATTAAAGTAAATCATCGATCAAAATCGAATTATATGTATAAATTGGCAATGTATAAATTGGCAAGAGTTTGTAAAAGAATGAAAGTCGATAAGTATCGAGAAAGTAAATACCGTAAAATCGAGTGATCAATAATCGATAAAATGAAAAAATCGACAAAAGAATCTAAAAAAAATATAAAAAATCGATTAAACTCGATAAAAGTTAAATATTGATAAAAATTTAATTAATTAAAAGATAATCGATAAATATCGATAAAAAAAAAATTGATTAAACTCGATAAAAGTTGAACATAAAATCGAATTATATGTATAGATTGGTAAGAGTCGATAAGTATCGAGAAAATTAAATTCTAAATCGATATATACAAATCAACAATCGATAGAGTGGAAAAAATAGACAAAAGAATCTAAAAAAAAATATAAAAAATCGATTAAACTCGATACTACTTAAATATTTATAAAAATTTATCTAATTAAAAAATAATCGATAAATATCGATAAAAATAAAAAATTGATTAAACTCGATAAAAGTTAAACATAACATCGAATTTTATGTAGCAATTGGTAAGAGTTTGTAAAAGAATGGAAGTCGATAAGTATCGAGAAAATAAAATTTAAAATCGATACATATCCATAATCGATAGAGTGAAAAAAATCGACAAAATATTTTAAAAAATTTGCAAAATCATTTCAACTCGATACCATTTAAATATCAATAAAAATTGAATTAATTAAAAATTAATCGATAAATATCGATAACAATTAAAAAACTAATTAAAATCGAAAAAAGTTCAATATCGATCAAAATCGAATTATATGTATAAATTGGTAAGAGTTGGCAAGAGAATGAAAGTCGATAAGTATCGAGAAAATGAATACGTGCAATTTTTAAAATCGATACATATCAATAATCAATAGAGTGGAAAAAATCGACAAAAGAATCAAAAATTCTAATAAATCCAATACAAACGATGTGCAGTGGTTGAGGTTTTTTTTATAAGTAAAATTATCACCGGCGATGAAATTCATCGATAAAAATCGTTAAGAAAAAACTTGTTCAAAATTAAATTTTTTATTTTTTTTTCAATTTCCAGCAAAATTTGTGTTCCCACAAGGGGTTTATGGGCATACAAAGTATGAAACTGATTGATTCACTTGTACCATTATATGCTGGCGATTTTTAAAATACAAATTTCGATATTTGAAGAATTGTACTCGTTTGGATACAATGGACATGAATGGGTTGAGCTAGTAGAAATTTGTTAAACTCAAAGAGCAAATAAAAAAATAGCAAAAGCAACTTGCTGATTTAAATAAGCTGATCTATTCTAATCAAAATATTTTTTCCCAAAAATGGTTTCCTTCTACTTTTTCATTGTTTTTTATATTTTCACATGAAATATTTCCACATTCTATGATTAATGATGGCTTAGTTTATTCATTAATTATTATTACACATACAAAAGTTGCGGCCCAATAAAAATTAAGTCAAGTTGAAGCGCAACGCATGCTAAGCTTAGGAGCTTTCTTTTACCTGTACCCAGTAAACAATTTGTTTGCTGCTTTTTGCTGACACTATTTTTTAGAAATGAAAGGCTGAGTAGTTTTATGAGAGTTTCAATGTTTTTTAAGCTATTGCATA
The DNA here is from genome assembly GCA_964058755.1 of Campiglossa producta. Taxonomy (NCBI): domain Eukaryota; kingdom Metazoa; phylum Arthropoda; class Insecta; order Diptera; family Tephritidae; genus Campiglossa; species Campiglossa producta. Next base: position 15,091,018 of record CAXKVI010000001.1, on the reverse strand, counting down.
AATTTTATCGCAGGCTTTGGCGGTGGGAGTGAAATGAAAAAAATGTTTATGTTAAAAAAGTTCGTAGTAACGGACTTTTTTCAATGTTAAAAGATTCGGCGTTAGCAACATAACATGACAAAAATAAATATAAGCGTTGCCTACATTTAGGCTATACTACTAACAGTGTGACGTTGTACATAAAATTGGAGCTGTATAGGCTATACTGTTAACAGGTTAAGGCTGTACTGCTCTAAAGTCATAAATATGCTCATTGAGTTTTCATAAATATTATAATGTAATAAGTTGATAAAAAGTGATATGCAATAGCTTTACCGCGGCAGCCCCCGAGTGCCACACGTCCTTTTTCAGTATATATTTTTCAATCTGTCTGTTTCTAATTTATTTTATATATAGCTTATGTCAAAATCTGTTTATAATAAGACTTGCAAAAGTTTTTCCCATAAATTCGCCGGCACATTGGTTTGCTGGGTAGCCTCACAGCCTGTATCTATTGCAAAGTTCTACTGTCAGCTTGTTGTTATAACAATAACATATTTACAAAATTATATACTTTTCATTTTTCATGACTGTAGGTAAACATATACCTAGTAAATATGTAAGTACGTATGTCTTTTGGTTATTCATTAGATCAACAGCCATTTTCTTCTGTCCTTAATGTGCTATATTTTGTCAGATGAATAATGACAACTTGTCTACTTATTTAACTGCAATATTTTGTATAAAAAAAAAAACAACAACAACACAAACCGCCCATTGTTTTAAGCTTTGTTGCAGTTAAAGAAATTGTTGCACTGCGCACTTAGCTCATCAACTTCAACTGGATGATATTCCACTGTACTTTGCGCCACATCAGGAATTTAAAGCCAAGTTGTTGTTATTGGCTTAAAACTTTAATTAATTTACAGTTGGGAAGAGGGAAAGCGTTCGTGGGAATACCTTTAGTGAAGAAGAATTTTTACTTTGGTTTAGATAGAGCGCCGCCATGCTCATTGCATTAAGCGATTAAATGAATGTTGGTTAATGATCGAAAAACTGTGTCAGCGCCAAACAGATGTTCTGCTTGAATCATGATTTTTATCAGCTAGAAAGAAGGAAGCTGCTCATGCATGTTTGATGGTTTTTCTTTGTTTCTAAAGATTTTATTAGCTGCGCCAAATAGCTCAAGTTGAGTATTTTGATTTAATTCAAGTGAATTTGTCAATTTGGTCAGTAGGTAATCTCACTTAATTATCAAGTATATAAGTCATGACATTGTTTGTTGTAATTTTATAAGCCAGCTATGATGAGGATAGGCATATATACACTGAGGGGAAAACAGCCTTGTAAAACTAACTCCGATCGCAGATAAAATTACATTTTACAATGGTGAAAACTTCAAGTTGAATTGAAGCTCGTTGCTGGGATAAAATTAATATTGTCAATTTAACAATGATATATTGTGAAAATGAAATTTGTTCAATTTTAAAACAACATTTTTATTCTCGTTTTACTACTAGGATTGGTATCTTAAAATTTTTACCAAAATTTATTAGCTGCATCTTACTGCCTTCAACCAAATTCTACCCAATACACACATCCATCCACCTACAACCTTGTCTAAACTTACCAAAAGTGATGAAACGTGCAGATAAGCTAAAAACGCTTCCAGTCATTAAACATCTACAAAAAAAAAAAAAAAAAATATTGAGATGTAAACAAAACAAAATTGCTAAACTTCCAAGAGCTTCATTATTTTGGGCAACAAATTCATGACTCAGCTTCCAAATTCTTTCTACAAAATTTTTCGCTTTTCGTGCGAGGCGATGATATTTTCATGCTGATAATGCGTGGAAATGGTTGCGCTAAATTGTTGCTGATGTTAACGCTTTTGATGATTAAAGTTGTTGCTGATTTTCAAAAATATTCTTAAAGTTTTTCCTTTTTTTTATTGCTTTCCCCCTTTTCGCTACTGCTTTTAGACTAGGAAGTAACAAGAAGCGCATGTTTTATATGCCCAAAATGGTGCTGGTTAAAAGAAATGTCTAACAAGTTTTACAACTGCATTGTAATGCCATAAGCGGCAAGCAACAAAAGCAATAAAAACATTAAATGTTTTTTTTTTTCGCGCACCAAACGAAAAGCGTTTCTTATAGTGCGAAGCATGGCGAAAGAGCTGATAGTTAACTGGTAGTAAGCAACTAGCGCAGAGTATGCAACGTTATAGACATCAACAAATACTTATTGGTCTAAAACATATGAGTCTTTTATTTTATTTTATCTTTTTTTAAATATATTGTTTTACTTAATTTTTTTATTTAATTTTTTTATTTTATTTTGTTTTATTTTATTTTACTTCAATTTATTTTTTTTATTTTTTTTTATTTTATTTTATTTTGATTTATTTTATTTTATTGTATTTTATTTTATTTTATTTGGTTTTACATAATTTATTTTAATGGTTTTATATTTTTTTGTTTTATTATTATTTTATTTTATTATTATTTTATTTTATTTCATTTTATTTTATTTTATTTTATTTTACATTATTTTTATACCTTTCATGAACATGAAATGGTATTATAACTTTGGTCCGATGTTTGTAAATATGAGAAGAAGAAGAGATAGACCCATCAATAAGCATACCGAAATGATCAGGATGACGAGATGAGTTGATTTAGCCATGTCCGTCTGTCCGTCTGTCCGTCTGTCCGTCTGTCTGTCTGTCTGTTTGAACGCAAACTAGTCCCTCAGTTTTTGAGATATTTCGCTGAAATTAGGTATGCGGCCACCATTTTCCAATATAGGAATCATTTGTCGGAACCAGCAAGATCGGACCAATATAACATATAGCTCCCATACAACCGATTATTCCGATAAACGGATTTTGGGCTATAACTCCTGTAATTAAACACGAAGGAACGTGAAATTTTATAAGTGTCGCTATTTTTATATGTGAAATATCGATGCTGAAAATCATAGAGATGGGATAAATATTTCACATAGCTCCCATACAATCGATTATTCCGATAAACGGATTTAATTAAACACGTAGGAACGTGAAATTTTGTAAGTATTGCTATTTTTATATGTGAAATATCGATGTTGAAACTCATAGAGATGGGATAAATATTTCACATAGCTCCCATACAATCGATTATTCCGATAAACGGATTTGGGGCTATAACTCCCGTAATTAAACACGTAGGAACGTGAAATTTTGGACGTATAGCTATTTTTATATGCGAAATATCGATGTTGAAAATCATCGAGATTGGATAAATATTTCACATTGCCCCCATACAATCGATTGTTCCGATAAACGGATTTTGGTAGATAACTCCTGTAATTATATAGGTAGGAACGTGAAATTTTGGAAGTATCGCTATTTTTATATGCGAAATATCGATGTTGAAAATCATTGAGATGGCATAAATATTTCACATAGCTCCAATACAATCGATTATTCCGATAAGCGGATTTTGGGCTATAAGTCCTGTAATTAAACACATAGGAACGCGAAATTTTGGAAGAATCGCTATTTTTATATGTAAAATATCGATGTTGAAAATCATTGAAATGGGATAAATATTTCACATAGCCCCCATACAATCGATTGTTCCGATAAACGGATTTTGGTAGATAACTCCTGTAATTATATCGGTAGGAACGTGAAATTTCGTAAATGTTGCTATTTTAGAATGTGGAATGTCGATGTTAAAAATCAATGAGATTGGACCAATATAACACATCGTCCCCATATAATCGATAGCTCCGATAATTTCGGTATGAGCTAAAGTTAAATTCACACAGACTGTACTGGGGATCAAACAGTGAAAATCGTGACGCTTATTCATGAAAGGTATTTAGCCTTCGGCACAGCCGAAGACAGCTTTCCTTACTTGTTTTTATTTCATTTTATTTTATTTTATTTTATTTCATTTTATTTTATTTCATTTTATTTTATTTTATTATTATTTTATTTTATTTTATTTTATTTTATTTTATTTTATTTTATTTTATTTTATTTTATTTTATTTTATTTTATTTTATTTTATTTTATTTTATTTTATTTTATTTTATTTTATTTTATTTTATTTTATTTTATTTTATTCTATTTTATTTAATTTTATTTTATTTTATTTTATTTTATTTTATTTTATTTTATTTTATTTTATATTATTTTATTTTATTTTATTTTATTTTATTTTATTTCATTTTATTTTATTTTATTTTATTTTATTTTATTTTATTTTATTTTATTTTATTTTATTTTATTCTATTTTATTTTATTTTATTTTATTCTATTCTATTTTTTTTAATTTTATTTTATTTTATTTTGATTTTTTTATTTTATTTTATTTTATTTTATTTTATTTTATTTTATTTTATTTTATTTTATTTTATTTTATTTTATTTTATTTTATTTTATTTTATTTTATTTTATTTTATTTTATTTTATTTTATTTTATTTTATTTTATTTTATTTTATTTTATTTTATTTTACTTTATTTTATTTTATTTTACTTTTTTTTTATTTTATTTTATTTTATTTTATTTTATTTTATTTTATTTTATTTTATTTTATTTTATTTTACTTTATTTTATTTTATTTTATTTTATTTTATTTTATTTTATTTTATTTTATTTTATTTTATTTTATTTTATTCTATTTTTTTTTTTTATTTTATTTTATTTTATTTTATTTTATTTTATTTTATTTTATTTTATTTTATTTTATTTTATTTTATTTTATTTTATTTTATTTTATTTTATTTTATTTTATTTTATTTTATTTTATTTTATTTTATTTTATTTTATTTTATTTTATTTTATTTTATTTTATTTTATTTTATTTTATTTTATTTTATTTTATTTTATTTTATTTTATTTTATTTTATTTTATTTTATTTTATTTTATTTTATTTTATTTTATTTTATTTTATTTTATTTTATTTTATTTTACTTTATTTTATTTTATTTTACTTTATTTTATTTTATTTTATTTTACTTTATTTCATTTTATTTTATTTTATTTTTATTATTTTTTTTATTTTACTTATATTTATTTTATTTTATTTTATTCTATTTTATTTCATTGAATTTTTCTTTTCATTTTTAAAATTGGCAACAGTAATTTCGCCCCGAATTTGAATTTCTTAAGACCCCTGTTGAAAGATCTTGATAACAACACAGACTGGACATGCTAGTTCGAGAAGGAGAAGTACTCTAGAGAAGGTATTGTTACTACAATGGTGGTGCCACATATCCCGCCATCAACAGCTGGCATCACCTCGTCATCATACTTAAAATTTATTTGAAATTCGCGTGAGTAATGAACATGTAATAAAAAATCTAGCCAATCAAGAATAACGTACAAGCAGTGTTATGAAATAAAAATAAAATAAAAATCAAATAAAAAATGATCAAAGACTTTTATCTGTGCGCGCGCTGGTCAAGTCAAATATGGTATTGTGCTTTACAAGTTAACCCATAAAATAGACAAACGGCATAGACAAACGATGCAACAAACAAAAAAAGCCAACTTGTCTGCACTTAAGGCCACCATCATAGTAACTATGCCAAGCGAGCATCTCACTTTAGAATTAGGTCAAATACACATGTGAACGCTACTCGCGCCGTACGGACCGAGGGCGAGCGTTGAGAATGCAGGCTCGCACAGTATTCACTCATAGCACAGCACAGTATACTGCCATGTCAGTGTGGACAATGATGAAGTGCGCAATTGATTGTAGCATCAACATATGAACGAAGAAGAAGCGGGTATACATATGTATGTATGATTTCTGTATGTACATTTGTATGTATATTAAGTATGAAAAATGGTTGAGTTATTTACCGACATGCCACAAAACACATAACATCCACTTTTGCCCCGTTAACCAGCGGTGCGGGGGGGACTCGTACTCTTGGGTTAAATTCCTGCACTCGTAGTAAATTAATTTTTTATTTCGAAAATTGATTAATGTTTTGACACAATATTGATATTGCAAGAATTTTTTTACTGCTAATTTGGGGAATATTTTCGTTTCTTTATATTTATTTTTTAGCAGTAAATCTTATCAATTGACTGGGAGAAGAGTTATACTAGCAATTTCTTTAGATTCTGAAAACTACAATTTTCTTTGGTTTTTCTTGTTATTAAGTCGTATCCAGATTTGAGCACATTTACATAAGTGCTCAAGCTTTGGCGAGTAGGCCATGTAACTCAATATGATAAAAGCTCAGAAATTTAATTGATTTTTATTTTATTTTTTATACCTAACTTATAGAGGTCATTTAAATCAATTAATTATTTCAAAAATCGTTCTAATATTCTCGAAACTTTTTCCAACATTTTGTGAATGTTTAGAATCTAGATATATACGACTTTTAAATTTTATTTCTATGAGAAAACTATTGAAATTCAATTGAAGTTATAAAAATCACTATAGACTTGTTACTTTGCCATAGAACAAAAGACTCAAGACACGAACTTGTTGATATAATATTTTGCTAACGATATTTGACACTTTCCGCGCTATGACAAGCATAGTTAAAGGGAAGTGCTAATTGAAGAGAAGTTATATATTTAAACACCTAACATTTAACGATTCATCTGTTAAATTCTCATGCCAAAATTATGCAAGTCTTAAGCTATGAATGAGATATGAAACTGAACAAATATGTTTACTTCAGGAAAGGCAAAGGCGCGTCGATTCTCTATTTCATCGCTTCTTGATGTAAGCAAGAAAAGGTGCACCAACTCGCTTGTGAGCTGTTTCTTACTAGTGTCACACTAGCCTTGAACAAGTAACAATTAGTATACCGTCTAAAGGATCTAGTAAGCAAGCAAAAAATAAAATAAAATAAAATATAAATCTCCTTTGAAAGGATATTTAGTAGGTATTTATATTAAAATATTTTTCACATTTAAGTGTCGTCTTTTTCGGCGAATTATTCTCACGCAAAGATTATGTCTCGTCTCTGAAGAATTTTATTAGCTATTTGTCTGCATTTAATTATGGTCTACCATGTTCATTTTCCATCTAAGGTTGCTGTCACATTTGCGGCATCCCATGAAGTACATAGCAAATCGACAAGCAATAGTTACAGTCATTGTGAGACAAAAACTGCTTCATAAGGACAATATTTGCCTGCTGGTCGCCGATCATTTGAAAAAAAGGCAGCTAACGCAAAAGAAGAAATTAATAAAGTCAAACAATAAAAAATCGAATAAAAAATGAAAAAAAATTTATGTGAAACCGGTGACACCACAGCTGACACTGACGCTGATACTGGTGGCAGCAACATTTACATACACTAGTAGCAACAAACAAACCAGATGAAACTGATGTTGCGCACCGTTTGCTGTAAATGTTGTTAAAATCCTATGACTGCAAAGTCGCCACTACTTTGTTATATACACAAGTACTTTGATGTTTCATGTGTTGCGTTTCTTTGGCTTAACTTGCTATTGTTTATACGGTTTTTGTCGTTTCTTTTGATGTAAATTTTTTTGAGATTAAGTCATGAACTATGTGCAAACTTGGAATAGGATATGAATGAAATGGAGGGTAGCGCGATATGGATGAAAGATAGTAGCCAAGCGTTCGTAAAAAAAAGTAATATCCAAGTTTTCGTAACAGCAAAACAGCCCATGTTCAGATTTAACGAATTCAAATTTGAAAATAATAGAATGAAAAAAAAAAACAAAAAAAAACAAAAAAACAAAAAATAAAAAACAAAAAAAAGTAAAAAAAAAAACAAAAAAAAAAAATAAAAAAAAAAACAAAAAAAAAAATTTAAAGAAAAAAACAAAAAAAAAGAAATATAAAAAAAAATAAAAAAAAACCAAAAAAAAAATTTTAAGAAAAAAAAAAAACCTAACCTTTTGAAACTGCTGTGCTGACTTGAGTGGCCTTCATAAAAAAAAAATATGGAATTTTTCAACTCAATGAATTTAAAAACAACATTTTCGTTACATTAAATTAAATAATATTGATCTGATTTCAAGATTAATCTTCAAAATTCACAAAAAAAAAAAAATTATTACAATCAAATTTTACAATAGAAATTTTTTTTCACGAATTCAAATTTGAAAATGATAGAATTAAAAAAAAAAAAAACAAAAAAAAAAACAAAAAAAAAACAAAAAAAACCTAAACTTTTGAAACAGCTGTGCTGAGCTGAGTGGCCTTCATAAAAAAATATGGAATTTTTTAACTCAATGAATTTAAAAACAACATTTTCTTTACATTAAATTGCATAACATTGATCAGATTTCAAGAATTATTCTTCAAAATTCCAAAAAAAAATTTATTACATACAATCAAATTTTACAATAGAAATTTTTTTTAATGAATTCAAATTTGAAAATGATAGAATGACAAAAAAAAAAAAACAAAAAAACAAAAAAAAAAAACACAAAAAAACAAAAAAAAAAAAAACAAAACAAAAAAACAAAAAAAAAAACAAAACAAAAATACAAAAAAAAAAACATAAAAAAAGAAACCTAAACTTTTGAAACAGCTGTGCTGAGTAAGGTGGCCTTCATAAAAACATAAAAAAATAATGTTTTTTTAACTCAATGAATTCAAAAACAACATTTTCGTTACATTAAATTACATAAAATTGATCAGATTCAAGAATTAATCTTCCAAATTCCAAAACAAAATAATTAAAATCATATTTTACAGTAGAAATTATTTTTTTTAACGAATTGAAATTTGAAAATGTTAGAATGAAAAAAAAAAAACCAAAAAAATTTATTAAAATCAAATTTCACTGTAGAATTTTTTTTAACGAATTCAAATTTGAAAATGATAGAATGAAAAAAAAAACAAAAAAAAACAAAAAAAAAAAAAAAAACAAAAAAAAAAAAAAAACAAAAAAAAAAAACAAAAAAAACCCATAAACTTTTGAAACAGCTGTGCTGAGTTAAGTGGAAATATGGAATTTTTTAACTAAGTGAAATAAACATTGATCACATTTAAAGAAATAATCTTCAAAATCCACAAAAAAAATTTATTAAAATCATATTTCACAGTAGAATTTTTTTTTTTAAACTGGACCTGGCCCAATTGTAGTTTTCATATTCATGCTATGCTTATTATCTAGATCTGCAGAATCCCTTCCTTTATACATAAATATATACATTGAACAGTTTAAGGAAAATATAAGAATTCTCAGCTAGAGCTCACGCTTAAGCAGATGAGGTCACAAACTAAACTTTACGATTGCTTCGATACATACAAAAAGAATACACTGGCGGCGGCATGCCACAGCAGTAGCAGCAACTTTGGTGTAGGTTAGCCATTTAAACGTCATGGGAAAGTTATGTCTTGCGCCACACGGCTAGTCGGCCAAGTAATATCACCTTTTTTGAGGTCATTTGCATATATGTATGTATATGCCACACAGGAAGTTTACTAGAGTATGTGTATTAATTTTGCTTGTGTGTGTGTGTATGTACGTATTTGTATTGCTTCATTTGACTTTTTGCTGCTGTGGCTCATTGAGCGAAGTGGGTGGATGCGCTTAAACAGCTCGAGGAGTGTGCGCAGAACTACAATGGGAGAAAACCAAAGCACGAAAAAATTCCATTGAAGTTTAGCGAAGGCTAGCAAAAAGAAAATCCATTGTTAGGAAAACTTAGCTTGCAGATGGCAAGGGTCGAGGTTTATTTTTTGTTTTCGTTTATTTTTTGTGTTCCCCACTAAAGCTACCAATGGCTGTGACTCTATGGTAATACTTCACCTCGCTGGCTTTTAGCCTTGGCGCTTGAATTGGCAACAATAAAAGTAAAACTTTTTGCTTTGTTGTTGCTACCTTTTTTTTGTTCGATAATTTACCAGTGTTTATGCTGGCAGAAGAAACTACACTCAAAACAGACTTTAGTAGTATTACCTGCCTTTGCTATGCGGTATGCTCTGTTTGCATGTGTGGTCATCTGAAAAAATACTTTTTGCTCAAAGCACCTACACATATGGGAACATTAGAGCGTATCATTAAATGATTATAAAATGTTTCAACATGTTTTGAAGACTTAACTTTCGAGGACAGACAAAAATTCAACAAAAATTCGGTTAAATTTTTAGAGCATTTAGGATTTGTACTTTCTTATACTAGAACTTAATAGGCCAACTACTACAAATTTACCCAACCCCCAACTGAAAAAGTTATTATAAACTTTTTTTGAAATATTTGCAGGCTAGTCAGGTGTGTAGAGTACTTTCAACTTGTTGTTCTCCACACAACGTGTTACGCCCTAGGATGCACACATACACACACTGCTACAAACACATTAAATGCATGTTAAAGTCTACATTACGAAGCGGTTGACCTAAGGTGTCAAGCTTTGCAGCAGCATTGCTGTTGGCAACAAATCATCATTAACAACTGCCTGAGTGGCCACAGTGGCTGCGGGCTGCGGCAACAGCAATCGAACTCTGCCTTTAGGACAATTAATTTTTTTTTGTTTTTTTTGTAACCATTGTTGTTTGTTCATCGCTAGGCGAAATTCAGTTTTCAAATGTTAGTACAATTTGATTATTATTTGTGTTTGTTGATTGTTTCAGTGAAAGCAAATTCTTAGCTAAATAAGTGTTTTGGCTTATTGAATTACTGAATTGCGCTCCATTGAAAGCCTCTGGTGAAAATCAAGGAAACAACAAAAAAAAAAGAACAAACAACATTCAGTTCTGTGTGTTGCTCGAATTGCACGTAGGAAAGAGAAAGTTTTGGTACGGTGCTGCTTACAAAAATTCCCAGAACAGCATTTTATATGGGCTATTGACCGTGAGCTCCTCAACAAATATTTTAATACTCATCTTTTGTTCAATATTAATATCTTTATGTTTATGCCAACAAAAAAATTATATATATACTCTCCTTGCTTTTCAGGTAAGCTTTATTGATGTAATCTAACTAACGTGATTGTCGATGTATAATTAATAAGTGAGTACTTGAAAAAAATTTCTATAATTATGAGACATCATTTAAATATTTATGATAGAAACCAAAAGATGTCTTCAGAGAAAAAAACTCCAAAAATTTTATTATATTTTATTGTATATTTATTTTATTTTATTGTGACTTATTTATTTTTAATTATTTGATTTTTATTTTATCTTATCTTTTTTATTTCATTTATTTTAATTTTTTTTATCGATTGTTGTTTTTGCCGGCTTTAGGTCAGTTTTTTTAAAAAAAACTACACTAAAATTTTATGGTCCACAAAACTGTATTTAATATTTTGATGATGCTAGAAACTAGATTTAGCAGCCTCCGATGCGATCTTTTATTTTATTTTATTTTTTTTTATTTTATTTTATTTTATTTTATTTTATTTTATTTTATTTTATTTTATTTTATTTTATTTTATTTTATTTTATTTTATTTTATTTTATTTTATTTTATTTTATTTTATTTTATTTTATTTTATTTTATTTTATTTTATTTTATTTTATTTTATTTTATTTTATTTTATTTTATTTTATTTTATTTTATTTTATTTTATTTAATTTAATTTTATTTTATTTTATTTTATTTTATTTTATTTTTATTTTATTTTATTTTATTTTATTTTATTTTATTTTATTTTATTTTATTTTATTTTATTTTATTTTATTTTATTTTATTTTATATTATTTTTAAGTTCTATTTTTTTTATTTTATTTTTTTTATTTTTTTTTTATTTTTTTTTTACATATCTTATTTTATTTTATATTATTTTTTATTTTATTTAATTTTATTTATTTATATTTTATTTCATTTTAATTTTTTTTTTCTTCTTTTTTAAAATTTTTTTCTTATTTTATTTTATTATATTTTATTGTATATTTATTTTATTTTATTGTGACTTATTTATTTTTAATTATTTGATTTTTATTTTATCTTATCTTTTTTATTTCATTTATTTTAATTTTTTTTATCGATTGTTGTTTTTGCCGGCTTTAGGTCAGTTTTTTTTTTTAAATAAAACGCATTTTTTCTTTTTTCACCAATATATTTCGGTTACACAACGGTAACCGTCTTCAGGGCAGACAAAATTTTTTTAACAAATAATAAAAATCATAACAATAAACATAAAAATAATCACCTTGTTGTTGTTCTGCTCTGGGTGACATCGATTTGTGTACTGTATGTTTGTAAGTAACTGTTTGTACAAGTGAGCGCAATTATCTGTGTCTGCTTTGTAGTTAATCGTTTGCAAGTTTATTTAATTTTTTTTTAAATTTTTTGTTTTATTTTATTTTATTTTATTTTATTTTATTTTATTTTATTTTATTTTATTTTATTTTATTTTATTTTATTTTATTTTATTTTATTTTATTTTATTTTATTTTATTTTATTTTATTTTATTTTATTTTACTTTATTTTATTCGACTCTATTTCATTACCAAGGCCCATCTAAGTTCCAACTGCCCCTGAGCGCAATGGGAATATGCATTAATTTTTAATGATTTGTACATAAAAAGTATCTGCGGTACCTAAACTTTTGTTTTACGTTCTTAACATGAAAGCGAATTAGAACCTCATTTTATCCTAACGCATACAGCTTGTTTTGTATAAGATAGAAAATTACTTTTTACACCAGCCGCGTTGAGTGGTTGTACAGGCGCACGTTAGCATGTACATAGAAAATCAATGAAAGTCAGTGAATTTAATGGCTGCTATTTTGGCTGTTAAATTGTTTTGGCTTTACAACTTGCATCTGTTTTTTTGTTTTGTAGTTAAGTTTTGCACCGCATTTTTGGCCTTGCAATAGATTGAGTATATTGAGCTTTACTCTAGTAAGTGTCTGTTTTTTTTTTTTTTTTTTGTTTCCTCCCTGCAGCGAAAGCAACTAGTTGAAAACTACTTTACAACTACTTGGTGCACCGGGCACAACTAGTCAGTGTTTTGTCTTTTTTCCATATAAGCAACTGGTATTTTTTACGTGTCAATTGTCATATTTCGACCAGAACATACCAGTCCTCTACTAGTCATTATATACTAGAATTATACTAGTTCTAAAATACCAGTCCCATACTAGTTCAACCTGGACTAGTATGATTTCCATCAAATAAACTAGTCCCCATACTAGTCCAAAAAGCATTGTACCTGAACTAGTATGATTTTAAGCAGAATTTTCATGACTTACCTTGTATTTTATCATTTGCCTATATTTTCATGTTTATTCTTAAACAAGCAGCGACTATTTGTATTTACCCTATCACGAAAAAGCGTCTGTGAATTAAAGAAAAAAAAAAGCAAACGAAACTAATGAATTTTGTATTTTTTAACTGGTATGATTTCATCGAGAAAATTCTAGTTGTATAGTTACTGGTATAGAATGGATATTTCCTGACTAGTATGAATTCAGCTAGAAAATTATAGTTGTATACTAGAATTTTTCTGACTAGTGTGAGGTTTCGCTGCAGGGCTTTTTCAATTCGCTTTGTCGCCAATCACCTTATGGCATTGGCATTGGCATTCAATTTAATTTTTATGTCTGTCTGGTGCCATACAAAAACATTTTTGGTTTTTTTTTTCGCTGTTTTGTTTGGTGTTGTAAGTGTACTACGAATGCATTTTTAATGGTCGCTCGTAAAAAACGTGATTCGCAAACATTCGATAATGAGGTATTGTAGCCACAATCGAAACGATTGTGTATAATTGCATTACCATTAGAGGCAGTTAACAAGTAGTGATTCCTACAACTTACAAGCAAAAAATATAGCAAGAAAGAAGGATTTCGTTTTGCTGAAACATAGAAAGCCATTTAAATCCTTTTTTTTGCTTTTTATATGACTTACAAGGGCGGTCGTAAATTTGCACTTGTGCTACTTTGAAATGTTCGTCTTTGGGAGGGTCTTTATCGTGTGTTATAGATCATCTTCAAGCGAGTTATGTGTGGGCTAGTTCTTTTGACTGGAATGTTTTTAGTGGTAACATCAAAGTTGAAGCGAATTTACTTTCGAGTTGCAACAATTCTAGTTTATTCAAACATTGAACAATAAAAGCTAATAGGTAAATGTTTCGTTTGTTACACACAGAGAAAATTGAGCTGGTGATGGATAAGAATTGACAATGATTTGGTCATATCAACCAAAATATAGTTACATCAATCAAAATATCTGTTGATTCAATTAAAATCACGGTCAATTCTTATCCATTCCGAGCTAATTTTTCTCTGTGTATGTTTGAAATTTTGACTAATAATTGCAGTCTATGAAGGCATTGCTTTATAGCAGGCAAGGGCCACCCTTTGTCCCGCTGTGGGCCTTCAACAACATCATGTGTTCATTTGAAATTCTTTAGACTAATTTTTTGTGATTCCAGAAACGATGTAGAAATTTATGAGATTTTTGTTGTATGGCTCAGTAAGTTGAAAGGCGTGGACACCCCTGCTTTAAAGATTTCTGATCACCTCACACTTGGCGGTCACACTTCGACGAACTTCTGTATTGCGTTTCTGTAACTCCCCTGCAGCGAAACCTCAAACTAGTCAGAAAAATACTAGTATACAACTATAATTTTCTGGCTGAACCCATACTAGTCAGGAAATATCCATTCCATACTAGTATACAACTAGATTTTTTTGGATGAAATTATACCACTTAAAAAATACAAAATTCCTTCGTTTCGTTTTCTCTTATAATTCATAGATGCTTTTTCGTGATATTGTATATACAAATAGCCGCTGCTTTCTTAAGAATAAACATTAAAATAAAGTCAAATGATAAAATAAAGGGCAAGCCAGGAAAATTCTGGTTGAAATCATACAAGTCCAGTTTCAATACTTTTTGTACTAGTATGGGACTAGTATATTTCATACTAGTCCTTTTTGGACTAGTATGTGGACAAGTTCGTTTTATGGAAATTATACTAGACCAGGTTGAACTAGTATGGAACTGGTATTTTACAACTAGTATGAAACTGGTATTTCCTGACTAGTACACAACTGGTATATTCTGGTCGAAATCTGGCAATTGACATCTCGTAGGACATCAGGGCCAGGTGCACCAACTAGTTGTACAGTAGTTTTCAACTAGTTGCTTTCGCTGCAGGGTCCACTCAATCGATCGTCTCGACTGAAATGGTCGATTTGCCGTCATATTGTCGTCACCTCACTTTTTTTGTTTCTGTTATAAAATTTTATTATGTCGATTTATTTTCTCACTTGCTTTTGAGCTAGTGACAAATTTTTATTTTCAAGCTCGATAATAATCGATACAAGTTTAAAATATCGATAAAGTTTATATCCGATCAAAATTTTTATATACGTATAAATTTAAAATATATTTTGCCAAAAAATTTACAACAATCGACAATAATCGAAATTAATTCAAAAAAATCGATAAAAGTCGATGCAAAAAACAAGTCTTGAACATCGATATAAAGATAAAAGCCCGGAAAATTGTTTAATACTAATCAAAAGTAATCGAAAATAATTGATCGATAAATAAGAATAGAAAGCTCGCGATAAAAATCGATAATGATTTTAAATGTCGATAAATTCGATAAAAGTTTTATCCGATAAAAAATTGTAAGATATAAAAATCTAACTTGACAACAATCGACAATAATCGAAATTAATCTTAATAGAAATATAAAAGTAAATAATCGATAAAGTTCTGCAAAATTGTTTAATACTAATCAAAAGTAATCGAAAATAATTGATCGATAAATAACAATAAAAAGCTCTGAGACTCGATAAAAGCCGATACAAATTTTAATAAATAACAATAAAAAGCTCTTAGGATCAATAATAATTGAAATCAGTTTTAAATATCGATAAAGTCGAAAAAAGCTTTATCCGATAACATTTTTAATATATACAAATCTAAAATATTTTGCCGATAAATTGACAACCATCGGCAATAATTAAAATTAATTTTAAAAAATCAACAAAACTCGATGCAAAAAAAAACAAAGCTTGAATATCAAACTGCATATTTGACAAAGACCTATCGTATCTAAGCGATAAATGTTGGTTATCGAAAACAAAATCAACTAAAAACTATAAAGTCTAGACAAGGCAAAGAAAACCTTGATAAAAAACTTGAAATAGTTAGGAGGTATCGACACAGGCCGAATGATATTTGACTAAACATGTTAGTTTGTCGATACTTATTACAAATTCCAACATGATATTAATAATCGATAATAGCTTTGGGAAAAATATCGATACACCGATAAATAAAATGCAAAAATTTTGCATTCTCGTCGCTTATTATTCAAATTTTATTTATCGGTGTATCGATATTCTTTCCAAAGCTATTATCGATTATTAATATTAATCTTATTTAATCGCTTTTCAGCGATATTTTTTTTATTTAAATCTATAATAAAAGCATTTTCTGCTTGTTTTAGTTAGGGTTCATTTAACTTGTTATTGCTAGTGAATTTTTTCGATTTTTTTCCCCGGTGGGGTGTGGATTTGACTAATTTGTTTAATTTTTATTTAATTTAATCTAATTCCCGTTAGTAAATCACACAATATTTTATTTCCTCTAATTTACACTCTAATAAACAATCACATATCAGTGATTTTCATACTCAACTAGACGGCTATAAAATTGGTGTTGTCGTTATACAACAGCTTTACCATAGAGCGTGTTTGGCAAGCTGTCCAATATGTTCAGCTACTCATGCTGCTGTTGAGCAGCGTTACATTCGTGCCGATTCTTCACGTATTAACGACGGCAGCAGCATTCGTACCTTAACCGGCGGCTGCTTTTCAAAACTTGACCTACTAACCGTGAGCTTTTTTTTTTACTCCGCATTAATCTCTTTTCTTCAACTTGCATATATGTTTGACTTATTTGACGCTGCTGCTGATGCTTTTGTTGTTTTTAACACAAATTTGTAAATTTATACAAAGAGTGCGTGAAATCTAAATACATAAATTTTCTACAATCGACCGGCTTTCGATTGACTAATACGCTTTCAAAAAATGTACAAATAGAATTCTTTTTCTTTTTCAATTGTTTTTGTTGCTTTTAGCGTTTTTCGTCTGCGCTTGAGAATTATTCATTAATGAAATTGTTTGAAAATAGGTTTTAGTTAATTATGTATGTGCATATATTTATTTGGTTGAGATACGATGCTTAGGTGAATAGAGCAAAGTCAAAGAAACTGAGATAAGCTGCTTTTATACAGGTCTTGCCTCATGATTTAAACTTTTTTATTATCAGAATAATATGAGAACAAAGTCAAAGGTTGTCATATGCCCTGCAGCGAAAACAACTAGTTGAAAGCTCCTTTACAACTAGTTGGTACACCGGGCCCAACTAGTTAGTGTTTTATCTTTTTTCCATATAAGCAACTGGTATTTTTTACGTGCTAATGTCCTACGAAATGTCAATTGTCAGATTTCTACCAGTCATCTACTAGAATTATACTAGTTGTAAAATAACAGTCCCTTACTAGTTCAACCTGGACTAGTATGATTTCCATGAAATGAACTAGTTCACATACTAGTTCGAAAAGGACTAGTGTGAAATATACTAGTCCCATATTAGTCCAAAAAGCATTGAACCTGGACTAGTATGATTTCAGTTAGAATTTTCATGACTTACCCTTTATTTTATCATTTGCCTTAATTTTGATGTTCATTCTTAAGAAAGCAGCGACTTTTTATATTTACCCTATCACGAAAAAGCATCTGTGAATTATAAGGGAAGAAGGAAGCAAACGAAACGAATGAATTTTGTATTTTTTAACTACTATGATTTCATCCAGAAAAATCTAATTGTATACTAGTATGGAATAGATATTTCCTGACCAGTATGACTTCAGCCAGAAAATTCTAGTTATTAGTATTTTTCTGAATAGTTTGAGGTTTCGCTGCAGGGTACATACAAACATATGGGTATTTTTTTGTTTAAATATTCAAACAAGCTCCTGTGCTCACTTGTAGGTCGTAGGTCAGTGATCAGTAGTTAGTTAATTTTTTTTTTATTTGTTTTTTTTTTTTTTTTTTGAAAGGACAGCATGTCGTCTTGAAACTTCGCTTCACCAGAAAATTATTTATTGAGTTTTTGACCCTTTTTTAATTGGATTTCGTATATGCTTAGTTGAAGTTTGGACATCGTTAAACCACCCAAAATATCCAAGAGCATGTTTGGTTTTGAAAGTGAGATAAAAACACTCAGTTAAAATTTTATGGTTTTATAGCCAAAATCGGCAAGCCATATTTAGAAGTGTTAAGATTGCTATTCAATCAGTAGTCAATATTCTCACTATACTCTTTCCACTGCCATAGGTTTTAGGATAATATTCCTTCAATTCCTCTTTTAAAATTTCCAAAGTAAATTTTTTTTAAATTTTCGTTATGCCAGAACCATGAATGTGTAGCACATTCATATTTTTGGCGCCAACGAAAATGTTTAAAAATTGAGCTTCTATATTTTTTAAAATTTTCCTTGTGCCAGAAACATGAATGTGTAGCAAAATTATTACGCATACGCCATGGTGTATGTAGTTCAGTGCAGCACATTCGTTTTTCTGACACACTTTTCATAGATTGAACTTTACTTTCATGAAAATGGCATTGCAATTTTCCGAGGTTTTCCTTGTACTCCGGATTCTCGTGAATCGTTGAGAAATGAGATATTAGTCACATGAACCTATTAACTCAAATCTGGAAAATTTTCACATTCATGTCTCTGGCAAATGAGCGACGATATGATTGATTTTGTACCAAAAAATTTAATTATTTTGATTTTTCCGGCACCATTAATTTTTGAAATAAAGGCCATAGAAACACGCTATTAGGACACAAATATGCATAGCAAAGAAGAAAATCCTACGCAATCAATTAAGATATATTAAATGTCCTATCCGAGATAAGTTGTTTTGTCAATCTAAAATAAGTGTTATTTTAACACCAAAAGGATTTAAAGTAAGAAAAAAGTAAAAAATTAAATTTATATTGATTTCACTGAGAATCGAGGTCTGTACCCCGTTTCTGCAAAAAATCGACAAAATTCTCGATTTTAATGCATTCACACTCGACTCGATTCAAAATTGAAAAAAAAAAAAAATAAAAATTTGTCACTACCTCAAAAGCAAGTGAGAAAATAAATCGACAAAATAAATTTTTTTTTCAGAAACAAGAAAAATGTTTCTGACGTCAAAATGACGTCAAATCGACTATTTCAGTCGAGACGATCGATCGAATTGAGTTACACAAACGCAGTACAGGGGTCTTGAACGTTCAACCCAGGAGTCTACCATAATATCATCGTGCACTTATGCTTGCCGGCTTACAGCTTTGTTCTATGGTAGCAATGACAGTTCCTCCACTGTTGAATTAACTAGATTAAGTTGTTGTTTTAACAAAAAAGTTTTGTTTGATCAACAATAATTCTGTCATTTCTATAAAATTTTGTTAGTTAAAAATTTACAGATCTATGACTGTTCAATCAATAATTAATTGCAGTTACTTCGACAAAAGTTCCGTTCAAATAACAAAAATTTGATGATTTTTACAAACCATAAATTTGTGTAGCTTAAGACAGAACAAAAAAAAACTGTTTTAAACTTTTTTCGAAATTCCGCATGGTTTTCAAGATTTTCAATAATATAGAATTATTTTTTTGGCTTCATATATATGGACGAAAAACAAATTTATGGTGACATGGTTTGACTCATTATGACAAAAGTCATTAAAATTTCAAAAATTCTCTTGTCAAAAAAGCAGCGCCATAATCTTATGCTAATCTCAACACAGGTAACTGTTAGATGCCAAAAGCACGCATTAATGTACAAAAAAAAAAAATATAAAGCGCGGAAATGCAAGAAGAAGGATTATACTTTCATCGCATTGTAGCGGTCTGTGACAGTTCCTGTGACGGCAAGGCAACTTGAGCGCGCGCTCGATTACTTTGAAATTTTCTGGCACATTCAAGCGTTAAATGGGACTTAGATATATATATACAATATATATATACTTGGCAACATATTTGTTGTTGCTGTAGTTGCTATCGCGCTCGCATGACAACGCAACATTTTTGTGTGTATGGAAACAGTTAATTTTAAATCCTTAAGTTTTATTATTATTATTTTACTTTGTGCAGCACACATACGCTGCATCGATCACACTTGCCGCACGTTGCATCGCTGAAATATTGCTACAGCGACAAAAACTGTGCAACAATCATCGGTTACGATCAGCGTTTCGCAAATTTTGTGTGGCAAGTTTTGTAAGATGTTGTGAAACTTGTTAGCATTTTGCAGACTTGATTTTAGACTTGGCCTGAATAGCAAAGCGCAACGCGGCTGATCATGAGTAGTCAGCCTTGTTGAGGTAGCCAGCTAGTATGTGGATGTGTGTGTGTGTGTGTGTGCGCTATAGTTGATGCTACTGTTGCGCATTTCTTCCTGTTTAGTGCGTTTTGTGGCATGCTAGAAACGTCGACATATTCCTTATTTTGTTGTTGTGTTGCACATTTCAAATGCTTGTCTTGTTCTTGTTTACTATTATGCTCGATTGTGTGCTCTGTTTTAACTGGAATTTCTAGATTGACATTCAAACGGTTTTTTGCTATGCAACAAATGTGGCTAAGCATCTTTATATAAATATCTCTTTGTATGTACAGACGTACGTTACTTATAATAGTATAGCAAAAAATATAATCAAATCAGGCGAGTGAGTATCAGCAGAAACGCGTTTTTCAATCGAGATTTGACTCGCTGCGGCTGCTGCAACTTGATGCACAACATTTTTTGTTCTTGATTCTCTGGTTCTTACTTTTTTTATATATATATATTTTTTTTTTTCAATTTATATATTGTCCTGTTTTTTCTTGTCAACGTTCTGTAACATATTGCCATCACTGCTCAATGGCCGCAAAGTGTTTATGCTTCGCTTGACCGCTCTAACGTTAGCTTTTTTTCTGTCTTAAAAGTAATTTCTACCAGTTCTGCTCGTATAGCTAGCGGCATGTGGCATTCAACGTATTGCTTAAATAATGTCATTGCATTTGTTGTACTCATCTAGCAATTTTCAAATGACTCTTGTGCTATTAAAAGCAATTTGGTTTTTCTTTTTTAAACACTGGCTTTGTTTCTGTTGCACTAATTTTTATTGTTTAACGTCGATTCATTTTTTCTAGTTAACAAATTATTGCAAATTAAGATAATATTTTTTTATAATATAGGTTTGTGGTATGTTCTGTGTGTCTAATGGGAAGAACTAGTAAAACTGGAGTTCCTCAAAGAGATTTTCATTTTAGAGGTTCTGTGAAATGAATTGCATATATTCTACGATCATGAAATGACCAAAAATCATCCCGAAATGGTTACGGAAAAGTCCCGAGCACAATCCAGCAAAAGTCTCGAAATGATCCCGAAAGACTCCAAAAGCAATCGCGGAATGGTCCGACAGTAATCCAGAAAAAGTCCCAAAGTGATCCCGAAATATTCCAAAAACAATCCCGAAAAAGTCCCAAAGTGATCCCGAAATGATCCAAAACCAATCGGGAAAAAGTCCTGATAAAAACGCGAAGTGCTCAGAAAACAGTCCCGAAAATAACCCGAAATGGTTACAAAAAAGTCCCCAACACAATCCAGTAAAACTTCTTGAATGATCCCGAAAAAGTCCCCAAAATGACGCCGAAAGCAATCTCGAAATGATTCGGAAACAATCCCTAAAAAGTCCCAAAGTGATCCCGAAAGAATCCAAGAACAATCTCAAAAAAGTCCTAAAATGATACCGAAATGATCCAAAAGCAATCCGGAAAAAGATTCGAAATATTCCCGAAATGTTCCGAAAATGTACCGAAATGGTTACAGAAAAGTCCCGAACACAATCCAGTAAAAGTCCCTCAAAGTCCAAAAAAGTCGCAAAATTATCCGGAAAGCAATCCCGAAATTATCCGCCAACAATGCCAAAAAAAGTCCTAAAATAATGCCGCAACGATCCAAAACCAATCCGAAAAAAGTCCCGAAGTGTGTAGAAAACAGTCCCTAAAAAGTCCCGAAATGGTTACGGGAAACTCCCGAACACAATCCAGTAAAAGTCCCTGAATGATTCCAAAAAAGTCATAAAATAAAAGTCCTGAAAAGAACCCGAAATGACCCAAAACCAATCTGGAAAAAGTCACGAAATAATCCTGAAATGTTTGAAAACAATCTCGAATAAGTCACAAAATAAAAAAAACCAATCCCGAGTCCCAAACGTAATCTCAAAATAAATCGAAAACAATCCCCAACAAATTCCAAGATAATCCAAAAACAATCCCAAAAAACTCCCGAAAACAGCCCCGAAATGTTCCCAAAAGGACCCAAAACAATTCCAAAAGCGACCCGAAAACTGATCGAAGTAGCCCCTAAAAAGGCCCTTCGTATACGCGAATAATACCCAGAAGTCGGTGTAACCGCAATAGTATTTTTCGAATTTACCCAAAGTAATCCCGAATGCAATCCCAAAACAATCCCGAAAAAACTGCAAAATAATCCAAAAACAATACCAAAAAAAGTCCCAAAAATAAGCAGCCCGAAATGATCCGTAAACAATCCAAAAAAATGTCCCGAAAACAGTCCAGAAATGTTCCCAAAAGGTCTCAGAACAATTCCAAAAGGGTCCCGAAAAATGATCGCAATGACCTCTAAAAAGGTCCTTACTATACGCGAATAATACCCAGAATTCCGGTTAAAAGATATTTTTGGTTTACATTCCTGTCGGTATACCCGCAAGAGTATTTTTCGAATTTACCCAAAGTAATGCCGAAGCAATCCCAAAATAGTCCAAAAACAATACCGAAAAAATTCCGAAATGATCCAAAAACAATACCGAAAAAATTCCAAAAAAACAACCCGAAATGATCCGTAAACAATCCCAAAAAAGTCCCGAAAACAGTCTCGAAATGTACCAAAAATTCCCCAAACAATTCCAAAAGGGCCCCTAAAAAGGTCCTTCCTATACGCGAATAATACCCCGAAGTCCCGCCAAGAGCGATTTTGGGTTCACATACCTGTCGGTATGCCCGCAATAGCATTTTTCGAATTTACTCCTCCAACCTTTCGCGAATATGCCACAAAGCATACGCATTCGGTAAACGGCAAGAAGAACGTTCTTACATGTATTCGCGAATCATTCCACGCAACGTATGCATAAAGATGAACGACAAGAAGAACGTTCTCACATAGACTCGAGAATGCATTTGAGGTTGATACGCGAATGCATTTGAGATTGATTCGCGAATGCATTCGTGAACGTGAACGGTGTAGATTTTTTGATTCGTTCTTGTTCGCGAATGCGGATAACAAGTATTTTTTATGCGTTCTTTTTCGCGAATTCCAATGCCAAAAGAACATAATTGTATATTCATAAATGAAAAATTCCCAACACTGTTATAAAAATCTTCACAACAACTTTTATGCGTTAAAATTTATTTTCATTAACAGTGGCGTCGTGCGTGTGCCAGTGTCATCATCATTAGCTGCTGGCCGGCTCTCTTGCTGCGCCACTCGCGGCAATGTCAATTGCTATGATGACACCATAACTAGCAAACCACAGCAAATTATTTATGCAATTAAATTCTATTTGGCTTCCTTATGCACGACACACTTTGCAAACCAACCAACCAACCTGTGCCCTTTTAAACAAAGTATAGACGTGTGATGGTAGTTTTGCATTCACACGCTGCTTCAAGCGCTTTTGCCATATTGCTGATTACAACATTGGCATTTATTAGGTCATCACACAGCCAGCATATTAGCAGCAAACAGCTCGCATCATTATTAGCAACAACAACAACAAAAACAACAATAGCTGCAACTTAATAAATAGCTAAGCAAAACTTACAACAGCAAATCACGCAAGGCAAACCACAAATTGTTGCACAAAAATTCTTGTGTTTCTTTTAAGTGGATTTCGATGTCATTTGTTCGGCTCATTGATCGGCTGCTGTTGATAAGCATCCAACACAATTGCTTTTGTCATTCTAATTTCTTTTAATGCGGTTTGTTGTTGTTGCTCTTGCTACTACTTTTGTGCTTTTTCTCCTTTTGCCTACATTCTTTTGTAATTGATTTTTATTTTCTCTCACTGCGG
Source organism: Campiglossa producta (assembly GCA_964058755.1). Lineage (NCBI taxonomy): Eukaryota > Metazoa > Arthropoda > Insecta > Diptera > Tephritidae > Campiglossa > Campiglossa producta. The sequence continues at coordinate 15,066,986 of CAXKVI010000001.1, read as the reverse complement.
CTGATTTAATGCGTTTCTTAGTCAAACCAAAATAACAACAACAAAAATATTGATTAACTTAATTTCGCATATTGCTTTATAAACCGCTATATTAGATAAATATTTGATGAGTATATGTATATCTTTGCTCGCTTGCCAGGGGCATGAATCGTTTTTGAAAGTTTATTCCTCTCGCAAAATTTTTAAGGTTAGTTTTTGCCATAAATATGTTTTTGCAGGTGATATTCTCATTATACTCTTTCTAATGATACATATATGTAGTTTTTACTTTAATATTCATCTCTTAAAAATTTCCAAAAAAAAATTTTTTGTGTGGCACATTTATGTTTCTGGCACAACAAAAATGTTTAAAAACTGAATTTTAAATTTTTATTTTTTATTTTTTTTTTAATTTGTTTTTTTTTTTTAAATTTTTGTTTTGCCAGAAACATAAATGTGTATGGTCCTTCCATGTGGCACATTCATGTTTCTGGTTCAACAAAAATGTTTAAAAACTTAATTTTTAAATGTTTTAAAATATTTGTTTTGCCAGAAACATGATTGTGTTGCACTCAACATGGCGTATACGTAACAATGTTTCATGTTTCTGTCAAAACGAAAATTTTAAAAAATTTATAAATTCAATTTTTAAACATTTTTATTGCGCAGAAACATGAATGTGTAGCAAATTTTTCAGAGATTGAAGTACAGATGCATAAAAATGTCATTGCAAATTTCCGGGGGTTCCTTGTACTTTGGAAATTCAGGATTTTCGTGAGTCGCCTGTTAACTCAAATATGGAAAATTGGCACATTCATGCCTCTGGCAAGCGAACGACGATATATACATAGTTAGTGTGCGTAAGTAATTTGCCAGTTGCTTTTAGCACCCATACAAACGCAAGCATTCGTGTTTACTTGGCTGGTACAACGTGTCGTATGAGTAATGTGAAATCACGCTCTGATTGATTGCTTATTTAATTTCTTGTTTTATTTTTTGAATTGGCGTGCTAAAATCTATTTTAGTTAACTACCACTAATGCTTTTAGTATACATATTTGCATAGAAATTTGGGTCAACAAGTAGCTGAGAATTTTTTGTTTATTCTTTAAAAGTGTTTTATATATGCACTCATTGACCACACGCACTTATTGTTCGCTTTAGCAAGATGAAAGTGGATCAAAATGTTTAGCAAATATTAGAAAATAAATTTTAAAATTTAAAACTGGCATGCTCTGTATTAGCGGCGCGTTAAGAACAACGCCCAATGAAGATCGTCTGGCCATTCTAGGAAGCGTACCGTTCAGCAGCGGCAGCGGCTCTGCGTCCAAGGGAAACGTCTGGCTGGGGCGCAAGCACAACTGGACACTCCAGCATTCTTGGATCTTACAATTTGCTCCCTCTGAACACAGATCGGTGAGCGGTGGCAACAGTCGGAGACAGCTGCTTCATAACAAACATTCCCAGCAGGGAGAAATGGGAGAGGACGGATCGGTGCCCGCTACTAATGGCGGCATTTCTGTTTACACTGACGGCTCGAAGTAGAGAGGGATGAGGGGTTTATTCAAGGGATCTGGAGCTTGAGCTTTCCTTCAGACTATCTGATCATTGCAGCGTCTCTCAGGCTGAAGTCTCAGCAATCTTGGCTGCCGCGGCATGGATAAGTAAACGCGCTACAGCCAAGCGGCCATCAAAGCTCTTGGCTCTTAAATATTCGTTCAACTCTGAACTGACGCTCAGCTGCGGCGATCTCTTCAAGAGATGGACCAACAGAACCTTGTGAACCTCACATGGATCTCGGGACAAACGGATATTGAGGGAAACTGTAAGGCAGACGAACTTGCCAGGCAGAGTACGATCAAGCAGGTTCTTCGGGATATAGAGCGCTTAGGTGTGCCATTTGCCACATGCAAGCTAATGCTGAAGGAGTACACACTCCGTCAAACCAACGAAAGGTGGCAACAATCCCCAGGGTTAGTTCTAGCCCGTTGTAAATTGTTCAATTTCTTTGTGTAGAAAACTAAGAACAACCTTACTTTTTTAGCTGTACTGCTCGAATTATCTTCTCCAGCATCAGACTGAAGAAATCGCACGAAAGGAAGTCACCCCGTCTGAAGGCTCGTTTGATATCAAATGGCCATTGACGGCGTTGAGATATAAGCTTTGGAGGGAAGTCAAATTCAAACATGACGACCATACAGGCGAATCCTTTTCGCACTGTCAAAAGCGGCTTTTTAAAGACGTGGTGCGTGGCGATTCTCGTATCAAGGGTCTTCTCCAGGATTTGGGGTATCGCGAAGATCTTGTCGATGGTAGACTTACCAGGTCTAGGGCCACACTGATATGGTCCAATCAGTTTGTCTAGGGTGGTCTGCAGTCAAATGCTCACTCATTTTAGATTAGAAGAAAATTGTATTAAGCAGGGCCCGGCAGAAATGAAAGTGAGGGTGTATTCGTGAAAGCGCGGTCATCGTACAAAAAAAAGTATGTTCTCTGTTTTTGCTCCCTCGCTCACTAGCACAACGTGGCAACAGCGTATGTTGTAAAGTCGTTGCTTGCAAGTGAGCGACTGAGCATAACAAACGACATCCATAGATTGGTCAGTGAGATCGCTGCGCTCTCACAAAAGAAGCAAAAATTTCATTCATCATTCATCTGTGTGAATTTGGTTCTACGAGTTTTCGACTATTGTCACAATAGCTGCTTGGGCCTGATATTAAGAAAATTTGTTTTCAGTTAAAAATAGATATTTCCTTAAATATTTTCCATAGAACATGCAACCAATAATCCAGTGTGGGAACGCATACAGCAGTCTCGTATATGGCAACGCTAATTAGCTAACAATCAGTGTGCAAATAAAAGATATGCAAAAAGAACAACCAAAAGTATAAATAGCATACACAGCAGTCATACTTAGGTAACCCAAAACCCCTCCACCAAAGCAAGTTGCGGTTGTGGGGTGCTCTGCTCCTCAAAAACACTAACAATCCCATGCAATAAACATATATTGTAATAATAGCATCGCCGCCAATATGATCGAATTTCATGAGTTAGCCCACAGCTAGAGAGACAGACAAACGAACAAGTGTATATCTTGCAAGGGCAGCAGTCGCATGAACAAAAACCTAGACAACAGCATACAAATTCTTTTCACATGACTGCTAAGTGTTTTTTGTCTGCTTACTAACTCTTGATATGCAGGTCAGTTAGCTAAGAAGAAACTGGTAGGGGGGGTTTCCAACAATTGGGCGACACACTATTCGATATACGAGTATGATGTATGTAGCTTATGAGCTTTTACACTGCCGCCGCCGCCGCCAATTATGCGTCTTAACTACACAGATTCACATATTGTTTATTGGCCGCAAGCTAAACGTGTCAGCTAAAGGCGCTGCTGGCACCATTTTAATGCGACGCCTTGTTTTTTATTTTTTTTGCTTTGAGATGAGCACAGGAAACCAACAACAAAAACAACAAAACCATTAAAACATTGGTAGAGGAAAAATGCTAACAACCAGCAAGCAACTACTTACATTAAGATAAGTACGCGTTGTATTAGTGGTTGGGCCAATTGGAAGCGGCAATTGTTGGCACGCATATGAGGCCAACCCACGCAGCTCGAAAGGTTGCTGTTGTTGTTTTTGCTGCTGCTGCTTTGGGCTGCTGCTGCCGCTTTCACCGCGTTAAAGACACAATTCGTTCAAGAGACATGCGATGCGCTTGAATGGCGCGAATGGTTCTTTTTTCGTTATTAAATTTACCCTACCTAAGTATTTTAAGTGTACTAAGTACGTACGGCTCATTGTTTTTTTTTGTGTCTTTGTTATTTGAACACTCGAAATTGGGATAATAACGTCACGAAAAACTCATTGTGGCGTCGATTAGAGTCAAATCTTAAAACAATTTGACCACGCCAAATGCCTTACAAAATAGAAATAAATTTTGGTTGTAAAGTGCGGAATAATAGCACTCAATTATGTGGCATGTTTGTAAGAGAGACTTTGGCCAGTACTTGTTTGCCATACCGAAGATTGCTTTTTTGAAGTTCATTTTGTTTTATTATATAATTTTTTATATTACTTCATTAAATTCTATTTCTTATTTTATTTCGTTTTATTTTACTCTACTTTATATCTTTTTATTTTTAATTTATTTCTTTTTATTTTATTTTATTTCTTTTTATTTTATTTTATTTTATTTTATTTAATTTTAATTTTTGTTTTGCTTTTTTTAATTAATTTATTCTAATTTAGCTTAATCTTTGTTTTTCTTAACTTTATTTTATTTTATTTTGTTTTATTTTTTAATTAAATTTTTTATTTTGTTTTGCTTTATTTTATCTTATTTTATTTATTTATAATTTATTTATTTTATTTTATTTTATTTTATTTTATTTTATTTTATTTTATTTTATTTTATTTTATTTTATTTTATTTTATTTTATTTTATTTTATTTTATTTTATTTTATTTTATTTTATTTTATTTTATTTTATTTTATTTTATTTTATTTTATTTTATTTTATTTTATTTTATTTTATTTTATTTTATTTTATTTTATTTTATTTTATTTTATTTTATTTTATTTTATTTTATTTTATTTTATTTTATTTTATTTTATTTTATTTTATTTTATTTTATTTTATTTTATTTTCTTTTCTTTTATTTTATTTTATTTTATTTTATTTTATTTTATTTTATTTTATTTTATTTTATTTTATTTTATTTTATTTTATTTTATTTTATTTTATTTTATTTTATTTTATTTTATTTTATTTTATTTTCTTTTATTTTATTTTATTTTATTTTATTTTATTTTATTTTATTTTATTTTATTTTATTTTATTTTATTTTATTTTATTTTATTTTATTTTATTTTATTTTATTTTATTTTATTTTATTTTATTTTATTTTATTTTATTTTATTTTATTTTATTTTATTTTATTTTATTTTATTTTATTTTATTTTATTTTATTTTATTTTATTTTCTTTTCTTTTATTTTATTTTATTTTATTTTATTTTATTTTATTTTCTTTTCTTTTATTTTATTTTATTTTATTTTATTTTATTTTATTTTATTTTATTTTATTTTGTTCAATTTTATTTTATTTTATATTATTATTTTTTAATTTTATTTTATTGAAAAAATTATACCTTCCTTCCTCATTACAAGATCTGCAAGTGCTCTATGTATCTACTCATTGTCCCTGCCATCGAAAGCTTAAGTTTCATAGTCGTTGTCGTCGTCGCCCTAGTCTTTGAAGGTTTTTTTTTTTGATCTGGTTCACAGTTTGTTTAACAACTTTAATAGCATGTTTACTCCTTAAGCGCCCCTTTTGATCCATTTTTTACATTATTCCTTTTTTAAGTTTTTTGTTCCCCTTTTAACCTTTTTTAAAGCTCGCCTCTCCCTTTACTGATTATGTTTTTTTTTTTTTATATTGTTGGGTGTCATGTTCGACAAGCCATTTTACTTTGTTTTGTTTCTTGTGTGTTTTGCAGTCAGTGATCGCATAATGACCTGCACGTTTTAAACATATACTTACACGCATATAAGTACACTTATCTACAAATGCACGGTGTTACATATACTTCACATACTCGCCAACTTGTATGTTGTTTTGTTCATTTAAATTGTTCTTAAGTGATCACTTTGGTGTCCTGTAACTGCACGTTCCTTACCTTGTACTAAATAGTTGGTATGTGCCTTGTTACGCCCTTCAGCCTACTGAGTACCTCTTCAAGCCTTCTTGCTTACCACTCAATTTGGTTATGTATGTATTTACATAGTGTAATTTTATTAGTTTTTGCTCACACTTAATACATTTTGTAGACGATAGCGAGCGTGAATCCCAGACGGAGCGCTGGTATGCTTGAAATTTTCATTTTGTTGCAAGCTGGGTGTGTGTGTGTGTGTGTAGCTTATAACCGTAGAGGTCAACACTTAAAAGGTTTTGTATGCAATACTTGAAGTTTGTCTACAAATTGCTCCTCAGCTCATATACGATTTTAAAAGTATTTAAGCGAAATTGTTTTGTAATAAGTTTTAAGAATGTAATGGAGATAGTGGTGAGAACATTGCAGGGAGTTGGATGTTTTTTCGGCTTAGAATAAGGAATAGAAACTTATGAAAAGTGGTTTTACTTAAACTTTGTATGCTGACCTCTTGATTTTTATTTACACAAATACATAATTGTTTCAAAGGAAAGTTTTCTTTTGGCTTGTACCTTGTTTTTTCTCTATTTTTTTTACTATTTTATTCTTTTTTGGTTTTTTAATTTTATTTTTTTTTATTTATTTTTTTTTTGTTTTATTTTTTATATCATTTTTTTTTATTCCCTTTTATTTAAATTTTTATTTTATTTAATTTTTTTATATTTTATTTTATCTTATTATATATTAATTTTAAATTTTTTTAAACTTATTTTTATCTTTTTTATATTGTTTTATTTTGTTTTTTTTTTATTTAAATTTTTATGATTTTTTTTTTTATTTAATTTTTTTATCATTGTATCTTAATTTTTTTAATTTTATTTTTTATTTTGTTTTATTTAATTTAATTTTTTTATTTCGATGTATTTTAATTTATTATTTTTACTTCATTTTATTTTATTTTGTTATTTTATTTTATTTGGTTTTATTACTATTTTTTTTCATTTTAATTTATTTTATTTTATGTTATTTTATTTTGTTTTATTACTTTTTTTTCATTTTAATTTATTTAATTTTTTTTTATTTTATTTTTTTTTATATTAATTTATTTTATTTTATATTATTTTATTTTATTTTATTTTATTTTATTTTAGTTCATTTTATTTTATTGTATTTTATTTTATTTTATTTTACTTTATTTTTTTTTTATTTTATTTTATTTTATTTTTTGTTTTAATTTGTCTTATTTTATTTTGTTTTATTTTATTTTATTTTATTTTAATTTTTGTTTTGCTTTTTTAAATTAATTTAATCTAATTTAGCTTAATTTTTGTTTTTCTTAACTTTATTTTATTTTATTTTATTTTGTTTTATTTTTTAATTAAATTTTTTATTTTGTTTTACTTTATTTTATCTTATTTTATTTATTTATAATTTATTTATTTTATTTTATTTTATTTTATTTTATTTTATTTTATTTTATTTTATTTTATTTTATTTTATTTTATTTTATTTTGTTTTATTTTAGTTTATTTTATTTTATTGTATTTTATTTTATTTTGTTCAATTTTATTTTATATTATTTTATTTTATTTTATTTTATTTGGTTTTATTTTTTAATTAAATTTTTTATTTTATTTTATTTTATTTTATTTTATTTTATTTTATTTTATTTTATTTTATTTTATTTTATTTTATTTTATTTTATTTTATTTTATTTTATTTTATTTTATTTTATTTTATTTTATTTTATTTTATTTTATTTTATTTTATTTTATTTTATTTTATTTTATTTTATTTTATTTTATTTTATTTTATTTTATTTTATTTTATTTTATTTTATTTTATTTTATTTTATTTTATTTTATTTTATTTTATTTTATTTTATTTTATTTTATTTTATTTTATTTTATTTTATTTTATTTTATTTTATTTTATTTTATTTTATTTTATTTTATTTTATTTTATTTTATTTTATTTTGTTTTATTTTATTTTTTTTATTTTTAATTTTTTTTATTTTATTTTATTTATTTTATTTTATTTTATTTTATTGCATTTTATCTGTTTGCAGTAGTGAGTAGTAGTTGTTTCGGGTTTATTTTCAAGGTTATTTAAAAAAAATCTTCATTTTAGCATTTTCAAGCGATTATCTTTTCTGTATTCAAACGCAGATAATGTTCCTCAGCATTCATAATCCCACCTGCAATCTTTAGCGCAAGAAATGTTTGCAGCTTTCCTTACTGCTTTCTACGCTTCATTGCATACTTTCAATATTTGTTTTTGTTTTTTATGCAGCAAACATTCAACAATTTCAATAAAAAACGCTAAAAAAACTCAGATTTATGCAAATTTTTTCTTTTTCACTTCCTTCATTGATACGAGTAGATGCGCGTGTATATGATTTCCATTATCTTCCGCATCATTTTTATGCATTTTTTGCGTCATTTTTCATTTGACACTTTCGCAGCCAAAAAATTTATATTCAAACAAGTTGTGTCTTAATTAAACAATGCTCTTTATGATGTTGAGTAGCTTAAATGTGCAAACACATTGTTTTTTTATTTCTTATGAAAGTTGAGGAATTGCTTTTGTCACAAGATTTACTAGTTGTTTAGCTAATAAAGCACGTTTTTACAGTTTATAGCTAAGAAATTGCGTATTTTACGATTGAATACAATTGTTTGTGTCATATGGTTTGTGGAATGCATTTTGCTACTGTATAGAAGTAGAGTAAAAGCAGAGACTTACATACATTTCTGTGTGTGTTCACGTGCAACAAATCATGTAATCGTAAAAGTAAAAGTGCATAAAGTACTTGTTGACAACTGTCCAAATTTGTTCATAGAGAAAGTATGTTAAGACTCTATTTTGTGTTTAAATATTATTTAACTCACGAATAAAATTGTTTTGTAGTGCTACTTTTTCCATTTCTTTTATTTCAATTTTGAGGTTCGTGTCTTAAGTCTTTCGTATAAGCTTTAGTCTTTCGTACAGAAAAACTTAGAATTGATAAATTTTAATATTTTCATGGAAATCTTTTTGAATATTATATTGAATCGCACTCACAGCATTTTAATCCAAAAAGCGAGATTTACAAAAATAATTTTTATATTGAAAAAAAAAAAAAAAAAAAAAAAAAAATTTAGATAACTTTACAAAAAAATATAAATTTGATCGCGATTTTGAAAAGAGTCTACGTAGAAGGCTATACTTTGTTAAAATGAGTAGAATTTTATATTCTTCGCATTTGCTGAAATATTGAAAGACAGTATTACCTCCTACCAAGTTCGTGCCTTAAGTCTTTTGTATAATAAAATAAGAATTTCGTAAATGCCAGCTACATTAGGCAATCATTAAAGTAATCACTAGCAGTAGATGACGTACATAAGTAAATTAGTAAACATACACAAAAATTCGGGTTCAATGCCTTACATGTGAAATACTATGACATTACGCCCCATGTGTCATGCTATTATAAAATACTATATAAACGCAACGCGTAAGTGGTCATTGACGCCCTAATAAATAAAAAAAAATTATAAACTGTACATATAATGTCATACAGCACCCAAATGCTCATATTTGTATGTGTGTATGCTTTAATTTGCATATGTTTATATTAAAAGGAAATAAGTATACAATTTCACATGAATTCTGCTGAAAATATAGTAATAAAATATAATTTTACGGTTACTAAAACAAGACAGCATAATACAGTATATTAACTCGCTTGTTATTTTTATTCATAAGTTTTTTTTAGCGTTGCTGCTGCTACTTCATTGTTTTCTGCACACTTCTGCTGTTGCTGGTGCTTGTGGTGGTAGCTTCTACTATTACTCATTCCTCTACTGCTGTGCAGTTACTCTTCTTCTTTTCTTTATAATATGTATTATTTGCTAAATGTTTCCACAGACAGACACCTAACGCGCGTACTTAAGCCACAACAGTCACTCCCCTTTAACCTCTTGGCCCTTTAATTCATTCTCTTAATATATGTTTTTTTTTTTGTTCCTTTGTTGGTTGTCTAAACTCTGTTCATTCACTTCAAATTAAGTCATAATTTTATAAAGTGCCGCTCTAATAGGTAGAGGTTTTTTGGCAAAGTTCTTTGTTAACTTTCGGCTGCAGTCTTCACTGCTTTCTTTTGTTACCAAACGCAGGTGTAGATGTCAAGGTTTAGCTATAAATTTAGAGCTAACCGGGAGCTGATATGTAGTAGCATGACGATCTCACAGCAATGAGAAAGCAGTGGAGGCATCTTCATTAGAGCTTAGCTCGTTTTAAAGAAAATGTTTGTACATATAATAATGTCTGCCAAATTATTATATTTTGGTCAAAAGATCCTGTCTAATATTCAGGGTGAACTCAATTTGATTACACATGCTTTAGTAGCGTTACTAATTTTCGCATCTAAAGAGGCATATAAGAAAATAATTTATTTATATGTCATAATTCTCAGTATGTTCTTCGTAAAGAATATAAATTTCTCACACAAAAACTAGTATTTACATATTTCTTGAATTTTTGTTAGCTCCTCAACGCTTTCTCAATCCCATTTGCTTGCCAGTTGCTTTCAAAAAAATATTCACAATATTTTAGCAGCTACATCATTAATTAGCACACCACACCCATATTTGTGTAAAATATTTGCGACAAATAAAAAAAAAAGAATGTCCAAAAACTGCTAGCTAAGAATAACCGAAAATCTTGTTTACAGTTCAATAAAGAGCACGATAAGTTTGAATATAGGTCAGCGCTCACCTGCGCACGCAGTTCTTATGATTCATGAAAGTTTAAATGAAACGGAGAAAGTTAATCCCTTTTTGTTTTGAAACAAGAACAATAAAAGAAACTTTTGCATATGCAAATATGTGAACTGTAAAAGAAAGAATGACGGGAAGAACGTGGGTCAAGATTAGCAGCTTTTGAATTTTTTAGCAGTGGAATGGATATAGGATTTTGCGTAGGGGTTTAATAACTCCGTAACAAATTATCGAAATTTTAGTTTTTCAAAAAGCATATATTGAAACCTATGAACTTGAAAATAATTATTGAACTTTGCAATAAATTATAATTAAAAATTAAATATATTCGAATGTTGTGGGATTTTAACGTTTATTTAACAGCTTTATCAAATCGAAAGACTTAAGAAAAGATTTTTTTTTTTGTTTTTTTTTTTTTTTTTTTTTTTTTTTTTTTTTTGACGTAAAAGTATAGCAGCGCTGGAATTTTCCAGTAAAATAAGCAAGTTGCAAGTTCCTGGTTGTTATTGGACGCAAGTGGTCTGAAATAAGCTAATTGGAAAACTTCAAACTGAATTCTCATCTTAGGGTTACCAGAAGGCAGAGGAAAAAGCCTCATATGAAATAATAGCGGTAGCAATTACGATGAAGCGCAGTGGGATGCTAACGTTTGTTTCCCAGCTTTATCAAAATCGCAAGACTTGGGAAACGAAGTTTTTTTTTATTTTATTTTTTTTTGTTAACTAAAATATAACCCTTAAATGCATGACCTCTGTTCAAAATTAAGTTCAAATTTCAGTTGTTTACCTCGCCGACGACTTAATATACACGTCAGGAATCTGTCAGAATATTTTTTTGAAAGTGTGATTTTTTAGTTCTCTAATATGGAGTTATGAAGAATTAACGCTTGTTCCTGGATGTACCTTATATGGCACAATATGCATTTAAGGGTTAACAGCTCACAGTGTCAAATTTGTATCTGTCCGCCGACATTGAGGGATTGCTTACATTTTCAAAATTAAAATATTAATAAAACTGTCAAAAGAAAGCGCCAAGCTCATCAAGAAAACAAGTTCTTAAAGAATTAAAACAAAAACAAAAAAAAAATTGAAAAAAGATATAAAAAATAAAGCCCACCTGACAAAATACGTTTCAAATGTGCATTCTTCCACAGCTGGCGCTGTAAAGTTTCAATAGCCTGTGAATACGACAGTCGTGCCGCACGAAAATTCCCACATACGCACAAGCATGCAAAATTTATACTTGTAAGCGACTTTAATTACTACACGAAAATCATTAATCCTTAGCTGTTTGTTGAACTAAACTATTATTAGGGGCGGCTGACTGATGCAGCAGCAAGTCAAAGCAATGCTCATAGTTTAAAATGAAAAAGCCACACAAACAAAAACTTAAATGTAAATGCACACCAAGTTTACAAATCTGAAAAAACAAAAAAAAAAAAAAACCCCAACAAAGCTGAGCTGAGCTAACTGAGCTGTGCATAGAACCTCCTTAAACATGACTGTAAAATAAATTAGATTTTCACAGCCCTACTTTTGTACGCCAGAGCTTTCGTGGCGCAATACACAAAAGAGCATACAGATATAAAAGCGTTTACTGACACAGCCGCCACATTAGGTAATTATAGTTGCTGCTGTGCGCTGTGCAGTTGCTCTGGGAAAATTTGATTGATTTTATTGAAGGCAATAACAACAAGCAAGACAGCACAACAAGATTAACAAACAGTAACAACAATAATATTTTCTAACTATTTTCCACGAGCATCTGCTGCACCAACAGTCAAGGCCATATGAACAACAACCAAGGTGGTGGGTACTCATTAGTAGTAAAAGACTTATAGAAGGCATAGACAAGAGAACAAAAAAAAAAAAAAAAAAATAATAAAGAAAAAAGTTTTGTGGTGCACCGACACTAAACCTCGAGCAAAGCGGATTGCACATCGCCGACCACCAAGTGCGCAATTAGAGCAATGAAGTGCGTGAAGCGCATTTGTAAATGGGCGTAAATTAATAAGTACACGAGCAGCCAAATACATTTTTTAGCTGCCGCACAATTTACCTTCAAGGATATGAAAACTAATTTCTCAATACACTAATTGGCGTTGATGATAGAATATTGATGTTGGTGTTGAAAGGCACATCTTTAGTCATAATAATAGGTTTGGTGCTACTCGATAAAAGATTAGCAAAGGATTGGTGGTAGGAAAAAAATGATATGTCGATGGGCGAAAAAGCCAAAAACCGTAAAGAATGTAATAAATCCTAATCAAACTTAATTTTATTTTTATATTTTTTTTTTATTTTTTTTTATTTTTTATTTTTTTTTATTTTTTATTTTTTTTATTTTTTATTTTATTTTGTTTTATTTTTTCAATTTTATTTTCCTCTTTTTTTCTTTTATTTTAATTTATTTTATTTATTTTAGCTGGTTTGTTTTTATTTTATTTTATTTTTTTTTCTATTTTAATTTAATTTTACTTAATTTTAACTTTATTTTATTTATTTATATTTTTTATTTTATTTTATTTTATTTTATTTTTTTCTATTTTATTTTTTTATTTTATTTTATTTTATTTTATTTTTTTTTTATTTTATTTTATTTTATTTTTTTCAATTTTATTTTATTTTTTTTTTCTATTTAATTTAATTTTATTTTATTTTATTTTACTTTATTTTACTTTATTTTATTTTATTTTTTTCTATTTTACTTTATTTTTTTCTATTTTATTTTATTTTATTTCATTTCAATTAATTTTATTTTAGTTTATTTTATTTTATTTTATTTTAATTGATTTTATTTTGTTTTATTTTATTTTATTTTATTTTATTTTTTTTTATTTTTTTTCTATTCAATTTTTTTTTCTATTTAATTTTTTTTTTATTTAATTTTATATAATTTTATTTTATTTTATTTTATTTTATTTTATTTTATTTTATTTTATTTTATTTTATTTTATTTTATTTTATTTTATTTTATTTTATTTTATTTTATTTTATTTTATTTTATTTTATTTTATTTTATTTTATTTTATTTTATTTTATTTTATTTTATTTTATTTTATTTTATTTTATTTTATTTTATTTTATTTTATTTTATTTTATTTTATTTTATTTTATTTTATTTTATTTTATTTTATTTTATTTTATTTTATTTTATTTTATTTTTATTTTATTTTATTTTATTTTATTTTATTTTATTTTGTTTCATTTCATTTATAGTTTTATTTTATTTTTTTATTTCATTTCAGTTTATTTGATTCAATTTAATTCATTTTAATTTAATTTAATTTTTTTTTATTTTTTATTTTTTTTTTGTATTTTATTTTATTTGATTTTAACAGTAACAGTGAAGGGCTTAGATTGAAAAAACAGGTAGAGGAGGTTGTCTTGGCTCCCTTTCGTGTTTCCAATTGACTTCATGTTATCGGAAAAAAGTTCGACTGGCTTGCTGTGCAACGCGGCAAGAGAGGAGGTCTAAGATAAAAAAACAGGTGAAGGATATCTCGGCCCCACGTGGTGTTTCCAATTTATGTTTCCATTTTGCTTCATGTTATAACCAAAAAAAAGGATGACTGGCCTGCTTTTAATCACAACGTCTCAAAGCGCCTATTAATGATGATGATTATTAAGTGAATCAAATAATCAGAAAACTAATTTCAAATAATTTTGCAATAAAAAATTCTCATTTAGACTTGAAATTGAGTTTTTTATATTTTATATCAGTTTCTTTTACTTTGAACATGCGAATTTTTTTCAAAACAAAGTTTTGTTACTTTGCCAAAAATTAAATCCGCTTTCGCACACAATCACAGGTATCGGTCATATCATCATTTTAGCATTATAATTTGATTCAGAACGACCTTTAAATGATTTGCAAAATATTTGCGTAGCGCCTGGTACAATTTCTAATTAAGTTTTACACTACTTTTCTAATTAAAAATTGCGTGATCAATTGCTATGCTTCATTTAACCAGCTAATATGCGACCTTAGTAGGCCGAGTAGAATATAAATTTACCGATTGGGAAACACCCAATACACATGTAGGCTGTTGTCTTGGTTGGGTTTGAAACAATAGGTGAATGAGTTCAATGCACCCTACTTCTAAGGTGTACACAATAAACTGAACTCCAACCACCTTTTCGTTTGTCCACGCTCTCATTAGCGAACATTAAGCGAGCACTACTTTAGTTAAATGTTCTGCTTGAACGACGCAACTGTCAGCTTAAAGTGTGTACAAATGTATTAGCATAGAAGGCATGCAAGTATGCATGTCTATCTGCTCATTAAAGCTTCAAACAAAAACAACAAGTACTATCTAGTAGAAAATCGAAATACCGCAACATTGCATGACCATAGACCGCCTCCTCTTTTGTTGAGGCGCTTAAAAACCAATTTGCGGCAGCAATCAATCATTAATTGAACGATATTTAAGAAGAAACGACGGCAATTGTGTTCTGCTCTTCTCTGCTTTGTTGCTGCTAACGAAAGCATATGCGTTTAAGAATGTTGAAAGCTAAAACATAAAACCATATATTAGCTAATGTGTACGCAGAAAAAAAGTAGAGGAGTTTAGTAGCATGCATTTTTCGCACTCAATAAATATGTCGAAAGCAAGTTTGTTTCTTAAGTCTTTGGCTGAGGTTTGAATATGCCGAAAGCAAGTTCGTAGCTTTAGTCTTTTGTGTGGTTGGTTTTTTTTTAAGGGTGAATAGTTGTAGAAAGCTGTTGTTAAGTTAAAAGTGCATGTTAATTAAATCGGAAGACGGATGAGGTAACACACTTAGAAAACGTGCGAGTTAGGTTATAATTTTTCATACAAAAAATGGTAGAATTGGAAATTAAAATGCAACTTGTCGTGAAAGCAAAATAGCCAATTTGCTGTGCTGATTTATCTAATTCATTTTTTAAGGTATTTATTCGTGCCACGGAATGATGAAAGCTTGTTTTGGAGGTTAAATTTAAACCTATAACAAAGAAAAATTTTGTATTTTATTTTATTATTTCTTCTTTTGTATTTTATTCCATTTTATTTTATTATGCGAGTAGCGCTACGCACAAACGATGGGATAAAAAAAATGCAGAAAACACACTAGTGGAATAGCAAAGTTTGGCTGCAAGAGCGGTGAGGCGCTATAAATCTATATAAACACTTTTGCTGGCAAATTGATGTGCCAACACTTCGAGCAAAAAAAAAAAAAAAAAATACAATAAAAACACCTAAAAACTCATATTCACCACGCTTTATAAACTCTCCTCATAGTCCATGCCACCACTTTGGCTTCTCAGCCCTATACGCCTCAACCTCACTTTTTTTTTTTATTTTGGTTTGTTGCTCACGCTGTTTTGTTTGCTATTATTATCGCCCTACATGTTTTTGCTTATCTGTTTGAGATTGCTTAGAAGTCTGATAGTTGGTAGGATAGATATGAGTACCAAGTTACAATTATGACTGCAAGGCATAGCAACGCCATAACATGCCACAAACTTCACATGTACCTATCATAAAAAATACAACAACAATAGCAACAACATGCTCATCATTGATAGTGTGGCAATGTTGTTGGCAGCAACGTCGTCAGTCGACTAGGTGGCGGCAGTAGCAATTTGATCAAACACGATTTTCTTTCGCTATATTGCACTATGATTTTCAAGATCCGTTTACGTACATACATACATACATATGTACATAGACGCATGCACGCATAGTTGCAATTGCAGCGTTAATATTATGGTAGCCAGGTATTACAGATAGCTGCACTAATGTGAGAAACACGCAATGTGGCAAGTGGCGTGTGGGGCCAAGTGCAAAGAATGGCAGGCAGGCTGACAATTGCCGGTAGGTAGGTATTTTGTGTTTTATGTGCAAAAAAAAAAAAAAAAAAAAATCGGGAACAGAAAGGACTACGTTTAAGTTTTTTAACAGCTTCCTTTCCTTGGTAGATAAGTTCATGCGATTTGCTTGAGCAGCACACTTTTATTGGTATGAATTTTAAACCATCGTAACCACTTTCGTATACAAGATAATAATATTTTTTTTTTTTTTTACTAAACCTAAGCTTCATCTAGAAACAGTACATACAAAGCTGAAATCTATATACAAAAATAATTTTTACTACTTCAAATAGTGTGGCAGCCGCTAGTACTTCAATCATTTTTATTACCAATAAATTTCCAATATGTATACTGTACTCAGCTAAGTTTTGACGGCGGCTGCAATAACAAAGCCAAATCTCGAAACAGTAGCAGTTATGGCGGCACCTTTATTGCTTAGTTTGAGCACCCACTGATAGTGTTTTTCATGCTGATCGCAATTTAAGTTTTACATACTCACTAAATAAGTCAGCTGAAGTGCAAAAACTCTACGGTTTAGATACGAGTGCACAGCGGGTGCTTGGTCTAATATTTTTGTGTTGGTCTCAAAATGTTAGTGCAAGCATTAAAGTACATTGTAGAGCGCGTTTACATAAACAGTCATTTAGTTTATCTGATATGAGATTATTTAAATTCAAACTTGTAAGTTTTAACAAAAATTTAAAGAATTTCCTGTGCTTATTTATTGAGTAAAAAGGCATCAGCAAAGCCAAGAATTTTTGACCCTGCCACCCAGTATATTCTATATTCATATTATTTTCTGTTTCCAAAAAAAAGCTAAGCAGCAAAGGGCTTCGGGTCTAATTAAGCGATTATGCATGAAACAATAGTTAGTTCGAGAGCCTGGAAAAATTCTTCTATTTGCAAGGAATACAAAAAGTGGAAAACACTGAACAAAAGGTAGGGAACCAAAATTTCCAAATTTTCCTAGTAAGTTAGTTTATTAAAAGTATTAAACTCTTTTGAATGCATTTTTTTTTTAATTTTAGTTTAATACATTTTTTGTGGTTTAATTTTTTTCTTAATTGTTTATTTTATTTATTTCCAATTTTTCATTATTTTAAAAATGGTAAATATTCTATTTTATTGTATTTAATTTCGTTGGTTCTATATATGAACACAGCAAAAAAGTTTAGTAGCATGCCATTTTCGCACTCAAGGAATATGCCAAAAACAAGTTCGTTTCTTAAGTCTTTCGATTGAGGTTTGAATATGCCGAAAGCTAGTTCGTGTCTTCAGACTTTTGCGTGATTTTTTGGGGTAAATCGTTGTAGAAAGCTGATCGTAAGACGAATAAGAAAACTTAGAAAACTTGGGATTTAGCTTATAATTTCATACAAAAAAATGGGATCATTGGGAATTAAAATAGCCAATTTGCTCTACTGATTTCTCTTATTAATATTTTAAGCAATATGCTCGTGGCACAGAATCTCAGTCAATATACTGCACCGATTTATATTTTAATTTTTTACTTCATTTTAATTTAGATTGTTATATTTAATTTTGTTTGTTTATATTTTCTATTTAATATCTTGCTAGTTTTTGTTTTAATTTAATTTTACTTAAAATTTTTTTGTATTGGTTAACTTTTGTTATTTTTCTTAGGTTTTTTTTTTAAATTTTGTTTGTTTAATGAATTTAATTTTATTAATTTTGCTATATTTTGTTAAATTTTGTTTTATTTAACTTTATTCTATTTTATTTTATTTTTATTTGGTTTTTACTATGCATATTCAATTTAAATTTTTTATTGTTTTAATTTTATTTTTATTTTACTTAATTTTAATTTTTGTTATATTATTTGACCTGTTTTTACTTTACTTAACTGTTGTTATTTTTTTTTAGATTGTTTTTATTTTATTTTAATTTTGAATTTTTAAATTTTTTTTTAATTCTACTTTATTTTATTTTTTTTTATTTTTTTTATTAATTTTTTTTTATTTTTTTATTTTTTTTTATTTTTTTATATTTTATTTCGTTTTGTTTTATTTTATTGTAATTTTGTTTTATTTTATTTTATTTTATTTTATTTTATTTTATTTTATTTTATTTTATTTTATTTTATTTTATTTTATTTTATTTTATTTTATTTTATTTTATTTTATTTTATTTTATTTTATTTTATTTTATTTTATTTTATTTTATTTTATTTTATTTTATTTTATTTTATTTTATTTTATTTTATTTTATTTTATTTTATTTTATTTTATTTTATTTTATTTTATTTTATTTTATTTTATTTTATTTTATTTTATTTTATTTATTAAATTTTATTTTTTTTTATTTTACTTAAATTTTATTTTATTTTTATTTTATTTTATTTTATTTTATTTTATTTTATTTTATTTTATTTTATTTTATTTTATTTTACTTAAATTTTATTTTATTTTATATTATTTTATTTTATTTTATTTCATTTCATTTCATTTCATTTTATTTTATTTTATTTTATTTTATTTTATTTTATTTTATTTTATTTTATTTTATTTTATTTTATTTTATTTTATTTTATTTTATTTTATTTTATTTTATTTTATTTTATTTTATTTTATTTTATTTTATTTTATTTTATTTTATTTTATTTTATTTTATTTTATTTTATTTTATTTTATTTTATTTTATTTTATTTTATTTTATTTTATTTTATTTTATTTTATTTTACTTAAATTTTATTTTATTTTTATTTTATTTTATTTTATTTTATTTTATTTTATTTTATTTTATTTTTTATATTTTATTTTATTTTACTTTAAAAAAATTAAATTTTTAGCGACCTTTTGTTTATAAATATTTTTGATTTTTTGCTGGCTCGAGGTCAGATTCAATTTGTAGAAAAATAAAATACAAAATTTTCCACTTTTTCATCGATATATTTCGGTTACTCAACGGTAACCGTCTTCAGAATCTGAATTGAATCTGACCTCGAGCCAGCAAAAAATCAAAAATTATTTTACTTTATTTTATATTATTTTATTTTATTTTATTTCATTTCATTTTATTTTATTTTATTTTATTTTTTTATATTTTATTTTATATTATTTGATTTTTTTTTTATTTTATTTCATTTCATTTTATTTTATTTTATTTTATTTTATTTTATTTTATTTTTTTTATTTTTTTTATTTTTTTTAAATTTATTTTATTTTTTTTATTTTGTTTTATTTTATTTTATTTTATTTCATTTAATTTAATTTAATTTAATTTAATTTTATTTTATTTTATTTTATTTTATTTTATTTTATTTTATTTTATTTTATTTTATTTTATTTTATTTTATTTTATTTTATTTTATTTTATTTTTATTTTATTTTATTTTTATTTTATTTTTATTTTATTTGATTTTATTTTATTGTATTTAATTTTATTTTTTTTTAATTTTATTTTTTTAATTTTATTTTTTTAATTTTATTTTTTTTTTATTTTTTATTTTTTTTTTTTTATTTTTTTTTTAATTTATTACTTTTTATTTTATTTTATTTTAATTTTTTATTTTTTTTTTATTTTTTTTATGTTTTTATTTTATTGTATTTTGCTCAATTTTATTTCATTTTTATCTAATTTTGGTAATTTTGAATAGCCTATATATAAATATTTGAAGCATACTTCAAAGTTTTATTTAATCTGAATTTAATTAAATATTTTTTCATATTACGAAATTGTTATGTTACTTCATGTTATTTGCTTTTATATCGGGGCAAATCTAAAAATTCTCCCGGAATTTTCCTCCTTCGAATTTTATGATTCTTTCGGAGAAATTCCTTGAATTTATTTCTCAAGAGCAAATTTCATACTTGCTTACTTTTTTTTATTTGGTTATCTTTAATTTTTCAAACTTTTCTAATTCCAAGGCTTTTTTTAAACTTTCTTGAATGCATGTTTTTCGTAATATTTAGCATAGTTTACTAGTCCCACTTTTTAGCCTTTCTTATTGAGAAATGTTTTTTTTAAAAGTTCACTACCTGCAAGATTTAAGTTAGTCTTATTTTTCGTCTACGTTTTTCTAGGATCTTTTCAAGCACTAAAATTACTTGCTTCTAAGATTTGCTCTCAAGAAATAAAGGTCTTTCTAAATTATTTGACAAAAAATAACACTTTTTTACTACTACCTCCGTTCTATAGAGAATTTGTTGAAACTTATTTAATTATATTTTCCGTACGTGGGTAGGGCTGGGCCCATAACCTGCCGAAATTGTTTCGCACTCTTCAAAAAAATATTTTAAATATTATTAAAATTCAACTCAATTAAATTTTCATTCTCAAAATTCACTTACCAAATAATCTCTGCTTTAAGATGTACGCTATCACTTCCAGCAAGTGCACAGTTTTCCTTAGAAAAATGTTAATGGTCGGTTGAAATGTGGTTTCGTTTTTACATAAACCAATGTTTCACTATTTGCTTTCAGAAGAATTCACAAGTTTTTCAAACAACTTCACTTAATATGAGTTTCACTAGGCACACTTTTCACAAGGATGTGGAGAAGATAAGCTATCCAGCGTTGCAACTTTTTCAATACTTAGTTTTTTATTTTTGTATTTTTTCTCAAAGAGCACTAGCAATGCGCATATTTTTAATAAGTTTTTACTTTCGTATTTATTTTTAATGCCTTTTTTTTTAAATATTTTATTTAGTTTTCTATTTCACTCCCATTAAAGTCAAAATACTTAACTGTTCAGAGAACACACAACACAGCACCCTCTATTTAGCTTGTAAATGTGTTGTGCAAAAATCGTACTTGACCGTTGTAAGGTCGCCGAAGAACTAAAGTCTTTTGCCAAGGTAATATGTTGTTATATAAGTTAGAAGACTTCTTTTACAAGAAACGATCAAACCAAATGTGTGTTGCGTGTGTGTATGTGTAGATGTGTGTGGTGCATGAGTATGAGGAAGATATCAGGAAAAACCATTTCTTTGCTGATTGTTGCTCAAATGTACAAGAAGTGATGAGTGCGCGCTGCAAACCACAATTCTCATCGCACAGAAAGCCTACAAAAGAAACATGCTGCAGTGTATCTGTGTGTGTGTGTGTGTGTGTGTGTGTCTAAGTGGTGCTGGTTGTGTTGTAGTGTAGAAATGCTGCTTCAGTTGGAGCTCTTTGCTGATGTTGCTGGTGAAACTCGCCAAAGTAAACTTTAGAGATAAGTAGTGGAGAAAAGAATATGAGAAAGAAGAATGAAAATTTCTCTTAATCATCATGCAAGCTAACAGCGTAATTATGTTGGTGATGATAATGTTGCATGCGATTATGTGTCAGGAGATTATGTACAGCTTTATTATGAATTCGAATGTTACGAGCTACATTGACTGCTGTTAATGAGACATGTTTGGCTGCTGAGTAAGAATTTTGTGAAATTCGAGATAATATCAAATATACAAAATAATATTATTAATAAGAATAGGTGACAATCCTAGTTGCTAACCTTAATTAGAAATAGATTTGATGAAATGCAATGTAAAATACCCTTCGTTTGATAGCTATGTACATATGTTGACTTATGTGATTTCGTCCTAAGAATCGGTGATATTCAAAAATATCTCAAGTGAAAACACTTAAGTAGCTTGAAATGCAAGATATCATTGAAATATAGTCGCTTTTCGATAATGTCAGATAATTATTATATTATCTACTCGAAAATAGGAACCCTACTCGAAAACCCTACCTAAATAAATATTTTGGTTAAAATGCGACGCAAAATATCTCACATCACATTCAGTGATGCAATCATCACATCGCTTAGTCATAATATCGCAACATCACCTCAGCACTAACACGAAATTTTAACAGAAGACTGCGCTCAAATACTACATACCGCAAACCTTATCTTCAAGCTATGTTAAACAGCAACCTAACAGACATGCAAAAGCTTTTATACTACCGATTTCCTTGACATTGGCCATAGAATGGCCTTCGAAAAGTGTTCATGCTCGTCTGCTACGCTCCGTTGTTGAATTGAATCAAACACTGACCGAGTGAGCAAATAATTTTGCATGAAAAAAGTCGCTCTGAAAGAGCAACCGAAATACTTACCTACCGGCCTTTTGATAAACAATGGAAAATTGTCTTTTACGTATGTATGCTTATTAGGGTGATTCAAAATAATGGGAGAACTTGTTTTTTTGGATTTGTTTTTTATAATAAGCTAGGCTTAATAAATAAACAAAATTGGACTCCAAGATTATAATTCTATCCAAATATTATTATTTTTTTTTTTTTTTTGTATAGAAAGCTATTCGCCTTGGACTTTTAGATTGTTTCCTAGGTATACTAGCGATTTTAATTTAATTTACAAGTTTTTTTTTTGAATACTATACAAATTTAATTTTGCTTTAAACTTTGTAGTTCAAACATTCCACCAAAATTGCCACCTTAATGCGTATATTGGCTCTCAGTTCACACCACAACTCACTGTGAGCTCTCCAACAAATGTTCTCGTTCAGTTGCTCATGTGTACGTGAAGATCGCATCGCATCGCAGATATGCTTAAATCACCTGTGCGTATGAGCACCCCCCTCCCCCTCCCTCCGCGCAAAGCATATGAGCAACAAGAGTTACACTGCACGTGTTTTAAGCTTTTTTTTTCTGTGTGTGTTCTTCATTATTGGTTTGTTGCTATTGCAATTATTGCTAAACGCGTACATTGACCGCACGGTTAATTGTTGTTGGTGGCGTGATGAGCATGAGAGCCGACAATGGTTATACATTTTTCTTCTCATTTTTCTTTTCTTTTTTTTACTTGTATTTTCTCTCTCGAACGTTTTTTGCTATAATTTTATTTCGACTTCATGCGCTCTCTTTATATAGCTTTTGCCGGTTTATTTTGACGTCAGCTTTTCGTATTGCTTCGGCCATGAACATGAACTTTTATGGTTGAAGTAAATACCAGCAAGCAGAGGAATGTAAGCTGGAGGTCACAGCTTTTTTTTTTGCTCTGTGTCGTTCAGCGATTGGCATATCTGCAATGTTGACTGTTAAGTTAACAGTTTACTGTAATCTCGATGAATTTTGTGCAAAATGCAGTGAAATAAAAAAATAAAATATAATAAATAAAAAAATAAAATATAATAAATAAAAAAATAAAATAAAAAAGCAAAAAAAAAAATTTAATAAAAAATAGTAAAAAAATAAATTAAAAAAAGCAAAAAAAAAACTAAACTAAATCTACAAAAAAAAAAATAAAATATAATAAAAAAGATAAAATAAAATAAAAAAATAAAATAAAAACAAAATTAAATAAAAAATAAATAAAAAAAAACTAAATAAAAAAAGAAAAAAAAATTTAATAAAAAAATAAATTGAAAAATTAGACCAAATTAACAAAAAATGGAAACTAAAAAATATTGATAAAAAAATAATATAAAAAAAATATATATATAAAATAAAAAAAAAATTAAAAGAAAAACTAAAAACAAAAAACAAAAAAAAAAAAAAAAAAAAAAAAAAAAATATAAAAAAAAACAAAAACAAGTTGTTTAAAAGGACTTTTATTCTGTCCTTAAAAAATAAAAGGCCAAAGATAACTTTTATTGTTGGCGAGAAAAAATAAAAGTCCGGGTTGAGCGATTTTTTTTTGTCCGAATTAAAATATAGCTCCAGAAATTACTTTTTGCGTAGCACTTTTATTTTAAAAGGAATAAAAGTCAGGGTCCCTGAAGTTAAAAAGAAATAAAAAAATAGAAAATAAAAAAAAAAAAAAAAAAAATAAAAAAAAAGTAAAAAAATGAAAAAAAAAAAAAAAAAAAAATGAAAAAAAAAAAAAAAAATAAAAAAAAAAAAAAAAAAAAATAAAAAAAAAAAAAAAAAAAATAAAACAAAAATAGATAAAAAAACAAAAAAATAAAAATAAAATAAAAATAGATAAAAAAAAAAACAAAAAGAAAGAAATAGAAAATTGGAAAAAAGATAAAAAAAAATTAAAAAAGTTCTTAATTCTTATAAAGTCGCTCACATAATTTTGTTTATAGCTTATCGCATTCATTAATATATTACTTACTCTAATCGCATATCTTATTACATTCTCTGATCGTGAGTAAAGCTGACCGCGAACGATTAATGCCTCGGTGAATGAGTATTTATAGGCTGCCAATTTCATGGGCCGTTTTTATTGCGTGCGTTTATACATATAACAAAAGAAGCAATATTAAAAAAAAGAATTAACAAAATTAATACAACGAAAGACTTAAGCAACGAACTCGAAAGCTAAACCATTTATGAATTAATCCTACTGACATAATTTACAGTAAAATTGCACAAATTATATGCAATCAATGGTTGTATTTGGAGCTGCTGTGCTATAAAAGCACAATTAAAAAACGTTTTTCAAATAGCAATTCGTTTGTAAACTTTTAATTGGTTTGTGGGTCACTAAGAATTTATTTATTCTTTTATTCTTTTTAATGGAACTGCATATTACGTGTTTGTTAAATTATGCGAAACTCAAGGTGTTAATTATTATAGCATAAATCAAACAAAAGTTTCGTGCAAACTTGATTTTTTTTTTTTTTTTTTGTGATTGACTGCTAACTGTCTAGACAGTGGTGAAAGAAGATTTGGATTCGTCATGTCTTCCAGTTCCATGCCTAGTGCTCCCGTTTGAGTACGTGACTAGATGGTGCATCAAAGGTACAGTTAAATGCCTTTAAATAGCTCTATTTGTTGAAATTGCTCTGAAATATGACTTTTTGTTTGGTGGACATATTTTTGAATAAAAAAATTCCATTAATTGATATATTATGAGACTAATGGTAATAGCAACTTCCGCTCAGACGAAAAAACTCCTATAAAACATTATAAATCCATTCAGTGTTGCCTCCCATCCCAAAGTGAGAAATTAGCAATGAAGATCTCTTAATGTGTTTAATTCATGCAACTCCTCCTCTATTATTTCCAGGAGAGCTGTGGCTACTGCTGAATCGCTACCGTTCAATCTATTAAAATTGCTCACCAATTTTTTTTTGTCTTTTCGGTTTTATTTAAATATCACTTGCAGCTAGAAATCAAACTTTGAAATATTAAACAAATTTTGTACGCAATTAATTTTGATTGCTCCGAGACTCTAAATGCGTTTGTGACGCGCCCAAAGTGCTGCCGTTAACGATAACTAATATCAGCAAATTGCAGTGCAATATGCCCCTATGACTAATGGCGTGTGCCTGAGAGTTGGCTAAGGAAAATATAAAATTGTCTTTATTAAGAATGTAATCAATAAGCCGATACTCCCGCTGGATATTGATATAGGTTTTAACATAATCAGAAGCCGCACATCGTTAACCCAATAAAGTTTTTTTTAGTAGCTTAATGTGTGCCGCCTTTGAAGTTGCATTGGGTATGGTCAAACCCATGAAAGCTTTGCGCTTTTTAACTTCTCATATTTCAAGATGAAGCTTTTACCTGCGAGAGTTGCCACCAAGGGGTGTAAAAGTAGGTCGCCTCCCAGTTGGTGCACCCTGGGTAACGCTAAATGACCTACATAGCCTACACGGCTAGTTTCTTGTATTGCCGGTTCTACGAGAACGGTACCAGTACTTGTGCTGTACCCATCGTACCGAAACGACCCGGGCCGCTTTCTTATATCGACCCGGCCAAGAGCAATACACTCGGGGTGACCCTGTCTGACATTTAGGCAGAGCTACACCCCGCTACAAGAACAAGAAGAAGAGTTGCCACCTAATCTACAATTTGCCACATTATATCGCTACATTTAGGAATATTTCTTAAAGGTTGCCACCTATTTTAATTGTCTTTTAAACGCGCTTTAATTTTTGAAGTTAACTTCTTAGGCGGCGATGCAATGTTTTTGTGGAGAGTGAAATTTCAAAAAGTGGAAACATCTACATATGTCACAGGAACTACTGAGGTGATTTGAATCAAATTTGGCATATAGACAGTATGCTTCATTGTCAGACTTTTTATATGGGTGTTGCCACTTCGGACAATTTACAGGGTTGCCACCTATCTCAATATTTTTTTTTTTTTAATATTTAGCAAGAATTCCAAAATGGGTATCAAATGAAAGGTATTTTTTGCTGTGTTCCACCGAAGGTATTTTCAAGCAGGCTTGCCACCTAGATAGTATGATTGATTCCAAGACTATACACTCAGGGGTTGCCACCTATCTAATTTTTTTTTTAAATATGGAGTGAGATATGCCAATATGGGTATCAAATGAAAGATATTTTCGCCGGCATACCATTTTCAAGTAGGGTTGCCGCCCAAGGTTACCATTTTACCGAATTGTGTTTGTATTTTATATTTTTGGGATCATATTTGGACTATTTTAGGATCATTTAGAGATCATTTCGGGGTCACTTTGGGATAATTTTAGGGCTATTTTGAGATCATATTGGGTTCAATTTTAAATTAATTTGGGACAATTTTGGGGTAATTTTCGGATCATTTTGGAATCATTTTGTGATAATTTTTGGATCATTTAGGGATAGTTTTTGGGTCATTTTGATGCTCTTTTTGGGGTCGTTTTGGGATCATTTTTGGATTATTTTGGGATCATTTTTGGATAATTCTGGGGTTATTTTCGTTTGATTTTGGGTACATTTAAGGGTGTTTTTGGGGTCATTTGGGAATCATTTTTGGATCATTTTGGTATCATTTTAGAGTAATTTTTGGAACATGACCCTTAAATGTTTTTGGGATCATTTTAGGATTGTTGTGGAATTGTTTTAGGGCCATTTTGGATCATTTCGGTCACCCAGGTACTTAAATAAATAAAAAGACTTAATGTCCCATCTATTTATTCATTTGTACCCACACATGTCCCATCTGTAATTAAAAAAATTCGTTGTAAATTTAGATCTACGCAAATCTTAAGAAATAAAATTTCAATTTATGCATTTATAGGCCTTCGAAATCGCAACATAGCTTTGCTGCAAAATGGCAGTAAAATCTATTGTAGTTAGACACATATTTTTCATTCAAATAGCAGTGCTCCTAAACTGCCTAACTTTTTTATTTAATTTTTCATCTTTGCGGCCATCGGGCAAAGCACTTTTTTCACTTTGCCACTGCTGACCGTTGAAAGAAATTAAAATTCACTTTGGTATCTACCATTGCGGTGGCGTTTTGTAAGTACAATCAGCATACTCCACCCAAGTGGCCACACAATTGTTAGATTTTTAATGTTTTTATGTTATTTTTTTTGTAAATTTCGTTCAAATTATTTATGATTTCGGCAATCGGTTAGTTGAACTTATGCTTTGCTTCAGGTGAAGTATAAATTTTAAAATTATTACAAATGCAATATTTCATTTCAAACAATTGCGTCCTACTAAAGATAACTTTAACCCATTTTGGGGGGCTCATGGTGATTTATTGCGCTTCAGAAGGCATATAAAAATTTTATTGATTTGAATTGAAATTTTTTAGAGGGAGAAAAATCGATGATTTTTTATTGGAAAATGCAATAGGTTGAAAGCGCTTTTTACAGGTATAGTAGAAATATTTTTTTTTTTTTTTTTTTTTTTTTTTTTTTTTTTTTTTGTGGAAAACTAATCTGGCTTGACAAAGGACACTCTCGCTGTCATAAAACTGACCTGAGGTGAATTTGGGCCAAACTGTGCTTGTTAACTAGTTACTGATGATGAAAATTATTAATTAGTATGCTGAAAGAGCTGCACCACTTTTATGTTCAAAATATAAACTCAAGGTGTAAACAGGGATTGACATTATTAGAAAGTTTGAGCTCCTTAAAGCACAAGTCCAGCTTTTCTCGAACTGAGATATTCAAGGTTTTGTATGGTCAACTAATTTCACAAGTTAGCTCTGCTATTTTATCTTTAAACGAGCTAATCTTGTATATTTGTATATCCAGACTATCCAGTAAGACTATCCACTTGGGAGTTGCCATTTGGGGCTTGTTACAGGGTTGCCACCTATCTAATTTTTTTTAGATTATGGAGCAACATATGCCAATATAGGTATCAAATGAAAGGTATTTTAACCCGTATTCCAAATATGACAATCTCAAGCAGGGTAACCCCTAGAGTTGCCACCTTACCGCGTTTTATTTATTTTATTTTATGTATATTTGTATATCCAGACTATTTCGGGAACCGCTTTACCGATTTGGATGCAATTTTGAATATATGTAGATAGTATGGTTGATTCTAAGACTATCCACTTGGGGGTTGCCACCTGGGGCGGTTTACAGGGTTGCCACCTATCTCAATTTTTTTAAATTTTGTAGCAAAATGTGCCAATATGGATATCAATTGAAAGGTATTTTCAGCGACATGCCAACTAAAATATTTTCAAGTAGGGTTGTCACCTGGGGTTGCCACCTTACCGCAGTATATTTGTATATCCGGACTATTCGGGAACCGCTGGACCGATTTGGATGAAATTTGGCATATAGATAGTATGACTGATTCTTAGACTTTCCACTTGGGGGTTGCCACTGGGGGTGTACGGGGTTGCCACCTATCTCAATTTTTTCAAATTATGCAGTTAGATATGCCAATATGGGTATCAAATGAAAGGTATTTTCGCCGACATACCAACTAAAACATTTTCAAGTAGGGTAGGCGGCCAGGGTTACCATTTTACCGTATTGTATTTGTATTGTATATTTTTGGTATCATATTTGGGTTATTTTAGGATCATTTTGAGATAATTTAGGGGTCACTTTGAAATGATTTTGCAGCTATTTTGAGATCATTTTAGGTGCAATTTTGGATTAATTTGGGACGTTTTTGGGGTAATTTTTGGAACATTTTGAAGTCATTTTCGGATAATTTTTGGGTCATTTTGGGAACCTGTGAGGGTCTTTTTGGGGTCATTTTAGGAATATTTTGAGATCATTTTTGGGTCGTTTTGCGTTCACTTTCGTATCATTTTGGGAACATTTAAGGGTCATTTTGGGATCATTTTAGGATTATTTTAGGATTGATGGTCTTTTTGGGATTATTTTAGGATTATTTTAGGATTATGGCCTTATACCACTTTGATAATTTTAAGGTCATTTTGGGGTCATTTTAAGATTATTTTGGAGTCATTTTGGAATCATTTGGGATCATTTTGGAGTCATTTTGGGATCAATTTGAGATCATTTTGGGGCCAATTTGGGATCATTTTGGGGTCATTTTGGTATCATTTTGGGGTAATTTTGTTATCATTTTGGGGCTATTTTAGGGTCATTTTGGTACCTTTTTGGGGTACATTTTGGGATAATATTTTGGTCTTTTTGAGATCATTTTTGGGTAATTTTGAGATCATTTTTGGGTCATTTTGAGATCATTTTTGGGTCAATTTGAAATAATTTATGGGTCATTTTGAGATCGTTTTGGGGTCATTTTAGGATTAATTTGGGATAGTTTTGGGATCATTTTGGGGTAATTTTGGGTACATTTTTGGGCGGTTTTGGGGTCATTTTGTGATAATTTTTGGATCAATTTGGGATCATATTGAGGTCATTTTGGGATCAATTCGGGGTTATTTAGGGACTTATTTGAATAATTTTGTATTCAAAGTGGCCCAAAAAAATTAAATGGTGATAAATAAAAAATTTGGTGCTGTTTAACAATGCAATAAACGCGTACAGCAAACAAGCTGATTATTTGAAATCGAAGCCTTGGGCCACAAAAATCGCATGCGCTTAAAAAATGTGAAGCGTGCTAATGCGTTATTGCTACCGCTGATTTGTTGAAAAATAACGACTTCGAACAGTGGTTTTCTGTTGTTACAATTTGATAGGTTAATAGCTAGAAAAGAAAGCGCATGCGCAAATCACAAAAACACTGCCACGCAAGGCGCACCTCCAAATACTTCAATAAGCTATTATATTGCTTGGTTCATATTCTTTCGGGCTTGCTATCGCATCACTAGCATTTTTAAGCGAGACGGCAGTGCAGTGCAGTGGCAGCATGCAGCTCACCACAAACGCTAGCCCAGAACTTATCGCACAGGCACAGCACTTATCCGACTGAAGAAACGACCGTATTATTGGTGTGTGTGTGTGTGTGTGCTTTTCTTTTCTCTCTGATTCCATTCATTGTTGCTTCATTGCGTGTTCGATCCGACCAGGAAATTAATCAGTGCAGTGCGTCGGTGCAACAGCTGGGTAAGCTCTTATAACGCCTACGCCACCCCAACTAACAAAGCACTCCCATAATCGCACACACATCGGAAAAAAGCGACCATTGTTGGTTGCAGCGCTAGTAGCTCTAGTCTGCTGATATACGGCCCGATGATTTTTGCTGTGAGGCAATAAAACTTAACGACAATCGGTTAAAATCGCATCAAAATTAATTATTGGCGAGCTGCAGCTTTATTTGGTGTTTTTCTTTTCTTGCGTGCAGCTCTTGCTAATTTGTTTTACAGTTAAGGTCAAGGGGTTTGTTAGTTGATTAAAATCCCTCTCATGCTGTTTTCAATGTTTTTTTTCAATTTTCTTCCGCCAAGTTTAGAGCGTATTTTTAGGCTTGCGTTTTACATTTCGTTTATTCATTTAGATTTGAAAAAAAAAAAAATAAAAAAAATTCTTTCAGAACAATTATTTGGAGATTTCGTAATTGAATGTAACGAACGCTGTGAATGCACTAAATCTCAGTGGTCAACTAAGCTTGCATTTATTGTTTATGGCTGCATGAATTTTTGGTTAATACACTGCAAAAATTTTTATGCTAGCCAAGCAAAAATGCTTGCGACTGGGAATGGGCGGCGAATAACTCCTTTAGTCTACAGTGTGCTATAATTGATCTCAACTAGTTTTGAAAAATTGTTCACTGACGTTTTCAAATTTATTATTTAAAATTATTAACATTATTCCATTTTTTCCTTTCATTTAATTTTTTTTTATTGAATTTCTTCTTTTTAACTTTATTTTTTTTTATTTTTCTTTATCTTGTTTTGTCACATTTAATTTTGTTTATTTAATTTTTTTTATATATATATTTCATTTAATTTAGTTTCTTTCTTTTTTTCAAAATTCATTTATTTTTAATTATTTTTATTGTTTTTTATATAATTTTCTTCATTTTATTTTAATTTCATTTTTATTTAATTTTTCTATTTTATTTTATTTTATTCCGTTTTATTTTTTTTAGTTTATTTTATTTTATTATATTTTTTTTATTTTTTTTATTTTTTTTTTAATTTTATTTTTTTATTTTTTTAATTTTTATTTTTTTTTTACTTTATTCCATTTTATTTAATTTTGTTTTATTTTATTTAATTTAATTTTTTCATTTTTTTGTATTCAATTATCTTTATTTTATTTTGTTTTACTTCTTATTTTTTATTTTATTTTATTTTATTTATTTTTATTTTTGTATTTAATTTCATTTATTTCATTTTAATTCACTTTTTTATTTTATTTTTTCTATTGTATTTTATTTTTTTCCATTTTATTTTATTTTTTTAGTTTATTTTTGTTTAGTTTATTTTGTTGTATTTGATTTGATTTTATTTTATTTTGTTTATTTTATCTTATTTTTTTTTATTATATTTTATTTTATTTATTTTTTATTTTATTTATTTTTATTTTATTTATTTTTTATTTTATATATTTTTATTTTATTTATTTTTATTTTTTTTGTATTTAATTTTCTTTATTTCATTTTATTTTACTTCTTATTTTTTATTAATTTTTTTTCTGTTTTATTTTATTCCTTTTTTTAGTTTATTTTTTTTAGTTTACTAGAGTTCGCCCAGTGGTTGAAATTCAACCACAAAAGCTTATGTTATTTTCCTACATTTTTCTGTTTCTTAAATTTGCCATTCTTTTCAAATTTTTTATATTTTTGGTTTCTATACATTCCTTTTCTTTTTGCCCTTTCCTCCCTCTTTACACCATTCAGTAATATAGTTTCAATGTTGATAATTATTCATTCTTCATAGGTAGTCTTCATACGTATTTCTTTCCTTTCCTTTCCTTTGCTTTTATATCTTTTTCTTTTCTTTTCTTTCCTTTTCTTCCCTCTCTTTTCTTTTCCTTTTCTTTCCTTTTCTCTTCTTTCATTTCATTTTATTTCCCTTCTTTCTTTCTCTCTTTTCTGTTCTTTTCTTTTATTTTCCTTTCTTTTCGTTTCTTTTATTCTCTTACCTGACCTTTCTTTCCATTTCCATTACATTCCTTTTTTCCTTTTATTTTCTTTTTCTTTAATTTCCTTTCGTTTCCTTTGCTTTAGTTTTGTTTCCCTTAGTTTCCTTTTTTCTTTTATTTTTTCTTACCTTTCCTTTCCTACCGTTTCCTTACTTTCTTTTTTTCCTTTCCGTAACTCCTTTAGTTTTCTTTCTTTGCAATTCATTTCCTTTACTTATTTTTTTAGCTTTTCATTACCTTTCTTTCCTTTATTTTTCATGCTTTTTATTTTCATTTATTTTCCGTACCTTCCTCCTCGCTACCTTTTCTTTTTCTCTTCTTTCCTTTCTTTGCCTTTCTCTATTTGCCTCTCTTTTCCACTCATGTAGGTAAACATATCCTTTCTTCCCTTCCCTTTTTCTTTTCCATTACTTTCCTTTCCCTACCTTTATTTGCCTTTGATTTTTCTCTTATAATTTCCGTTCCTTACCTTATCTTACCTTTATTTTCCTTTTATCCATTCCTTTTCTTTCCCCCTTTCTTTCCTTTATTTTATACTTTTATTTATTTCATTTTGTTTTATTTTTATTTATTTTATATTCTTTCCTTTCCTTTCATTTCCAACAAATTTCATTTTTTACTTTCAATCACTTTTCTATTTGTTATTTTACTTTTTTTAGTTTTATCAATTTTTTTTTTATTTTTTTTCACTAAGTCTAGCCACGATGGGCTTTGTACTTTTTTTTCAAAACATCATGTCTGAGCAAGCATTTGCTTCTCTGAATACCCACGCACAGATTTTGTTTTTGTAAACACTGTTTGTACCTATGCTCAATAAAGTCATGTTCATTATGGCTGCCAACAAAACGACTCACACTCGGACTCTCCCCAACTGCAATGACTGCAAGCACAACAATGCAAGTGTACCTACATACACACATAACAGCGGCTCTATAAAGTGAATGCGTGTTTAGCACTTGTAGTGGTGTGACTTTCAAATCATATTATAATAAATTTTTTTTAATTTTTGGTTTGTTGTCGCACACCCTGCTCGGCGAGACCTATCGATACATATCAAATTTTATATACCTTAGAATTGTGGTTATTGCAAAAAAGGGAGAAAACTTTTAAGCATTGCGCATTTATATATAATAGATTTTTTTAGTTTCTTTTTTTAATTTTAATTTTATTTTAATCCATTTTTTCAATTTTTTTATTTTATTTTAATCCATTTTTTCAATTTTCTTATTTTATTTTATTTTATTTTATTTTATTTTTATTTTTATTTTTTTTTTATTCGACTATTTCTAAAGTCTCAAGTCTCTACCCATCTAGCGGAATTTTATGCACCTTATGTTATATTGCCATCGTGTACCGAACTAGGATCCTAGGTTTCGTGTCTTTAGTTCAAGGGAAAGTTACTAGTTTACAAGATTACCCCTTTTTCAAAAGAGATTTAGCAGCAAACCCTCATTTTATGTGAGTCAATTTTTATTTTTTACCGTGTACTACATAAATGAAATGAAAAATAGCTTGCTCTACAGTCTAACGATTGCCATCTAATCCACATATTCCGGCTCAAACGCCACTCTAGTGCAATTGCCCACTTAGTAAGTGCTCGTACTAGTTAACATAGTGAGCAAACAATGGATTTGCAACAACATAAGAAGCATAGCAAAAAAAATATATATAAAAAAATTGTACCACTAAAAAAAGTAAACAGCGACACCAAATAAATAAGAATTAACTAAAAAATTTAGCATATTTGACTAACAATACGGTCGTTGTGGCACGTTAGCCGACGCCGCCGACGAATAACTTGTGCCGCCGATTGTCTAACTAGCGCGCATGCGCCGCCCAATTGCCTTGCTGTCGACTGCAAGGCATTTCCAACTGCTTAACTCAACTTAAAATGCGTTACGGTCAAAGAATTAGATTGAACTTAATTTTCAGTTATCTGCAACAAAGAGTGCACATGCCACACAACAACACAGGGAACACGCGCAGCTATCGTACACAATGCGAAACGTTGAACAAAGTAGTGCAAAAAAAAAAATTATATGAAAAATGAAAAACTTTTATAGGAAGCTATTGTTAAAGATAAAATATAAATAAACAAATAGTTGCAGCAGCGCAAAATCGCAGAAAATTCCATATTCAATAGATGTGTAGATTTGTTTAGCTTGCACTTGAGCAATTTATTATACGACCATGTAGTTGAATGAATGAATCCAAAAGCAGGAACGAAAGCGCTGCGCATGCGCACAAAGTAGAACCAAAATATGCAGCAATCGAAAACCATTTCACTAAATCACATACTTAGCCAGAGCAAAGCTACTCCAGTAAAAACAACTACAACATGAAGAAAAGCAACAGCAGCAACATGAAAAATCACAATAACAACACCTATTATATAGCAGTAACAACAATAAAAACGGTTTTTAGTACTAGCCACAGCAATAACAAAATCAAATGCAACAACAATAATAAAATTGTTACCACAATGCCAGCATATTTAATGGTTACCAGCAATGCGAATTCTTATCCGGTCAGTCTTCAGTCAGTATGCGTCCCCGTGTTATGCTTTGACGGCACGAGCTAAATGGAAGCTTAAGATGCAACAGCAAATATTTGCACAAAGTGCGTTTTTATGCACTGATAAATGTGGCCAAAAAATGGTAGCATAAACACAAATGCAGTTGCATACAAAAATATAGATCTACGACATATTCTATAATCATAATTCATAGCCCAGTGGTCTTGGGTTAAACAATTTTATTCCTCATTATTCCTCCCCGAAGGGGAAATTCCAGCTGCACGCCAAATATCAAGCTCATCGAGTCATAAATACGATTGTTTAGACTATATTGAGCTTTGGTAAACTTCCTGGAAGAAAAATTATCCCAAACTTTAACGTAAGCTTAACGCTACCTATATACCAAATTTCAAGTAAATCCAAACATTTATACGATAGTTTAGAAAAAGAGTCAGTCCTGTGTCCACTTTCCGGAAGAAAATTTATCCTATATCTTAATCTAAGCATATAGCTACCTACCCACCAAGTTTCAAGCAAATCGAGCCATAAATACGATTGTTTAGAATAGATCGGTCCCTGGTCCACTTCCCGGAAGAAAAATCATACCTTACTTTTACCTAAGCATAACGCTACCTACATACCAAATTTCAAGTAAATCAATCCAACCATTTATACGAAAGTTTAGAATAGGGAGGTCCCGGGTCCACTTCCCTAAAAAAACACTTCACAGAAACACTATCCAGGCTCCTAGGTTCAAGTGGTTGCCGCAGAGGCACACCTAGAAAAGTCAGTTCCGGGACCCTGCCATATGGAAAATCCCGGTATTAACGGAATTCTCCACATAGCAGAATCCCGGGACTGACCTTCCTATACCGACACCGTTACTCCTCCTCGAACCATTTAAATGACTTGATGAAGGCTATCAGGTCTTTTATGTCCAGCTCCGTGACCTGGCGTAGGCTGACCAGGAAGGGAACTCCCAAAAAGCGCATTAGCGCTCCTACTAATCTATCCCGAAATTTTAAAGAAAATCGGCCGAGTAGTCTTGGAATCGATAAGCTACATACAACTGTTTTTTGGAATATTTTAAACCTTCTAAATACCTACAAAGATTTTCAATTCCTTTTGGCTTCGATTTAAGATCTAAATGAAAAAGCAGTCTAAAACTTTTATACCCAGCGTACTATTTAGTACTAGGGCAAGGGTATTATAATGTTGTCCACATAACGGTACTACGTAACGGCACAAAACAATCGAGATAGATATAGAGTTCCATATATGAAAGTTCTTAGGTTGGAAAAAAAAGTCCGTCCATCTGTCTGTCTGTCTGTCCGTCCGTCCGTGTGTCCGTGTACACGACAACTTGAGTAAAAATTGAGATATTTGCATGAAATTTTGTATAAATGTTACTTTCTGGCCAAGGTAGGTTGCTATGGAAAATGGGCGAAATCGGATGATAACCCCTTTTCGATATCGAAAATTTCGAAAATCACATAAATTGACATATCTCGGCAGCTGAAATGGCTAAAATGATATAAATTTATAGCTGAATCCCGCTGGTCATACTTTTTTGATTTTTCCAAAAAAATTGTATAGTGGGCGTGGCACCGCTTTTAAGGGGGGCATTTTTGAAAATTCGACTGGTCGTAACTGTTAAAATTATTACGGTAGAACGATGATATTTGGTACAAAGCATACTAGTATCGTTGTGAGTATCCTGATGAAATTAGATAAAATCGCCCTACAACCACGCCCACTTTCTATTAAAATAATTGATATAATTCGGTAACGGAAATGGTTAGAATGATATAGTTTAGTAGGATGAAACCCCTAGTCTTTTTATTATGATTTTTTGATAAATTTTTAAAAGTAGGCGTGTCACCGCCCACTTTTCAGAGAGGCATATTTGAAAATTTCACGGGACATAACTTTTAAACTGATTACGGTAGAACAATGAAATTTGGTACAAGATATACTAGCCTAATAGGGAGTATACCTGATGTAATTGGACGAAATCGCTTCCCAACCACGCTGCTGATATGGTCAGTGGAGTGTGCCTACTGTTAGCAGTTGACTGTTTCTTACAGGGTTTTTTTTTCTCAAAGAAAACTCCCTTGTTTTGTGCCTATTTCCCACCGTAATCCAATATTAGATTCAAAAAAACTAGAAAACTATGTAGGATATCTTCTTTCTCTTTGTCTTTGTGAAGATTTCAATATTCAATAAATCTACAAACTTATTCAATGATTTATTTTTTATTCAACTGACTAAAGTGAAATAAAATACACAACATCAATTCAAATAAAATAATGCAAGACATAACTCCACAAACTGGCATTCTTACCAGCCCTTTAGCGTATTTGTAATCCAACCATTCAATGTTGGGATATTCGTGTAAACCGTTTTAAGGGGCTCTTTTGCACAAGCATTACTCCATGAAGTCAAACCGATTAATTGTTTATTGGACACCAAAGGATTACCAAGCTCAGAATCACAACCGTTAGCTTTTACAGACGCACAAAATTCTGATTTTTTTATATCACCCTTTCCATGGCCAAATTTACCAGAATTACAATCGTCGCTACTTATAAGGCTCACTGCAAATTCGACCAACTTTGAACTTGCATCAAAACCGACGACCACCCCAGCCACTCCAGTTGCGGGCTGAGCAGTAGCAAGTGGAATGAAATTAACAGTTTGAGAGGGCACAATTGGTTTTGCCAATTTCAATAGACCAACGTTATTTGCATTGGTAGCCAGATCGTAATTGACATTAAATGTAGATGCAATAACTGGGATGATACCAGAACCAGTACGTACGACCATTTGAGTTGTATCAAAGTCAGCGATACAACTGGCGGCAGTAGCAACAGCATTGTTCTTGATTAAAACACCACCACAAATACGAGCACCTGCCTTGCTTTGTATAGAGGCATAGTAAGGATGTGTCGTGAACGAGGAGAGAACACCGCCATTAATACCAACAGCGTTAGAGCTTGTAACGGTGATGAACAATACTAAAGCGCAAAGAAGTTTAGCTGACATTTTGCGGAATATCTCAACTACTTGATGAAAACTTTGAAACAATACTTAATTCAAATCTTGCCAGTTTTTATATACCCTAAGTATTTTCGTTAGTTACTACCAAAGTGTGCAAATTTTATTATAAATATGTCGTGAGGTAAGGCTAATTGAAATTTTTTCAATCAGTCGTGTAAGCTTTTCGTACTAATTAGGTAAACTCGTGTGTTTGCTTGTAACTTTGAAAACCTGAAAAAAGTGGATTGAAAAAGTTCAATCTGATTTGAACCGATTTCATCTTGATTTTTTTTTTTTTTTTTTTTTTTTTTTTTTAATAATAACTGATAATAACAGTTTTTTTTTTAACCCGTTAAGATTTAACCGGTTTCTATTGAACTAGATCTTTAGATTCTAAAGTAAAAACCTTGAAATTTGACTACAATATGGGTATCATATGAAAGAGGAGGTTGCCAGGTTTCGTTTGGACAGGGCTATATTTCGATATCTTTATCGATAACTGAGTTATCGGTCAAAATGTGGTTGCCCAAAAATCTTGAAAATTGCCTACGATTCAAGGCGAATTCATACAGGAAAGTTCGAGCGAATTCAGATCTACACGCACACACACACTCTTTGTAATCGGAAATGTCAGACAAAGCTACAACATAAGCAATTTGACAGCTACGATTCGCTTTTCAAGTTAGAAGAAGAAACCATATAGTGGGAGGATGCCACCTGTAAAGAATTCGCATTGCTACGATGTCTATAGGTTTCGTTTGGGCTTTGGTATATTTCGATAAATTTATCGATAACTGAATTATCGGTCAAAATGAGGCTATTCTATAATATTGAAAATCCTAGTAGACAACCAAACGAAAGTATTACACGAAAGTGAAGGTCTAGAGGTTTCGTGTGGACTGCGATATATTTCTCGATAACTTCATAGCAATTTTAACTAAATAGTAAAAAGTAAATATAGTTTAAAAACTAAAACATACGCGTTTAAAGAATATTGCACTAAAAAGTAAAAAATAATTAAATAACAAATACTGATAATTTAATTTTTCCACAATACTAATATGTAGGATTTTTTTTAAATTATTATCAACTTTTTAGTTCAATAATCTCTAAAAGCGTGAGTTTTAGTTTTTTTAAACTATATTAATTTACATCACGATTTCACATGACGTTCTCAAAGGCGCCATTCCAAAGCAGACTGAATGTCATAGCACTGTCTAGAAGGGTGGCTAATTACCACCCAATAAAAAAATTAAAAAAAAAAAATTTGTTCAACAAACTCTTCTTTTTGCCGGCTTAAGGTCAAGTGTTTTTTTTTTTACCAAGATATTTCGGTCACCTACGTTAACCGTCCCCAGGGTTTAAATTTTTACTCGTATTTCCTGCTTAAGGTCCCCAATTGAGTGATAAAGGAGACTGGTGGACTTCCAATGAAAAGCACACCCGCTTGCAGCCGCACCCCAAGGTGAACACACGTTGCGAAAAAGACCTCGGTGAGCCCTTAAACCAAATATGCCAGAGTGGCCACACCGGGGCTCCTTCTCTTTCTGCCGCGAGCATATATACACAGAGAAAAATGAGCTGGGAATGGATAAGATTTGACTGTGATTTTTGTTGAATCAACATATATTTGGTTGATATGACTAAATCACTGTCAATTCTTATCCATCGCCAGCTCAATTTTCTTTGAGTGTAGTTCACGTTGCCCAGAGTGCACGAACGAAGATGCAAGAGTCGGGATTGAGCAAGGTCGCAAAGCTGGAGCTGCTTACCCAAATATACAACCACACCCTATTATACAGCTACAAGGACAAGACGAAGTATCATCTGCTGTCATCAAAGAAATAATCGGCTCACCTGCGCCTTGCCAGCCAAGTCACCGTTGATAGTTACAAATTTGAAACTGTGAGGGACTTCATCTATTGGGGAACCAGCTTTAACACCGAAAATAATGTCAGTCTAGAAATCCTACGGAGAATCACTCTACTTTGGACAAAGTAGGCAATTAATAAGCAAAGTTCTCTCTCGACAAACGCTCTATAAGTCTCTCAGAATGCCAGTCCTGATGTACGGCTCGGAATCATGGACAGTGTCAAGAGAAGTTGAGATGGCCCTTGGCGTATTTGAGAGAAAAGTTCTCCGGAAGATATATGGTTCTTCCCGTGATGCCAACGGCGAGTATCGAAGGAAATATAACGATGAGCTGTACGAGCTTTACGCAGACCTGACCATAGGGTCATGTTATGCGAAAGGACAAGGAGACTCCAGCACAGCAGGTTTTCCAATCGACACCCGAATCCGGCAGGAGAGGAAGGGACTGAGATGGACCAATAAATAAAGGATGACTTGAACTCCTTTGGTGCTTCCAATTGGCGTCAGTTGTCGCTAAAATGGAACGACTGGCGCGTTTTTTTGTTACGAAGCGGCCAAAATCGCCTAGGCGGTTAAGAGACAATAAGTGACGCAAGCCAAGATTGGTAGTAGGGTTGCTGACATGGTGAGCTGAGCACCTCTACTGAGATACATATATCGATTTTAACACCAGCGCTGCCCAATCCTCCTTAATAAGGCCCAAAATGAGTTCAAACATTTTTTTGTTATTCAATTAACAACTTAATTAAAATCTTAAATAAATTTAATCAGGGACTTATATTTAATACAAGTTTACAAGCTCTTCGTTGAACTTGAAAGCCATGAGTTCAGTGTGGCGACATTCGCATGAACCGATGGATTATCCTTATTGGAACAAGCATAAGCCCAAATATTTTACCAGATAGAACGTAAGTTTTATCGATCAGTGGTGTTAGTATTTTTACTAATTACATACATGGTTAAAAAAATGGGCCTAAATTTTGAACCCGTCTAAAGTTTAAGCGATTTTTTAAACTTTTTTTTTGGAATATTTTAAACTTTCTAAGTAGCTACAAAGATTTTAAATTTTTTTTTGGTTTCGTTTTAAGATCTAAATGAAAAAGCAGTCTAAAATTTTTTTGAAGTTAACTTCTTAGGCGGCGGTATGAAGTTTTGATTGAACGGAAATTATGCAACAGAAATAGAAATTGTAGCCGACTTTCAGGCGTAGGCCACTTTCACTACGATGTTTAGCTGCGCAAATCAAATTAGGAGGTGAAATTCTAGGATCTAGCTAACATTGCACAAATTTTAATAGTTAGGACGAGCAGAATGCACGAGTGTTGCCACTTTGGGGTGTTGCCACCTATCCCAATTTTTTTTAAATATAGAGCTAGATATGCCAATATCTGTATCAAATGAAAGATATTTACGGCCGTATTCCAAATATGATAATTTGAAGCAGGGTTGTAACTTAGGGTTGCCACCTAACCGCAATTTATTTATTTTTTACTATATCTCGGGACCGATTTGGATAAGATTTGGCACATAGACAATTTGATTCATTCTAAGATTATAAACATGGGTGTTGCCACTTAGGGCGTCTTACAGGGTTGCCACCTATCCCATTTTTTTTAATATTCAAAATATGACAATTTCACGCAGAGTTGCCATTAAGGGTTGCCACCTAACCGCAATTTACAACCCCTTTTACAACTCTCCTTCTTTTATTTTTTCGCCTTCATACTATCTCCCTCCCTTTTCTCGCGGTTTTTTTTTTTCATTCTTACGACGAGTCCACTGGTTTAAGCGGGTTTCTCCAACTTTGGCTATTTTTAAATGGCGAATCTTTCAACCCATATTCCATCAAAATCACGGTCAGGTCTTATCAATCCCAGCTCATTTTTCTCTGTGTTGTTTAAGCGGTTTGGCTTTTATAAATGGCGTCACGAGCTTTTAATCACAAATGCTCATGGCAGTTCATTTTTAATAAATTGATCATATAAACTTAGTGAACCCATATCTATGTGCACAACTGTACACCCACACACACACACACACAGAGTATTCACTCAATGCATTTACACGGCTAACCGTTGACTATGACCAAACCATAATGACTATTGATATTTTACCGTTTATTTTTATATCAACGACTATGTGTGCATAAACGTAGAAGGCATATCTGCACTAGATGGTATCAAAATAAGTTCGCCCGTACGCCCTAACCTTTTAAAATCCCTATTAAAATATCCATATCGATGGCTAAGTGGAAGATTTTCCTACATTATAGTTTTCTTCAAAAACGCACTATCGCAGAATTTAATTCCAATTTTTTACTTTGTTTTCACCATGGCTGGTACTGGATGACGGCGTGATGTTTTGATAGGACCTCTTCAAAAAAGGTTTGAAATATAGCAGCGATTTGCAATCATTTACCGAGATACAACTGCTCTTTCACTTGACCTGCGATATAGTGGGGGTTCTTTGAATTTTCTTTTTAATACGGTTTAATGTAAATTTTGATTGGTTAGCTTGCTTACTTGCCATTCGAAGCGTAGGAAGTGAGCGTTATCATTCTTTGTTCGCATCAAATGCCGTTAGTAAACGCAACAATTTTGATATCTTTATAGCAATTTTGCATTTTCTAAATTACAAAAATTTGAATCCATTTATTTTTAATTTGTTATCAGAACAATAGCGCTAAAACGAATTTTCCAACTCACACTCTGCATATAAAAAAAATACTTAGCGACACTTTTGCGCCAAACTAAAATGAACTTAAAATTTTATTATAAAATATTTTAGAACTTATCAGGAAGCACTCTAAGCGATTAAGAAAGCTTAGTGGGTGCGAAAAACTTAGCAATAATCATACGGTTTCATTAACAACCAACCGAAGGTGTCCGAAGCAATTATTAGTCAAGTGTCTATTAAAATAATGTTATACAAACGATAACGACGACGCCAGCAAGTTATTAACATTATTTGATAGAGAACCCCAATTGTTTTCA
The DNA here is from genome assembly GCA_964058755.1 of Campiglossa producta. Taxonomy (NCBI): domain Eukaryota; kingdom Metazoa; phylum Arthropoda; class Insecta; order Diptera; family Tephritidae; genus Campiglossa; species Campiglossa producta. Next base: position 15,024,252 of record CAXKVI010000001.1, on the reverse strand, counting down.
ATCAATTTCCATAGGGTTTCTAAAGCTTTCGGGTGTGCTGAATCCGATTGTGAAGTCAGATTTTTCGGGTCACCCTAGATTTTTTCCTTCAGAGGGTAGTTTTTTCAGATTTTTTTAAATTCTGTTTTCAATTTTTTTCTTAAAAAGTATTTATTTGCACTATGAAACATCTGTACGCCGCCAACTATAAAAATCAAAATGAAATTATGGTTCCTTGACCCGAGAAAAACTGTTAAATTATTAAAAAAAAAAGTGTTTCACAACTACCGTTCTCTTTACAAACCACACTCTGGAGAAAATCCTAGGGTGACCCGAAAAATCTGACTTCAGATTCGGATTCAGCACACCCAATAGATTCGGGAACCTTCGAGAAATCCAATGGGATTTTTAATTTTGTTGTACAGTGTTTTTAAACAAACAAAAAAAATTGCAAAAATTAATTTAAGAAAAATAACATAAAATAAAAATAAGGAAAAACAAATTAAACAAAAATTATATTAAAAAAAAAAAAAAATTAGGAAAAAAATAAAATAAAGTAGTTATAATAAATTAAAATAAAACAAAGTATAATAAAATAAAAAATGGAATAGAATAAAATTGAATAATAAATCAAAAAATAAATAATATTTGTAATTTTTTTTTTTTAATTTTTTAATATTTTATAAAATAAATAATAAAATAAAATACAATAAAATAAGATTTAATTGAGTTAAAATAAACTAAAAAAATAAAAAATATAATACAAAACAAAAAAAAAAAAATAATATATAAAAAATAAAAAATATAATACAAAACAAAAAAAAAATAATATATAAAAAATAAAATATAAAAAAATATATAAAAATAATACTAAAAATAAAAAACTTAAATAAAATAAAAAAAAAAATAATAAAAAAAAATTTAAAACAAAATAATAAAAAATAAAAAATAAAAGCACATAAAAAAGCAAAGAAAAAAATAAAAATCTGTCTTCAAAAATACAAAAAAAAATTTAAAAAAAATATAAAAAAAAAATATTAAAAAAAAATATTTAAAAAAATTAAAAAAAAAAAAATATTAAAAAAAATATAAAAAAAAATATTTAAAAATGAAAAAAATAAAAGTACATAAAAAAATAAAGAAAAAAAGAAAAATCCGACTTCAAAATAATAAAAAAAATATCAAAAAATGAAAAAAAAAAATTTATTAAAAAATAAATAAAAAAATAAATTAAAAAATAAATTAAAAAAAATATAAAAAATATTAAAAATAAAATAAAACAAAAATATAAAAAAATAAAATAAAATAGAATTTGAAAAAAATTAAAGATAAAAATATATATAAAAAAAGTAAAATATAAAAAAATATAATATTAAAAAAAAAAATATATAAAAAAATAAAAAACATAAATAAAATAAGAAAAGTAAAAAAATAAAGTGAAAAAGCAGATAATAAAAAAATTAAAATAAATAAAGAAATAATAAAAAAATAAAAATAAATAAAGAAATAATAAAAAAATATATTTAAATAAAAAAATAATGAAAAAAACATAAAACAAAAATATAAAAAAATATTAAAAAAAAAAATATTTAAGAATAAAAAATATTAAAAATCAAATAAAGTATTATAAATTAAAATAAAACAAATATATAAAAAAATATTTAAGAATAAAAAAAATATTAAAAATAAAATAAAATAGAATTTAAAAAAATTAAAGAAAAAAAAATAAAAAAAATATAAAAAAATAAAATTAAAATAAAGTAAATAAAATAAAATTAATAAAGTAAAATAAATAAAACAAAATAAATAAAATTAAAAAAAAAATTATTCAGAAGAAAAGAAAAGAAAGTCCTTTTATTTGACCCCTCTTATTTAAGTATTGAACTTATTGACTACTTTAAGCAGACACCTTCAAGCATCGTAAAATTCTAAGCAATGACATAAAATGGAATTCATGAATTTGTTTTGCTCTTAGGAAATAAATAGGTGAATAAGCTTTTAGCAGGCGGATATGGCAGCATTAAATTCCAACTAGACACATTACAAGTACAGTTAAATGAAGTTACACGAGAAAATCGGGTCACATGAATGTTTGTTAGTTGTTGTTGTTATTGCACATTACATTGTATCGCGCGCGCATTTGCGTACCGAGTTAAATATCACCACCAATAACGGTATCGAACCAATATATTGTATTGTATTTATGTATAGTTAAATATCTATTATATACTTTAAAGTGTTTTGTTTTTAGTTTTCTATTTTTTGTCTTTTGTCGGTCTATGCGCATGCGCTTGTGTGTTTTACTTGGTAGTTATTTAGGATCAATTTTCTCTGTTTAATTTATGTGCACTGCAAATTTTATTGTACAGCCTTTAGGGCAACAACAGCAATAAAAATTTAAGTCCAAATGTTAACAGATCAGAGTGCAGTTTAATAGGTACTTTTGTTGATTATTAGGGTGGGTTCAGAACAGTTTTTTTTTCACTTAACAACACTTTGATGTGGCACAATCGATTTTTTAATAAATTGACTAATTTGGATAGTTCCCACGAAACTAGTTTTTTGGAGGGTGGCAAGGTATCCTCTCGAAAGCCAATAGAGAGTCGGAAGTTGAAAAAAGTTTTGTTCAATTTTTCTAATATCAAAAAAAAGGACGTGTGGCACTCGGGGACTGCCGCGGTAAAGCTATTGCATATCACTTTTTATCAACTTATGTAATTATAATATTTATAAAAACTCGAATGAGCATATTTATGACTTGAGAGCAGTACAGCCTTAACCTCTTAACAGTATGGCCTAAAAATAGTCAACAACCTATTTTATGTAGTTTACAGTACAACGTCATACTGTTAGTAGTATAGCCTAAATGTAGGCAACGCTTACAGATCCAATTTTAATGTAATGTAATGTACAGCTCCAATTTTATGTAATCGGCCTGCTGCTAACATCAGTACAACGTCATACTGTTAGTAGTATAGCCTAAATGTAGGCAACGCTTACAGATCCAATTTTAATGTAATGTAATGTACAGCTCCAATTTTATGTAATCGGGCTGCTGCTAAAATCAGTACAACGTCATACGCCTAAATGTAGGCTACGCTTATATTTATTTTTGTTGCTAACGCCGAACCTTTTAACATTGAAAAAAAGTCCGTTACGAACCTTTTTAACATTAACATTTTTTTTCATTTCACTCCCACCGTCAAGGCCTGCGATAAAATCTATGCAATAGCTTAAAAACTATTTTGTCTTAGATTGAAAGGGAATGAAAAAAATTAACATAGAAAATTCTTGGATGGTTTTTATGAAATTTTATTCATAGAATAATAACAATTTTATTTATAGAAAATTTTTATAAAACTTTTTTAATTCAAATTTTTTTATAAAAAAGTTGCTTAAAATTGTTAGGTACATTTTTTTAAACTAGGTTTTTAAGAAAAAAAAAAGTTATCTATCTCAGCGCAAATCGAAATCTTTCCTTGAACGCATCCTAATGTACATCCAACTATCTGTTATTGTGGGTGAGTAAGCTGTGTATGTTGGAGGCTGGCATGCGCTTTTCTAAGGAAGAAATAAATTGTTTATTTACAGCAATGCGCACAAAAGATAGAATTGGCTGCTAATAGTAACGAGATCAAGAAAAAAAACCAAAACAACAGTTAACAGGCAAATGGTAGCAACATATAGCAGGAAGTGACAGCTAGTCAAGTCGTATGCCAGTTGAGTTGTGGGTAGGTCGTCGTCGGAATTCCAGCTCTCAATGGCATACGCATCCGAGCAGCAGCAGCTGCTCTTGGCCCGAGGCAGGACATTTACAGCAGCAAAATGAAAAGATTGAAAAAAAAAACAATCTTGTCGCTTGCTGTGATCGCCGCTGTTGTAGATAGTTTAACTATTCTTTTGACTGCCATCACTGCTACTACTCGCGTTTAATTCACGTGTTCAAGCTTAAATGATCTGGTGAAATTTATGAATGCCCATTTAAATGTCATAACTTGGTGTAGTTGCAATTTACTTAAACTCACACACTTGACAGTAAAAACTCCGTTGCGGAATGTTAAACATAATGGGCTTTAAAGCAATGAAAACGACTAAGGATGTAAACTGTATTTGGTGGTGCGAGGGGGCTAATGTGCTGCATGAATGCAACTTAAATATAAGCTAATACAATTTTTGAGAGGTAAATAGGTCAAATATAACCTTATCAGGTGCGTGAAATATTTAAACAGTGCCAGGGGTTGCTTAAAATAAAATTAAAAAAAAAAAATGAAATAAAATACAATAAAAATATATAATAAATTGATTTAAATTAAAAAAATAGATTAAACAAAAAAAAAAATTAAAGAAAAAAAATTGAAAAAAAAATTAAAAATTAAAATAAATTATTAAAAAAAAATTAAAATTAAAAAAAAGTAAAAATAAAAAAAATTAAAAAATTTAAATTAACAAAAAAATAAAATGAAATAATAATAAAATAAAAAGATAAAATCAAAAAACTAGAATAAAGTGAAATAAACAAAAAAAATTAACAAAATAAACAAAATGAAATTTAATGAAATAAAATAAAATACAATAAAAAATATAATAAACTGAATTAAATTAAAAAAACAGATTAAAGAAAAAAAATTAAAGAAAAAAAATTAAAAATAAAAAAAATAAAAAATTAAAAATAAAAATAATAAAAAAATAAAAATAATAAAAAAATAAAAAATAAAAAAAAATTAATTATAAAAATAATAAAAAAATAAAATATAAAAAAAAAAGAATTAAAAAATTTAAATTAACAAAAAAATAAAATGAAAAATGAAAAAAAAACAAATTAAAAAAAAATAAAAAAATACAAAAAATAAAAAAATTAAAAGCTAACTAAATAACAAAAAAAACAAATTAATTAACGAAGAAGCCAAAAAAAAATGTAAGAATATGAAATAAAAAATATGAATTAAAATAAAATAAAGTAAAATTATAATAAAAGTAAAAATAAAAAATAATAAAAAAAAATAAAAAATAATAAAAATAATTAACAAAAACCAAAGTGAGATAATAATAAAATAAAAAAATAAAACAAAATAAAATAAACTAAAAAATAATAAAAAAATTAATAAAAAAAAAATAAAAAAAGAATTTACAAAAAGCAAAAAAATAAATGAAATGAAAAGAACAAAATAGTTAACAAAAAATTCAAATACAATAAAAATACAATACAAAAAAATAAATAAAAAAAAAATAAAACAAAGTAAAATAAAATAAAAAAATGAAAAAAATTATAGTTAACAAAACATGTAAAATAAAAAAAATATATTTTAAAAAATAAAAATAATGATAAAAAAAGAAAAAAAAAAAAAAGAAAAAAAATAAAAAATAAAAAAAAACAAAAAAAAAATTAAAAGAAAAAAAAAATAAAATAATTAACAAAAAAAAAAAAAAAAAATTAAAAAAAATTTAAATAATAAAAAAAATTAAAAAATACGAAATAAAAAATTTGAATTAAATAAAACAAAATAAAGTAAAATTAAATTAAACTATTTTAAATAAAAAAAAATAATGAAAAAGTTAGTTCAAACCAAATAAAATAAACTAAAAAGCATAATATAAAATAAAAACAAAAAATTTTATTAAATAAAGTCGAATTAAAAATGTTAAGCCAGTAACACTATCATCACAGCACGTCGGCCGCCTTGAAATTGTTGTTGATGCCATAGAGCAATCAAAACCATTTAAGGTTAAATACTGAACCTAAGGCTAACGGTAAATAAATTTAAGCAGCAAAATTTGGGTCACTTTTGTTTATCTTAAATTTTTTTTACACAATAAATTGCCAATTTTTTACATCGTAAGAAAATAAACAAATTATTATAAACTGTGCAAAAAATCACGCTCATTTCACTTTATTAAAAGGCCATTACCATCAAAAAGGTCAAAGTACGGATATTTGTATAAGTGTCACACTTACTTGTGACATAGAACAAACCCTTTAAGCTTCATCAAAAACAGTGTTGTATTTGCAGACAATAGAGCTGAGCACGGAGGTAGTAAGAACAGCGTGGACATCAACAAGTACACAGCAAGTAAATAAGGTATTTGTAAAGAACGGTATTTTGCGAATATGTGCGGAAAATAATTGAGACATACTGTAATTAGTGGTTTTGGTTGGCTGAAGCAAAATTTGATTGCTTTGCTTTACGCTTGATGGCATTGGGTAGGTAATTTTTTGGATTAAAATTACTCAAGAGAAAATAATGGGAACGAGCCCTTCGAACAAAAAGATGTGGCAATTCTTCAACTACTTCCCTCACTGGGTTGCTACCTACTTCTGTCACTCCTGTGTGGGGTTTATTGCAGTTGTTATGGTTTCGAGTTTTTTCTTCTTCTTAATTTCCAAACTCAAACCTAATTTTCCATATTTTTATAGCCGCCAGAACCTACTTATCACATCATTGTTTAGAATTTAAGAGCTTACAAATTAGCTTCAAATAAATTTAACAATTTTATGATCAATTTCGTTTACATATGTATGTATGTGTGAACCCTGAGAAGGTTATAAAATTATTCTTACAGCTCAAATAGAAAACTTCTCACATCTGTATTAGCATTAAGTTTGCCCGAATCCACCTTCGTTTTTAACACCATTGTCAGACAATAAATCTATTAAATTAACCATTAAACCAACTGACATATGTTAAAGCCATAAAAAAACGTCTTCTTAGCGTGACTTGTGTATGTGTGTGTGCCCACGCATGGGTGACTATAACGAATTTACAGCACTTTCATACAATTTTTTCATTTCCTTCTTTGATTGCTATGTACAAAATTGGGCTATGGGCTTTAGAAACTCAAGTGCAAGTGCAAAATAATTGCACTGGTGGCGTTCGTGAACCTCTTATATATTAGTATGTGAGTATTTTTTTGATTGTATGTAGTTATCCATGGCCTTAAACGAAAATGGCCCACTTTCATTGCAAATGCTTAGATTTTTGTCAATTTTACTGAAGAAATGGACCAGTCAAATATTAGTGAGCCAAACGACCGAAACTAGCTTGAGTTCTGTAATCTATATATATGTATATATAACTGTTTTTTGCTTTAAAAAGTATTATTCGTATTGGATACGTCCACACGACATAGAATATATTTTCCCGCTAGATGGCCCTGAAGTCTTTATCTTTGCAAAATATCTATTTATGGTCCGACTCTGTTCATTTTTGGAACGTATGTTCGATATATAATCAAAAACTCTGTCACAAAATTAACCCACTAGGTGGACCCGTACGAGAGTTATTCAGGAAATAATCTCTGTCACAAAAAATTAACCCACTAGATCCTTATTTATTGTCCGGTTTTGCCACTACTTTCCACAAAGGGATATTGAATACGGATAAGGATATGGATAAGGATATGGATAAGGATATGGATAAGGATATGGATAAGGATAGGGATAAGGCTATAGATAAGGATATGGATAAGGATAGGGATAAGGATATGGATAAGGATAAGTATATGGATAAGGATATGGATAAGGATGTGGATAAGGATAAGTATATGGATAAGGATATGGATAAGAATATGGATAAGGATATGAAGGATATGGATAAGGATATGGATAAGTATATGGATAAGGATATGGTATAGGATATGGATAAGGATAAGGATATGGATAAGGATATGGATAAGGATATGGATAAGGATATGGATACGAATATGGATAAGGATATGAAGGATATGGATAAGGATATGGATAATTATATGGATAAGGATTTGGGTAAGGATATTGATAAGGATATGGATAATTATATGGATAAGGATATGGATAAGGATATTGATAAGGATATGGATAAGGATATGGATAAGGATATGGATAAGGATATGGATAAGAATAAGGATATGGATGAGGATATGGATAAGCATATGGATAAGCATATGGATAAGGATATGGATATGGATAAGGATATGGATAAGGATATGGATAAGGATATGGATAAGGATAGGGCTATGGATAAGGATATGGATAATTATATGGATAAGGATATGGATAAGGATATGGATAAGGATATAGATAAGGATAAGGATATGGATAAGGATATGGATGAGGATATGGATAAGGATATGGATATGGATAAGGATATGGATAAGGATAAGGATATGGATATGGATATGGATAGGGATAGGGATAGGGATAGGGATAGGGATAGGGATAGGGATAGGGATAGGGATAGGGATAGGGATAGGGATAGGGATAGGGATAGGGATAGGGATAGGGATAGGGATAGGGATAGGGATAGGGATAGGGATAGGGATAGGGATAGGGATAGGGATAGGGATAGGGATAGGGATAGGGATAGGGATAGGGATAGGGATAGGGATAGGGATAGGGATAGGGATAGGGATAGGGATAGGGATAGGGATAGGGATAGGGATAGGGATAGGGATAGGGATAGGGATAGGGATAGGGATAGGGATAGGGATACGGATAAGGATAGGGATAGGGATAGGGATAGGGATAGGGATAGGGATAGGGATCTCACGGATACGGATAAGGATAGGGGTAGGGATAGCGATAGCGATAGGGATAGGGATATGGGCAGGATGGCCTCATTAGATCTGTGTAATATTTTAAATGTAGCAAATCGTGAGAAAGGTGGATACTGTAAATGTTTGAAAACTTTAATCTGTGAATAAAATATCATCCACCTGTAAAATCAAGCTACTCAATACCTATACAATTTTGTTAAGTGTTTTTTCTCTTAATAATTTATTCTTTTATTTTCTATACTTTTTTGCTTCTATTACATAGTTTCGTAGAATTTAAGATGTTAACTTCCGTTAGATGCAGCAGCATCTTGAATAAAAATAAACTCTCATAGCATTGCATAGAAACTCATAATAATTGTAATAATGTATGATACTTGTTTACTTTGATGCATTTTAATACTTTGATATACCCAACAAAAAATGTGTAACCTATGTTAAGGTTATTTCAAAAGATCATATATAGGACCTTTTAAATATAGAGCATTATATCAAGAGAATTAATATGTTGTATCTTATCTAATTTTGGAAGCCTATAAATCTGTGATCTAAACTATGTTCAAATCTCAAGATACTTCTTTTAAAACAGAAGCAGAATATACAGTTTTGTATCACGTCAAATTTCAGTAAAAACTTTGAATAAATTTGATTTTAAGTATTCCGAAAAATTCAGCTCACACTCAAACTAAATTATCAACTATGTACCTCTAAAAAGCTTTGCCGCACTCTAAGCTTTATCACGCGTTAGTCTTATAATCGCTTGCGCCATTTTCTGCTGGCTCTTACAGTTAAGCCTTTATTTTTACGTGTGTACCACCAGTTGTTTTATTGTTATATAACCTTCAAATAAAGCGCAAGCTGACATTTTTACAACTCCACAGCTTCCCATAAAGTTTTTTTTTGGGTTTCTGTAAACTACCAAAGCTAATGGGCTCGTTAAAAATTGTTTATTGTCTTAAAGGAAGAGCAACTACTCGTAAAATTAGAACAGATTTTTTTTATTACAAAATTAGCAATAAAACTCAGTGTTTTTGGTTAAGCGTTTGTTCATTACCAAATCAGCATCATCATCATTGGGTGTGTGCACACAAACTTGTAATGGATACCGCGTAATGATGCCGTATTGCATTTCAGCCAATTTATGTTTGGTTGTTGTGATGTAATTTTATGGGTCTCAACAACGGACTCCTTATAAGGCAACTCAGCAACATGAAGTATTTGTTTTGAAATTTTCAGGTTTCTATCAAAAGATATAATTGTAACGGTTGATATTTGGAAGAAAAAAATTATAAGCAATTACTCAAGATCTCACTAATTTCAACCTTTTCTTTTCTTTCCTTCCATTTCAGCACACACTCACTAAAGTGATGGCGGCTAAATATCTGCAAGAGCCCATCAAAGTGGTAACAGGCAGTCATGATCGCACGTTAAAAATTTGGGATTTACGCAGCATAGCTTGTATAGAAACAAAATTCGCCGGTTCCAGCTGCAATGACTTAGTGACCACCGATAGTCTCGGTTCTACAATCATAAGTGGGCACTATGATAAAAAGATACGTTTTTGGGATATACGTACCGAAAAACAAGCGGATGATATATTGATGCCAGCGAAGATCACATCGATAGACTTATCCAAGGGTAAGCAAATGCAATTGGGATAAATCACATCCACACAATTGAATTTGTATAGTTGAAACAAATAAATAAAAATTAAATCTCACTTTCAGATAGCTACTATTTAATATGTTCCATTAGAGATGATACAATAAAACTTTTAGATTTGCGCAAAAATCAGATAATTTCATCGTTTTCGTAAGTGTTTTTGTTTTCATCTTTATGGAGTTTTTAATTATCTAAATTTTTTTCTTTATTTATTCAGTCATGAAAACTTTAAACTCAGCTGTGATTGGGCGCGCGCCTCATTCAACTCGTGCGGTTCGAAGGTTGCATGTGGTTCGGCAGATGGTTTAGTGTATGTTTGGAATGTTCTGGGCGAATTTGAAGCGACATTGAAAGGTCACACGTAAGTATTATCTCTTCGGTTCATATGCATGCAAACAAAGCAATTGAGTTTTCTAAAGATTTCGCAAAGCTAACATTTATTTAGATGAAAAAACTTTAAAGTCGAGTGTCTAAATATCGATTGCCTAGTTTGTTTTTTAAATATTATTGCATCACATGAAATCATGATATCAAATCGTTCCTAGATGTGATATCATTCCTAGATGTGATATCACATCATACTATCATATGATATTTCGTTATGTGATATCATACTTTCATATAATATCACATCGTAACTTAAAAAGGTATAATATCACATCTAATCGAAAGCGGCCTAGCCACATATCCAAATCCCATGATTTAAATAACATATCATATCAACATACTTCATTTCCTAGTTATTTAATCTCAGAAAAGCATAATTATTGATAATGTCAAAAAACAACAACCATCATATGATATCACATTCACACAATAGATCGTACTAATGGTCGCGGTGTAATAAGGCCTTATAATAATGATATCACATTGTAATTGCAAACGGTCTAAAATCACGTGTTTATCAATTACGAATCCTTGGTGGTAATGTTACATGTTCTCGAGATTTTGTAAATATAACATTTATTATAAAAAAGAGAATTGAAAGTCGAATATAAGATCTAGTAATTGATTGCTTCGTTTTTTTTTTTTTTAAATTGCATCACATCAACTCATCATATGCTATCACATTGTACCATCATGTGATGTCACATCGTACCTTCGGACGGCTTCAAATCACATCTTGATCGAATACCGCGCTTTTAATGTCATTTATCTAAGTCACATTATCTAAATAACATATTATATCACCATATTTCATATGCTATTAATATCGTCTCAAAAAAGTCGCATGATTTAAATAACATATCATATCAACACAATTAATTTCCTAGTCATTCAATCTCGGAAAAGCATAATTATTGATAGTGTAAAAAAAAAAACCATCATATGATGTCACCTCGTGATTTCAAACGGTCTAATATCACGTGATATTCGAATACCGTGTTGCTAATGTGACATGTTGCTAATGTAACATGTTCGATTGCTTAGTTTTTGTTTAAACATCATTGCATCACATCAAGACATCATATGATATCAAATCGGTCCATCATGTGATGTCACATCGTACCTTTGGATAGTATAAAATCACATCTTGATCGAATACCGCGCGACTAATGTCACTTATCTAAATCGCATGATAACATATTATATGAACATATTTCATATGCTATTAATATCGTCTCAAAAAATCTAAATAAAAAAACAAGAACAATTAAATTTAATTGTTGGCACCATTTTAATTTCTACTTATTTTATATACTTAAACATTTATGTATTTCTTTTATATCTACATTTTCACATTTGCTTTTAAACTACCTCCTACTCAGCCATCACTCATCACTTGTTTCGCATTATTTTTCTTTCTTTTTTCTTTTCTTTTTTTGGTTTGCCATTTTTAACACTCCGTTGCAACAACTTAACAGTTCCGGTTTATTTCACAGCTCTGCAATAAATGCGGTCAGTTGGTGTCCGAATAGTAATGCGTTGGCCTCGGTGGGCAAAGGAAAACGTTGTATCATTTACACTGAAACGTAACCGTGAATTGTTGCGTTGATGATGATGCGAAAGCCGAGGAGGCGACTGGCAGTCTAGGAATAAGAAATATATTCAAGGTTATTAGATGAAGAAGAAAAAAGTGGATATAAATATTTTTGAGTTACAAAAAAAATTGTCAAGCATCACTAGTAGGCACAAGAATTTATAAAATATTAACTATTAAACAACAGCAACTCCAGTTACTGCTAAGTGTACTTTTTCCGAAAAAAAAAAAAAAAAAAAATACTTTTGTAAATTTAAAATGGCTAAGCGGAAGACCGGAAGATGATCCTCCCTAAGAATATTTTTCAAGAACAATAGATGCCAAAAAAAAATTGTTTTTAATACCTACCGCAGCATTTGACTCGAAAATGGCTTATCTCAACGTAAATTCAGTCTATTTTTAGCTAGCATGGGGTGTTTTGGAATCAAATGCTGAGTAAGGAAGTTTTAAACAAATACTAGTTTAAGGCTTTTTTAAAACATATTCTGAAAGAGGGTGACCTTCGACTAAGCCGCCGATATTAACTTACATGAGTGGGTCTGCTGCACTAATTTAATTATAACAGCGTTTAAAGCAGGGATTGGAAAAGATATAATTAACATCACAACACAATATTCAAATGTCACTTTTTTTAAAACTGACTTCAGATTGAAATTTCTAAAAAAAAAAATGTTTTTTGTTTGGTCCCTGTTTCTAAGTATTTCCCTTCAAATTAAGCTAAGTAAAATTTGCTAGAAATTGAAAACATAAGATGGACATTAGGGGGATCGACAAAAAAAACTTTTTCCAGTCCACACCTAGGATTAAAGATATTTTGAAGGCGATCCCAAAAAAACTTTTTTTTCTTTGTATGGGGCATGTTGTAAAGCAGTCATAAGATAAAGATAAAAAAATATATTTGTAAAAACTAAAATAATGTTTTGTGCGTAAATATATGTATATGTATGTAGATTTAAGAAGTTTAAAAATGTAATGAATAACAACTTTTGTATTTTGTAAAATCTTATTGTTAAGCCAAATAAGCAATCGTTTGGAAAATAATTGTAACTCATTTTTTGTATCGATCACGGATTATCAATATATTTACGAGCAAACATATGTAATTGCAATTTGTTAATTTCTTGTGACTTTGTATTTTCGAATTTGCCATATTTTGATTTTTTCTAAATTAGTATAAAGCAATTTTTTTTTAGTAATTTTAAGCTTGTGTTTATTGGGCTGTAGAAATAATACAGCAACCCTGCAAACTCTAACCCCTTATTCATAAAAACTATAAAAGGTTTAATAAGCTCAAACCAATTTTATTTTTTTATGAATCTGGGGTTAAGACTATAGAAATGTGAATTCATAACTCGTAAAGAATCAGAAATTCCAGATGTACGATTAATCGACTTGGATCATTTTAATGAATAATTTTTGCGATTAATTAAATGACATTGAATCACATCACGACATCATATGATATCACATCACGACATCATATGATATCACATCACGACATCATATGATATCACATCACGACATCATACGATATCACATCACGACATCATATGATATCAAATCACGACATCATATGATATCATATCATGCCATCATATGATATCACATCATGAAATCATATGATATCAAATCACGACATCATATGATATCACATCATGACATCATATGATATCAAATCACGACATCATATGATATCACATCATACCATCATGTGATGTCACATCGTAAATTCGGATAATATAAAATCTTTTTTGAATATCGCGCGATAATGTCATTTTGATTAATCATATCCCGATTGACCGGCGAGATTAGATTAAACTAATGAAAATGGCTAAACATACAAATTTTCTGATTAATCAGATTGTGCTAATAAAACTATACAACAAAATTGAAGTTTTTGAAAATCCCACCGGGTTTCTGAACGGTTTCTAAAGCTTTTGGGTGCGTAATTCGAAAACATATCGCACTCCTAAATTAGGCGCACTATTTTAAAATAATTTTCCAAAATGCTGCATTTTAGAATTTGCTTCAATAACGACTTTCAAAATCAGCCTCTCTAAATGTAAATATATATCTAATATATTTTAAGCTGAAATTTTTGTAACTCTATTCGATCGATTGCCTTCGACTGATATATTCGATTGGACGTCATAGTGACGTTACATTCATTTTTTTTCTGTTTTGAAACGGGCTACAGACTGAAAAAAATTCTGCGATGGGGTGTCTTTGGAAAATATTTTATGATGGCGTAATATTTCATTCAGTCGTCGATAGACAAAGTTTATAAGTACTTACTATGTATCTGCTATGGTTCTGCTTTTCTGTGGGCTCAATATATTGTATTTGTATTAAAAAATTCTGTATTTCGTAATGTTTTGTACATTGATATTACGACTTCCATTTATCAAAATACTCAGCAATAAAATAAATCGATTGGGCTATGTCCATTCGTGAAGTGAAGGAGGTTTTAGAAAATAATTTCATAATTAAAATATTTTAAATTTTGGTTTAATAACACAGTACAGCAAAATTAGTTTCCGAAAATCCCACCAGGTTTGTCAACGGTTTCTAAAGCTTTTTGGTGTGCTGGATCCGAATCTGAAGTCAGATTTGTAGGTTTTCTATCCAGCGCGTAGTTTGTTCAGACATCGATAGCAGACATTTTTTTAAGCTATTGCATAGATTTTATCGCAAGCCTTGGCGGTGGGAGTGAAATGAAAAAAATGTTAATGTTAAAAAAGTAGTAACGGACTTTTTTCAATGTTAAAAGCTTCGGCGTTAGCAACAAAAATTGACTAAAATAAATATAAGCGCTGCCTACATTTAGGCGTATGACGTTGTACTAATGTTAGCAACAGGCCGATTACATAAAATTGGAGCTGTACCTTACATTACATTAAAATTTGATCTGTAAGCGTTGCCTACATTTAGACTATACTACTAACAGTGTGACGTTGTACATAAAATTGTAGCTGTATAGGCTATACTGTCAACAGGTTAAGGCTGTACTTCTCTAAAGTCATAAATATGCTCATTGAGTTTTCATAAATATTATAATTGCATAAGTTGATAAAAAGTGATATGTAAAAGCTTTACCGCGGCAGTCCCCGAGTGCCACACGTCCATTTTTTGAATTCTTTAAAATTTACTACACTTTTACTTACTATACCCAAATTTTTTGCCCTTTGAAACCTCTGTAAAAAAACCAAAATTAAATTAAGGTTCACAAATAAAATTGTTTCTTACACCCACAAATAAAATTGTTTCTTACACCCACCGATCTCTTTACGAATAACCCTCTGGAGAGAAAACCCAGGGTGACCCCAAAAATCTGACTTCGGATCCAAAAAGCTTCAGAAACCGTTCAGATAGCCTTTGGGATTTTCAAAAACCTCAATTTTGTTGTACCGTGTAATTAATATACTAAATTGACAAGATATAGTCCGGTCAAATTAAAAATTTGCAAAAAAAAAAAACAAAAATGCCGGCAGAGCTAAAATTTTTGTAGAGATCTTAGGTTTGCCGTCAGAGAGAAAACTTCAAAAGTTAAAATCTTAAATTTTTTTGGACTTTTCTCGAAAACGTTAAGTTTTTTCGAAAATTACCTGAGACCATTTTGATCTAATAAAAATTCCGACAGAGCCAAATTTTTATGGAGAGCTTGGGTTCGCCCTCAGAAAGATAATTGCAAAAGTCCCTATCGACCCCATGTGTGATAAAAAAAAGTTATTCGGGGTCAATAGTCGAGAAAAATCCAAAAAAATACCCTTAAATCTGGATTTATGAAATGGGGTCAAATGACCCCAAATACCTTTTTAGCACAGATGGGATCGATTGGGACTTTTGAAGTTTTTTTCCTGAAAGTGAATCCAAGCTCCCTACACAAATTTAGCTCTGTAGGCATATCTGTTATTTGAGCGCTATGTTTATGTCTATTTTAACCTTACTACAGATACCAAATTGCCAATTCACCCAGCAAACACAGTCCCAAACGTGTTTTGATTGCCATATTAGGCAACTAGCGTAGTTAAATTTCGATTCAAGAGAGAGTTTCAAGTAATCTCTCTCTCTCTCTCTCTGAGAGATATCTAACTACAGTGTTTGTCGAAACCTCGAACCCCGCTCTGCGTACGGGCTTGGGTTCAAGGCAACGTCTATTTTGTCTACTTCTTGGACGTATGTATGATTTTATTCTAAATTTATTTTTGAATGCTTTTAGAATAACTTAGTATATGTAGTAAGTTAATACTTTGTTTATTATAATTATAAAAAAGTCCAATTATGTAAATATAAATAAAATAAAAAAAATTAAAAATAATAGCATACTTAAGTAAGTTTGAAGTAATAAGTTTTGTAATTTGTATTGAAATGTGCTTCTTATAGTTTTATAAAAATCCATTAATATGTCTTGAATGCAGCAATAAAATAAAAAAAATAAAAATGTTTAGGTTAAAAAACGACGATTTGATTTTTTTTAATAAGGCGATTTTATTCTCAAGTAAAGAAATCTAAGTTCGGGTAAACCGAACATTTGTAACGTAGCGTTACAAGTGTACCACCCCCACTGTTAACTAATTAAATAACGCCTAAAAGCCTGCTATAAAAGCGCGCCACGCTGCTAATCAGCTGATCGATAGCAACAATGGCGTGGCGATCAACAGCAGCCAACACAAATTCAACAACACACCATGGCAAGCGGTGAAATTCTCAACAATCCTATAACCGTCCCCTCCAGCTCTACCTACCTGTCACAAAGCTGCCCTTCATATAGCCAACTACAAATAGCGTGCGACTATGGAGGCAGTGGTGTCCAGCAACCGAGTCAGCATCCTAACATCATTCACCTTAGTTTCGATGCTGAATACCCCACCTTGTAGTTCCGTCCCTGGAGGAGTACTACCACGAAACAGCATCACATAAGGTAAATTCCCTGCCTATTTACCCGCTCCGCTATCTTCCGATCCAACAGCCTTCCGTCAACCGCCGCTGCTCTGCTACTGGTAACTCTCCGCTCGCTCCCTGCGAGCCTCCCTCCAACCGCCTCTTATCAGCTGTGTCGTTCCGCCACTAGATTATTGTTACGCCTCCTTTTATCACAGGTCAGCTGCTCGCCACCTGTTGCTGCTCTCCTGTCCCTACGACCGACGTATCACTGCGGAGAGAATATTCCATACCGTCTGACCTCAACTAGTCCGTCCGTGCCTGCCTTCACGGAAAGCTGCTTCTCCTCGACGCCTTAAAGCTATGTGTGCGTGTGTTCGATTTTAATACACAGTTAGTGGGACCTCTGCTGACCTTGGGCAGACTGAGTTTACCTCAGCCTTCGACAAAACCCACCTCATACATTAAAAACCCAGCGATAATTTTCATAACGCTCAATTTATGTGATTTTCGAAATTTTCCACATCGAAGGTGGGCGTGGTCGGGAAGAGATTTCGTCCCATTTCATAAGGTATACCTCCTATATTTCTAGTAAACCGTTTGCCAAATTTCATGATTCTAGCGTAATCAGTTTAAAAGTTATGACCAGTTGAATTTTCAAAAATGCCTCCATTAAAAGAGGGCGGTGACACTCCCACTTTATAAAATTTCGAAAAAAAAAAAAATAGAATCATACCAAACTATATCATTTTATCCATTTTAGTTACTGAATTATGTCAATTTAGGTGATTTTCGAAATTTTCGATATCGAAAGTGGGCGTGGTTGGAGAGCGATTTTATCCACTTTTAGCAGGTATACTCCCAACGATACTAGCAGATATACTTTGTGCCAAACTTCATCGTTCTGTCGTGTTCAGTTTGAAAGTTACGACCAAAAAAATTCGTCCCTTAAAATTGGGCGGTGCCACACCCACTTTAATTTTTTTCCAAAAATCATAAATTAATAACCAGGGTGATTCACCTATAAAATTATATCATTTTAGCCATTTTAGCTACCGAGATATGTAAATTTGTGTCATTTTCGAAACTTCCGATATAGAAAAAGGGGCGTGGTTATCATAAGATTTCGCCCATTTTAAATAGAAACGTACCTTAGCCAAAAAGTAAGCTGTATGCAAAATATCATGTAAATATCTCAATTTTTACTCAAGTTATCGTGTACACGGACAGACGGACGGACATGCCTTAATCAACTCCTCTTTTCAACCTAAGAACTTTCATATATGGAACTCTATATCGAGATCGATTATTTTGTGCCGTTATGTAGACAAAATTAAAATACCCCTGTACCAAATTCCTTCTAAGTTCGTGCTTGAAAGAACGTTTAAATAAAATATATTTAGTAGGCTTTACTTTTGTTGTTGCTGCTGCTGTTGTTGCAACCAGTAATATATTGCAACATTTTAATTAAAATTGTATCTACACTTGTAACGTTATCTTTTGCATTGTTACAGACACCTGCTGCTCATGCTGGCAAAATGAATAAAGTCGAAACAAACACATTTATACAACACAAACAAATTTACATGCACAACAACCCACAAACTTGTGTAAGCTCAAGCATATCTATAGTGATCTGAGAGATAACACGAAATTTACAATGCAGCTAAGTTAAGTGAAGATTTAATACAAGTAAAGAATACTCGAAGCTAAGACAGAGTTTATGCGCATGCGCACCAGTTCAGGTATTTTATTATGTAATCCCCAAGACGCGCTTTATTGTCTCGTTCCGATGCGCTATGGCTGGCAGAGAAGTGCGAGCTAAAGTGTGTGGCAGTAGAAATAGCAAAAAAAAAAACACTTCATGAAAATTAAATCGGCAGCCTATTGCAATTAGGACAATGCGGATGGAAATGCCATTCTGCTGGGTGGCTCAAGCTCATACTGGCGCTTGCAAGCTGCTCACCAACTTGTGCCGTTATTTGGATATATGAGCGAGCTGGTTTGTAGGGATGTGATTGAATTATAGGAATAGATATACCGAGCCAACACTGAAGTTAAGTTTCGATTAAGGGGAGATTTGATAACTAGCCTCATTCTCTAATCTCCAACGTTAGAGGACGACTCGAGAAACACTTTAAAAACATAGTGTTCTCAAACAAAATGGGACATAGTTCTCAAATCGAGTTCTAATGTCATTCTCTAATGGGAATCGAATTTGAATTATTTATCGAATCATTCTCGACTCGATTTCTAGTGCTAGAATTACGCTAGTTATGCTAATGTGGCAATCAAATTTTCTCTAACGTTAGAGACTGTGTTTGCTGGGTAATGATACTAGAAATGGTAGAGGAGACAGGTGAGAGAGAAAAAGAATATTAAGAGGGATAGGGATAGTCGGGTCAATTGTTGTTAAAAAGCTAATAAATGCTCTATACTACACACACAACTGAGTATTCGAGATGAGTGATTAGGAGCAATCAAGCCGAAAAGGAGAAAACCTTAAATAGTTTATATAGCCGCAATAAAAAGACAGACGCACACAAAAGACCGGAAGCTGTTTTAATTTTTTTCCCCGATTAGATGCATCACAAAGCATGCTGATCTTCCAACTTTCAATCATTTTTGCGAAATGCATTTACTACCTTCATTTACTATTGCTAAAAATGCAATGGTGCAAAAAAAAAGCCGCTCCAACTGATAGCGCAAATTAAGCAGCGAATAACTTAAATGAAGCACAATTTGCGATTTTATTAAGCTAACGTTGCTCAGCGGCAATTAATCTACAAAGGAGAGTTTAAGACTTCTTGTTAGAAAAGCGATTTGTATACACAGAGGCAAAGTAAATATTTGAGTTAAATGCCTATAAAAGCAGCAAGGAAGCGTATGCAGATTCTGGACGGGAGTTTGTCTGGTTGAAGGACGGTATATAAAAACAAATGTAAACACCCATCCTCTTCATTGAAATGGATTTTCTACTTTGCCAAGCGCCGAGTTTTGTTTACTAAAATTTACTTTTTTAACTATACGTAGTTTAACTTTAACTTTAACTTTAACTTTAACTTTAACTTTAACTTTAACTTTAACTTTAACTTTAACTTTAACTTTAACTTTAACTTTAACTTTAACTTTAACTTTAACTTTACTTTAACTTTAATAACTTTAACTTTAACTTTAACTTTAACTTTAACTTTAACTTTAACTTTAACTTTAACTTTAACTTTACCTTTAACTTTAACTTTAACTTTAACTTTAACTTTACTTTAACTTTAACTTTAACTTTAACTTTAACTTTAACTTTAACTTTAACTTTAACTTTAACTTTAACTTTAACTTTAACTTTAACTTTACCTTTAACTTTAACTTTAACTTTAACTTTAACTTTAACTTTAACTTTAACTTTAACTTTAACTTTAACTTTAACTTTAACTTTAACTTTAACTTTACCTTTAACTTTAACTTTAACTTTAACTTTAACTTTAACTTTAACTTTAACTTTACTTTAACTTTAACTTTAACTTTAACTTTAACTTTAACTTTAACTTTAACTTTAACTTTAACTTTAACTTTAACTTTAACTTTAACTTTAACTTTAACTTTAACTTTAACTTTAACTTTAACTTTAACTTTAACTTTAACTTTAACTTTAACTTTAACTTTAACTTTAACTTTAACTTTAACTTTAACTTTAACTTTAACTTTAACTTTAGCTTTAACTTTTACTTTTAATTTTGCTTTTACTTTAACTTTAGCTTTAACTTTAACTTTAACTTTAACTTTAACTTTAACTTTAACTTTAACTTTAACTTTAACTTTAACTTTAACTTTAACTTTAACTTTAACTTTAACTTTAACTTTAACTTTAACTTTAACTTTAACTTTAACTTTAACTTTAACTTTAACTTTAACTTTAACTTTAACTTTAACTTTAACTTTAACTTTAACTTTAACTTTAACTTTAACTTTAACTTTAACTTTAACTTTAACTTTAACTTTAACTTTAACTTTAACTTTAACTTTAACTTTAACTTTAACTTTAACTTTAACTTTAACTTTAACTTTAACTTTAACTTTAACTTTAACTTTAACTTTAACTTTAACTTTAACTTTAACTTTAACTTTAACTTTAACTTTAACTTTAACTTTAACTTTAACTTTAACTTTAACTTTAACTTTAACTTTAACTTTAACTTTAACTTTAACTTTAACTTTAACTTTAACTTTAACTTTAACTTTAACTTTAACTTTAACTTTAACTTTAACTTTAACTTTAACTTTAACTTTAACTTTAACTTTAACTTTAACTTTAACTTTAACTTCAGCTTTAACTTTAACTTTAACTTTAACTTTAACTTTAACTTTAACTTTAGCTTTAACTTTTACTTTTAATTTTGCTTTTACTTTAACTTTAGCTTAACTGAAACTCTAACTCTAACTCTAACTCCAACTTTAACTTTAACATTAACTTTAACTGTAACTTTAAGTTTAACTCTTTACCTTTAACTTTAACTGATAATTTTATTCACTTTTACTTTTGCTTTTAATTTAACTTTAGCTTAACTGAAACTCTAACTCTAATTCTAACTCTAACTCTAACTCCAACTCTAACTCTAACTTTAACTTTAACCCTAACTTTAAGTTTAACTCTTTAGCTTCAACTTTAACTGATAATTTTATTCATACCGTCAATCAGCAATCAACTGATCATTCGTTTGATGCTATTCATTAGCCTATTTGGAAAGCCAGTAGAATTTCTAATTAAATCAATTTATCCATTGCCACGCGGGAGGTCTTATTCAAGTGATGCATTGGAAGTCTAATAGAGTGATATCAAAGCAAAAACAAAAGTGAATCGGGAATTGCTACAACGCAGCCTGCCGCGCATATAGATTCAGGTATGAATGGCATTGCCGGAAGGCATAACAAATGCGAAAAGGAAATTTAGCTCAATTGAGAAGCACATATACAATTTAACCCATTCAAGATAATAGCACTTCTTAGGTACGAGTAGGAATAAACTTCATTGCTTTTTCGCCAATATCTGCAAGTGCTCCCTTTTTGTTCGCTTTTTGCTGTCATTAGACTGTTGCGCAGGCGCACCTTCGTTTTGTTGATTTATTTTTGTTTGCGCTCCTTCATTGCAAGCAGTTTGTCAATGTTCAACGCTAGCTTAAAAGTTAACAACCAACGTCACATGCTACATGCGCATCAACAGCACAAAACGTTAGTTTATTGGATGCGATGCCAATAAAGCGCCGATTTTGCAAGGTACGCGTGTGGGCATTTGTCTCATTGCCTTTCCGCCCAAGCGCAATTGCAGGTGTGTATTATTGCCGGCAGCTGTAGTGCATGTGACACCTTGTTGTTGCTGTCAATTGGTGGTGAAAGTGCTGTCGTCGTTACTAAACCTTCCACTCGCATCCACCCTCCTTCCTGATCTTTGTTTTGGTTGCGTGCAATTTATTATTGATTTCTGTTCATTGCCTAAGCATGAATATTTTAATGCCACACTTAATTCATGTACACAAGTACAGTCTACGTTTAGATTAAGCAGCCACTTCTTAGTAGCGCTGTTGTGGGCCGTCACTTGTTTTCTTGTCGCGCAAGTGGGCGCTTTTTTTTTGTTGACAATCGGACTGTCGCCGTTTAGTTGTGTCTCGTTACGATCGGCGATTTTTTTGGTGTAATTAGTTGGATTTTTTGCAGTTAGTGTGATGTGAGTCTACGCGATACTTTGTCGTAATGGGATTTTTTTTAAGTAAGACTACATTTCATGGTTCAGACTTAATTTAGGAGCAGGAAGGGAAATTAAAGAAAAGGGAAGGAAAGGAAAGGAAAGGAAAGGAAAGGAAAGGAAAGGAAAGGAAAGGAAAGGAAAGGAAAGGAAAGGAAAGGAAAGGAAAGGAAGGGAAAGGAAAGGAAAGGAAAGGAAAAGAAAGGAAAGGAAAGGAAAGGAAAGGAAAGGAAAGGAAAGGAAAGGAAAGGAAAGGAAAGGAAAGGAAAGGAAAGGAAAGGAAAGGAAAATAAAGGAAAGGGAAAGAAAACAAAGGAAAGGAAAGGATATGAAAGGAAAATAAAGGAAAGTGAAAGAAAACAAAGAAAAGGAAAGGATATGAAAGGAAAGGAAAGGAAAGGAAAGGAAAGGATAGAAAAGAAAGGAAAGGAAAAGAAAAGAAAAGAAAAGAAAAGAAAAGAAAAGAAAAGAAAAGAAAAGAAAAGAAAAGAAAGGAAAGGAAACGAAAGGAAAGGAAAGGAAAAGAAAGGAAAGGAAATTGATTCGAATTTATATGCATCGTGAAAATATTTGCGACTAAGTTTTCCTTTCGATCGCGCTATCGAATCTTTCTCGAAAACGTTCGCGAATCATACTCGAATACATACGCAAATCATTCTCAAATGCTTTCGCGGAAACATTCTAGAATGCGTTCGCGTATCATTCTCTATTTTAATCAAATTTATGTGCAGAATACAAATGTTTACACATCAAACTTCACGAGTACTTGTACGGATCACGCCCCTTTTTCGATATCGAAAATTTCGAAAATCACCTAAATTGATATATGTAATGCGGTAACAGAAATGGCTAAAATGATATAGCTTGGTAGGATGAACCTTGTAGTCATTCTATTATGATTTTATGATAAATTATTAAAAGTAGGCGTGGCCCTGCCCACTTTTAAGGGAGGTATTTTTGAAAATTCCACTGGTCATAACATTTAAACTAATAACAGTAGAATCATGAAATTTGGCACAAGGTATACTAGCATTATTAGGAGTATACCTGGTGAAATTGGACCAAAACGCTTCCCGGCCACACCCACTTTCGATATGGAAAATTTCGAAAATCACATAAATTGGCATACTTCGGTAAAGTAAATAACTAAAATAGTATTTAATGTTCGGTTAACCCAAAATCAGACTTCTTGCTTGTTTTTATTTGTTTTATTTAATTTTTTTTAATTCGTTTTTTTTTTATTATATTTTTATTATTTTTTTTTTGTCGCAGATTGCAAAATGTCACTTTATGTTTGGTTTTTAAGCCAACAAGCTAAACAGATTATAATCAGTGTGCGCATTCAGATCTGCATTTTTTCAAACTGCAGTCATTTATCTTTCTTAGCTTTAAAAATTATTTATGCTATTAAAAATTTGCAGTGAATATTTTGGTGAAAAATTACTTCAAATGAACTTAAGATACTTTGAGGCATTTCCATTAGTTAGCATTTAAATTTTAAGCAATGTTCACTTTCAAATTAATAAATTTCAGAATATTTCGCTGAGGGTACAACTCCACTTTCGCAGATGCAATTTTTCATTCTGTGTGATTAAGTTATCGCAGCTCGGTTTATTGTACTGAAAGCTAAGGAAGGCTTAAGGAAGATAAATACTTGGCTTAAATGTGGTTTTTTAAATATATTTCGCTCGCGGGGATTGGGGAATAACAGAAAAAATTGATACTGGGACCTATTAAAATGAAAAAGTTCGAGAAAGTGGGTTTTTGAAAAGCTGGGTTCATTACGTTTTTTCGGAAACTAGTTGAAATCTGCCTTTTCTAATATTTCACTCCAACTTCTTTAACAGCTGCTTTTTGTAACTTTTCTCTCTTTTTCTCGCGACCATAGATTTTATCTTGACCTAATTTCACAGCTTTATTTGCATAGTTTTGCTTACAGTGGAATTTAGCGCTCACGTTTAATTCGCTTTAGATCACAATATTAGACCAAATAGTAGCCGCTATGGGGCATTTACTCATACTATCTGGAACAGTTGCTCCCTTTTTTGATTCATTACGATTTAGGAGCAGTAAATTCAACACGATTTTATGGAATAAATTATTGTTCAAAGCGAAACTAGTACAATGGTTGGCAAGAAAAAAAAGTAAGTATAAGTAAAGCATTAGAGTGGCTCAACAAAAAAAAATATTTTTCCCGGAATCATAAAAATTATTTGTTTTACTGTGTGGGGGGCGAAGGGGGAGGTCTTCATTAGAACATATGCTTAATCATCATAGGACCATACATCACTCGAAAAAACTATTCTTTCGAATAGTCCACAGCTCTTTCGACACTGTCTGAAGATCGGAATGTGACCGAAAAAGGAACCAACTTTTAAACGCTCAAACTCTGAACAGGATCCCCGGGTCGTCTTTACATATCCAGTTTGAAAAAGTCAAGTGCTTTCGCATACACTCAGGATAAAACACCGTTCTAAAATGCAGCACCACAGGTCTCAGTTTTAGATTTTCATGTTCTTGATTTTTTGGTCTTAAAAAAAAGAACACTTGGTCCTGAAAATATACCACCCTGTCTCAAAATGTCAACGAAGTTATCGAAAATAGAACGTTCCGTGTTGTCCTCAGAACGATGTTGTCGAAAATAGAACGGCCAGTGGTATCATCAGAACACATAACGAGGACGTTACAACATCGTGGCATACTTTTAGGCATTTAGTCTGTAAACAACTTTAACAGAACAAATCCAACAGCGAAGATATTTTCACTACTGTCATAGAACAAAACGGCAATTAGAAGCCGGTAAACATAAGTACGCGGTGGCCTGATGGTAAACACCTCCGTTCTGCAGTCAAAGCAGTGTAGGCTCGACGCCCGGTGTAGGCAAATAACAAAACAACGTGAGAAATTAAATTGTCATGTAGAACTCAGAAAAATAATTTTTTTTAGATTTTTTTTTACCCTGACCCAAAATGTTCCTAAAATAAGACCAATACGTTCGCAGAATAAGTTAAAAATGTTCATAAATCAACTGTTCATGGAACATGTTCTTGAAAAATCCGTTCTCAAAATAAGACCATCGTTCACGTGTTAAGTTAAAACGTTACTGACAGACTTTTGTGCACGAATGTTCTCAGTTTTGGACTTGTTTCGTTTGTTTTAGAACGATTTTTTCTTTGAGTGTAGGCACACTCTAATGCACCTTTATACACACAATTTAAGCCCGAAAAGATCATGCTCAACTCAACACGTACATATGTAGGGATAGGCACAACATGAGCCAAGTTTTGTAAAATTCATTGAATTCGCTTTGCAACGCCCTTAAATGTGCTCGCTGTAGCTTTTAAATCCTTTTTTTTTTTTGATCTTGTTGTTTCGATTTTCAATTTAGAATTTTGGCGCAACAACGATGCGAAGAATCTCACGCCTGCCTACTCGCTTCGCATCGTGAAAGCAATGAAAGTTTTGTCATGTGAAAAAGTTGTGCTGCTGCTGCGCGTGTGACATGGGAACGCGGTTGCAAAAGCCATACACATTTGTGATTCTTTGTATGTGTGTATGTGCAACATGCCATATGCAACGGTGGCAATTTGGGCATTTGGGCGCAGTAGCAAATGTTATGCCTTGCGACAGTCCAAAGAGACAGACTAACAATTGGAGTGTTCCTGTTGTTGTTGTTGTTGTTGTGCCTGATCGAACGACATGCAGCCATGTCAACCACATCAATGTTTAATGTGGCATGCAACAACAAGCAAAGAAACAAACAGATGCCACAAAACATTTTCGGGCTTTCGTTTGTTCATATCAATGAAGTATTATGTGGACTTGGAGATGTATGGACAGTCACTCGCACTAAAAAGCGACAATCGATTTTTCAAGCTAAAGAAAAAGTATTTTTTATTTTTTCCTAAAACAAGTGTGAAAAGAGAAATTTTAAATGTTGAATCGTTTTTTTTTAACCGTGGTAAAAAGAAGGAATTTCCATCCCTGAAGTATGCCAACACTTTATCTAAACAATGGAAAATATTCAGCAATTTTCTCTAAAATTTCATCCTGGAAGTATGCAACAATTTTTTCCAAGTCATAAAAGATAAAATAAAACAACTAGCTTTGAAGTATGCAAATATTTTTTCCGCAACCATAAGAGAAAAAAGACATTTTCTAAACTATGAAAAAAGAAGAAATTTTCATCCCTGAAGTATGCACCAAATTTTCCGTAACCATGGGAGAGAACGCTGTAGCTCAGAATATTTTTTAATAACGCCCTTTTTCAGATTTTTCTTCAAGAACGTCCTATGTCAGAACTTGTTTTAAAAAGCCTCGTATCTCAAAGAGAATTAGATATATTATCAGCTGCCATAGGACGCTCTTAACTCAAAATTCAATTTCCATCTTTGAAATATTCCGTAATTTTCTCTAAACCATTCTATCAAAAAAGAAAATTGCACCCTGAAAGTATACAACAATTTTTCCCAAGCTATAAGAGACAACAAAATATCGAGCCTTGAAGTATGCAAATATTTTTTCCTTAACCATGTGAGAAAAAAGAAATTTTAACACTTAGAGTATACAAAAATTTTTTTTAGCCATGAAAAAAATAAATAAATTTTCATCCTTAAAGTATGCTACAAACCATGAGAGAGACCACTGTAGCTCACAGTATTTTTTTAATAACGCACTTTTTCATATTTTTCTCCAAGAACGCCATATATCAGAATTTGTTTCAAGACTGATTTACACGGGTCAATTTTTTTAGTTCCACTGCTTTCCACCTTCAAATACAAGGTTTAGAACGATCGAATTGCTATTTACACGGTGGAACGACGAAAAATTGACCAGGAAATCGAACAGAAAATCGACTTTTATACCATGAAAAAAGAGGAAATTCACATCCCTGAAGTATGTTCCAAATTTTCTTGGACCATGAGAGAGAACGCTGTAGGTCAGATTTTTTTTAATAACGCCCTTTTTCAGATTTTTCTCCAAGAATACCTTATCTCAGAATTTGTTTAAATAATTCTTATCTGAGATAGGGCGCTTTTAAATCAAATGCTAAGATAAGGCTGATTTACACGGGTCGATTTTCTAGTCCTTTTTTGTAGTTCCATTGCTTTCCACCTTCAAATACAAGGTATAGATCGATCGAATTGCTATTTAAGGCACATTTACATGGGTCGATTTTCTGCTCGATTTTTGTCGTTCCACCGTTTAAGTAGCAATTCGGTCGATTCAAACTTGTATTAGAAGGTAGAACGCAGTGGAACGACAAAAATTGACCAGAAAATCGACCCGTGTAAATCTTCCTTAAGGCTCATTTACACGGGTCGATTTTCCGGTTTTTTGTCGTTCCACCGTTTAAATAGCAATTAGATCGATCTACAACATGAATTTGAAGGTGGAAAGCAGTGGAGTGAAAAAATCGACCCGTGTAAATAAGCCTTTACACGGTGGAAAGACAAGAAATTGACCAGGAAATTGAGCAGAAACTCGACTAGTATAAATGAGTCTATAGGGCGCTGTTGAAAAAAATTCTATTCCCAAGTGCCTCGGCGCTATCTCTCATGGATAAGGAAACTATTGCATACTTCAAGGATGAAGTTTTTTGCTAAATCGTTTAGAAAATCTGTTGCATACCTCAAGGATGGAATTTATTGAAATCGGCTTTAAAAAATGTTGCATACTTTAGGGATGGCAATATCTTGTTTGGTAATAGAGCTCAAATTAATCATATAAAACTGTCCCATTTTATTGGTAAGTCACTGTAGGTATGTACAATGCATAACGTCGTACAATCTTAGTGACTCGCTGATGACCAAAGTCAGCCAAGTATGGTGGTTTAGCTGATGTTTAGTTTTTTTTTTTTTTAACAGCAAAGTTCGATTGTTTCGCCGCTTAAGCATACACTCAACATTAGCACTCAGCAGACTGTCATGTGCTATATGTTGGGCAGCAGCAGCAGCTATGTATTTATTGATAGCCTAGGCGTTGAGCAACTTACATAAATACGAGTTCGCCATTAGAAGCATGATTTACGGCATTTTAGCATAATTCGTGCTAAAACCACCCGCTTTAAGCAGGCGCTTCCTTCCTCAAGTTGAAGAATTTTTTTACAATTTTCACACAATGCAGCTGTTTTATTATTTGGTTGAATGTTTACGTCTGGGTTTAGCTATCTTTTTTTTTCTGTCACGCGTAATGAAGTGTCAGCGAAATGCAAATCCATCGCGTCCGATTTGGTAAGCGCAACGCTTCCTCAAATTTTAGAGTCTAGGATGAGCGAATTCGGCGGATGAGTGCTTTTTGTGATTTTCGCTTGTGTGAGTTATTCTGAACTTGGCCAGCGCATATTTACCACATGCAGCTCGTTTAGACATTTGATATTAAGCTGTTGGAAAACCGTAACATCCGTTATATCTATGTAGATATTTCTGTAGATAAGTATGCGCATTTTATTATTTAGCGATGGATGTCTAAAGTGATTCATAATTTGGATTATATTAAACGAATTTTAGTATATTGACTAAGTTCCGTGAAGCTGTTGGCAGATGATGATGTTATCGCTATTCGGCACAAGCAAATTAATCAACAGGGTACCGAAGCCCATCGACCTCGGATACGCCCTTCCGAGAGCAGGGTAAGCCAAGGTTGATAAACTTTCGTCTAGCTCACGCAACAGCTGAACAGCTAAACTCCCACCCGTGGATCCGCCCCTGTTAGAGACAATGGAGAGAGAGAGAGGTTCCATGCCTACCATTGTAAAGCTCAAAACCTTAATGCAGGCCTAAAGGGTGATTTACACTAGTCGACTTTTCTAACCTTTTTTTCAATCGACCGTGTAAACAGCAGTTCGATCGATCTTCACCTTGTATTTAAGGTTTGAACACAAG
>CAXKVI010000001.1:14943301-14994405 GCA_964058755.1 Campiglossa producta | reverse complement strand
AGAAAAACCTGAAGAATAGCCTGACATAACTTGACATCTCATTGCCATCTCATTGGCATCTCATTGTGTGCCATAATGCCTTAATGCAATACTAACACACATTAAGTAGTTCTTGTTGCTGTGGCTGAGGTTGCTGCTGATGATGATGATCGTTGTTGCGCCGCACTAAGTACCAACTTGCTCGTATGGACCTACATATATTGGAACAACAAGGGATTATCTATAATATTTGTAGGGCAGCTTTTTAACTCATTTGCCGGCTTTTATATATCCCTATTGTGGTCACGTCAACGAATAGAATGAAGACCTTCACAGCATATTAGAGTTGATGAGGCAAAAATCCGCTGACAATGATCTGTTGAATGGTGACTACAAATACGTACATATGTATGTATGTATGTATGTAGGTTGGTTGCGTGTATGGTTGCACTGGTTTCAGTTGCAAAACTGACGATCAATTTGAGGTGGATACTATTTGTGTTGTTGCTTTATTGTTGTTATTGTTAGTTGATGCTAATACTGGAATTGAGACTACAACTAAAGCATTGATGCTGTTGCTGTCAAGGTCATGGACGAGATTACTCAAGCATTAATTAACAAAGGCAATAAATGCCACAGAGTGCAGTGCATATGCGCAGGGCTATAAATAGTTAAGTTGAGTTAAGCTAAAGTGCACGAATATGGATGGGGATAAATACTTGAAATATAATAAAAAAGAAGAGTTGAATAGGAATAATAATATTCAAAGAAAGAAGTTAAAACACACTACTTCGCGTGCCTACATACAATTATACCCGTATACATACATACTAGGGGCGTCTGATAAGTATTGAGCAATAACATACAAATTCTCATAGTGTCCTAACTGATGAGTATCTAGAGCAGGCCAAGGCAGCTAGTGGGATAATTGTCCGATAATCTGAGATCCAAATTCATGCAGACTATTACGCTCTTTGCTTGGCCTCTCGAATAAAGAAATTGTTGCTGCGCTTGTGAGAGAGCTATGATCACTCACACTGGCCAATCAACGCATGTCATTTGTTATGCTCAGTCTCTCACTTGAAAGCAAGGACTCAACAACATACCGCTTTGTCTCCGTGGTTGCTAGTGAGCGACGGAGCAAAACACAAATGGCATTATTTCATTAGTGCGATGGCTGCTCTTTTACTAATACCATCTCAGTTACAATTTCGCCGTGGCCTGATCTAGAGCAATCTAAATTCAGATTCCAATAATCTATAACAAAACTATTTCAGTTTCTTTAAACTAGGTTAGCCTAAATATTTCCACGGAAAGTGGCTTTGAGAATCGCCTCAGCATACCGCACGGTCTCCGCAGATGCTGTTCTGGTCATTGCGGGGACCATACTGAAATATATCCTCGCTGAGGAAAGAAAAATTATGTATGACACTTGTGCAGAAGTACGTAGAGACGTTGCTGCAACGCAGGCGCCAGGTGAATAAATCCGGCGGAGGCAACTACAATGGAGCCGCAGTGCTTCTGGAAGGTGGACCAGGGTGGTGGTGTAATTCTCTCTCGGTAAACGCAATTTAGGGGATGCGCCAACCTTTCTACTGGGAGGTGACAGACCGCCGAACTGGAACCATGGCTGAATCGGCCGCATGGAGAAGTCGACTTTTACCTGAACCAATTCTTAACCGGACACGGTTATTTCCGTGAGTACCTCCATAGAATGGGCAAGGTTCAAATCCCGAAATACACCTACTGTGGAGCCATAGACGACGTACGCCACACCTTTTTCGAATGCGAGGAATTCGCTCAAGAAAGAAGGCGGGTGGAAGAGACAATTGGCGAGCTTTTCCCGAACATTATCGTTCGAAAGATGACCTCAAAAAATGCCAGATGGGATATAGTCAGGCGATACCCGGAAAACGTCCTCCTTGCGGGACGGGAAGACGGTTTTCTAGCCAAATAGTGCAAAGCAGCCACAGGGCTTACCTGAAGTAATGCTAAGCGCGGTCCCAGGTAAGGACGAATGAGCGGGCCGTGGGAGGTTAGGTTTTAGTGCGGTAACTACAAGATAAGAAGGGAGTCCAACACTCGGAGAGTCCCGCTGGGGCTTAAACCCGGTAAGTGCATAAAGCATTTCCTCCTCCTCATCCAGCCGCCAACTGAAGTCATAAGGGCCCAGAGCCATTAATTAACACATTTTCTTGGCCTGTTTTTAAACCCGTTCAGATTTCAAAGTTCACAACTCTTCGCGTGGAGTAACTACCGCAACACTTACACCCATCAGCCGTCTCTCGTAGCTGCGTACATACCAATATTAGCTACTATCAACATGTCTTCCATTGTAAAATAAAAACAAAAGTCAAGCGATCAAATCGAAATCGATATATAGAACATTTTCTATTTTAAGTGCAAAAAACACCGGACGACACGATCAATTGTCGACTTCTATTTATGCTACACTACAACTAACCGCGGTAGGGTGTGAGAGGTTTAGCCACTTTCAAAGCGACTACCAGGTCAGGTGCATGTGCGGCGCGGGTGGCAACACCAGAATACAAACAGCCGGATATTGTATGTACATACACTTGTATGTATGTGTGCGTGCTTTTTGTAAGAGTTTCTTGAGATTGCCATAAAGTTGCAGGCGATGCAATAAAAATAGCTGACGTACACATGCCGACTGTGTGCCACATTTGAGGAACCAAAGCACAGCTATGAGGGGGGTATGAGGTGCACCATAGGCATAAATATGTGGGGACCATTTCCGACAAAAGTTATATCTAGAATTTGTATAACGTGCGTGTGGATTAGCAAATGATGACAAGAATTTTAATGGTTTGTGGCAGTGACTAGCAGTGGCTATAAAATTTGTTTGCAAAAAAGGAAAGGGTGCCGATGACTGCTGAAGCCCTACAACATCTATTAAACCGCTGCTGCTGATTTATGGCAAAAGTGCTATCTGGGAAATAGTTTGTCTATTTTTTTTTTTTTTTTTGGTACCGCCCTAGTGCATTTACACATGCAACTCAGTAGTTGTCTAAAGCATCACTTAAAAGGAGGCATTTATTGTTGAATTTTGAGTGACCAGCGATTATAGCTGACTTGTTGCACTAATACAAAGGCGATTATCAACAGCAAACAAAACCCTTTAAATAATAAAATTTTAGTGCAAGAAAAAACCCAAACTTTTTACATCATCACAGGAGTTGAGCAATTTAGTGCAGCGCCGATATTGCAGGCATCCTCCAACTTACCTCCTAAGCACTTAAATAGCATACATGGAAATATACCTATTTAGTGGCTCACTTATAAGACAATTCGCTTACTCACTTACGCACTAATGTATGTTCGTATCAGGGGCGGATCCACGGGGTGGGGTTTCGGGTTCAAAAGAGAAAAAATATACTAAAAAGTACACAAAAATATAGTAAAAAGTTACCCAGAAAATGTAGTGAAAATTACACAAAAAATATATAGTAAAAGTTACTCAAAAAATATAGCAAAAAATTACCCAAAAAATATAGTAAAACTTACACAAAATATGTAGTAAAATTTACGCAAAAAATAGTAAAACTGCCAACTCATATTTTTGAGTTTACGTAATAACTTTTTAAACAAGTGATACCTTGAACCTGACATAAAAAAGGCCAGCTTTAAAGAAACTGTGAATGAAAAATGTCTCCGAAATTAAAAAAAAATTGAAGCCGCCTTCCCCAAAATCCTCGATCCGCTACTGGTACATATATATACCAGGCCACTCCAAAATTGTAACTGAGTTTGTCAAAACACAAACACTTCATAGCATTCGACTGAATGGTTATTGCTTGGATGGTTGCACAGTGCAAAAAATGTATTGTTGCCCGGCTAGTGGTGTTTTTGGGTGCTTTTGTGTGTGTTTATATTGGGGCATTATAATTTTTTTCAACTAACGGTACTAGACTAGTTATCGGCACAAAACAAACGAGATATGTAGATATAGGGTTCTTTAGTTAAAAAGAGGAGTTGATTAAGGCATGTCCGTCTCTCTGTCCGTTCGTGTACACGACAACTTGAGTAAAAGTTGAAATTTGATATACTGGTTACTTTCTGGCCAAGGTAGGTAGGTTGATATTGAAAATAGGCGAAATCGGATGATAACCACGCCCCCTTTTTTGATATCGAAAATTTCGATAATCAGATGTCTATAAACATTGGGATAATGCAGAATTAGCGAAATTTGGTTCAAGGCTGAGAGCCAATACCCTATTGAGTGGGTTGTTCATGTACCAGTTCCTTTTATACTCACTGGAGGGATTTTTTTTAAACTTGTGACTTTTTGAACTTTTATAACCACCTTCTTTTGGAACCAGTGACTTTTTGAATCGATCACGATTTTGGAACCAATTAATTTTGTAGACAAGTGATGTCTAGATGCCCCTGACTTTTTAATATCAGTAGAACTAGATCTCTTAAAAAATCGATAACACTTTTAGAACCAGTAAACTTTGGGTTCCGATGACTATTTCGAAGCCAAGGAACAAAAGTTCCTTTATACAACCAGTGACATTTTTTTTTAAACAAGTGACATTTTTAAAATCAGTGACCTTTTGAGATGAGTCACCTTTTTGAAACGAGTAGCCTTTTTAAAACAATTGACTTACTTTACGTGTTTGAAAGCTGTAGGTAACTTTTTTGAACTGGTGACTATATTATGGAATACGACACTTTTTGGAACCAGTGAATTGAATTGAATTTCTTAAACCAATGATTTTCTTGGCACCAATAAGTTTTTCAACGGTGGAAACTAGTGACTTTTTAGATCTGGTGGAATTTTTTGGGGATAGTGATTTATCCATATAGAACCAAGGATTTTTTTTAAGATGGAGATTGCCTTTTTTGTATTATGTAGATCAGGGGTAGCCAGCTTTTAAAACCTGCTGAGCTCTACAACAACAACGTCATACTTTCTACAACAAATCGCCTAGGCGGTTAAAGGCTATTTTAAGTAAGTAGGTAATATGTATGCAGCGCTTACCTACTTCCGCAAAAAAATTATTAACACACTAGCATTGAAATGAGCAACATTTCGCTTACAGCTTTTCGATAAAATCTAAAATTATTTATTCAAGAAAGCTTCAACCTATCCACCACAAACGTGTTAAATTTTGTTGCATATTACTCAGCATCGGTGGTCCATGTCATGCATCGACACCAGTAGAAGTAAATGTCTTTATTTTGCGTTGACCCTAAGGGCCTAATCGACTAGCCATGCAATTTTGTGTTGTATCAATTGACAATAATGATCGACACAACCAAACAGTGGGCGATGCAATGAGACTGATGAATGAGTGAGTGAATCACTTCCTAAGGCTTTAAATGCTGTGCAGGTTTTGTATTAGGTAAATATTTCTATACCCAGATGTGCTTGGTCTTAGCTGAATTTAGACTTTAGGCCTTATTTTTAAAAAGTCACATTTTGTGTAAACCAAGTTGCTGGCTGTCTAATGTAGTGTTCATGCTGAGTTTTAAAAGCGGCATTTTCCATTTTCGGTCGTACATTTCGAAGATGCGTTCATGCTGTCGCATTTTGAAAATGTGCATTTAGCTAATCGCAAGTAGAAGTATGCTTGCCTTTTCAGATAAACTCCATTTCTTTTATAAAAGTGAGTTTGTGGGTAAAGAAACCGACTTTCTAAACAAACTTGGAAACCCTTCACCTCTTAAATTGCAACTTTTAACAGGAAAAATTATTGCATAAGTACGTTGACTTGCTTAGTGAGAAGATATCCTAATATAAACAGCGGTTCGCCCAAAAGTATGCAACATTTTTTCACTTTTTCTCCATACAAGAAAATTTTTGTTCGTATTATATTTTCGAAAATGGCAGAACTGTATTTAGCATTTATAAAGCTAATGCAGAAATAAAGTTACATTTAATTGCGTTTAGCTTTCAAAATTGTATGGAAAAAATACTGCATTTTGTGGTAAATGCTAAAATGCAAAATGCATGCTCAGCATGAACAGCACATAAAAATTGGAAATCTCACTATTAAATCTTGTTCTGCAGTTATCGTTTTTCTAATACACTACATATACATAAGTAATATACTGACCAAAATATATTGTATCTAGATCTAGATATTTAAAATAATCTATGGGACACCCTGTTTATGCGTAGCAATGGGCAAGCATTTAGTTTGAGAAATAATGTTCTTGATATAAATTATTATGGCGCCTTAAAAGCCTACACTTTTTTTTCTGATATTTGCTTACTCAAACTCATCTAGGCTCAGAGAATATCTTTATAACTATCTGTGTAAATGCAAACTTTGTTAATTACCCTTTGATTTGATTTAGTATCAATAAAGTGTTATAACCCGACGGGCAAAACAGAATTCTTGAAAACTTAATAAACGTGTTTCTTATGTAAATATGGTAAAGGAGGAATTTATAAGTAGGATTATCTATGTATGTGTATGCTTGTAGGTATGTACATATATATGTATCAATCTTTTTCTAGATATATGCTACACTTGTTCTAGCAGCTTTGCTAATTGGCTAACACATATTTCATCTCTAACCAGAGTATTAGTGGATTGAAAATGAAGAATGCCTCAAGGGTGATCAAAGTAGTTGAATTAAGGCAGTCCACAGACGAGGCGCATCGTCATAGACGCGTACTCGTCATTTCACTGAGCATGAATTTCCCTGCGTCTCAAGATACGCACACGACGCTGCAGAAAAAAGAGCACACAAAGAACTGTCAAAATTGCAATTTTAATTAATTAATAGATTTTCCGCACATTATTAACAAATATTTCTTCCGATTGTACAAATTTTCTATTTTTTATTTCAAAAGAAACAATTAATTTTATTTGAAAAAAGAAAGCAAAGCAACGGCACACATAAATCGAAAATGAAAACAGATGCTTCTTCTTCCTCTTTTCTAAGTGTACGACGCCTGGCGACCAGCATTGTCATACGCTGAGTAGCTTTCATGCTTTGCCACTTTCCTGCAGCTGTCGATTCGTGTGCAGCTCTTCATGCAAATATATGTGTTCAGCAGCAAAGCGTACAAAAATCGAATGGAGCGTCTAATACACATCTATGACGATTCGCTCCGTGTGTGGACACGCTAAGATGTACAAGTTGTCTTTAAGCAGTTGGAATTGATCACTATGCCTTTGGAGCTCTAAAAATGACGGTTAATTACTTACTCAATAAAATAATAATAATAACTACATAAATGAAATAAAATAAAACAAGGCAAAATAAAATAAAATAAAGTATAGTACGAAAATAAAATAAACTTACCTGGGAGACTTGTTATTTAAAAGAAAATAATAAAATAAAAAGTACAGTACGAAAAGTACAGTACAAAAACATTCAGTGTGGGAAGTACAGTACGCCATTATGAAAAAATAATGTGGCAAGCTTGTGTATCGAAATAAAATACATCAAAATAAATTAAAAAGAGGATGGTACGAAAAAGTACAGTTCGAAAATAAAACAAAATATGACTGGGCCAAAAAAAAATCGTTTTTTTTCAAAAGTTATACTGATTTTCATTTTAAGAAAGGTGAAAAAAAATTACTGTTATTTTCTATCAGAGAGTTTACCTCATATTTGTTATGAAAAACGACAAACCATTGTTGCAAACCACCATTTACTTGAACATATTTTTGAAGCAAATCGAATTCCCTACAAAAGTTGCATTGACCAAAATTTTCTCAGACTAGCCCTTTTTTAGTATTCTAGCCTCAAAAATTAGCATGTTTTTTCGATTTCCCATTTTTTCTGTCAAAAATTGTCAAAAATGCAAATATCTATGTACAAAAAAGATTGATACAGATTCTTAAAGGTTAAACAACTTTTTTTTGCAAAGTTACTTTTTCAAAACTTATTTAGTATTAAATTTAAAAAAATCATATTTCCGTATTTTTTTGGTGTTTTTGAACCAATTTTTTTTAAGTAAATTTTGTTTTTTTATATTCTACATGATTAATTATCATTATGTGATGATATTGATTTTTTCATGTTTCGCAAATTTTCAAACCAAAATCGGGAAAAACATGCCAATGTTTGAGGCTAGAATACTAGACGAGTTCAAATAAATTAAAAAAGGACAGCATAAAAAAGTACAGTACGCAAAAAGCACGGCACTAACTGATGAAAATAAATATTAAAAAGTACAGTACTAAAAAGTACAGTACGGCATAGTACAGTACGAAGAAGTAAATGGCGAAAATAGAGCAAAATCATATAATAAATAAATAAAACACTGTCTCCACAAAATCGACAAACCTGTTGCTGCGTGCAAGTCTATGTAAAGTATTTTTAGCAAACCTTTGGTGCAACATTTCTTTTGAATTGCATAATTAGGTGCCGGAAAAATTCACGCCACGCAGTGTTGACCATTTAAACATGGGCGCCTTGTACGCATGCACTTTGCTATGACACTAAATACTTGCGTAACTAATGACAAAAGGGCCTATAGGCAAAATTGGAAGAAAGGAGTAGAGCAAGCAGAAATCGCCAACTGTGTGGGCAACACGCCAAAAGCAAACCTATAAATTAAGACATGCTTACTAAATTACAAGCAAATATTTACATATCCTACTTTGCCTGTGATTCACAAAGTAAACATTCCAAGGTATACCTAATTGAAAGAATGAAGTATTTTTGAAAAGTTCTCTAATTAGTTCATAGATAATTTGTTTGCTCACATGCTGATGTAATGTTCAAAGATCGCTACCTTGATGCCCAAAGGGTTTGATGACATTGCGAGTGATAATAACTAAAAATTGTAGATGCAGCATTTGCTTGCAGCAATCAATGTAATGACAACAGGTAGCTTTTCATAATTAACAGGCAGCAATTACGAGCATGAAAGGCGAGTCACCTCCCTGCAGCTTGTCATGGATGCATCACGGCTAGTCTTCATTTTCTTCAAACTCCAGTGCAACAAACTTGATACCTATGTAGAACACTACAAAAGCCACACTATCGTAAAGGGAAAATCTACGATAGATGAAAACTTTGAACAACAAAAGCGCATGCGCAAAAGCCCTATGCACATTTAGCACGCAAAATATATGGTCCGGAAGTCATATGTTGTTGCTATGATTTTGTTATAGTTGGTGTTGTTATTAGTGTTGCCATGTGCTAATTACCCACTATATCACAGCTGTCTTGTTGGTTGGGCGAAATTTTACAGTTTCACAGGCCACAAATGAGCGCTAACAATTTATTTGCTTTTGAAGTCATTCAACGACGCCTTCTTGAGATATACAAGTTTGAGAATGGCCAATTATGGTCACGACAATATTGTAATGTCACATGTTTTATATGAGATATCAAAGAACAAATATAATGCTTGTATGTATGCATATGCAGGTCTGTAAATAGAATATCAGATTTTTAGCGCTATGTTAATTGCAAGTTCGAGGTTTGAAGGTACTTCCTTATTTGATGGCATCACAGAAGAACAGTTACATTAATTATGACTGACAAATGCAAATTTCTTCTCTTAGGCAAATATTTGACTGAGGCTTAGTACTTATTTCTAAGTTGAACGTAAAAATATAATAAAATAAAATATTAAAAATAAAATCAAATGAAATATAATAAAATAAAATAAATTAAAATAAAATAAAATAAAATAAAATAAAATAAAATAAAATAAAATAAAATAAAATAAAATAAAATAAAATAAAATAAAATAAAATAAAATAAAATAAAATAAAATAAAATAAAATAAAATAAAATAAAATAAAATAAAATAAAATAAAATAAAATAAAATAAAATAAAATAAAATAAAATAAAATAAAATAAAATAAAATAAAATAAAATAAAATAAAATAAAATAAAATAAAATAAAATAAAATAAAATAAAATAAAATAAAATAAAATAAAATAAAATAAAATAAAATAAAATAAAATAAAATAAAATAAAATAAAATAAAATAAAATAAAATAAAATAAAATAAAATAAAATAAAATAAAATAAAATAAAATAAAATAAAATAAAATAAAATAAAATAAAATAAAATAAAATAAAATAAAATAAAATAAAATAAAATAAAATAAAATAAAATAAAATAAAATAAAATAAAATAAAATAAAATAAAATAAAATAAAATAAAATAAAATGAAATAAAATAAAATAAAAAAAATGAAATAAAAAAAATTTAATTAAATTAAATTAAATAAAACAAAATAACAAAAAAAAAGAAATAAAAATAAATTCAATAAAACAAAAAAAATAGAACCGATTGTTATTAGCGGGACTTATTGCAGAATTAGTTGGAGTTTTTAAAAAAATAAAAATAAAAATAAAAATAAAAACAAAAAAGGCTCGGACTTTTATTCGACAAAAAAAAAAAATATATCGGGGCTTTTAAAAATTTGTTTTATTTTTTTTTTTTCGAAACCTACTTTTAAAAACAAAAATTAGAAAAAAATGATCCCAAACGCTCTATTTTTGAAAAAGTTACAGCATTAAAAAAAAAACGTTTTTTTTTTAAAGTCCATAACTTTTTTTGATTTGGGGAAAAAATTTTGAAAAATGTCTTTCGAGGGGTAGAAAAAGATAGCAAATTTTTAGCGAAATCGAAGGCATGGAATGACCCATATATATTTGTATATTTGTATACAACTATCTCGGTAACCGCTTGACTGATTTGTATAAAAAATAATTGATTCTAAGACTATCCAGTTGGCTGTTGCCACCTTGTGTGGTTAAAAGGGTTGCCATCTATCTAAATTTTTTTAAATTTTGTAGCAAAATATGCCAATATGGGTATCAAATAAAAGGTATTTTCAGCGACATGCCAACCAAAGTATTTTCAAGTTGTGTTGCCGCCTAGGGTTGGCACCTTACCGCAATATATTTGGTAATCCGGACTATCTCAGCGACATGCCAACCAAAGTATTTTCAAGTAGGGTTGCCACCTAGGGTTGTCACCTTACCGCAATGTATTTGGTAATCCGGACTATCTCAGGAACCGCTTGACCGGTTTGGATGAAATTTAGCATATAGATAGTAAGATTGATTCTAAGACTATCCACTTGGGGGTGTAAAGTGTTGCCACCTATCTCAATTTTTTTTTTAAATATGGAGCTTGATATGCTAATATGGGTATCAAATGAAAGGTTTTTTCGCCAAAATACCAACTAAAATATATTAAAGTAGGGTTGCCGCCCAGGGTTACATTTTATATTGTCTTTGTATTGTATATTTTTGGGATCATATTTGGAAAATTTTAGGATCATTTTGAAATCATTTAGGGGTCACTTTGGGATAATTTTGGGGCTATTTTAAGATCATTTTGGATTAATTTCGGACAATTTTGGGGTAATTTTCGGATCATTTGGAGCCATTCTGGGATCATTTTTGGATCATTTTGGGATAATTTTTGCGTCATTTTGAGAAAATTTGAGGTTCTTTTTGGAGTCGTTTTCGGATTATTTTAGGAATATTTTGGGATCATTTTTGGATAATTTTGCGGTCATATTCGGATCATTTTGGGTACATTTAAGGGTGCTTTGGGGTCATTTGGGAATCATTCTTGAATCATTTTTGGATCATTTTAAGGTCATTTTAGGATAATTTTGGGTTAATTTTTGGGTTGTTTTGGGTTCAATTTCGAATCATTTTGGTCTCTTTGGGATCATTTTAGGATTATTTTGGGATTATTTTTGGGTCATTTTGGTATCATTTCTGGTAAGTAAAGTTAGCGCTAAATTGATAGCACCGATTAAGCTCGATCACCCAGGTACTTATTAATTATGTTATGTTGGAAAATAGAATAATTAAAATTATCAACTGACTTAAGAAAAAATGGTTCTTCTTCGCACTTACTTAAGAAAAACAAAAACAGGAAGCAGCACAAATTTTGCAAAATTGCTAGAATACTTGCTACCATTTATTAGGTACTAGCTGACCCCGCAGGCGTTGCCCTGCGTAATATTGCCTTTGAAATCAAAATTTCTATAAGCGATAGTTTGTTTATCCGTTGAAATTTATTTTATTAGTTAGAAATATATTTATTTTTTAACAATATAAAAACTCATTCACTTTTTTATTCATTAACTGAAAGCTCAAAACAAATAATAATACAAATTTAAGATTTAATTCACGTTCACACAGAGGTGTACGGCAGTCTTTATTGGAGCACTCTGTGATAAACAATATTTTTAGTTTTGTTGTCAGGTGCGAGAACGATCAAAGCGGATGGTTTTCCTACACGGGAACATGCGACATACAGTTGACCGTGTGAAAAACATTCACTTTCCAGGTTCAGGCCACAAACACTGAATGATTGGCCCTGTGACTTATTTATTGTCATGGCAAATGCGAGACGAATCGGAAACTGGATTCGTTTAAACTCAAATGGAATGAGAACTTCCTCACCTGTGAATTTTCCTTTTAGTACCCTTGCGTGAATGACATTGCCCATGAGTTTTGTGACTGCTAAACGGGTACCGTTACATAGTTTTGGTTGATTTAAGTTGCGAAGCATGATGACGACTGAGCCAACCTTAATTTGTAAATTGTGCGGTGGCAATCCAGGCACATCCAGTGAATTTAAAAACTCCGTTGGATAGTTCGTTGCTTCGTCTTCATTTGTTACATAATCGATAGATTTGAAGCAATGCAGTGAACCAACGATTTCATCTTGGATTTTGCAATTTAATTGATCCACGTCTTTGTTTTTTGCTGCTAAAATTGCTCTTTCACTCAACCAATCGTAATTGGTATGGTTGGCCATGATGTTCGGAAAAACGTTGCTTATGAGCTCCTCTTTCGTTGAGACGAAATTACAAAAATTTGAAGGAAAGGAAATCAATCCATTTGATGGGTCTACTGGAACACGACCATTGCCGATAGTTACACGGAGGGAAATCTATGGATGGAACATCCATAATTATTGATATCACATTAAATAAAAATTGATATTTCTGTCTCATCAATGAATATGGATGTTTCATCAATGTTTTTTTGATAAATCACTATTGAAATGGTATCCATATAAACTATTGATAAATTCTAAATAGTTTAAAAAAAACAAAATTTTATATAATTCGACATCTGGTTTCAGTGGGACTCGAACCATGCTCCTCTGGCACGTTAGCCCAGTATTCTACCATTCGGCTACGGCATATTATACAATTTTTAGAAAAATGTTCAATCATAAGAAATTCAAAAAATTTTGAATTTAAAAAACCCGCTTCAACAAGTTGTAATATTGTTAGAAAATCCATAGTAAAAATTGTTGAACTATTATGATTATGCGTCCCAGAAAAATTTACATT
Organism: Campiglossa producta; assembly: GCA_964058755.1. Lineage (NCBI taxonomy): Eukaryota > Metazoa > Arthropoda > Insecta > Diptera > Tephritidae > Campiglossa > Campiglossa producta. Next base: position 14,981,135 of record CAXKVI010000001.1, on the reverse strand, counting down.
TCGCCCATATATATTAATACGCTGTCTCTACCATTATTACTATGCAGTAAATATGGATATGGACATACCGACAATAGAAATTCATATCACGACCATAGATATTGACATGCCGTTCAAATATATTAGTATTCTATCCATAAATATAAAAAATAGTACAACATATAGAAATGGTTGACATGTCATTTTACTTTTAATTGGGAGCAAATAATATTTGATAACTCGCTCATTCTGAATGAATATTGCATCAAACTCGTCGCTATCAATAGTGATATTGTCACAATATTCAATGCATTTCTCTCGGTGTAGCAACTGTTTTGAGAACGCTTCTGCAGATGGATCGCTTAGTAATGCAACTCGCATGTTGGTTGTCAGCTGCAGTTTCTTCACGTAAGGCCACAATGTCGAAGATTTGAGGCAAGCATTAATTTCATCGGCAGCGGTCGAGCGTGGTATTACTGGCAGTGTTTGTCGGAAATCGCCTGAGAGCAAAATCAATGCACCCCCGAAATGTCTTGCGTCATCACGCAGATCCTTCATGGTCCGATTCAGCGCTTCTAACGCATGTTTGTGTGACATGGTGCATTCGTCCCAAATAATAATTTTGCTCCTTGCTAAAACTTTGGCCATTGCTGATTGTTTCGCGATGTTACAGGTTGGTTCTGCCACCGCTTGAAGGTTTAATGGCAATTTTAATGCCGAATGAGCGGTTCGGCAACCTTCCAGCAGAGTAGCGGCTATTCCAGAAGAAGCCACTGCTACCGCAATTTCCGATCTTGCACGAACTGTAGCCAAAATTAACGATATAAGGAATGTCTTGCCAGTACCACCAGGCGCATCAAGGAAAAATATGCCATCATTTCCATCATCAATTGCCTTCATCACCGTATCGTACACTTCTTTCTGTTGGGGATTCAACATAGGTACATTTGCTCTAACCAACTGGCTTAATGCATTTGTGTCGTATTCACGTTCACGATGCAATTCTCTTTCGAAAGCGTCATTTATTTCACGATTTGGTGATGGCATTCCTAGCCTGACTAATAATTTGCCGCACATAAGGTAACACATATCCTCTACCAAAACCAAAGCCTGGTTGTGCATCTGTTCATTCATCTCAAGGTTGGGATTCATTGAATGGACTCGAGCACGATACAAAATGTCTTCTGACATGTCATCTTTGTATTTGTCCCACAACTCACGTGGATTCGACGGAAAACACGTGGAAATAATAATGGCAAACAATGTGCGTAACTGGATTGAAGATGCGGATATAGTTGCTTCGGCGATTGTCGTGTCCCAATGGACATCGTTTTCAAGCAAATTAAGCTCCTGGCATGCAGCACGAAATGTTGGCAATACTATACCATTTACAGTTCGAAGAGATTCAAATGATGTCGGCCCTCGAACATTCACCAACAATAGTCGCAAGTAAAAGCATTCATCATTATTCGGATGAACTGTATAAATGCGGCCAAGAGCTTCAGTAGAACGCACATCTGGTTGACCTGGTATTATATCGCCTTGTTTTCTACGTTGAAATTTCTTCGATGAAGAATTCCAAGTGTAATAACGCGGCATCTCCATGTAAAGTAGCGTACGTGCAAAGGGATCACTTTGGCAAATCGAGAAGAAACTGGTCAATGTTGTCGCTGATGGGTTTTGAATACGTTGTGCGACATTTGCTGCATTAAAATTAACTCTTTGGCCGTTTTCCAGATGTACTGCTAAATGTGTAACAGTTGGATAGCGTTCGTGAATGGGAAATGAGAATATACGCCAAATCGCCTCATTGCAACTAACGTATCGACCAACTTGATAGCGCGTGATTTCATCATTGCGATGTGAACCTTGCAGATCAAAAGCTGCCATGTCACTGCCTTTCGTGACATATTTACAAACGTACTTGATGGACTTCACCGAGTTGCAATACTCGACGTTACAATGCGCTTTGAATGATTTTGAAAGAAGAGGTGAATACGGAACAACCCAAGAGTTGTCTACCATGAAATCATTGCCTTTCACTTTCACTATGATTGTCCTACCGCCATCATTAGATGATCTACGCCGATACAGTGGATATCCATCATTGCCAGCGATGGTCTCATCGGTCAAATTCCGGGGATATCGCTTTGAACACTTTCCGTTGACCATGCACGGTGATTGTGGGTTAACGGCACCACACGGCCCATGGATCATGTTCGTTATTACAACATCATGCAGGTCTGGATCGGTTACGGGATCAGGAATCTCGGCACATATGATGTCATCAATTTGGTCAGGTTGCAATTTTTCGACTAACCAAATGAGAATGTGCGCATGCGGTAAGCCTCTTTTCTGCCATTCAATCGAATACAGCCAACATCGAGTATGCCCAAAGACACGATGTTTAACAATATAGTCCATCAGAGACCGAATTTTTTGCCTGAATACACGTGCGGTGATATCGTGGCGATCACTTGGTGTTTGACCAGGAAGCAGCAATTGAACAATTTCTGTCCATTTTGGGTTGCACGTGAAGGTGATGAACAGGTCTGGACGACCATAATGACGTACATATGTCATTGCATCTTGCGCAAATTCATGCATATGACGTGGGCTGCCAACGTACGTCGCCGGTAAAATGGTCAACCGACCGATATTATTTGCATTTCCTTCGGTGGAAATTGCATCCCGTAAATGAATGTACTCCTCCCTACGTAGGCTGCTTTGGTTTAAGCGTATATAAAGGAGACGCTCCGCTTCTATTTTGGCATACATATCGACGCAAAATTGCTGAAACAATCGGCGGAATCGAAGCAAATAGTTGTCGACATTTTGGCGAATCATTAAACGATACGCGTAAAAATTCATTGCGCTAACATTCTTGGTGGTTTCCTCGCCTAAAATAATATCAGTGATATTAATATTAGTTTCGGATTGATATGATAATTACTATAATATCGATTCTCACCGGTCAATGTATTTATCATCTTGATACCTATATAATATCCATCGTCTCCTTGCCAAAACATTAGTGGGTATTGCAGGGTATCGTATGAGCGATGTGTTTCGGCTATTCGTTTTAATTGCCCAGAGTCGCGACGTGTCAGCACAATGTCGCGGGACTCCAGATTTTCCCCTACTATCAAAATTGCAACCTCATCTATTGTTGGAGCGTTGAATTGACGTTCATGTGTTCCAGTCGGTCGTTTATCAGCTCTAATCACAACTTTATAGTCGTCAGTTGGCATTCGATCCAACGCAGTTTTGAATAACCGAACCAATGCATGATGTTCATGAAGTAGCTGCTGCAGATCTCCAAGAATTCCTCTTCTCATTGCAGGATTGATTATTTGACGCTGATCAAGTTGATTTTCCACATTGCCCATGAAATATATTTGTAGGAATTTATGTTGTGCATCTTCAAGTGGGAGTAATGCCCCAATTCGATGGTGAATTTGGCCTTGGATCTGTGGAGTCGATGAGGAAGTTATAATCAAATATTTTTATTTATTTAATCTACATTTTTTAACAATATTTTTAGTCTTTTATCACCTTGAACGTCGGATTGAATCCAGGTTCATCAATAATATCTGCTCCAAATGATGTCATTTGAAAGCATCCGTTATATTTCTGAATGGTTGATAGAAAATGACGTGATTCCAATGTTTCACCACGAAGTAGGGAATGCAATGGCTCTGGCGGCAGGGGTAATAGTGGTAATTTAACCTTGCCACTGAGACAGCATAACCCAGGTGTTTCTCCCGCGAACTTCAATGCACTGCAATGGCTACACAAAACCTCCATTCGGCCAATTTGAATGGAAGGATGCGAGCTGTAGTCAATTGTGCAATCGTAATGAAATGCTACTCTATCCAAATCAACATTTGAAGCACTTCTTCTTAATCGTTGATTTCGATTTCCACGCTCTTGCGTTGGTTGATATGCTCGACGATTTCTCATTGTTAGCTGAGCCGCCTCATTTACCGCCTGTCTTTCTCTTTGCGTTTGTGATGCACGATGTTGGGCTATACTAACGCGGCGCTCTTCTCTTATGATTTGTTGTTCGTTCGTATTTAATTGGTTGACGATATTCCGAAGTCTACTTGCATTGCGGGTTTGACGCGAAAGATTTGATCTTCTGACTCGCGGCATTTTGAAAGACACTGTTAAATGAACAAATGTCAAACCGTCACAAAATAAATATCTTTGATGGCAACTTACCGTTTGAAAATTCCACAACAAAAATAATTAACACAGTAAAATGAACCGAGAATTCAATTTAATTCGCAGAAAAATTAATTGCACACTCCGAAATTAAAACTTTGAATCACATAAATATTAATATTCACAATTTCCACTACACCTGACTCAATCAATTTTGTGAAATTTCACAAATAAACGTTTGAAAATAAGGTGCTCATTAAAATTGAATAACTGTCAAAAGCTGTCATAAGTTATTGCACACACCGCCATCTTCTGGAAATACAGGAACCTGGATTTTAAGTTACAGTACGTTCGCAATGCAATTAGATCCACTTTCATACAAAGTATGTGGAACGTAAGGCGGTGCAAAATGTTAAAACATTTTGAACTTATAGGGCGGTCATCTGTCAATATGCGTGGGCAAATTTTATGTAAATCACCTCTTAATTTGTAAAAACTTCTTTCGTGGTGAAGTGGCATTGTATTGAAAAAGCGAAATTACATTTAATTTTGTGAGAGGGTGATACATATATCTTGCGAGTCACCCGTCACAACGTAACGCAAGAACGCTTTATATAAAATAACAAAAATCCATACCATACAAAATGTATGGGAAAAAATTTTTTTTTTTTGGGAATTTTTCGGGAATTTTTTTGGATATTCTCCTATTCTGGCCAAAGAGCAATCTGAATTGGTGTCCATCATCCAAATCGGTGCAGGCGTTCTTGAGTTATAAGTGTTTGAACTAACATCACTTTCTTTTATATATATAGATATCATTAAAATCGCATCAGAAATGAATACATCTTTTAACATTAAATGGGTTTGGAAGTAGATTGACTCGTGAGTTTTGCTTGATATCAGCTTTTATACGCAATCACATCACACAATTAAGTGATTAAAGTACCATTATGTTAACACCAAATCAATCATCAACAATGCGATCAACACCAATCATAGTGTAAGTACCTTCCGAATGCTATATACATAGGTATTTATTACAAAAAAAAAAATTCAGAGCACATACATACATGTGGGAAGGGCAACCAGAAGCGGACGACAGTACTAACGCATACCTATATAATGCAACAGTGTCAGTTTGACCTAATTTATACAACTCTGCAGGATTGGACGAACGAACTAAACGAAACTCAGATACATACATTTTAAAACGGACGATAATTTGAATTAGTTGCAAACCGAAAGCGAAACCGTCAAGTTATGAAGTGCACTATTCTAAAATATTAAAATTATAATAAAACACATATACAAATACAAATAAACATATATACAACTAAATGTGTCCTAAATTGATTAATAATAAATAAGAATCTAAAATATTAAAATTATAATAAAACACATATACAAATACAAATAAACATATATACAACTAAATGTGTCCTAAATTGATTAATAATAAATAAGAACTATCTACGAATATATATAAATAAATAAACTGTAACCAAATACGAGTGTTTTTTCAATTACCCAAAGCGGCTAACCTACAAAATGGTGTCATACGTGAGATCGAATCAACGCGAAAGTTCGAGATTTGCATAAAATCATAGCGGCTGTACACGCCGTTGCAGGTTCATATCAAAACTTTGTCGCTATGGTAGTTACGCCGCGTTGCTAACAAACTCTGTGCTAAAGTGTATGTGTGACGCCGAAAAGACGTTGCAAAAATCGAAAAAAAAAAAAAAATCTCTGTGACACGATAGCCTCTGATATAGAGTTGGTCTCACCAACGAATAGAATTGCATCATCTACTCATCAAAGGGATGATCGTGTGTATAGCCAAATATACATACATATGTGATTCGAGCTAAAGTTGTTGAAAGTTGTTGTAAATGAATTTGCGTGGCGTTGGCCGAATAGCGCAAAACAAACGTTGTTGTTGGCAGTATATTTACGCGACGCTGGTCGAAAAAGCGTAATTATAAATTCATCTCGTGTGGCAAAGGCTGTAAGCACGAGCGAAGCAAAGAAGGCGTTGAATAGAAGTTGTGTTGTTGTGCAGTCAGACAAGTTGGTGTGACGTTGGCAGAAACATAAACGAAGTTAAACGAAAGAATTCGAGAGAGCTGAACGAAACAGATGAGTAGAGCTGAACGAAACAGATGAGTAGAGTAGAGTAGCAAAGTAGTATGTAAAGTAGTACATAGAACCAAATGTGTAAAAGAAATAGAAACTTGTTGTGAAGTTCAAATCAAAACTCGCTGTAAATCTGTGTTGCTTTTTGATCCATTGTTTTAACGAGCACAGATAACGCAAGAAAGAGACTTACTTAATTGTATTTGCAAGGAAGAAACAAAAATTATTCATGTCAACATAAGAGATAAAGAAAACTAGTGGTGAATTCTCCGAGTGGTGAGAATTTTATGTAAACAAGAGAAAAGCAAATTTGTAAAATATACGAATGCGATTTAAGTACGGAAATAAAAGTTGTTAAAAATGACAAAAACTTACAAGTACACACACTTAAAGTAGTATTGCATGCACTAGAAATATTTTTGTTCTTTGTTAATAATTACTATAAATAAATCATACGTATGTACAAAATTCTTGCCAAAGTTTAAAAGGGAAAACTGAAGTAATTTGATGGTTGTAATTTTGTTTTCTTTTGGTTTGCTTCCTGGAATTTTTTTTTGAACACAAAGTACTTTTGATACACAAAGTACTGCTTGACCATTTGTTTTAGATTTCTTATATAATTCACACATTAATATTTTTTCTAATTTTTTTTTTTAATTGCTTATAAATAATCGAAATGGAACGTATTCAAATTTTGCGACTGAATGTTCAAGATTTGAAGGAGAAACTAAGTGAACTAGGACTCGAGACTACCGGACGGAAGACGACGCTACAAGACAGACTCCTTCAGCATTTCGGCCTTACTGCCGACGGTAATGATGATGGCAACGGTGATGATGAGGTCTCAAATTATGGCGACGCTGGTTCATCACCACCAAGTGAACGTAATTACCATGCATATAGCCGTACGCCATTCACATTACGCGATATTCAGGACTCATTGACACCTTTCTCTGGATCGGGTTCTCCGTCGGTTGAAGAGTGGATAGAAGATTTCGATGAAAATGCAGAGGCGGTTAATTGGAATGCCCTGCAAAAATTTATTTACGCAAAGCAGCTGCTTAAAGGAGCAGCAAAGTTGTTTATACGTAGTCAGCGAGGCATTACCAACTGGGATGCACTGGCACAGGCATTGAAGTCCGAATTCGGCACAGTAGTATCATCCGTGGAAGTGCACCGATTGCTACGCAACCGTAAAAAACGCACTAATGAAGATTATAGAGAATATCTCTATACTCTGATGGAACTGGGCAAACCAGTTAAACTCGACGACTCGAGCTTGATTGAATATTTCATAGAGGGCATTCCCGATTCTAAGCAAAATAAGGTGAATCTCTATCAGGCAAAGACGCTCTCTGAACTAAAGGAACAAGTTCGGGTGTATGAAAAAGTTCGATCTGGTCGCCAACAAGTGGCTAGCTCGAACTACAATCAACAAGTTGCTAAATCGGAGGGTGGGCAGAAGCAAGCCCAAAAGGATAAGCGTTGCTTTAAATGTGGAGATTCATCTCATTTAGCAAAAGAATGCAAACAACAGCAATTTAAATGTTTTAAGTGTGGTCAGTCTGGGCATCGGGCGGCTGAGTGTAAGGGCACGCCAGCTCCGATTAAAGCTGAAAAGGGCAATGTTAATACTTTGGGAGAAGACTGCGCTCCGAAAATAAATGATATGGGAAGATGTATTTTTAAAGACATTACGTGCAACGGTGTAACCTTTACGGCTTTAATAGACACTGGTTGCGACCTTTGTTTAATTCGGCATGATATTTTGTTGATGTTGGGTGAAGAGGTAGAACTGAATGGCGATAAGCGCCGGCTGAGAGGTATTGGTAACAGTGTCCTGAACACTTTGGGTAGCTTCAATATTCGAGCATGCGTAGATGAGCTTGTAGTGAACATTACCTTCCACGCTGTTCATGAAAGGGACATGAATTACTCAGCAATTATCGGAAATAGCATCCTTAAAAACGTAGACCTAAACTTCTCCGAAGATCTCGTGGTGTTCAAATTGAAAGCGGGCGGTGGTAAGGTAGAAGGGATGGACAAAAGCACAACTGAGTCGCAACAACAAATCGCTGTCTCAAGTGGCAATGCGACATTAGAGTGCGAACAGGAAAAGTGTGAATTGGACCTCATGAAAGAATTTGAGGGGTTGTGTTTGGCGCAAGGAGAAGACGAGTCTGCAGTATCAGAGGTAGATCTATCGCATTTACAAACATCCGGAATGAGCGAAGCGGCGGCGTTGATTAAAAACTATAAACCAATGAGGACCAAAGAATCTCCAATTTCCATGAAGATTCTTCTAACGGATGACATTCCAGTTTACGAAAGGCCGAGACGCATGTCATTTGAAGACAAACAAGTTGTAGACGAACAGGTTTCCAGGTGGTTAGACGAAGGAATTATTCAGCGCAGCACGTCCGAGTATGCGTCTGCGATAGTACTAGTGGCCAAGAAGGATGGTAGCAAGAGGTTGTGTTGCGATTATAGGCGCCTCAACGGCAAAATCGTTCGAGACAACTTTCCCATGCCATTGATGGATGACGTAATAGAAAGATTGCAAGGAGCTAAAATTTTTTCAACACTGGACCTGGCAAATGGATTTTTCCATGTTCCAGTCGACAATGAATCGAGAAAGTACACGGCCTTCGTAACGCACAACGATCAATTTGAATTCCGTTATGTTCCATTTGGAATATCAAACTCACCAGCTGTTTTTTCGAGATTTGTTTTTGCTGTCTTAAGAGATATGATACAGGACGGCACCGTGATAGCTTACATGGACGACCTCATTATTCCCTCCAAGGATGTAAATGAGGGGATTCAAAAGCTTGAGCGTGTGCTCAACAGGGCGTCGGAGTATAATCTAAAGATTAAATGGAGTAAATGTAAAATTCTAGTGCGGAAAGTAGACTTCTTAGGTTATATTATAGAAGATAACACAATTAAACCTTCGGAAGCAAAAACAAGGGCGGTTTCAAGTTTTCCACTACCACATGATAAAAAGGCATTGCAACGGTTTCTGGGGTTAACGTCCTATTTTCGTAGATTTATAGAAGGGTACGCTGTGGTAGCTAAACCGCTTACCGATCTGCTGAGAAAGGATGTTAAGTATCATTTAAGGGACGAGCACGTTACTGCCTTTCAACAACTGAAGGCAGCGTTGACAAGAGTACCGGTTTTGAAAATGTATAACCCCAAAGCCATTACGGAGGTTCATGCAGATGCCTGTATGTCAGGTTATGGGGCCGTGCTCTTACAGAAAGATGTTGACGATCAGCAATTCCATCCGGTACAATACATGAGTCGTAAGTGCAAACCGGCAGAGGAAAAATACCATTCTTACGAGCACGAGGTATTGGCCATTGTGGAAGCACTTAAAAAGTGGCGGGTTTACTTGATGGGGATTAAATTTAAAATCGTCACAGACTGTAACGCATTTACCATGACGATGAATAAACAGGATATTCCGTCAAGGGTATCTCGTTGGGCTATGTTCCTACAGGACTATAATTATGAGATAGAGCACCGTAGTGGGTCAAAGATGAGGCATGTAGACGCGCTGAGTAGGGTGTCATGCCTTATGTTGGAAGACTCTTTGATACACCGATTAAAAGAAGCGCAGCAAAGTGACTGCTGGGTGAGGGCAGTATGCGCAGCATTGGAAAGCACGACTTTTGAGGACTTCTACCTTAGACATGGAATTCTATACAAAGATCCCATCAAGGAGCTTGTAGTCGTTCCATCGTCTATGGAGGACGAGATAATTAAAATGGCGCATAAGCAGGCACATTTTTCCATCAATAAAACAAAGGAAGCTGTTGAAAAATCATTCTATATTCCACAAATAAACCCAAAAGTCACTAGGGTGGTCCGAAGTTGTGTTGAGTGTATCATTAGCGAAACCAAGACTGGGAGAAAAGAAGGGTTTCTCACTCCAATAGACAAGGAAGATAGACCATTAGGCACCTACCACGTCGACCATGTAGGCCCAATGGAGCTGACCGCTAAGTCTTATAGCTATATCTTTGTCGTCGTGGACGCGTTTTCAAAGTTTGTCTGGTTGTACCCCACAAAAACTACTGCAGCAGAACCAGTCATAGACAGATTGAAATCACAAGCTTCAATCTTTGGAAATCCGAAGCGCATTATTTCAGACCGTGGTTCAGCATTTATGTCAAATAATTTCAAGGAATATTGCCAAAAGGAAGGAATAGAACATCTCACTATAGCTACCGGTGTCCCACGAGGGAATGGTCAGGTGGAACGGATCCACAAAATCGTCATCCCAATGCTGTCAAAATTATGCGCTGAAAGTCCGGGTCATTGGTACAAACATGTTCAAAAAGTCCAGCAAGCGATCAATAGTATACCACCAAGAAGTACTAAGTTCTCTCCGTTCAGATTATTAACAGGCGTGGAGATGCGAGTAAGCAGCGACCCAAGACTGGGTGAGTTGTTAGAGGAAGCCGCCATTAAGGATTTAGACGCCGAGCGAGAGAGTATGCGTAGAGATGCACACGAAAATATTGGCAAATTGCAAGAAGAAAACCGTCGATCGTTTAACAAAAACAGGAAAGAAGAAACCAGGTACCGAGTAAACGAGTTAGTAGCCATCAAGCGAACACAGTTCGGAGCGGGCCTAAAATTAAAGCCGAAGTTTCTGGGGCCGTATAAAATCAGCAAAATTTTGTCTCACGGTAGATATGAAGTGCAAAAGGTGGGAGACCACGAAGGACCCGGTCATACAGTCTCGGTCGCTGAGTTTATGAAGAGGTGGGAGCCTTCAGTTACGCCTGAACCATCATTCGAGCCGAATGAATCGTCAGGAGGGCCGAATGTGGGAAGGGCAACCAGAAGCGGACGACAGTACTAACGCATACCTATATAATGCAGCAGTGTCAGTTTGACCTAATTTATACAACTCTGCAGGATTGGACGAACGAACTAAACGAAACTCAGATACATACATTTTAAAACGGACGATAATTTGAATTAGTTGCAAACCGAAAGCGAAACCGTCAAGTTATGAAGTGCACTATTCTAAAATATTAAAATTATAATAAAACACATATACAAATACAAATAAACATATATACAACTAAATGTGTCCTAAATTGATTAATAATAAATAAGAACTATCTACGAATATATATAAATAAATAAACTGTAACAAAATACGAGTGTTTTTTCAATTACCCAAAGCGGCTAACCTACATACATACATACATAAATATTCGATTCTGTTGATGCCTTTTTCACTTGCCAATTTAAAGCGAGGCGATCAGTTATATTCGGCTCGTTAAAATGCAATCAATGCCAGCAAGAGGGGATGCGATAAGTTCAGAGTTCCCACCTTTGGTAGCACATTGTATAGGCGATTTTGTGCTGAGGGCGCTACCAAGAATTGATTTGGTGTGGCAGCATGACAGTACCCATATTTATGTGGAAATGCATATAAAATATCGTTGGCTAAGAGTGCAAAACCTGCTAAATACTATTTTTAGCAAAATTGAATTTTTGATGTGGTTCGAAAGGTAGCGAATATGCTTAAAGTTTTGATATTTTCAGAAAATCATTGCCCTCAAACCATTACCTGAAAGTTCAAGTTATTTTTCGTTTTTTGCTTCTACTGAAAATAAATTTTTTTTGCTCGTTCGCAGGTTTACACTCTAAGTCGACTCGCTTGCCAGAGGCATGAATGTGCCAATTTTAGTTATATAATAGCCTCACATGATTAACCTCTCGTTTCTCTACGATTCACGAAAATCCTGGGTTTCCAAAGTACAAGGAACCCCCGGAGTTTTGCAATGCCATTTTCATGAATGTGTAGTTCTATCTTTGAAAATTGTGCCAGACAAACGAATGTGCTACATATTTATGTTTCTGGCGCAACAAAAAAGTTTAAAGCTGAATTTTAAAATTTTTGAAAATTTTCGGTTAGCCAGAAGCATGAATGAGTAGCAAAATTGTTATGTACGTATACGTGATGGTGTCTGTTGTTGAGTGGCAACACATTCGTTGCGCCAGAAACATGAATATGCTACGCACGAGGAATTGTAGAAATATTAATGTAAAAACTATATCAGTGGAAATAGTATAAAAAGAATATAACTTGCAAAAACATATTTATGTCAAAAACTAAAATTTTATATTTGCGATGGGAAAAAATATTTCAAATACGATTTCCCAAAATTAAAATTTTGGCACATTCATGCTTCTGGCAAGCGAGCGACTATATTTTTTATACATACATACATAAGCATGCATTTTTTTGTCTTTTTGCAATTCTGCCTAATCGAAATGTAGTCAATGAGCACATTCGTTTAAATTAAGCAATTTTCGTGCGCATCGTAGCTTGCCCCTCATAATAAATGATTTCTTAGATTTTTATCATTGAAAAAATTACCTTTATCACTAGTTGTGAACATGACATACTTATGTATGTGCGATTGTGCAATCATTAGGGTGTTAGCACGTTCAACTTTTTTCCAAAACTGGGTTTTAGCTTTTTTACGTCACCCTGTCTTGAGCTTATAGCGTTTTCTTTTCTGCGATCATTTGAGCCCAAAGTGATACCAATTCGGCTCAAACTGATCCCAAAATGGTCCTAAAATGACCCCAGAGTAATCCCAAAATTACCGCAAAGTAATCCCAAAATGACCCCGAAATGATTCCAAAATGACACCAAAATTATCCCATAATAACCCCAAAATGATCACGAAACTATCCCAAAATAAACCCGGAATGATACCAAAATTACCCCAAAATTATGCCAAAGTGATCCTAAAATTACCAAAAAATGATCTTAAATTGACCCCAAAATGATTCAAAAGAACCCCAAAATTACCCCAAAATTACCTCAAAATGTTCGCAAAATTACCCAAAAATGTCCCCAAAATATCCCAGAATGATCTCAAAATTATTCCGAAGTGATCTCAAAATGATCCCAAAATGATCCCAAAATGACCCAAAACTGATCTCAAAATGACCACAACATGATCCCAAAATATACCCAGAATGTTCCCAAAATGATTTTGTTTGATTAATATCAGTATTCTGTAATTCTGTCTGATATCAAGTCACTAAATTTGAGATATTTCATTAGATACAATTTTTGTGACTTGAGATGACTCCGGTATTTCATAAGAGAAAGTCACAAGAAATCTACCATAGTCTCTCTCTCGCTCATTTTAAGGTGTGGTGAATACAAAAATTGCATAAATTTTAAGTAACGCATTTGACACTCGCCCTATAGATGTCGATGTAGCCCAGGCGTTAAGCGTCCGGATTATGGCGCGGGAGGTCGCAGATTCAAGTGCCGGTCCGCGAACAGTAAATTTTTATTTTTTATTTAATTTTTTAAAATTTAATTAACTTTTTTTAAATCTATAAATACTTCTGATTCGTAAATTCACTTTTTTTTAATTTTTTAAAAAAATTTCTTTAATTAATTTCGTTTGTTACCTGCCTACAAGCAGATGACAAATTAGTGACTCTTTATTGAGACTAGAGATGTGAGGCAGCTTACTGAATACCAAATTGTATCAAATATGAAATAGACCACGAAATGTCTCTATTAGTGACTAGATACAGCTTACAGAATTGAGGTATAAAAATGCAATTTTTCGCACCGTTTATGGAAAAGATAAAGATGCCCTCTATTAAAGTAAACCCCATTTTACAATAGAATATTCCCCTTATTCATAAAAAATATAAAAGGGCCTGGCATGATTTTTTAAATGCGGATTAAAAAAACGAAATCAATCACCCTAATACCTAGCTACGTGGGCTGTTCAAATGCGTGCAGGGAATCGTATATAGGCGGTGTTAATATGAAATTGATATATGACGAAACACCCTCTAGGATTGTTTAAGGGTATTTAGAATTATTGGCTATCTGGAAGAAACTTGTCTCGAAATTAAAATTCTTCAGTACCGGTTTGTACTGTACTGTACCTTGGGTGAGTGTGTTGCGCTTACAAAAAACAACAACAACAACAACAACATGAGGATTCTTCGAAGATATTGAATACGAATTGGCAAGTGAATTTCTCACAGGGAACGAAAATTTCTTGATCATCTATAATAGGGTGTTTGTGGCAAGGTGCCCTGCAAAAATAAAACACACGCTGTGCGGGCAGTGCTAAGCTTGCCAACGCTTTGGAACAACAAATAAGTGATTTTTCTTAATGAGTCTAGTGTACATACCGGTTACATATGTATGGGTGTTTCCTGTGTTACGGACGTTCCATGCTGGCACACTTTTAAGTATAAAACCTATAGTAGGCTTTGGATCCGAATAGTTTTTTTAGTCATATGTAGCCTTTGTATCAAAATGATCCACATACATTAGGGTGAACAAAAAACAAAAAACAACAAGCTTGGCCTAGGGACATTTTAAAATTTTTCTCTTTGGTTGACACATTTTCGGAAGCACCCAAATACGTTTAACTTAATCTGGTAAAAATTCACTCAGCGTAATTACTTTTTAATTATATCAAAATATATTTGATGCACTCTTAATTGTAGTAGGATCAAAACATTACACTGTTCTACACAAATTTTGTCCTATGAACCAAATAGACTTTTTCTGTAAGAGGTAAAAAAATAAAAATACACGTTTTTTGGAAAAAATTTCGGAAAATATTTGAGTATTTTACTTAAAAAATGTGCAAGTTAGAACTCTCTAAAAATTTTCCCTGAATTATCAGATTTTTTTTTCAAGGGTGTTGAGTGTTTTCCTCCATACAAAAGTAAATTTATACCAGTATTCTGTAACTCTGTCTCATATCAAGTCACTAATGGTGGAATTCTGTAAGGAGTATCTAGTCACTATTAGAGACATTTCGTGGTCAAACTCAATTTTGAGACAATTTGGTATTCAGTAAGGTATCTCACATCTCTAGTCTCAAAACAAGTAAGGAAGTCTAAGTTCGGGTGAAACCGAACATTACATACCCAGCTGTGCACATAAAGTGGGCGTGATCGTTCACTGATTTTTCTTATTTTCTGTGGTAGTACTCTACATAAACATAACATGCCTGGTACCTAGTTTCGTAAATCTATCTCACACCGTTCTGAAGTTGTTAGCAGTCGAATTTAAAAATTGCTTGACTCATAAGTGGGCGGTGCCACGCCCACTTTCCAAAATTTTGAAAAAATTATGTAAAGAATATGAAAGTTGATGTATGTACCAAATTATATTATTATAGCGAAATCAGTTAATTAGATATGGACTTTTCAATATTTCCACCTCCTTTCAATATAACTTTTATGAAAAAGTAGGCGTGGTCGCGAAGCGATTTCGTTTATTTTCTATAGCTGAATTTACCACAACAATAGTATGTCCTCTACGAAATTTCGTTATACTAGCATAAACTGTTCTGAAGTTATTAAGAGTCAAAATTTTAAAATTTCTTCAAAGATACGTGGGCGGTACCACGCCCCCTTTTCAAAAATTTTTATAAAATCGGCCTTAGAACATCTAAATCAATACATATTGCAAATTTTATCATTGTAGCTGCTTCTAATATTGAATTAACCCATTTTATACGTTTTTCGAAATTTTCGATATCGAAAAAGGGGCGTGGTTATGGTCCGATTTTACCCATTTTCAATAGCAATCTATTCTGAACCCAAATAAGTACGCATGCCAAATTTGGTGAAGATATCTCATTATTTGCTCAAGTTATCGTGTTAACGGACAGACGGACGGACGGACGGACGGACGGACGGACAGACGGACGGACATGGCTCAATCAAATTTTTTTTCGATCCTGATCATATTGATATATGGAAGTCTATATCTATCTCGATTCCTTTATACCTGTACAACCAACCGTTATCCTAACAAAGTTATAATACCCTGTGTACAAGTACAGCTGGGTATAAAAAAGTCAGTCATTTGAGATCTGCTTGTAGCCAGATGACAAACGAAATTAATTAAAGAATATTGGGTAAAAAATTGGAAAAATAAAAAAAAGTGAATTTACGAATTATAAGTTTTAATATATTTAAAAAAGTTAATTAAATTTGAAAAAATTAAATAAAAAAATATAAATTTACTGTTCGCGGACCGGCACTTGAACCTGCGACCTCCCGCGTCATAATCCGGACGCTTAACGCCTCGGCTACAACGACATCTATAGGGCTGGTGTCAAATGCGATACTTAAAATTTCTGCAATTTTTATATTCACCACACCTTAAAATGCGCGAGAGTGAGACTGTGGTAGATTTCTTGTGACTTTCTCTTACAGAATACCGAATTCATCTCAAGTCACAAGAATTATATCTAATGAAATATCTCAAATTTAGTGACTTGATATGAGACAGAATTACAGGATTACAGAATACTGGTATAAATTTGACATATTTCATTAGATATAATTCTTGTGACTTGAGATGAATTCGGTATTCTGTAAGAGAAAGTCACAAGAAATCTACCACAGTCTCTCTCTCGCTCATTTTAAGGTGTGGTGAATACAAAAATTGCATAAATTTTAGGTATCGCATTTGACACCAGCCTTATAGATGTCGATGTAGCCGAGGCGTTAAGCGTCCGGATTTTGACGCGGGAGGTCGCAGGTTCAAGTGCCGGTCCGCGAACAGTAAATTTGTATTTTTTTATTTAATTTTTTCAAATTTAATTAACTTTTTTTAAACATATAAATACTTATAATTCGTAAACTCACTTTTTTTAATTTTTCCAATTTTTTACCCAATATTCTTTAATTAATTTCGTTTGTTACCTGGCTACAAGCAGATCTCAAATTAGTGACTTTTTTTTCGACTAGAGATGTGAGATACCTTACTGAAAACCAAATTGTCTCAAAATTGAGTTTGACCACGAAATGTCTCTAATAGTGATTAGATACTCCTTACAGAATTCCACCATTAGTTTGTGAGTTGTATGCCAAATTTTTTCCATTTCGGTCCAGCAATTCCCGGGATAAACGAAAAAATAAATAAATTGCGGTTAGGTGGCAACCCTGACTGAAAGTTTGCAACGTACGCCTGAAAGTAGTCTACAATTTCGATTTCCGTTTCATAATTTCCGTTTCATCATCAGCCATTTTCTCAAATTTTACTCTCAATCAAACTTCATATCGCCGCCTAAAATTCTGACGTTTTTTGTCCACTTTCCGAAAAAGTCTATTTGGTTCATAGGACAGAAAAAAAGTTCGTTTTTGTATCACAGTGTTATTGTTGAAATTCGGCAGCAGATCATCTGAGTGCGCACTAAACGCTCATATTTTCATTCATTGCCCTGGGCAGCGTTCTCATATCCAGTTAATAAGCAGCGGGTTACTCACCACTCGCCGAAATAGCGCCAGCAGCAATTCAAAGGAGTACTCGTCTAAATATCACTGCCATTGGCTTTACGTTGAAATCGTGCTGGGTGCGGAAATAATTGGATGCCACGAGGAGGTGTTTTTCTTCTGCTTAGCTGCTATTGCACGAAAAAATTTTGATGTCTTTGCCTATACTCGTCATTGTGTTTTTTTTTCAGTAATCAACAAGGAGCACTCCAAACGCGTACTTTGCTTTAAAATTGATTTCCTGCGACGATGGCGGTGTTATATAATATCTATGAGAGATTCGTACTACAGATGCTATTACTAAAAATAGAAAGGTGGAGTAGGTAATAACAACAACATGCCCCACTCACTTGTGACTATATTAGGGATGCCAATTTTCTTTAGGACATTCACGCATTTTTCGAATTATCTAGGGGTGTTATATTTTTTTGTAATAAAGTTTCTGAAATAAAGTTTTTAGTATAAGTTCCAGTATTTTGAGTTTTGAACACATATCGTTAAATTGTTATGTAAATATCAGACAATGTCTTGTCCTAGAGGTAGCGTGATCGCTTGGCATGCGTAGGGTTCTAGTTTCGAGTCCCGGTAAAAATGGAAATTTTTTTAATATTTTTTGATCCCTCAGAATAGACGCTCTATTCCAAACTATCAGAAGCGGAATTTTAAGGACTTTTTGTACGTATTTATGTATCTGTAATTAGAAGCACCCTAATGTATGAATGTGTTCACATGCGCATTACAGGTGCGTGATTAGCAAATACTAAGCGCTTTCGACGTACTACATTTTTTATACCCACATGCGCATACTTTTTATTACAATAAGACGGTCTAAGCAGCATACACTATTTCATTTCGCTTGCATGCTCTTGCAATTCGCAGACGACTTATGAAATTTTCTTAAATTTTTACACCCCCTCAATAGTTAGTAGATAATTGATAAGAAAATAAACCACGCTAAAAAATAAACGCTGTAACTCAACCCTTAGGTTTTTTGAAGTTAATTCTTAGGCGGCGATGCAAAGTTTTTATGTAGAGTTAAATGAAAAAATTGTGACAACAGTGTTCGGACTTGAAGTAACGAACAGTGGCAACGGACTTGAATATTTTATAGATACTTAGCTCGGGAACTGTTGAAGCAATTTGTATCAAATTTAGTATATAAAAAGATAGTATGTTTCATTCTTATAATTTCTACTTGGGTGTTGGCACTGCGGGGGTTTACAGGGTTGCCACATTTTTGGTTTTTTTTTAAATATTTAGCAAGATATCCAACATGGGTATGAACCAACATTTTCAGGCAGGGACTAGGGTCGACACTCCATTTTGTTTAGTCCTACTTATAGGTATCGGCAAATATCTCGAGAATGGTGAAGCAATTTGGATACAATTTGGCATATAGATAGTATGCTTCATTCAAAGATTTTCTACTTTGGTGTTGCCACTTCGAGCGGTTTACAGGGTTGCCACCAATTTAATTTATTTTAAATATTGAGCAAAAGATACCAATATTTGTATCAAATTGAAAGTAGTTTCGGTCGTATTCCAACTAAGAAATTTTTCAGGCAGGGTTGCCACCTAATCCCATTTCATATATTCCTTCGACCAATATGTCGGGAAAACCTGAAGTAATTGGAATATAGATGGTATGTTTCATTTTAAAACTTTCTACTTAAGTGTTGCCACTTTGGGCCGTTTACAGGGTTGCCACCTGTTCCAATTTGTTTGAAATATTGAGCAAAATATGCTAATTTTGATGAAAAGTCTTTTCGGCTGGGGTGTAACATGTAACAGTTCGAGGTGGGAAAGGAAAAGAAAAGAAAGGAAAGAATGGGAATGGAAAGGAAAGGAAAGGAAGGAAGAGGAAAGGAAATGAGTCATGTATGACTCATCTATGAGTCATTTTCGACTCATCCATGAGTAATTTTCGACTCATCCATGAGTCATTTTTGACTCATCTCTGAGTAATTTTTGACTCATCCTTGAATCATTTTTGACTCATCCTTGAATCATTTTTGACTCATCCTTGGGTAATTTTTGACTCATCTATGAGTAATTTTTGACTCATACTTGAATCATTTTTGGCTCATCTACGAAGCATTTTTGGCTCATCTGTGAGTCAGTTTTGACTGATGGATGAGTTAATTTTGACTCATATATGAGTCATTTTTGCCTAATCTATAAGTCATTTATGATTCCTCAAATGAGTCACTTATGACTCGTCCATGAGTAATTTCACTCATCTTCACTTGGCGAACACTATTTTTAAAAAAATGTATGTGCAGAATACTCATGTTTACACGTCAAATTTCACGAGTACTTGGTACTCACGCCTTTTTTTTTTAATCTGCATCTGGCTATATAATATTCAGTGCCACACTTACTTAAACACCCTTTCTTTCTGGTGTAACTGCCTGTCCGTAAGTGCAATGCTTAATGATGAAAAATGATGTGGCGCTACTGGTTATAAAACAACGCAACGTGATTATGGTGTGCATCTTGAATTCTTTTTTTATTTAGCCGCAATGACATGCGATGCGTTTTATGATATGTTTGCAAGTGTAGTCAAACGCAACGGATATACAGAGTTGTACTCGTGTGTGGGTATGGGTGAACAGCAGCTACTAATGTTCAGTGAGTCGCGGTAAATTGGATTGGGGATTTATGTGCATTTTGCATGCGCCAAACGGCCGTGCAAGCAAACGCCAACCGCCAACTGCCAACCGCTTAGTTTAATGTAACTCTACAAACAATTTAGGAGTTTGGTATTCATAGAATGTTTGCGCTGTAGTGGGCTATGCGTGCCGCTTAAATAAATTTTTTTTTTTTTTTGGTATGTAGAAAGGTGCTGCCAGCAGCTAGCACTTGTAATTTGTTAAACGAATTTATATTACTTGACTGCAACATAAACGTTTAATGGCAAGAGAAAGATGCAGCATTCTAAAAAATTGCAACAAGTCCTATGAAGCTGAGCGCAGGCAAACACATGTAATACATGCATACAGAAGTAAGTTTTCTAACAAAAAATTCGAAACTAATTGGCAACATTGTGCACGCTTTTGTAAACTAAATTTAATTAAGCATATGGTCGGCGTGCTGCAGCGCGTGCAATTTGTGGTTGCAAGAACAAACGAACTTCAATGCGAGATATGAATTCAGTTGAATCGAATAACTAAATTCGCAGAGTTCAAGAGAGCTGTTGTTAGGTCGTGCTTTTTTGCCTGCCTTCATCACCTTGGTTACTTGTGGTGCCATTATCCTCGCCACAGCAAACATATTAATTTCATTCGCTACTGGAATTCTTGCCATTTTTTTTTTTCAATTTGCATTATCAGCGCTGAAAATAGTTCGTGCAACGTTGACTGCTGCTACCTGCATGCGCTTGGTTAAATTGATCTGCTTAAATAATTTGTCATTTTATTTGTTGATAAGGAAATGGCGGGAGCCGGTATTGTGGCAGAGATTGCATAAGTTTTCTCATCTGGTGGCTTTAGTTCTATTTATAGAATTTTCGATACACGATGCTAAACTGGCTACGGAATGGCAAGATCTATTCAAGTTAACTTACGGGGTGATCCTGCGGTTCGCTATGCAGACCTTAACCATAATTAGGGAGCTGTGGGTTGAGTTAAAACTATATGAGGTGTAATAAAGGCTACTCTGGCTAGAATTTGTGGTAGGAAAGGAACGAGTGTTCGAACTTGAGCCGACGAATAGTGGCAATCCACTTTAATATTTTATACATCAACTAGCTGACCCGGCAGAATTTCCCTGCATGGTTTTTCTAACCCGATACTTATCTCTATCTCTATCCCCATCCCGATCCCTAACCCTACCATCAGGTTCTGGAATGCAATATTAAAAAACTAATGGGTGCTGTAATGCATGTCTAGCAGGGTTTTAATTTAAAAAAAGTGTCTTGTGTCCTATTGTAGCCGGATTAAAATAGTGGTATTCGCTCTTTAGTGTATATGAAGTTACAAGGGTCTAGAAAGTACACAAAATACAATTGCAATAACAAATCACTCAGAAATTGATGTTACACTATTATTACAACCTTACAACATTTGCAGATGATTGTAGAAATCAAGTGGTGTAAGTGTGAGATCAGTGTAAGCTTTTGACAGTTGAATTTGTGGTTATGTTTCTCAAATTGATAGATTTTTTGTTCTTACATATGGCAACGTTTCCCATTTGTTTTCATTTATTCGTGCGCAAATTCTGAAATTACAATGGAGGTTCCAGCAAAAAAAAGAAAAAGGAATAATTCCATTAGAAAGTGGAATAGCTCAGAAGTAGAAATGCTTCTAGATTATTTAGAAGAATCCAACGGTTTTGAGGTAAGTAAAATCGGTTTATAACAAGTATTCTCCTATAAATGGTTTTGTTGTGCAGGTACCCACTGCGCAAATTTTTTACAGAAAATTTTTAGATAGCAGTGGAATAAACTGCACATGGGACTTGTGTAAGTGGAAGGTCCGCAACCTACGCACGTCATATCAAAAGGCTGAAGATTGGCGTAATTCAACAGGCGCTGGTCTTTTGGAGTCTGACCAGGAAATTTTGTCTATTAACAGTAAGTAGTGCATGCTAAAAATCTCTCTTTTATTGACTAAATATTTTATTTCTATGTACTAGCCAAACTGCGAAAAAAATGTCCATATTATCAACGCTTGAAACAAATTTTTGGGACAAAAAATGCTCATGAGAGTGCGGAGTTTATTATAGAGACTGATTCTTCTCAATGCGCTTCCCAACCTGTCATAATATGCGACGAAGACACTATAATAGATTTCGATGAAATACCACATCCTGTTCCAGTAAACAACGTCGAAGAGGTGCCAATAGAGCTTGAAATATCCAATTCATCCATGCCTGAGGCACCGCCTTCTGATGCAAATATAGGAGCCAACAATCCAAAAATGAAGAAAATAGATGAATTTGCTGAAAAAATGAAAGCATCTGCACCTAAAAACGCTGTCTCTCAAATTGCTGCAGTACAGAAGGAGCGGACAGATCTTCTCAAAAGCAGAATCGAACTAGAAAAGCTCAAAACTGAAAAAGAACTAGAAATTTCTGAGAGGAGGTTGAAGCTCGATGAAGAAAGGAATTTGAGAATAGAAGAAAGGGCATTAAAAGAGTTAGAGTTGGAGAGGGAGAAGCTGGCTTTGAGAATGGAGGAAATAAAGAGAGATGAGCGGATTCGAACGTTAGAAATAGAAAAAGATGAGCGCTTAGCTAAACTTAAACTTGAGCTTAAATATAATTTGAAGAAATGAGTTATACTGTATGCCATCGGTCCTATGGAAAATTTATACAGTTCATTATTCGCGAAGTCTAAAGCTCGTAACTAGCGTGGAAAGTACGAATGTTTAAACAATGAGCCTAAGTTAAAATATTTCAAAGCGTTTACAGTAGGATGTGCTAATTTTATTTTGCTTATTAAGTGGAGACTTGTTCCGAAGAGTATGAGATTATATGAATATGTTCGTTTGTAAAAAAAATATATACAATTAATAGTTAAAATTTTACCCAAAAAAATTGGAATGGAGAACACCGAAAAATTTTTTGTTACTCTGAGCTACGATTGATTTTGGTTTTTTGCATTTTTTCCGTAAAAATTGAAAATAATTATTTCAAAATTTTTTTATTTCGATTGGGAAATAAACGTTTTTCTTTTTTATTTTTATTTTTGTATTGGGAAATAAAAGTATTTTTTCAATTTTTATTTTTCGTTTGGAAAATAAAAGTCTTGTTTCAATTTTTATATTTCGATTGGAAAATAATTTTTTTCAATATCTCCAATCAATATAAAAAAAATTTAAAATAACTTAATTTTTCATCGAAAAATAATAAAAATTTTATTTTCAAATCGATTATTATTAATTACGCTTTAATAAAGTTGATTTACTTTATTGAAAATGTTATAGATATCTGTTTTCAATCAAACATTAAGGAATAAATTGCTTGTCGTTTAAGTTCGGCATCCTGGCTTGATGTGCAGTAACCACCGTCAGTACAATCGACTTGCTGTAATGATTGATCAGTCACGTATTCTTCTGCATTTGGTGGTGTCAATAAAACATTGTGCAAGATGCAGCACACAACAAACCATTCACATGCTAGTTGCTTACTTTCTTTGTTATGTAGTCGCATTCGAAGTTGTTTAAGACTTCCAAATTTTTCCTTGAGACTTCCAAAGCAGTGTTCAATTCGAACGCGATATTTACTATGCCTTAAGTTGAAGGCCACACGTTTATTTCTGTCTAATTGTTGCGAATTATTTCGGTAAGGAGTAATGATAGTCTCTGAAAGAGGATATGCGAAGTCACCGGCTAACCATTGTTGTGAAGAAAAAAATCTCCCCTTTTCCTTGTAAATTGCGGAAGAACGAAATATTTTCTCATCGTGAGCGCTACCACAATGGCCAACAACTACACTACGAATTCGAAGAGAGTGATCGCAAACCACTTGCGCTTTAATTGAGTATGCATGTGTTCTTGAAAAATATGCAATATGCTTTTGCACTGGCTTTTCCGCAATTTTCAGCTCTGTGGCGTCAATATAGCCAATACAGAATGGAAGCTCGCTATATGTCGAATTAACTATTTGTTCTCGTTCTGCTATTGAAGGCCATTTTATGAACTGATCTTGTAACTTCAAGAACGCTTTGAATACTCTTTTAGTAATTTTTGAGATAACGCCACCATCGCTTATTCCAAAAATAGTGGCTACTTTTCTTATTGAGGAGCTCTCTCCTGATGACCCAAGCCGAAATAGAACTATAGCTAACTGAAGCTCTACTGGAAATTGTTCGCATGAGTGTGATTTATTAAACTCTTCATTGTCACGTATTAGTCCCAAAAGAGTGGCGAACTGTTGTCGATTGACTCTAAGCATTTGTAGGAAGCGGTTATCGTCCAATGATGTCAGAATGTCATTTCGCCATGTAGCAGATTTGGGTATTATACGGTCAATCCCACGGCGACATGATAACACAACAAATACATCCTCCAAGAGTGTGTCCAGCGTTTCATTAATATCTTCGTCATCATCATCAAAACCTATGAGAGTACGGTTTTATCCTTACAGTTTTATGTTATATTAAAGCAAAAAATACTTACCTTGCATATAATCAATCTCATCTAACGTATTTTCGCAAATAAATTGCACAATTTTATTCTTCTCTGTGCTTCTTGGCATTTTGCGTGCGCAGTTTTTTTTCATCAAAATAAAAATCAGCTGATTGTTGTAACCGCATAATAACAAGGTGCGCTCACACTTATCTAAGTTACACTTACAATTGTACATTGCATACACAAAAGAGCGAATACCACTAATATTTAAAAATTTGAATGAAAAAAATCGAGCCAGTGGATCGGCTGTTTAGCTTTTACAAAATTTCGAGTTACTATTTTATATAAAGTATAGATATAGATATTTTAGGAACAGCTAATGCGATTTGGATAAAGTTTAGCATATACATATGTAGATAGTATGCTTCATTCTCAGACTTTCTACTTCGGTGTTGCCGCTGCGGGCGGTTTACAGGGTTGCCACCTATTTAATTTCTTGTTTAATATTGAGCAAAATATGCCAATATGCGTATCAAATGAACAACAGAGATAGTTTTAAGCAGGGTGGCCTCTTAGGGTTGCCACCTACCCTCATTTTATGAATACCTTGGTATATCTTCCAATGCCTCGGTAACGGCTGAAGAGATTTTGATAAAACTTGAAATATAGTTAGTACGCTTCATTCTTAGAATTTCTACATCAGAATTGCCACTTCGAGCAGTTTACAGCGTTGCCACCTATCTACATTTTTTTTAATTATAGGGCAAGATAAGCCAATATGGGTATGAAATGAAAGGTATTTTCTGCCGTATTTCGACTAAGATATTTTCAGGCAGAGTTGCCATTTAACGACATTCCTTCGTGTTTATATCAGCCAAAATCTTGGGATCTATCTAAATTGTTTTGATATTGAATATGCATAGCATTATCTTAATGAATTTGAAACCTAAGAAGTAGTAGTAATAAGCAAAAAAAAACTATCTGGCTCTCTTCTAACTAATTGTTAGGTAAGAAGTAAACCTCTTTCATGTGTACTATGCTAGACGCCGTCTTTTTTATTTATTTTTTATTTCATCTATTTTATTTTATTTTATTTTATTATATTTTATTTTTTTATTTTTATATTTTTTTTTACTTTTTTCTACTTTATTTTATGTTTTTTTTTTTTTAATTTTTATTTTTTTTTTTTATTCTATTTTGTAAAAGGCGAAAAGACATAAAAGTTCACATAGAAAGTAATTTTCCCAACATGTTATAAATATTTAATACCTATCCTCCTATGTAATTTTCGGTATATCGCAATGTAGGCATGCCTGTAAAAGTAACACTAGCATCTAACGGCAATCAAATGAAAAACAATTTTCAAGTGAAATTCAAATCAAAACAGCTGACAACGAATAAGGAAACGGCAGTGGACAGAACAAAGCGCCTCCCACATTTGATTGTGGCATGCCACATCACACAAGTTGCTACCAACATTCCTAACCACATTTGTATGAACACACACAAGGTAGCACCATCAAATGCTCGATGGATGAGTCGACAACATTCAACATTTCCACACATCGCGGAAGTGTCAAGGTGAGATAAAATGAAAATTGGCATATGAAATTGGCAACCGATTCAACTAACCGTACACCGGCACCCTTACAACCATTAAAACTATTACATTACATTACATAAACTCATGAACCAATCTCACCATCAATTTAAATGCCCATCGAAGAAATGATTGAGACAGAAAAAAAGAGCCCCTTAAACAGCCATTCCGTTGGCCAATCAGCTTTTTGGCAGCGACTCCCAATCATCGTCGTAACGGCAACAATCGTATTATCATACGACACTGTTGGGCAGTGTGCAATAAATTTTTGATGCTTGAAAGTGGATTTAGATTAGAAAATGCATAAGTCACTGGACCGACGCATATGCCATAGAAGTGCCTCCCTGACTACCTAAGGCCTTAACGCCTTTCAAGATTGTCACGACTACATTCTCCGTCAAAGGAATATTATAGTGGTGGTATAGTTCTCGGTGCACTGAAAATCAAGTGCATCATACCCAACTTTGTCAAATGGTTGTATTGGCAGTTTAAATCAGTACGTATGTTCTTTTTTAATCTTTAATTTTCGTTAAAATAAAGACAGGTGTGAAATTTTTTTCTCTTATTTGAACGAATGCAAGAACAAGATTGATGACGGAGACGAATTCTCTAAGTGGCTATAGATAGCACCGGCAGTAAATGAAAAAAACACGTTCGGGCTACTTCTGGCGACCAAGGTGTATTAGAGGAACACAAAGCCGGCTGTTTTTCGCTTTTCAATAAGCACCAATACTTGTATGGAGTGTTATTGGATTGTTTTTTTTTTCGATTAGCAATTGTTGGTCTACCGGTAATGACAGTATATTACGTTAGGCAAACTTACATAGCGGTTATTGTTGTTACTGTGACGAAATGTACATAAAACACGCTCAAAAAGGATTATTAACAATGACCAATGAGATGGAAAAACGGCAGGCGCAACAGAAGGTCATTACAACACATTAGCAGCATTGGATGGATGTTGCATGTTGAATGTGCTCAGGTAGTAGTTTTAGAAAATTTTGTAAGTATGGCGTACACAGATAGATTGGATTTAGGCGACGAATGATGCTTATATTAATCTAGGTACAACTTAATGAAATACATAAAAAAATTTAAAAATTAAAACAAAACAAAAAAATAAATAAAATAAAAAAAAAAATAAAATTAAAAAAAAATAAAATAAAATAATATAAAATAAAATAAAATAAAATAAAATAAAACAAAATAAAATAAAATAAAATAAAATAAAATAAAATAAAATAAAATAAAATAAAATAAAATAAAATAAAATAAAATAAAATAAAATAAAATAAAATAAAATAAAATAAAATAAAATAAAATAAAATAAAATAAAATAAAATAAAATAAAATAAAATAAAATAAAATAAAATAAAATAAAATAAAATAAAATAAAATAAAATAAAATAAAATAAAATAAAATAAAATAAAATAAAATAAAATAAAATAAAATAAAATAAAATAAAATAAAATAAAATAAAATAAAATAAAATAAAATAAAATAAAACAAAATAAAATAAAAAAATAAAATAAAATAAAAGAAAATAAAATAAAAAAATAAAACAAAATAATATAAAATAAGATAAAATAAAATAAAATAAAGTTAAACTAAATAAAAAAATAAAATAAAATAACAAAAAGAAATAAAGTAAATAAAATGAGGTAAATTGTCCTCTCCGTTGGTTGGAATCAGGTCGTTATTCTTAAGCTGGAATGCACCCTAGTCTGGAAATTTTCATTTCGTTCGAAAACTCTTAGACCCTTCTTTTTTTAATCGTAAATAGCAATCTTAATGCCATTGGCCGAAACTTACGTTAATTACCAAATCCAATTATTTGCATACATAAAAAATAATAAGACTAGGACTCATACTAAAAATAACGAAATTTTTCTCATATACATAAATTCTAAATATTTGATAAACTAGCTATAAGTCGTTAAAAGAATGTGGCTTAATTAGCTTAAATTTATATGGCTAGAAAAATAAAAATTTCGAAATACACGTACGCAAATGCCTAACTAAATAAGTCATCAAGCTAAAGTCAAATAAATTGAAGTAAGTATATCATTTAGAGGCGTTAACCAATTTTCCCACTGGGCGTGTATACGACGATGAGCAGCATTTAAATCCGCCAAACGAGGGCGCGACAGTCAGCTTAACATACACAATCCGCCAAACTGACCAACAACTAATGTCTGAGGGAGTGTTCGTATGAAAGGATTTACACACGTTTTTATGTTTTTATTCATAAACTATTTATGTGCATTTGTCCAGCTATTTAAGAATGCCACAGATATGAATACAACTGGGATAAAGTTGAAAACGATTAATGATAGCAATAATTTTTCGTACGGGATATGGTAAGCACTTTGGCAGGGATTAAAAAAGAAGGCGATTTAAATAACAGTTAAAGCTAAAAGTTTACTTCTTAAAGTGTGATATAAAGGATTTTGTTATCAGCCAACATATTCGCAGTGCCGTCTAGACCTATGCTTTTTGGTACTAGGTAAGTAAGTTTAAATCGGTATTATTTCAGGATTATTTTCATAGTTTTCCCGTAATAGTTTGGGATCGTTCAGAGATCGGTATTATTTTTTTTTTTTATTAAATTTTTAGGAATAATAAGAAATTTTATTTTTACAACACGCTAACATAGCGCAATAAGGGACACATGGATTACAATGCCAGGTCTATAAATATAATCCGCGATAGACAAAAACGGTACAAATTAGTCTGCCGATAAATCTTATCTACTTTCAAAAATTATCTTAACAACTTACCTGTCCAATGAGTCACATGTGACTCACGAGAGCGTTTTGAAGTAAGTTCATGAGTCACATGTGACTCATTCCTCTATACTTAAGAATATGTTCAAATTACTCAGTTAATCAATACAAAAAAATAGGGGTGGGGCATTCTCAAAGAGTATGGGGACAGGGAAGTTGTTAATATACATTTTCCCATAACAAAAAATATCTAACTCACTAATTCAAAATAGCCAACCAAAACTAATTTTAATGAACACTTTCTACGCAACGCTTTCAAAAAATTACTCACAGCACGAACTTAACGCATTCTCCCATCAACGCATCGAGGTATCTATTTCAAATTTTTAATCATACTGTTTATCTTTTTACCCACCTAATTAGGTGTGTAGAGCTTTTTAATCAGTAAACTTATTAAAACGATAATAGTAACAGTTACTATATAATATTAAAATATACTACAAACTTCTTAACCTAACTGTATATAAAGTAGGTATCATTATGATGTATGAAAATTAAGTTATTAAGTGGTTTGAGTTTGCGCTTTGAATTAGCTGCGATTGGTGCATGGACAGCATTAAACACTCCAGTGAATGTATTGAGATATTTTATAAATAGCCATGACAGATATAGCAAGACAAAATTGATGAAAATTGGTTATTTGCAACGCAGCATCGCATTAAGAATCGAATTTATTAAGTTGCTTCAAACAACATTGTAAATTTTAATTAATTCATTGCAAATGAAAGAAAATACATTAAAGTTTATTTTGTGTTTGTCAATTTAGTATTGGAAACCAATTGTGTGCCGATTTATAATAACCAATCGAAACTTTTTCTGATTCACAGCTTTTCCTGACATGTAGGTACACTGCTGAAGGGCGACACTGTTTAGAAAAAGCTTTTTCTAGATAATTTCTAATGCTGCTTTGACCGGAAGTCAATAACCGATTACTTGGTGTAGTAGGCCGAGCACACTACTGCTACACTACGGCGATCGCTAATATTACAATATCCAATTTTAATTTAAAGCATGTTGTTTTAACTAGGAAAGACTTTGAATTAAAATTGGCAATGTTAGTTTAAAAATGCATTTTTAATTCAAAGTTGCAGTGATATTAATTTAAGTTTGGCGTGTTTGATTTAAATTTTCCATACCTAAATTAGCGTGATTTGGATAACGTTGACACAAAAGAAGCGACTACTTTTGTGTGGATTACGGGCAGAATTCCGTGCAAAACTATTCACATATATGGAGGAAAAAGGAGGTATAAATTAATAAAAGTATAAAATTCAAATTAATAGCTTGTTCATGCTGAGCCAGAATTTTGCCTTCTAGCATTAAGCCCTTAATGCAGCATTCATTTTAGCATTTACCATACAAATTCTGACACCAAAACCAACTAAATGCTACTTTATTTTTGCATTAGCATTACTAATGCAGTCCTGATTTACGGCTCGGAATCATGGACAGTGTCAAGAGAAGATGAGATGGCCCTTGAAGTATTTGAGAGAAAAATTCTCCGGAAGATTTATGGTCCTTCCCGTGATGCTAACGGCGAGTATCGAAGGAAATTTAACGATGAGCTGTACGAGCTTTACGCAGACCTGACCATAGTTCAGCGAATTAAAGCCCGAAGGCTCCGCTGGCTGGGTCATGTTATACGAAATGGACAAAGAAGCTCCAGTACAGAAGGTTTTTCTCTCGACATCCGAATTCGGCAGCAAAGGAAGGGAGAGACCTCGACTGAGATGGAAATAACAAGTGGAGGATGACGTGAACTCCCTTGGGGTTTCCAATTGGCGTGAGTCATTACTAAAAATGAATGACTGGCGTGCCTTGATACGAAACTGCCAAAATCGCCTAGGCGGTTAAACGCCTGCTATATGGTACAGAAACATGGACACTGAAAGCATCTGATGTGGCGGCTTTGGGAGTATTCGAGAGAAAAATTCTTCGAAAGTTTTATGGACGCCTAAAAGTTGGCGGCGGTGAGTGCCGAAGAAGATATAATGATGAGCTGTATGAGCTTTACGCGGACAGGTATTTTCAGCGAATGCCAACTAAAATATTTTCAAGTAGGGTTGCCACCTTACCGAAGCATATTTGTATATCCGGTACTATCTCGAGAACCGCTGGACAGATTGGGATGAAATTTGGCATATAGGTAATATGATTGATTCTAAGGCTATCCACTTGGGGACTGCCACTTGGAGGGTGTACAGGGTTGCCACCTATCTAATTTTTTTTAAAAATATGGAGTGAGATATGCCAATATGGGTAACAAATGAAAGGTATTTTCGCCGACATACCAACTAAAATATTTTCAAGTAGTGTTGCTGCCCAGGGTTACCATTTACCGTATTGTATTTGTATTGTATATTTTTGGGATCATATTTGGATTATTTTAGGATCGTTTTGGGATCATTTACGGGTCACTTGGGATAATTTTGGGGCTATTTTGAGTTCATTTTGGGTTCAATTTTGTATTAATTTGGGACACTTTTGGGGTCATTTTCGTATAATTTTGGAGTCATTTTGGGATAATTTTCGGATCATTTTTGGATCATTTGTGCTAACTTTTAGATCATTTTGGGAACATTTGAGGGTCTTTTTGCTGTCGTTTTGGGAATATTTTGGGATTATTTTGGGATCATTTTTGGATAATTTTGGGGTAATTTTCGGGTCATTTTGGGCATATTTAAGGTTTTTTTTAGGTAATTTTGGAATAATTTTTGGATCATTTCGGGATCATTTTGGGATTATTTTTGGGTCGTTTTGGGTTCAATTTCGGATCATTTTGGGAACATTTAAGTGTCTTTTTGGGATCATTTTGGGTAAGTAAAGTTAGCGCTAAATTGATAACTCCGAGCAAGCGAGGTCACCCCGGGTTTTATACATCTAAACTCTCAGGTCAATTAAAAGGTACTGGGCGAAAAGGGACAGATAATACCATTTACGCAAACAAAAATTTCAACGGTATCATAAATTACAACAAAAATTTCATAAAAGCTGCTACAAAAGCAGTGAGGCAAATTGGACCCACACTTGCTACACGAAATGATTTATTGTGTTGCATAGAAAATTTGCAATTTTCTCGAACATTTACAATAACTTCCTTTCGTTAGACTACAAAATGATTCACATCATTTAAATAATGTATCTACAATAATATTCAATTAAGCTTACCGCATGTACATAAGTACGTAAGTACCCGTACTAGTACTTAACCAAAGCTTTGAAAGAACAAAATAATCATCGGCACAGGAAGAGTTGATGCCACAATCACGAATGTTTCGTGTTATGCGAAAATCAGCAAAGTAAAATCTTAATGAGATTCTTGGAATCGTTTCCGTTTGGCTTTCCTTTCCTTTAGGGGCTAACGGTCGTAAGTTTAAATGTAAAACAATTGTTACAACAAAAATAATAAAATCCAGACTCAGCTAGAAAATATAAAACAAAAAAAAAACAAATCTAAATAAATTACAGGAAAAAAAGAAAAAGTAATAGCAACAAAAGTTGGCGTATAAAATATTCACTCAAATATCCATTTTAACATTCAATACAACAACGAATGATCCGTAGGTAGCTATCATGTTGTTGCAGCAACGGTACTGAAGGTTGCCAGAAGTGCCAAATGGCAAGTGGCAAGGTGTTACCTTTGTCGCTACTACACTTGTTACCAGCTAGCTAGATTATGCAAACTATTGTTGTTGTTGTTGTTGTTGTGTTAGTGTAAATAAGTATGCATGCATGTGTGCACATATAGCACCTGCTGCTTTTCATCGCCTATCTGCACCCACTTAGGCAACATGCCATGCCATGCGCGCTAACCGCAGGAGGAAAGCATCAATTCGTGTGTTGCACAATCATTATGCAACTAAGAAATCGCCTTGTTGCATTGCTAGTCGAAGTATGTGTTGTTGTTGTAGTTCTTTTCTATTTTCAATGCACGGATTCGCTTTTAAATGCGCGTGCGCACCAGGCGCACTTCCTTAACATTTTCATTTCACTTGATCATTTTGACTGCATTGGCAAGTGCTAGCGATGTAAGTATGTATGTATGTACGTGCATTAGACTAGCGCAAAAAAATATTTTTTTTTTATTATATTAATACTGTTTTTCATAAAAAAAAATACTATGAGGGTCGTTTTTTAACACCAATCTCACTTTGGCCGGACCCTATTGAAACTGCTTGTTTCCTTGAAATCCTATTAGAAATTGATAACAATTTAGAGCAATAAGCGTCACGTCTAGGTAGGTCTACATTTTGTTAAGACTGATTTACACGGATCGATTCGACCAAAATCGACCAGAAAATCGGTCAGCAAAACAAGCAAAAAATCGAAAAACAGAAAAATCGAAAAACAGAACGAAAATCGACTAGAAGATCGACGAAAAATTCGCCCAGTCAATCGAATAGAAAATCGACGAGAACTTCGACCAGCCAATCGAAATCGATTACAAAGTTGACCAGAAAATCGACCAGCAAATCGAACGCATCCAATCAACGCCAACCTTACCATGTTTATTCTGAATTTTGACTAAACCAAAGCGAGAGTTACAAGATCTTTAAAGGTCGATTTGCTGTTCGATTTGTGTCAATCCTGCGTGTAAATAACAATTCGACCAGAAAATCGACCTTTAACCTTTTGAAATTGCTTGTTTCCTTGAAATCCTATTAGAAATTGATAATAATTTAGAGCAATAAGCGTTACGTCTGGGTAGAGCTAAGTTTCGTTAAGGCTAATTTACACGGATCGATTTTCTAGTTGATTTTTTGATCGATTTTTGTCGTTCCACCGTGTAAATAGCAATTCGACCAAAATCGACAAGAAAATCTGCCAGCAAATCAAACAAAAACTTTAAAAGCAGAAAGTTGACCAGAAAGTTGACTATAAAATCGACGAAAACTTCGACCAGTCAATCGACCAGCAAATAGATGACAAAATCGACTAGAAAATCAAGTAGAAAATCGACCAGCAAATCGATTAGAAAGTTGACCAGAAAATCGACCAGCAAATCGACCATATATGATCAACACCAACATTATTTATGTTGAATTTTGACATCCTCATAAACCAACTATAGTTACAAGATCTTTAAAGGCTGATTTTCACTGCCCTATTTTTTGTTCGATTTGTGTTGATAATGCGTTTAGGTGAATAGAAATTTGACCAGAAATCGACCAGCAAATCGACCAGATAAAAGTTTAGATATGAAATATTTATAGTGTTTTTTTCTCGATTCTAAAAATAAAGTTTTGAAACAAACTAATTTTTTTTGACCCAGTCTAATGTGCATGAGTGTTTATGTACTTCTGGTAACACCTTGCGCTTGTTTCAATTTAGGTTTTTGTTTGATTTTACTTTTTTTCTTCTTATTTCTCATTTTCAATTTCTATTATGCTTTTGGTTTTAGTTAGTGATTGCGTTTGATGCTGACTAACGATAAGAGTAACTGTGCACGCAGTTTAAATTCAGATGTTGTTGGTGTCAAACGATCATGCTATGTGTGGCGATGCACATTGAATTTGCCTGGCTGTAAAGGCTGATTTACACGGGTCGATTTTTCTAGTCGATTTTTGTCATTCAATCGTGTAAATGGCGTATCCAATGCAAACAAAATAAGCTTCGAATATTTGACAAGGAATGACGGAAAGTCTATGCGCTATATATGTATACATACATGAAAGGTATTTTCAGCGACATGGCAACTAAAATATTTTTAAGTAGGGTTGCCACCTTACCGAAACATTTTTGTATATCCGGTACTATCTCGGGAACAGCTTCACCGATTTGGGTGAAACTTGGCATTTAGATAGTACGATTGATTCTAAGACTATCCACTTGGGGGTTGCCACATAGGTGGTGTACAGGGTTGCCACCTATCTAATTTTTTTTTTTTAATTATGGAGTTAGATATGCCAATATGGGTATCAAATGAAAGGTGTTTTCGCGGACATACCAACTAAAATATTTTCAAGTAGTGTTGCCGCCAAGGGTTACAATTTTACCGTATTGTATTTGTATTGTATATTTTTGGGATCATATTTGTATTATTTTAGGATCATTTTGGGATCTCTTACGGATCACTTTGGTATCATTTTGGGGCTATTTCGAGATCATTATGGATTCGATTTTGGATTAATTTGGGACAATTTTGGGTTAATTTTTTATAATTTTTGATTCATTTTGGGTTCAATTTTGGATAATTTTGGAGACATTTGAGGGTCTTTTTGCGGTCATTTTGGGACTATTTTGGGATTAGTTTAGGGTCATTTTGGGATCATTTTTGGATAATTTTGGGATCATTTTGGGTACATTAAAGGGATCATTTAAGGGTCACTTTGGGATGATTTTGGTGATATGTTGAGATCATTTAGGGTTCAATTTTAGATTAATTTGGGACAATTTTGGGGCCATTTTCGTATAATTTTGGAGTCATTTTTTGGATTATTTTGGGATCATTTTTGGATCATTTTGATATCATTTTCGGTTCAATTTTGGACCATTTTGGGAACATTTGAGGGTCTTTTTGCGGTCGTTTAGGGACTATTTTGGGATTATTTTAGGGTAAATTTGGGATCATTGTTGGATAATTTTGGGGTCATTTTCGGATCTATTTGGGTACATTGAAGGGACCATTTACGGATCACTTTAGTTTCAATTTTGGATTAATTTGGTACAATTTTAGCGCAATTTTCCTATAATTTTGGAGTTATTTTGGGATCATTTTTGATCATTTTGTGTTCAATTTTGGAGCATTTTGGGAACATTTGAGGGTCTTTTTGCGGCCATTTTGGGATCATTTTTGGATAATTTTGGGGTCATTTTCGGATCATTTTGGGTACATTTAATTGTTTTATGGGTAATTTTGGGATTATTTTAGGGCATTTTGGAGTAATTTTTGAGTCGTTTTGGGTTCAATTTCGGATCATTTTGGGAACATTTAAGTGTCTTTTTGGGGTCGTTTTGGGATCATTTTAGGATTATTTTGGGACTATTTTATGGTCATGGGATCATTTTGGTTAAGTAAAGTAAGCGGTAAATCTATAGCTCCAAGCAAGCTCGCTCATCCAGGTACTATTAATAAAATTAGCTCTCCTCAAATTTGTGATAAACCAATAAAAATAAAGGACAAAGTTGGAATTTTGCGAGATTTTAATATTTTTTGTTAGCCGACTACATACCTTTACAGAAAAGCAGTGCTGCTAATGATGGTAAGTAAAGCTTTTACTGCTATTGCTATTATTTCTGTTAGAATTAGAGATGCCATAAATTATAATCTGAAGTTCCTTCTTGCCACCGTAATATCATGGTGCTGCATCATTGATCAACGTTGGACTTTCATTACAATTAAAATACGGTAATTTGGCATATGAAATTATGCAATATTAAATAATAAAAAAGTTAAAAAAAAGTTGCTAAGCAAATATTTGCAAGAAAAAATTAATTATTATTAGTTTAAACACATAAATATTATTATTAGAGAAAGGAGAGCAATTAAATATGAATGAAGATATATTCGTTCATGTACATATGTAGGTATGTAGGAAAATGTAGTTGAAGAAGAGTTAGGAAATTTATGTTGGCATGTTCGAGAACATTTTGCGCTAATCCGCAATTAAAGTGAATGAAATGCATAAAGATTTCCTGTAATTTTGATGAAGCGCCAAGCAATTAGAATGCAGCAACCGTTTCAAACGATCCAGACAAGATCATTAGGTTAGGCATAAAAATATTGCATCTATTACTATTTAGTGATGCTGATGGCGTAAAAAAGGCAGAATATATAACTAAAAATGTTTATCAGACTGTACCAAAAAAAAATTTATATTTTTTTCAAAATGGTGAAATTTTAAATCAATGTTTAAACCAGGGCCCATCGGATATAAAATTGGGGGTGTATTAGTGAAAGAGCGAACAACGGACCAATGAAATTGTGTCACCTGTTTTTGCCAGCAACGACTCGGTGTGCTAGTGAGCGACTCAGCATAAGCCATCTATTAATTGGTCAGTGCGATCATGGCGCTCTCACAAGCGCACCAACAATTTCATTGTTCGAGAGACTAAGCAACGAGTATAATAATCTGTGTGTATTTGGCTCTCAGATTTTCGGACAATTGTCTGAGCCTGGGCCTGGTTTAAAGCCTGATTGTTGGGAAACCGCCTAAATGAAGTAAGTTTTTAAAGAGTGATTTTTGGTGTTGAATTTAGTTTCCTTCAAACTTATATCGACGTATGAGTTGATCATGTTTTTCAAAAGCTTCTGCCCAAAACAAGTTTTTTATTATAACTCTATTTTAAAATATGCCTGAAGAAAGGCCTATATAAGACATGCATCAAGAAGACCCTATAGGTTGGAAAATTCAATACATTTCCTCCTGAGATAGGTTGTTTTTGATTGCAATTTTTCATAGGGAGATATTCCACTCAGCCGTCGATATACAGCTAAATGTTTTATTTATTGCTTTAAAAGTTTAGAAAAAAAATTTAGATTAAAAATCTAAACTAGAAGTAATAGGACTGTGATTTTTTTTTTAATTTTTTCCGCCATTAAAAAAATATTATTTGTCACGGTCCAAAGTTTATGTAAACATGCAATACTAAATTGACATTGAATGTCAACAAGTGATTATTTAAGTTTAGTGCAACAGCAATAAACGAAAGTCGAGAAAATCGTGAAAATCGTTCATAGAAAAAAGAAAGGATTTTCATACCGTTATTGGTGGAAGACAGAAATAGACGTTTGTTGCTGGCTATATCAAGTGCATGTTTTAATGAAATATCT
>CAXKVI010000001.1:14933301-14938301 GCA_964058755.1 Campiglossa producta | reverse complement strand
GTGCTTTCTTAGCGCGTACACGCATTTGACGTGCAAACACAGCATCCACCGCTACTACAACAAGAAACACATGAAGCTTGTGTGCGCTGCTATGTCGTTGTTACTTTTAAATACTGCCGCTGGCGCACACTTGCAACAAACATTCGATGTAACAAACATTAGCTACATGCAACTACCTATTGCATTTGATTAAAATTTTCTTTTTTTGTTGTTGTGCAACGTGCAACTATTTGGTGTAAGTAAATATATACATTGCCTTCATTGCCGTTAATTAGAATTTTGCAAATTTCATGTTCACGTAAATCGAGCGAATGCATCTCGAATACCAATAAAATATTTAATTTTTACCTTTTTTATTGTTGTTGCTACTTTAGCTAATGTTGCTGATGATTGTCTTGTTGCATTCGCTACGACAAAGCTGTTGATGATGGCGCTTTTATCGCGTGAATGTTGCTGCACAATTAAAAACTCATTCCATAATTTGCCTCATTCTGATTGAATAGCTACTTTTATTTATTACAAGAATATTTCTTTTTTTATTGCAACATTTTTTTTTTTTTTAATTTTCCAGCTTCTTCCATCTGGAGTATATTTTTATGCTGCATTTTTTATTTTAAGTCACACTCCCGATTCGAATGCGCCATTCATTATTTTGAAAATCGAAAGTATTAATTTGCCAACAACACCTTCGAAAGGACGCCATATGTAAATATAGCAACTTTAACATGAGCCAGTTCTCGGTAATTTGTAGACTTTTCTGATTACGTTTTTTTTTACTTTATCTGTATCTCTTCGGGGTTGTATTCAGGTTTATTTCTTGATAACTTCAGTATCTTTTTGGGAGGATATTGTTTTCGCATCCACTTCTTGGAAATTTTCAGACTGGCTCGCGATAGCTGGGGTGTCAGTGGGGGTTCACTTCGGAACGATGTTGATACTTTTCCGGAATCGTTTGTCGGACTTTCGGTATCATTTTGAGAGATACATTTTGGAAGTCTTTCTTTATAATGTCAATATCCCGAAAAAAGAGCATTTTGGAGGCAAGGGGGCTATTTCGCAATCACTGAGGGGCCCTTTTTGAGATTGTCAGAATCATTTTGGGGATTTTTTTCTGGATACGCCTTGTAAGATTTCGGAACCGTTTTGCGATAATTTTGAGACTTTTCTGATCATATTTACATATGGCCTCGGAACCACTTCCGCCTTGTTTCTGGACAATTTATGGGATACCATGTTTAGAATTTTTTGGAACACACTGACGTGTTAACTCCTAGCTCCCTCTCTATCTACCACCTCCTAAAAAACTGGGGATAACGAAAAAGGGGGCGTGGCACCTCCTATACAAATGGAATTTTTCATTGTCCGTATCTCTGGAAGCATTCAGGTTAGATCACTGAAATTTGCACTGGCGTGGTTCCTCCTATACGAAGGAGATAGGGATATGTATTAAAATAGATATAGGGATCGGGTTAGAGAAACATGCAAAATGAAAAAAAACATTAACATTAAATACTCAGCGGTAGTTTTCATATGACTTTCGAAATTTTCCATTTCGGAAGTGGGCGTGGTTGGGAAGCTATTTCGTTCAATTACATCAGGTATACTCCCTATTATGCTAGTATACTTTGTACCAATTTCATTGTTAGAATTTTCAAAAATTACTCTCTTAAAAGTGGGTGGTGCCACACCCACTTTAAAAAATTTATTTTGTGGGAAATTTAGTAAAGATTATCTGGCATCGCTGATGCTGCGATGTGATTGAGAGTGAAATTTTATGTGTTTGACTTATTTGTTACTTCCCGGTTGCATAGAACTGAACCGTGTTAGTCTTTGTTGGTAGATGACGATATTTGATCATTGTACTTCTCTTTTGACTATTTAGGAATTTGATTTTCTGTATGCTGTTCGAAAAAAACGAAAATCAATTTTTTTTTGGTCCACCCTAGCATGCATATTTGTAACTTATATTCATGCCCACTTTGATTACCGGACATGTGTTGTTTATGCAAATATCTACTTTGTGCATTTATTTGCCAAGTGTGCGTGTGGTCTTTTTTGCAGTCAGCTACAGTCGGCTTGTTATAGAAGATAACTACGAAGAGCCAATTTGACTGATTGATTGACTAAAGTAGAGGACTTTAGAGGCTATTAATTTTCTTTATGTTGTGCTAATTGGTTGTGTCAGGATATTTTTTGCCGATTTAGGTGTTGGGTGAGTTGTGTAGTTTTACGTACTTGTATGTTCTAGACACAATCAAGGTCTTAATGGTTTGATTTACATACAGACACCTATACAATTTTGTGCTTGTTATGCAAAAGGGTCTACTAAATTGTAACTATTGCTATTTTTAAAATAATAATCGACCACACTAATTGAAGTTGTTATTATCTATAGTTAAATGATGAAAGGAATTTAACAAATTACAAAGTAAAATTAGAAAAAAGGAAGGCACAAGCAAAATAGCGCTTTGGAAATAAAAAAATATAGACGGGATTTGCTGTCGGAAGAATGAAAGAATGGTTGGCGCTCTAATGTATACAGCACCTGGGTGACCGAGCCTGATCGGTACTATTAATTTAGCGCTAACTTTACTTACTCAAAATGACACTAAAAAAATCCCTAAATAATACTAAAATGATCCCAAAAGGACCCAAAAATGATCCCAAAGTGACCATAAAATGATCCGAAAATGATCCAAAAATGATTCTCAAATGAACCCAAAAACACCCTTTAATGTGCCCAAAACGATCCGAAGATGACCCCAAAATTATCCAAAAATTATCCCAAAATAATCCTAAAATAATCCCA
The DNA here is from genome assembly GCA_964058755.1 of Campiglossa producta. NCBI lineage: Eukaryota > Metazoa > Arthropoda > Insecta > Diptera > Tephritidae > Campiglossa > Campiglossa producta. The sequence goes on along the minus strand of CAXKVI010000001.1, from coordinate 14,935,492 downwards.
AAACGACCACAAAAAAAACCCTCAAATGTTCCGAAATGACCCAAAAACTATCCCAATATGATCAAAAAATGGTCCCAAACTGACTCCAAAATGATCAAAAAATTACCCCAAAATTGTCCCAAATTAGTTCTTGAACCCAAAATTATCCCTAAAGATGATCTTAAAACAGTCCGAGTATGATCCCAAAAATATACAATATTAATACAATACGGTAAAATGGTAACTCTGGGCGGCAACCCCACTTGAAAATATATTAGTTGGTATGTCGGCGAAAATACCTTTCATTTGATACCCATATTGGCATATATGCCAAATTTCATCCAAATCGGTCAAGTAAATATACTATACAAATATACTTCGGTAATGTGGCAACCCTAGGTGGCAACCCTACTTTATAATATTTTAGTTGGTATTTCGCCGAAAATATCTTTCATTTGATACCCATATTGACATATCTTACTCCACTATTTGAAAAAATTGAGATAGGTAGTAACCCTGTAACCCTTGTATTGAGGAAATTTTTACTTGTATTGGGGAAACTATAGAGGAAAGTATAACTTGTATTGAGGAAACTCTTCGTTGTATTGAGGAAACTATTACTTGTATTGAGGAAATTACTACTTGTATTTGGGAAACTATAGAGGAAAGTATAACTTGTATTGAGGAAACTATTACTTATATTGAGGAAATTATTACTTGTATTGAGGAAACTATTGAGGAAAGTATAACTTGTATTGAGGAAATTATTACTTGTATTGGGGAAACTATAGAGGAAACTATAACTTGTATTGAGCAAACTTTTCGTTGTATTGAGGAAACTATTACTTGTATTGAGGAAATCATTAATTGTATTTGGTAAACTATAGAGGAATGTATAACTTGTATTGAGGAAACTTTTCGTTTTATTGAGGAAACTATTACTTGTATTGAGGAAATTATTACTTGTATTGAGGAAATTATTACTTGTATTGAGGAAACTATTGAGGAAAGTATAACTTGTATTGAGGAAATTATAATTTGTATTGGGGAAACTATAGAGGAAACTATAACTTGTATTGAGCAAACTTTTCGTTGTATTGAGGAAACTATTACTTGCATTGAGGAAATTATTACTTGTATGGAGGAAACTATGGAGGAACGTATAACTTGTGTTGAGGAAATTATTACTTGTATTGAGGAAATTATTTCTTGTATTGAAGGAATTGTTTTCGTAAAGTTAAGGACAACATTAACTTTAATTGAGAAAAAAGTCCTTAAATTAAGGATATTTCTCTTTATATTACTTAAACTTAAATATTTATTGATCCTTACATTAAGTAAATCGAAAAAAAGAAACTGGTTCGTTGTTTCAAGGAAAGGTTTTTGAAATTTGAAATTTGACCCCCATGCGACACTCCTCCACACATCTCCAATTGGGGAAGAAATGCATGTGCGATCTAGTTGACCGTACTTGCACCACGGGGGATGAAACTGAAAAAAATTGTACATTTGATTATAAGGACCACCCTAATATCCATACAAATAGCATTACCTTCTTTTACGCCCAATAAAATTAAGATTTTCTGAGAGATTAAGTTATATTATCCCAAATTAGTAAATTATATATAATAAAAACATATAAAGTTAAATTACTGGATACTTAAACGTACCCTGACTGTGCTTTTAGAAGGATCAGCATTGGAAATATGGATATGTAAGTACATTTTTTTATTTTACCAACTTGACTTTTATACTTTTTTTATAACCAAGAGCAGTAATTTATAGTGATATCTTGGCGTAGGATTTTACTTAAAGTAAAATTTTTTATTCAATTGCAATTTTACCAAAATGATCCTAAAATTACCCAGGATATATCCCAAAATGATCTCCAAATCACCTCAAAATGATCCCAAAAAGACCCCAAAATGATCACAAAATGGTCCCAACTAAAACTGATGCCAAAACGGCCCGAAAATGATTTCAAAATGATCCCAAATTAACCCCGAAATTACCCAAAAATGATCCCAAATTGAGCCCGAAATAATCCAGAAATGATCCCAAAAATTCCCCAAAATTATTCCAAAATGACCCCAAAATTATCTCAAAAGTTAAATGCTCATATTTTTCTCATATTTAGGACTCATATCGGACTCATAAATTATGAGTACTCCGAGAATGTTTGAGAGGATAATAACAATGAGTACCTCATGTG
>CAXKVI010000001.1:14925801-14930801 GCA_964058755.1 Campiglossa producta | reverse complement strand
TATTTTATTTTATTTTATTTTATTTTATTTTATTTTATTTTATTTTATTTTATTTTATTTTATTTTATTTTATTTTATTTTATTTTATTTTATTTTATTTTATTTTATTTTATTTTATTTTATTTTATTTTATTTTATTTTATTTTATTTATTTTATTTTATTTTATTTTATTTTATTTTATTTTATTTTATTTTATTTTATTTTATTTTATTTTATTTTATTTTATTTTATTTTATTTTATTTTATTTTATTTTATTTTATTTCATTTTATTTTATTTCATTTTATTTTGTTTATTTTTTTTATTGTTTTTTTATTTTTTTTTTTATTTTATTTTATTTTTTTTTGTTTTATTTTATTTTATTTTATTTTGTTTATTTTATTTTATTTTATTTTATTTTATTTTATTTTATTTTATTTTAATTTTATTTTATTTTATTTTATTTTATTTTATTTTATTTTATTTTATTTTATTTTACTTTATTTTATTTTATTTTATTTTATTTTATTTTATTTTATTTTATTTTATTTTATTTTATTTTATTTTACTTTATTTTATTTTATTTTATTTTATTTTATTTTATTTTATTTTATTTTATTTTATTTTATTTTATTTTATTTTATTTTATTTTATTTTATTTATTTTATTTTATTTTATTTTATTTTATTTTATTTTATTTTATTTTATTTTATTTTATTTTATTTTATTTTATTTTATTTTATTTTATTTTATTTTATTTTATTTTATTTTACTTTATTTTATTTTATTTTATTTTATTTTATTTTATTTTATTTTATTTTATTTTATTTTATTTTATTTTATTTTATTTTATTTTATTTTATTTTATTTTATTTTATTTTATTTTATTTTATTTTATTTTATTTTATTTTATTTTATTTTATTTTATTTTATTTTATTTTATTTTATTTTATTTTATTTTATTTTATTTTATTTTATTTTATTTTATTTTATTTTATTTTATTTTATTTTATTTTATTTTATTTTATTTTATTTTATTTTATTTTATTTTATTTTACTTTATTTTATTTTATTTTATTTTATTTTATTTTATTTTATTTTATTTTATTTCATTTTATTTTATTTCATTTTATTTTGTTTATTTTTTTTTATTGTTTTTTTATTTTTTTTTTATTTTATTTTATTTTTTTTTTGTTTTATTTTATTTTATTTTATTTTGTTTATTTTATTTAATTTATTTTATTTTATTTTATTTTATTTTATTTCATTTTATTTTATTTCATTTTATTTTGTTTATTTTTTTTTTATTGTTTTTTTATTTTTTTTTATTTTATTTTATTTTTTTTTGTTTTATTTTATTTTATTTTATTTTGTTTATTTTATTTTATTTTATTTTATTTTATTTTATTTTATTTTATTTTATTTTATTTTATTTTATTTTATTTTATTTTATTTCATTTTATTTTATTTCATTTTATTTTGTTTATTTTTTTTTATTGTTTTTTTATTTTTTTTTTATTTTATTTTATTTTATTTTATTTTATTTTATTTTATTTCATTTTATTTTATTTCATTTTATTTTGTTTATTTTTTTTTATTGTTTTTTTATTTTTTTTTTATTTTATTTTATTTTTTTTTGTTTTATTTTATTTTATTTTATTTTGTTTATTTTATTTTATTTTATTTTATTTTATTTTATTTTATTTTATTTTATTTTATTTTATTTTATTTTATTTTATTTTATTTTACTTTATTTTATTTTATTTTATTTTATTTTATTTTATTTTATTTTATTTTATTTTATTTTATTTTATTTTATTTTATTTTACTTTATTTTATTTTATTTTATTTTATTTTATTTTATTTTATTTTATTTTATTTTATTTTATTTTATTTTATTTTATTTTATTTTATTTTATTTTATTTTATTTTATTTTATTTTATTTTATTTTATTTTATTTTATTTTATTTTATTTTATTTTATTTTATTTTATTTTATTTTATTTTATTTTATTTTATTTTATTTTATTTTATTTTATTTTATTTTATTTTATTTTATTTTACTTTATTTTATTTTATTTTATTTTATTTTATTTTATTTTATTTTATTTTATTTTATTTTATTTTATTTTATTTTATTTTATTTTATTTTATTTTATTTTATTTTATTTTATTTTATTTTATTTTATTTTATTTTATTTTATTTTATTTTATTTTATTTTATTTTATTTTATTTTATTTTATTTTATTTTACTTTATTTTATTTTATTTTATTTTATTTTATTTTATTTTATTTTATTTTATTTTATTTTATTTTATTTTATTTTATTTTATTTTATTTTATTTTATTTTATTTTATTTTATTTTATTTTATTTTATTTTATTTTATTTTATTTTATTTTATTTTATTTTATTTTATTTTACTTTATTTTATTTTATTTTATTTTATTTTATTTTATTTTATTTTATTTTATTTTATTTTATTTTATTTTATTTTATTTTATTTTATTTTATTTTATTTTATTTTATTTTATTTTATTTTATTTTATTTTATTTTATTTTATTTTATTTTATTTTATTTTATTTTATTTTATTTTACTTTATTTTATTTTATTTTATTTTGTTTATTTTTTTTTATTGTTTTTTTATTTTTTTTTTATTTTATTTTATTTTTTTTTGTTTTATTTTATTTTATTTTATTTTGTTTATTTTATTTTATTTTATTTTATTTTATTTTATTTTATTTTATTTTATTTTATTTTATTTTATTTTATTTTATTTTATTTTATTTTATTTTATTTTATTTTATTTTACTTTATTTTATTTTATTTTATTTTATTTTATTTTATTTTATTTTATTTTATTTTATTTTATTTTACTTTATTTTATTTTATTTTATTTTATTTTATTTTATTTCATTTTATTTTATTTCATTTTATTTTGTTTATTTTTTTTTATTGTTTTTTTATTTTTTTTTTTATTTTATTTTATTTTTTTTTGTTTTATTTTATTTTATTTTATTTTGTTTATTTTATTTTATTTTATTTTATTTTATTTTATTTTATTTTATTTTATTTTATTTTATTTTATTTTATTTTATTTTATTTTATTTTATTTTATTTTATTTTATTTTATTTTATTTTATTTTATTTTATTTTATTTTATTTTATTTTATTTTACTTTATTTTATTTTATTTTATTTTATTTTATTTTATTTTATTTTATTTTATTTTATTTTATTTTATTTTATTTTACTTTATTTTATTTTATTTTATTTTATTTTATTTTATTTTATTTTATTTTATTTTATTTTATTTTATTTTATTTTATTTTATTTTATTTTATTTTATTTTATTTTATTTTATTTTATTTTATTTTATTTTATTTTATTTTATTTTATTTTATTTTATTTTATTTTATTTTATTTATTTTATTTTATTTTATTTTATTTTATTTTATTTTATTTTATTTTATTTTATTTTATTTTATTTTATTTTATTTTATTTTATTTTATTTTATTTTATTTTATTTTATTTTATTTTATTTTATTTTATTTTATTTATTTTATTTTATTTTATTTTATTTTATTTTATTTTATTTTATTTTATTTTATTTTATTTTATTTTATTTTATTTTATTTTATTTTATTTTATTTTATTTTATTTTATTTTATTTTATTTCATTTTATTTTATTTCATTTTATTTTGTTTATTTTTTTTTTATTGTTTTTTTATTTTTTTTTTATTTTATTTTATTTTTTTTTGTTTTATTTTATTTTATTTTATTTTGTTTATTTTATTTTATTTTATTTTATTTTATTTTATTTTATTTTATTTTATTTTATTTTATTTTATTTTATTTTATTTTATTTTATTTTATTTTATTTTATTTTATTTTATTTTATTTTATTTTATTTTATTTTATTTTATTTTACTTTATTTTATTTTATTTTATTTTATTTTATTTTATTTATTTTATTTTATTTTATTTTATTTTATTTTATTTTATTTTACTTTATTTTATTTTATTTTATTTTATTTTATTTTATTTTATTTTATTTTATTTTATTTTATTTTATTTTATTTTATTTTATTTTATTTTATTTTATTTTATTTTATTTTATTTTATTTTATTTTATTTTATTTTATTTTATTTTATTTTATTTTATTTTATTTTATTTTATTTTATTTTATTTTATTTTATTTTATTTTATTTTATTTTATTTTATTTTATTTTATTTTATTTTATTTTATTTTATTTTATTTTATTTTATTTTATTTTATTTTATTTTATTTTATTTTATTTTATTTTATTTTATTTTATTTTATTTTATTTTATTTTATTTTATTTTATTTTATTTTATTTTATTTTATTTTATTTTATTTTATTTTATTTTATTTTATTTTATTTTATTTTATTTTATTTTATTTTATTTTATTTTATTTTATTTTATTTTATTTTATTTTATTTTATTTTATTTTATTTTATTTTATTTTATTTTATTTTATTTTATTTTATTTTATTTTATTTTATTTTATTTTATTTTATTTTATTTTATTTTATTTTATTTTATTTTATTTTATTTTATTTTATTTTATTTTATTTTATTTTATTTTATTTTATTTTATTTTATTTATTTTATTTTATTTTATTTTATTTTATTTTATTTTATTTTATTTTATTTTATTTTATTTTATTTTATTTTATTTTATTTTATTTTATTTTATTTTACTTTATTTTATTTTATTTTATTTTATTTTATTTTATTTTATTTTATTTTATTTTATTTTATTTTATTTTATTTTATTTTATTTTATTTTATTTTATTTTATTTTATTTTATTTTATTTTATTTTATTTTATTTTATTTTATTTTATTTTATTTTATTTTATTTTATTTTATTTTATTTTATTTTATTTTATTTTATTTTATTTTATTTTATTTTATTTTATTTTATTTTATTTTATTTTATTTTATTTTATTTTATTTTATTTTATTTTACTTTATTTTATTTTATTTTA
>CAXKVI010000001.1:14915922-14925601 GCA_964058755.1 Campiglossa producta | reverse complement strand
GACATTGGCAAACATGGCAGCGGTGAATGAGATTTGGAGTTACTCATAGATGCTTATCGATTATAGCTTGCTGATTTGATGGCATTTAGTGACTAGTGAATATGCTATCTGTTTTGATTGAATTGCCAAAAATATTAGTTGATTGATTGAAAAGACGTCTATAAAAATACTTAACGCTTAATAAATATGCTAAAGTCATTTGGCGAAAGGAAAAATGAAATCCTTTTTTATGATCTTTAAGAAAATGCTGCACTATGAAAATAAATAAACATCATTTATTTAAATTTTTAAAGCTCTAAAAAATTATTTCAGATTTTTTCAATTTATCTTTAGAGATGGGACGTCCCAGGTCATCGATATTGATAAATTGACCTCTGACTTTACTTATGAATATTAAAGTGCATACTTTTAGTGGCTTTTTATAAATCAAGGATGCCCGATATGGCGTGCAACAACACAATACCGCGAAGGTGGACAAAAATACAAAAATCGACTGGTATTTGATTAACATACCAAACTCCAAAAATTGGTAAATTTTGGAGACAAAAAAATAACATCATGAAGTTCCGTGATTTTTTTTTTGTTTATGCTATTTTGGACCTTCTACTCACAGAAACAATTGAAATCTCTTCCGCCTTTTTCTGCCTCGCGAAAATTTTCAATTTTGAAAAAGTGACTAAATGACCTTTTTTGTTAGTATTTTAGCTGATCTATATTTATAATACTTTTTGTGGATGCTCTTAGTCTAAATTTTTTGTTCGCTTTTCAAAAATGAGCTGTTGGGTTAAAGCTAATAACTAAAGTTTTGAGAAAACTCACATTAGGATGGTCCAATTTTTTATTTATTTTATTGAGCATTTTTTATAACTAGAGTTCGCCCAGTGGTTGAAATTCAACCACAAAAGCTTATTTTATTTTCATACCTTTTTGCTGTTTCTTAAATTTACCATTCTTTTTATATTTTTTATATTTTTGGTTTCTATACATTCCTGTTCATTTTGCCTTTTCCTCCCTCTTTACACCATTCAGTAATATAGTTTCAATGTTGATAATTATTTATTCTTCATAGGTAGTCTTCATACGTATCTCTTTCCTTTCATTTCTTTTGCTTTTCTTTCCTTTCCTTTTCTTCCCTCTCTTTTCTTTTCCTTTTCTTTCCTTTTGTCTTCTTTCATTTCATTTTATTTCCCTTCTTTCTTTCTCTCTTTCTGTTCTTTTATTTTATTTTCCTTTCTTTTCCTTTCTTTTCGTTTCTTTTATTCTCTTACCTCAAATTTCTTTCCATTTCCATTACATTCCTTTTTTCCTTTTATTTTCTTTTTCTGTAATTTCCTTTCATTTACTTTGCTTTAGTTTCGTTTCCCTTAGTTTCCTCTCATTTTATTCATTTTTTTCATTACATTTCTTTTCTCTTATTTTTTTTCTTACTTTTATTTTCTTTCACTCTTTTTCCTCACCTTTCCTTCCCTTACCTTTCCTTTTCCTACCTTTCCTTTCCTACCGTTTCCTTAATTTCTTCTTTTCCTTTCCGTAACTCCTTTAGTTTTCTTTCTTTTCCATTCATTTCCTTTACTTATATTTTAGCTTTTCATTACTTTTCTTTCCTTTATTTTTCATTCTTTTTATTTTCACTTATTTTCCGTATCTTCCTCCTCGCTACCTTTTCTTTCCTTTCTTTGTCTTTCTCTATTTGCCTCTCTTTTCCACTCCTTTACCTACATTACATTTCTTTTCTTCCCTTCCATTTTTCTTTTCCATTCCTTTCCTTTCCCTACCGTTATTTGCCTTTGATTTTTCTCTCATATTTTCCGTTCCCTACCTTATCTTACCTTTATTTTCCTTTTATCCATTCCTTTCCTTTCCCATTCTTTCCTTTACTTTATACTTTTATTTATTTCATTTTGTTTTATTTTTATTTATTTTATATTCTTTCCTTTCCTTTCATTTCCAACAAATTTCTTTTTTTACTTTCAATCACTTTTATATTTCTTATTTTAGTTTCTTTAGTTTTATCAATTTTCCTTTTTATTTTAGTTCACTGAGTCTAGCCACGAAGGTCTTTGTGCTTTTTTTTTTTCAAAACATCATGTCTGAGCAAGCATTTGCTTCTCTGAATACCCACGCACAGATTTTGTTTTTGTAAACACTGTTTGTACCTACGCTCAATAAAGTCATGTTTATTAATGCTGCCAACAAAACAACTCACACTCGGACTCTCCCCAACTGCAAAGAATGCAAGCACAACAATGCAAGTGTACCTACATATATACACACATAACAGCGGCTCTATAAAGTGAATGCGTGTTTAGCACTTGTAGTGGTGTGACTTTCAAATCATATTATAATTAATTTTTTTTTAATTTTTGGTTTGTGGTCGCACATCCTGCTTGGCGAGAGCTATCGATACATATCAAATTTTATATATCTTAGAATTGTGGTTATTGCAAAAAAGGGAGAAAACTTTTGAGCATTGCGCATTTATATATAATAGATTTGGTTCACCTAACTAACCACATTATCTGTGCAAGATTTCAGCGTTTTACTAAAAGTGTAGTAGTAAGCGTAACGAAAAATTGAAAAGGCCAGAAGATTTTGGGAACATAACATATTTGCATATAAACTTCGACCACCCTACTTTTCTGTACACTTACCAACAATGATATGCCATATTTCACTTTTATATAATAATATACAAAAACTCGGGTTTTAAATGGCTTTATAAAAAAAAAACCGATTATATTTTTTAAAATAAGCATAATATGGTCACTTCAGATGTGAAGTTTCAATAAATTCTGACAACTAACCACAATCAGCAATGGTTATGCCTTATTTGTCTTCATATAGTACTATGAAAAAAACTCGTTTTTTTAAATTAATACCCGGTACCAAAAAATCGATTTAATTTTTGAAATAAGCATGGCTTAGTACTTTTAGGTGTAAGGTTTTAATAAGGTCTGAATACTATTTCGGTTTTCATAAACATATGTCTACGATGATTATGAGTTATTTTACCTTTTTATAAAATGAAAAAAAAAAATGTTTTAATTAAATCGTAACAGAAGCTCAAAAGCGAATTTTTTCTCCGAAATTGGACTATATGTCCTTTGAGGTGTACAGTTTTAGCCCATTCTGATGACTCCTTCCACTTATGTATATCAAAACATGTTCACAATAACGATTTTCATATAAAATGCAAGAAAAACTCGATTTTCTCGAAATGAGTATCCGGTACAGAAAACCCGATTTCATTTTTGAAATTAGCGTGAAGTTCCAGCCAATTCTGACCACACCTTCTATTTTTTTCCATCATTTGTATGGAGTTGCGGAACTTTGCGGCGCATACTCAATTCATTCTGATACATTGCTTACTGGTCGAGTATCACTGTGAATATGTTCAGTTCGTGTACGGAAAAAAATTTATTGTGGTTTTTGATTTTTCGTAAAAAATGAATAAATTATTGAAAATAAAAGCTTACTTAAATAAGCCGCAATGTTCTATATAACACGCCAGCGAGGCAGCTCCTAGCTCCCATAGAAACCGAATAAATAGCAGAACTAACTTGTGAAATCATTAAGGGGTATAATTGTTGACAACACAAAACCTTGCATATCTCAGTTCCATAAAAGGTGGACTTATACCAATTGGGCTCTAAGGGGCTCATTTGTTCATGCATGATACGATGTAACCTAGAAAGGCATTATCCTAGTAATAATACGACAAAATATGGTTATATCGTAGGGTTTTTGAGAAAAGACATTGCTAATAGAGCAGGGAATATTTTCTACCACTAGTTGAACGCATTTTGGGCGAATTTTATGTTGTGAGCTATAGTATAGCTAACTATCACAAACCACTTAAAGACAAATCACTCAAATACTTAAACTGAATATGGCACTAAATAACTTATTTTTCGCAGTGTAATGTGACATTTTACTGCCTTTTGTTCTTGTCACATTTTATTAAAAATTCTTTGGAATTATTTTTTTACTAATTTACTTATTTTATTATGTCTTTTTTGCTGTGTAGTATAATGTTGTATAGAGACCAAGAAAAAACCAAGCCAAGCCCTTGTCAAAATAAGGATGAGGGGCGTGGTAGAAGGAAAGAGGGGAATGAAGAGAAAAAGGGAGGGAGATAGTGTGAAGGCGAAGACAGATAGGAAGGCTGTACCTATGCATAACTTAAGTTGCGTTCTAAACGGATTGACCGATCATAGCCAACTTTAGAACTGAAAACCATTGATGAATTAAGAGGGATAGGGGAAAAGCTGCGGGCACCTCACATATAAATGGGAATTTTCATGTTGGAAGTATTCATACTAGGCCACTAAAATTCAACAGAGTTGTATAAGGATTTTATGAAACCACTCATAGACATAACATTTCATATCGAACTTAATTGATAAATTAAAAAAAAAACATTTCAAATTGAGCTAAAATTCGTTCGCTGCCTAATTTTTATGCTTGCATGGTAGCCCAAAATATTGCTTCTTCAAAATTCGAAACGTAGGAAAATAAGCATTTTAAGCATGACAATAACAAATGAGAATGCGACTTTTGCTTGCTGGTTTTTATGAGCACCTAAGCATGCAACTTAAAAAATCAGCTAAAATTACTCCTTCAACTACTAAAATAATCTGCTACAATTTTCTAGTACCTGCATTACCGAACTTGATCGGTATTCTTCGAAGTTGTCACAAAATCTTAACTACCAACAGTGTAAACTTTCGAAAGATATTTTCAAAAAAACCAAACAGGTGGCAACCCCGTAACACACCCCAAGTGGCAACACCCAGGTGGAAAAAATTAGAATGAAGCATACTAACACCGTAATAAAATTTCATCCAAATGAGTCAATAGGCAACCAAATAGTGGTCGAGATAACAAAGAATAAATAAAATGCGGCCAGGTGGCAACCCTGCTTGAAATTGCCATATTTGGAATATGGTCGAAAATACCTTTCATTTGATACCCATATTGGCATATCTTGCTCAATTTAAAAAAAATCGAAAAAGGCGGCAACACCGTAAAGCGAGCCAAGTGGCAACAACCATGTATATTATCTTAGAATGAATCAAAATGTATATATGCCAAATTCTCGAGATATACAAAAAAATAAATAAATTACGGTTAGGTGGCAATTGCGGCTAAGTGGCAACCCTGCATGCAATTGTTATATATGGAATACGGCCAAAAATACCTTTCATTTGATACCTATATTATCATATCTAGCTCTATATTAAAAAAATTGGAATAGGTGGCAACCCTGCTAATCACCCTAAGTGGCAACACCCATGTATATATCTTATCTTAGAATGAAAACACCTTTCATTTAATACCCATATTGCCATTCTCTAGCTCTATATTTAAACAAATTTTGATAGGTGGCAACCCTGTTACGAATTTTTGCATCACGAACACTCTGAAAGTGTTGTTATAAAAATATATAAAATTCTGCCCGGCCTAACTATTACAATTTTTGCAATGTTAGCTATATCCTAGAATGTCACCTCCTTTATGATTTGCACATACGCCTGAAAGACGGCTACAATTTCCATTTCCGTTGCATTATTTCCGTTGCATCGTCATTCATTTTCTCGAATTTTACTCTCAATCAAAACTTTATATCGCCGCCTAAGAAGTTAACTTCAAAAATCATTAATATCCAAGAGTAATTGACCTTTACATAGCTAGCGAAATACCCAAAAAAAAATCAATAAAATTGCACTCAGTGCTACTTTGATGAGTCTAGATTGCAACAATGTACTTCATTTGTTCCAATGCCCGAATTTGACAACAGGAAACTTTGAGCAATTGCTCAATGTGGACTGTTCCTCAAACCTACATACAAACCATTGATGATACTCCAAAATAATACAAACAACGAATTTATTAATTTATGTAATTTATTATTATCATATTATATAGTTTGCTTTATTCGTTTCATAGACTTAATCAGTACAATTCGTATAAAAAGAGACTTAAATCTAAATATTATATTATTAAATCAATGCATACATTAGATGTGTACATATTAAAATTTCCATTAAATATATAATTATTTTAGTTTAGTTGTATATTTATTAGCAAATTTAACTCATACAAAAAAGTCAAATGGATCCATTTAAATTAATTGTTACTGTTTGTTTGCTGTTCTTCTTCTTCATCTTCTTCTGATTCTCCAACTACTCTTTATTGCAGCTTTTTATATTGCTTCTAGTTACGTTTACTCCACCTTAGTAGGTACTTACTTAAACCACTTCAAGTGCTTTTTAATTTATTTATAACTTAAACCAAAACATATTTATTAAGTTAAAGTATAATGTGTCTTTGTTGTTGTGTAATAATCATGGTAATAAAAAATAAAATTAGCATATATAAAATATAGCTACCTAAACAGCACCTTATCAATTATATTTGCGGTGTTCATATGTGTAAATTTTTTAATTGCAGAGTGTGCCTATTTTTAAGTTGGTCTACACAGAGAAAAATGACCTGGGAATGGATAAGAATTGACCGTGATTTTGGTTGAATCAACAGATATTTTGGTTGATATAACTATATTTTGGTTGAATCAACAGATATGTTGGTTGATATAACCAAATCACTGTCAATTCTTATCCATCACCAGCTCAATTTTCTCTGTGTGTATTTAATTGATGTGTAGGAATGATAATTAATTAGCTATAATTATTTAATAAAAATACATTTTGTATTGTTTTAATATATATAAGTTATTGCATAAATAGCTTTTTTTATTACTTTCTTTCATTTAGAACTTTTTTTTACTATAAAAATACTATCTTTTATTTATTTAACTAATAAGATTTAATGGGTTTTAAAAGATTTGTATTATTGCCTTTACGGGAGTTTTTCAAATATTTTCTCTTCTATAAACACTTCTTATGTAAACAATATAGAACAGATAAATTTAAAAAAATGAGCAAATCGCTGCTTAATCTTTTTATTCTTTAATTATATGAACATTAGACTGTCCCAAAAAATCAAAGTTGTTTTATTTAAACGCATACCCTCTAATTTTTAACATTGTGCACCAAAAACTATTCTGACAAAGTTGTATGCAACTTGGACCACGGCAACCCCGTGCTGACGTGCAGTTGAGTTTTAGTTTTATTTCGATACAGTTTAAGTTTTATTTTGATATCTCACACAGTTTCGGAGATATCAACCAAATCATGAATAAAATGTATCTCAACTTTTTTACTTGCATAACTAAATGTTACTCATACGCCGTGTATGACATTTAAAAAGTGCACTATAATTGCAATATTTCAAGATATACACAATTATTTTTGCTAGAAAATATATTGTTACGCAATCTACTACTACTTTTGAAATTCCAATGTCCTTTTCTCTTGAATACGCTTTTTTTCCATATCTTGATAATGGATCCTGTTGTCCTTATAAAAATTCAAAGGTAGAAATTTTTTGCACAGTTCTTTATATATGGACACAATCTTAAAATTATATATTTTTTGAAGCATATTATGAGCTGCTAGATGCAACTTTACTAAAAATCGGCTCGGATTACCGTTATCCTAGAACAAAAAAATTTCGCACACATGTTATTTAGGCTATAACGTACCGATGTAGGGGTTATGCATATAAAATTTCGAAATAAATTTTTTGGGACGCTCTACTATACATATATTGTTGTCACAATAAAACAAACATTCGAATAGTAAAATAACATAAGCGTGCTTGAAATTGTTAAAACAAAACAAAAATTGAAATTTGAAAACAATCTGCTCAGGAAAATAAAAGAAAAGATCTGGAAGCTCGCGTATGATATCAACATAAACTGTACAGTTTTCATGGATTTTTTAGAGACTTGTGATTTATTATTGTAAGAATAATGCAATGAAAAACTACCCACGTATTTTGATACAAAATTACTTGGGTAATTTTTCTTGTATTCGAAATTCTTAAGTATTTTTGCTTCTATTACAAATATTGTTTATGTCTTGGCTATTTTTTAATTTTTTTTTTTTTTCATGTCTGAGCATCGTATATGTATGTTTGTAGTAACAAGTAATAACAACCAACGAGAGTATTTTGAAGTGCTACCTTAAATTTACTGTCAAAGAGCTTTAAAGCTTTCTGTTGCACGCTGTGTGTAAAAAAGCTCAACACAGCTTTCACAAGTGTGAATCTTTTTGAGAACATAGTGATACAAAAAAAAAAATCAAAAATATAACAATCAGAGACCACGCGGCTCCAAATTTAAAAAATTCAGCAGGTGGCGCTCTTAAAGCTTTCGTTTAAACTTCACAAAAGCTTATTTTTTGCTAATATGGCGACTTCAGCGCCATCTAGCGGGATAAAATATACCCTATGTTAAAAGAACTTATCCAAAAATCACTTTAGTATTCTGGAGCCAATTTGTTAAAAAAAAACCACAATTGTACATAATTATTAGCCCCTTAAAGCAAAAGTAGCGTAAGTCCAGTCTTCGTTTTTTTTTTTAATTAGTGGAAAATGAGTTCTCGGTAATTCCTAACTTGAATGTGGCTGTTATTGTTTGTTACCACAGATGTTTGTTTATGAATTTAAGTAAATGCGTAATCAATTTGAAAGGTTAAATACCTATTAAAAAGCGGTCTTGTTCCATAGAATATCTATTACTGTTGTGCTTTATTTTAAATTAGTCATAAATATTTTCTCTCTAGTACGTTATTATTTACTTACTATTTTAACTTAAACAGAAAATTTTTTTTTCTTTAATTTTTATGCATCTCGAATTAGCATAAAATTAATTTTTAACTAGTTTCACCAATTTTTTGTTTGTTTCGTTCGCGTTTTTGCTTGCTCACAATGCGTAGTCCTAAACAGCAACTCTGCTGGCTTTCAACGTAAGTCAACTCTCTATAACGCTCATTCTACTAAAATGTATGTATGCGTGTGTGTGTGTACTTATGTAAAGGTATGTAAGTAGTCTTCAGTCAAACGGTTTATTATGTTGTTTTAGTAGTCAAGAAAAGAGTCGTGAACTAGTAGCGCGTTTTGGCCAACTTAAGTCACCGTTAGAAGCACGCATTAGTTGGCTTTCTGCATGGTCGAATAGTTTTTCATCGCTAGTTTGATTATAAATGCTAAACCTTAAATTTATAAATTGTAGGATTTGCAAAAAGTGAAGTTTTGACTTTTTTATTCCTTTTTAAAAATAAGCTCAAAAGTAAAGCCAGCACTCCATAACTGTCACTTACGCGTTGTAGAATTTCACTGTGTAAAAGAAAAATCTCATCAACGAGGTGAGAGTTCTCAAACGCCAGAACCGCTAAAAAAAGACTTGCTTTGAAGTTAAAGCTTAAGCATAAGAAATATACCTACATACATATATCGCTTAAATAAAAATATATTACTTTACTAAACATATGCAGCAATGCATTAGCTCAAACTAGTCCTTAGCATTCTTTGAAGACTTTTCTTCAAAATAATTTTTTCAAATATCAATTACGTATAAAAGTATAAAAAGAAGCCTATTTATAACTAGTAAGTAAATTATAATAAAGGACAAGCTAAAGCCTAAGCCTCGAACATCTTGTGTGTTTTATCTGTGTATATGTATGTATGTGTGACTCTGTTTAAGTGTATTTTATGCTAATTTACTTGTCAGTGCGTGTGTGCTTATGCATGTGTGTGTGTGTATTTTTATTAA
>CAXKVI010000001.1:14890922-14913422 GCA_964058755.1 Campiglossa producta | reverse complement strand
CTGGGACGCCCTCAATATGATGAGACATCATGAGACGGCTGGGCATGTTGGTGAATTACAAAAAGGAAAAGCATAAATTTAGAAGCACACGCGCATACGTACATAAATTTAGAAGCACACGCGCATACGTAGACACATGCTTACATACATACATATATCATAGCAAAATTGTTAAGCAACAAATACACAATCGACCGCGCCGTATAAAATGTCAACAACTAACAAAGCCATCATCAATGAATGACCAAAAACAAAAATTTCTTTCAAAAGAACAACAACAAAAATAAACAAATTGCCAATGGTTAACTGCCAGCCATAACACAAATGTCGCTTTTATTGTTGTTTAAAGCTTTTCTTGGCCATAAAAGAAAATTGCATTTCAGCTAATTTCAAACTAAGCCAAAAACGCACTTGCCACAAATGTGCCAAGACTCAAATATTTACGTCAAACAAAATGAGCAATTTACTTGCTGTTATAGTTGTTGTATTGTCATTGGCTTGTTGGACATTGTCAAGAATAGCAACGTTCAAAATGGCACTAAATTTAAGTAGCGGAAAAGTACCTGCGTGAGCCTTACTATAGAGGTACGTTGCGCGACTGTTGTGAGTGAGATGGAATGGTGTGCTTTCGTTGACAGGCCGTGCACGGTGAGAGGTTCTGAAAATATTTTGTGGCAAAAAAGTTAGTTAAAATGCATCTTGTTACTAGCAACCACGGCAGATGTCATTCCGCCCAAAAATACACCTACGCGAACCTCCCACATTTCTGTTTTTGCGTCTCACATTGTAGGCGATATCTCCGAAACTAGCTAAGATTTTTAAATTAATCACATCGCTTAGGATAGCATTCGTTAGCACCTTTCATTTGATATACATATTATACTAACAAATCTTTGGTCACTCCTAGCCCACATATTAATCGATAATTCTGAAACCAGTCACCAGTCGAGTTATCGAAATAAGGAATATCTTAAATTTTAAGTTGAACATCTACTAATACAATGCTGATGGTTTCATTTCATTCAGCAGTTTTCGAGTGATTCGACCACGAACATACAGACCGATAGAAAAAAAACATCGATACAAGTTTTTATCCAAATGTACCAATTTCGATAACACTTAAATAATTCGAAAAATTTAAAATGGGACAATATCGATTCTTTTACTCCACAGTGCGTAGCTAAACTCAATTCACTTGAGCTCAAGTCTACTTAATCGCAAATCAATTGTTGTAAATGGGTGACATTACCAAACGAATGAAGAGAATAAAAGCACGCAACAAAAAAGTTAGCAAAGAAAAAGTGGTGAAAGTGGCTAGTGACCGATAAAAATTAAGGCAGCGCAGTAGCGGTTGGGCGTAGAAAATTGTATAGAAATTCAGAAACACCAAAGGAGGTGAGTTGCACTTCAAATTAGAGACACAAATTCGAATGCCCTTTCAACGCACATATCTACTTAGTTACAAAGAAAACAACAAGGAATGACTGACAACCAAGTCAATTGGGCGTTTTTTTCACAAGACACTTGCTTTGTTTCTATTTTTGTTTTTTTTTTTGTTACTCTAAGTGACAGGTTACTTTTGGTCGTTTGTTGGTTGGTAGTTTCCTTGTTGCAAGTTTGAGCGGCATGATGAATGGGGCGTACTCTTGAGGCATTTTGGAAATTCTGTTAACTGTTACAATTTTTCATTGTGCGAAGACAGTGCGCGAGAAATTGGTTTGCTTTGTTGATGAGTTGTTGTAAATCAACGCCGAATTTTTCAGTAAGCTTGATTATGTTCGGATGAAGCAAGCTTTCGTTTTCTATATTTTTTTTGTGGTGATGGACATCAAACATACAAAAAATATGAAAAGCAAAAGTTGAAAGAATGCTAGTATCATAGCCAGTTGTGTGACTTGAGTCGATACATATCAGAGTCGCTTAAGTTCCTATATCATAGTAAAATTTATATTATTTTATTTTATTTTACGTATTTTATTTTATTTTATTTATTTTATTTTATTTTATTTTATTTTATTTATTATTATTTTCTTTTATTTTATTTTATTTTATTTTATTTTATTTTATTTTATTTTATTTTATTTTATTTTATTTTATTTTATTTTATTTTATTTTATTTTATTTTATTTTATTTTATTTTATTTTATTTTATTTTATTTTATTTTATTTTATTTTATTTTATTTTATTTTATTTTATTTTATTTTATTTTATTTTATTTTATTTTATTTTATTTTATTTTATTTTATTTTATTTTATTTTATTTTATTTTATTTTATTTTATTTTATTTTATTTTATTTTATTTTATTTTATTTTATTTTATTTTATTTTATTTTATTTTATTTTATTTTATTTTATTTTATTTTATTTTATTTTATTTTATTTTATTTTATTTTATTTTATTTTATTTTACTTTATTTTATTTTATTTTATTTTATTTTATTTTATTTTATTTTATTTTATTTTATTTTATTTTATTTTATTTTATTTTATTTTATTTTATTTTATTTTATTTTATTTTATTTTATTTTATTTTATTTTATTTTATTTTATTTTATTTTATTTTATTTTATTTTATTTTATTTTATTTTATTTTATTTTATTTTATTTTATTTTATTTTATTTTATTTTATTTTATTTTATTTTATTTTATTTTATTTTATTTTATTTTATTTTATTTTATTTTATTTTATTTTATTTTATTTTATTTTATTTTATTTTATTTTATTTTACTTTATTTCATTTTATTTTACTTTATTTTATTTTATTATATTTTATTTTAGTTTATTTTATTTTATTTTATTTTATTTTATTTTATTTTATTTTATTTTATTTTATTTTATTTTATTTGATTTTAGTTTATTTTATTTTATTTTATTTTATTTTATTTTATTATATTTTATTTTATTTTATTTTATTTTATTTTATTTTATTTTATTTTATTTTATTTTATTTTATTTTATTTTATTTTATTTTATTTTATTTTATTTTATTTTATTTTATTTTATTTTATTTTATTTTATTTTATTTTATTTTATTTTATTTTATTTTATTTTATTTTATTTTATTTTATTTTATTTTATTTTATTTTATTTTATTTTATTTTATTTTATTTTATTTTATTTTATTTTATTTTATTTTATTTTATTTTATTTTATTTTATTTTATTTTATTTTATTTTATTTTATTTTATTTTATTTTATTTTATTTTATTTTATTTTATTTTATTTTATTTTATTTTATTTTATTTTATTTTATTTTATTTCATTTTATTTTATTTTATTTTATTTTATTTTATTTTATTTTATTTTATTTTATTTTATTTTATTTCATTTTATTTTATTTTATTTTATTTTATTTTATTTTATTTTATTTTATTTTATTTTATTTTATTTTATTTTATTTTATTTTATTTTATTTTATTTTATTTTATTTTATTTTATTTTATTTTATTTTATTTTATTTTATTTTATTTTATTTTATTTTATTTTATTTTATTTTATTTTATTTTATTTTATTTTATTTTATTTTATTTTATTTTATTTTATTTTATTTTATTTTATTTTATTTTATTTTATTTTATTTTATTTTATTTTATTTTATTTTATTTTATTTTATTTTATTTTATTTTATTTTATTTTATTTTATTTTATTTTATTTTATTTTATTTTATTTTATTTTATTTTATTTTATTTTATTTTATTTTATTTTATTTTATTTTATTTTATTTTATTTTATTTTATTTTATTTTATTTTATTTTATTTTATTTTATTTTATTTTATTTTATTTTATTTTATTTTATTTTATTTTATTTTATTTTATTTTATTTTATTTTATTTTATTTTATTTTATTTTATTTTATTTTATTTTATTTTATTTTATTTTATTTTATTTTATTTTATTTCATTTTATTTTATTTTATTTTATTTTATTTTATTTTATTTTATTTTATTTTATTTTATTTTATTTTATTTTATTTTATTTTATTTTATTTTATTTTATTTTATTTCATTTTATTTTATTTTATTTTATTTTATTTTATTTTATTTTATTTTATTTTATTTTATTTTATTTTATTTTATTTTATTTTATTTTAATTTATTTTATTTTATTTTATTTTATTTTATTTTATTATTTTTATTTTATTTTATTTTATTTTATTTTATTTTATTTTATTTTATTTTATTTTATTTTATTTTATTTTATTTTATTTTATTTTATTTTATTTTATTTTATTTTATTTTATTTTATTTTATTTTATTTTATTTTATTTTATTTTATTTTATTTTATTTTATTTTATTTTATTTCATTTTATTTTATTTTATTTTATTTTATTTTATTTTATTTTATTTTATTTTATTTTATTTTATTTTATTTTATTTTATTTTATTTTATTTTATTTTATTTTATTTTATTTTATTTTATTTTATTTTATTTTATTTTATTTTATTTTATTTTATTTTATTTTATTTTATTTTATTTTATTTTATTTTATTTTATTTTATTTTATTTTATTTTATTTTATTTTATTTTATTTTATTTTATTTTATTTTATTTTATTTTATTTTATTTTATTTTATTTTATTTTATTTTATTTTATTTTATTTTATTTTATTTTATTTTATTTTATTTTATTTTATTTTATTTTATTTTATTTTATTTTATTTTATTTTATTTTATTTTATTTTATTTTATTTTATTTTATTTTATTTTATTTTATTTTATTTTATTTTATTTTATTTTATATTATTTTATTTTATTTTATTTTATTTTATTTTATTTTATTTTATTTTATTTTATTTTATTTTATTTTATTTTATTTTATTTTATATTATTTTATTTTATTTTATTTTATTTCTTGTATGATCATTTCAAAAAAGAGGCATACAAAGATCATGATGCATTAAACTCACTTAAGAAAGATTTACCATAATTGAAGAAAATCTATTTGACAGGAAATAGCAAATTAAGGAAATCAAATAATCTATGAAAACAAACATAAACAAGTATCGGTCTTCGAAAAAAAATAAACCACAACACACTCAAAATATAAAAAAA
This sequence comes from Campiglossa producta, assembly GCA_964058755.1. Taxonomy (NCBI): domain Eukaryota; kingdom Metazoa; phylum Arthropoda; class Insecta; order Diptera; family Tephritidae; genus Campiglossa; species Campiglossa producta. Next base: position 14,908,363 of record CAXKVI010000001.1, on the reverse strand, counting down.
GAACGAAAAAAAAAAACAAGTAAATAAACCTCTGCATCTGCGCATCTGTGCCATGAACAGCTTGATAACAATCAAAAAAATAAAAAAATCCCAAAAAATCAAATATTTACATTAAACATCCCAAAGAGAAATTAAAAGCTTATGTGCACTAACTACTATAATATGCGCATTGTATATTGTATGTATGTAATAAATGTTGGCAAATAAATAATTTATATACAAGTACGCACAAACATATAAATCATGCAGCATGACCGTCGCGAATGCAGCTGTGCTACCAAATGTGGCTAGCCAGTGAATTGGACAAGCGTGCAATGACAGCCAAAAAGTGTGGCCAAACGTTCAAGAAAAAAGTATAATACCAATAGTAAAAGCGCATGCGCGGAAGACATTTATAGCAGCTATACGGCCGCCAAAGAAAAAAAGTAGGAAATACTTAAATTGTTTTTAAGCTGCAGCTTTCGGTTGCACATACGCACAACACCACCACCGAAAGTGTGTGCGTGCTAGTGACACACAAAAAGCGACGAGTGAAAAAGCCAAAATATTTAAGTGAAATTTATAGCCAAAACATGACGAACAAAATGTAAGATAACGAAAGTAAGTGGTAGATATAGATATGAGCATGTGTAGTTAACGACTTGCAATGAATTTGATGTTGGTTTTTTTTTTTTTTGCGTGATTATACCCAAATGTAGTAATGCGGGGAAGCGACAGTAAGACACGCAGACTTCTACGTTTTTCATAATATATAACGAGCCTGGTCGCTTCCATATGAAATTTTACACTGCCGGCGAGAGTTTTTTTTTTTTATTTTTCTCGACTTTTGACCCCGAATAACTTTTTTACATTGTATTCTTGTTTATTCTAAACATGGGGATTTTAATTTTGGAGATTTTGGATTTGGGGATTTTTATTTTGGGGATTTTGTTTTTGGGAATAATTTTTTTGGGGATTTTTAAAAAGCTGGGTATTTTGTGTTTGGGGATTTTTAAAAAGCTGGGTATTTTGTGTTTGGGGATTTTTAATTTGGGAATTTTGGATTTGGGGAATTTTGGATTTGGGGACTTTTATTTTGGGGATTTTGTGTTTGGGGATTTTTATTTTGGGGATTTTGGATTTGGTGATTTTTATTTTGGGGATTTTTATTTTGGGAATAATTTCTTTAGGGATTTTTTAAAAGCTGGGTATTTTGTATTTGGGGATATTTATTTTGGGAATTTTGGGTTTGGGGATTTTTATTTTTGGGATTTTGTGTTTGGAGATTTTTATTTTGGGGATTTTGTTTTTGGGATTTTTATTTTGGAAATTTTGGATTTGGGGATTTTTATTATGGGGATTTTTATTTTGGGGATTTGGGATTTGGTGATTTTTATTTTGGCGATTTTGATTTTGGGAATAATTTTTTTGGGGATTTTTTTAAAAGCTGGGAATTTTGTGTTTGGGGATATTGTGTTTGGGAATTTAGTGGCTCTCCCGAACTTCCCGTTGAGCTGGGGTATTGACATTTGCAACATCATTCATGTTCCGAAAAACCAAAAAAAAAAAAAATTCGTTAAAAAAAATGTTTCCAAAACAGTTTACTCACTAGGTGGCGCTAGTGTCGATAAAAGCAGAGAAAAATTATATTTAAGATATAGATGGCGCTGGCGTCATCACTATCAACAGCACCACCTGCATGTAGGTAGTAAAGGAAAACGAAAGAAAAAATTTAGACAAAGAAGACTTGGAAGAACAATAAAAAAAAAAAAATTTGCAGATTTTTAAAAAAATACGAAAAAATTAGAAAATAAATCTTTCCACCTCCCATAATAATATTTATGATTTCCCTTCGTTGAGTTGCAGTGTTATCTTCAAAGATCTCTGGAGCAACAGATTTTTTCAGCAAATTACTGCTCAATAATATATATTCTCATACTCTCAAAACCTCTAGGAATCAACAGGATTAGTCAATTATGTATCTCGAAAAGCTTTCTATTTTTCGCGCCTTAATTAATAAAAGTTCACAAACATTTTTTTTTTCAGAAATATTTTTGTTTGCGCTTAAGTAAAAAAAAAAATATGTGAGAAATTTCATTCTTGTAAGTTCACATGAGTTTTGCACGAATTACTTGCTAACTCAGCTAATTAAACAATGTTTATTAACCCGTTAACCTGCATTCAAAATGACCTTCTGCTTATTGGTGTACAAGAAGCTAAATGTTTACTAACAGAGGGTATAAATACAATAAATTTATATATTTTTTTAATATGTTTCTACAACGAGACACACACACACACACAACACAACAGATACAAGCAGGATAGTCGAATATTTTTAACAATATTCGAGACAAGAAGCAGGCGCATGATGAACACAATTCTAGCAAAGTCAAAGAAAACAAAAAACGTCTAAGAAATTTAAGGAGCAGAAGCAAATTGCTAAAATATTTTATGCATCAAAAGTTGGCAAGAATTGTTGCGACCGCGGCGCAACATGCTGCCGCACTGACTAGCCAGCTCTGCAAGCGACACAACTTTAAACAGGTCAATAAGAATTTGTGGCACAAATAAAAAAAAATAAAAATAAATCAAATAAAAAATTTGAAACGATGTAAAAAAAATGATGGTGAAGCTTAAAAAATGCTCTAAATCAGTAGACTACCCGCGCGCATTAGTAACGCGCGCAACAGGTGGCGCTGTATATGGCTTGCAACAGCGCAACATTTTCTAGTAAGCTAGCTTCTGTGCACAACATGACTGCAGCAAGCGGTTAGCAACAGGCGCAGAAGAACAAGAGTGTATGTGACTACTACTAGTACTACTGAGTTTCGGTTAAACTGTTGCTGCTGATGCCAACGAACGCCAACTAACACAATTTTGTGAGCAACTTTTTTTGGTGTAGCTTAGCGCACCTCTGCGCTTATGCCGCGCACGTTTTCACGACACTTTAGCGTGCAAATTCTTGCCCAAAGGCAAAGCGGAAAAATTAGCACAAGCAAGTTTTAACATTTCTTTGTTTTTATTTTTTTTTTTTGGAATGGAGCTACAAATTAAAATGAAATAAAAGATATTTTATGTGGCAAAGTTGAAGTGACGCGCATTGAACCACTGACCCGCTCGTGAGTAGGCGGCATGCCATTGTTGCACTGATTTGACGTTAAGAGCGCAACTAATGCAGCCTAGCAAATTTTATGGCTAATGAAGCGATTTTCTAGTAAACTCAACCTGCAACCATGCTAAGCATAACAACGGAGGTCACTAACATCGTACCTAGAAACCTATATTTTGAACAATATTGAGCGGAGGAAGTGGTTAGGCATAGCGCAGCATGAGTTGCGGTAGAGCGCTGTGTAGTGTTCATAAATACATCAGCGCAGCATGAGGCGCGAGTACAAACATAGATCGCGCAGTGCATGTGAATGCCTAGAAACCGTTCGCGCGCGCCTCTTATCGGTAAGCGTATGTTCTATAATCAAGCGCGCTCACTCACTTCAGAAGCGCGCTCCTTTTTTTAATGCGCGCGCCTGAAGCTTCTATGCAGTGCATCTGTCTTACTTCCACATACAATAAAAATCATGAGCGCTTTTTTATTACTAGAAAAACATAACTGTAATAATTTAGACACATACATATACACATAGTAACAGCTCGCCATAGCGCTACGATTGCCGGGGCGTAATTGATTCATTATCGTTGGCCATGCTGCATGGCATTGCAAATGCGCGCCTCCAATGCCATTGTGCACTTATGTATGTGCCATTGAAAATTTACCTCAAATTACTTGTGCGCGCGCACAACCAAATGCAAATTTTCGGTTGCCAATTTATTGCTCCTACAAGTGCCACTACCAGCAGCGCGGCGAATGAAAATTTGGCGTGTCGATATGCTTGCTACAACAATTTGCCACTGTTATTGTAATTGCATATTTGCCACTGATTTGGTTACAAACAATCGTACGCTTAGCTGTACATTGGCGCATAAGAATTGACAATTTATGTGTTGGTGGAGAGCGCGGCAGCGCACGGTGAGAGAAGCTGTGCAACGCGGCATGATTTGTGTTTGAGCGGTGCGCAATTATGCAAATTCGTTTGCTACATTGTTTCGCGCGCCAACAATATAATGCATGCAAATGTGGAACCGATGCGCTAAGCAAAAAATATCGATGGTAAATCAATAGTAAACAATAGTAAACAAAATATTAAAACAAAAATAACTTTTCTTTGTTTGTTTAACAGAAAAATAGACAATGTGCACAAATAAATGTGCGGAAAAATTGCAAAAATTGTGCAACAGCCGAAAATGGATTTTGTTTTAAATTGCTTTCTACCGCGTCCTCAGCAACGCGCCTTGCTTCAATTTATACACAAAACGCCCGCGCACACTTGTAATATATTATTGACTTACCGTAACCATTGAGGCAGGTGAGCGCATCATCGCCAATGCCAGCATAGACTTTGTGATCGGCACCCAGCGCATCGGCATTGTCTTGATTGAAGCCAAATTTATCGGTGATTTGAATCGATTGTACCAGCAGTATATTGTCATCGGCACCTTTGTTATTTTTGTTGTCACTGTTGTTGTTGTTGTTGTTGTGATTGTTGCTGCTTACATCGCGTTTCTCACGTTGTGCATGCGCCGCGTATGTGCTCAACGAGAATTCGGCTGGAAAAAGTTCAAGCAAAACAAAAAGATGCAAAGAAAATGCAAATTAAATTTTTACAATCACAAAAACAATAAAAAATAAATTAAGCAAAAAAAATCAATAACTCAATTGTTTCAAGCTAATCGCAAATCGAGATTGCTGTGCGCGCACACAATCGCTTTTTACCCAACTTTCAACATTTCCCTTCAGCGCTCACACAAATGCATCCAACTCATCCTTGAACTTACCGCCATCCACACCATTCGCCACTGAGCGTCTTCTACGTCCATATGATATCAATGATTTTGCATCAGCACCGCCCATTATCGCCGCCTCATCATTCTCACAGATTACAGGCTCACAACGTGGTATACAGGGTGTGACAAGCGCACGGAATTGCACCACCTCCGACGATGGGAATTTGAATGCATCAAATTGTGAGACAAGATATTTACGATTGTGTGACATTTTTTGTATAGCTCCCATGATGTATTGATCTGTGGGACAACCATTGGCATCGATGAGCGTAATTTCAGCATTATCTGTTCCATCCATAGCAACCAATTCGCGCACAAATATTTCATAAGGACTATTTTGTTCGACAATTTCGAAACGTAACGCCAACGGATCACCCACCTCGGCAATACGTTTCATATCGCTGCCATCACGTGATGTGATCTTCATAATCACATTTGGTGAATCAATGATTATTTCTTCGCTCAGTGATGATTCTATTTCGCCAGTAACACCCAAATCAACATCATTCGATACAGTTTTGTTGGTCAAATCATATTGGCATGAAACAGCCAAGCCCAAATCAGATGATGTGACAATCATATCGTGATGTTGTATCACAATATCGTTCATATAGCGACCATAAGCGCTTTGACGTACATTGCACTCGAGATCATTGTAACCCATGCGGAAATCGAATTCCAGTGAGTTGTTCACATTAACAGAGCAGGATTTTGGTGAACCTTTGGCGTAGACTTTGCCATCGAACAATTTGGAAGTGCGTATTTTAGTGATCATTTCACCAGATCGACATTCAATGGATACATTGTAGCAGGAGGAGAGTTCATAGGTAGCAGCCTCTGGCACATCTAGGTAGGGGTCCAACACGTCAGTTAGGGTGGCGCGACTGTGATGCGACAGGCGGCAGACCATGTCACCAGTGTCGTTGTAGTCATACGAGTGGCATCTAAGGAGAAAGAGAAGGGATTGAAATAAATTCCTTGTAGCTTCTAAGGCCGACTTCGTTTTAAACCGTTTGCAACTAATTTGTTAAAAAGACGGTTTCCTGCTAGGTTTAAGAAAACACATACATTTTCAAAAAAAATTATTTAAAGCTTAGAAGTAAAACATATGTGTAGAGAATTTTTTGGATTGAAAACTCTTTTGCAGCTTTGAAAAAAGAACAAAAAAATTCAGAGCAAAAAAAGCTCTAAAAAGCTTTCCAAAATTTCGTGAAGCAACAAAAAAAAACCCTGACCAAATAACTAATTAAAGCTTTCTAAAGCTTGGAGGCAAGCTTCGAAAAGGGAAGATACAAATTATGATGAAACAAAGTTGAAAGACGCTTTAAAATGTAATATAGAAAAAACGTAGAGCACACAAAAAAAGAAAAGCTTTTGCCAGTCGAAAAGCGTAAGAAAATAAAGATCAGAAAGCTTGTAGGAAGACGAGATAAAATATACTTACACCTAGAAAGGCAACAAAAGTAAATTAAATTCAGATTAAAATAAAGCTCAAAACAGACTTTTAGAAGCTTAGAATAGCAAGAAAAGTGTGTAAAGCTTTTAAAAGCTCTGAAAAGCGAAACACAAATAAAAAAGAAAAAATGCTCAAAAAACATAAATTTGATAGATGCTCTCTTAAGATCCATACATTTTAAAAATACTGCTTCAACATCTAATTGTACTTAAAAAACCACTATTTACCTATAAGGCGAATTCAAGCACAAATCACGGCACTCATCAATGCTGTTGATATCTTGGTACACAGAGTCCACGGTCTTCAAAATTTTTCCAGAAATCCTTTTGAATTCACACAATTTGCTGGGCTCTTCGGCACAATTGTTCTCCAAGTAATCAGCGCCATCATATGGCTCCACATTATTAGCGCCGGTGAGAGTAATACGATCCATATCAGAAAGTTCGCACAAACCAGAGTGACGATAGAAGTTTGCGGATCTGTAAGACAAATAAAAAAAAAATAAAAATAAAAAAACAAAATAAAAAAATAAAATAAAGTAAAATAAAATTGAATAAAATAATAAGATAATAAAATAAAATAAAATAAAATAAAATAAAATAAAATAAAATAAAATAAATTAAAATAAAATAAAATAAAATAAAATAAAATAAAATAAAATAAAATAAAATAAAATAAAATAAAATAAAATAAAATAAAATAAAATAAAATAAAATAAAATAAAATAAAATAAAATAAAATAAAATAAAATAAAATAAAATAAAATAAAATAAAATAAAATAAAATAAAATAAAATAAAATAAAATAAAATAAAATAAAATAAAATAAAATAAAATAAAATAAAATAAAATAAAATAAAATAAAATAAAATAAAATAAAATAAAATAAAATAAAATAAAATAAAATAAAATAAAATAAAATAAAATAAAATAAAATAAAATAAAATAAAATAAAATAAAATAAAATAAAATAAAATAAAATAAAATAAAATAAAATAAAATAAAATAAAATAAAATAAAATAAAATAAAATAAAATAAAATAAAATAAAATAAAATAAAAAAATAAAATAAAATAAAAAAAAAATAAAAAAAAAATAATAAAAAATAAAAAATAAAATAAAATAAAATAAAATAAAATAAAATAAAATAAAATAAAATAAAATAAAATAAAATAAAATAAAATAAAATAAAATAAAATAAAATAAAATAAAATAAAATAAAATAAAATAAAATAAAATAAAATAAAATAAAATAAAATAAAATAAAATAAAATAAAATAAAATAAAATAAAATAAAATAAAATAAAATAAAATAAAATAAAATAAAATAAAATAAAATAAAATAAAATAAAATAAAATAAAATAAAATAAAATAAAATAAAATAAAATAAAATAAAATAAAATAAAATAAAATAAAATAAAATAAAATAAAATAAAATAAAATAAAATAAAATAAAATAAAATAAAATAAAATAAAATAAAAAAATAAAATAAAATAAAAAAAAAATAAAAAAAAAAATAATAAAAAATAAAAAATAAAATAAAATAAAATAAAATAAAATAAAATAAAATAAAATAAAATAAAATAAAATAAAATAAAATAAAATAAAATAAAATAAAATAAAATAAAATAAAATAAAATAAAATAAAATAAAATAAAATAAAATAAAATAAAATAAAATAAAATAAAATAAAATAAAATAAAATAAAATAAAATAAAATAAAATAAAATAAAATAAAATAAAATAAAATAAAATAAAATAAAATAAAATAAAACAAAGTAAAATAAAATAAAATAAAATAAAATTAAAAAAAATAAAATAAAATAAAATAAAAAAAAATAAAATTAAAAAAAAATAAAATTTAAAAATAAAATAAAGTAACAAAAATAAATAAATAAAAAATAAAATAAAATAGAAAAAAAAAAATTTTTTTAAAATACAAATAAAATAGACTCATCCTCGTGTAGCGCATGACCCAATTACTTGTAGCCGCTACAAATTGAAAACTATCTCACTGCCAACATAACTACTTGCAGCATACCTCACTACAACAACTAATCTTCATTATGCCGCATCATTCCCTAAGCACCTTAAAGGCATGCAGCATAATTTTCCACTCAACTTACCTGCATGTGAATTCAGTTTCGCCCAGACACAATTCCAAGCAGTCACGGCGCGAATAGACAGTCTGGCTCGACTTGACATGATCCACAAGACGATAACCTTGAACGCGATCGATGCACCAAGCCTTTGAGCAAGGACGTACACCCAAACAGGATTTCTGTGCGTAAATTGTGAAAACTGGAAATTGTGAGCGCGATAGTGAACCTGCAAAAAAGAAACGAAGGAAAAAAAAAGTTAACCAAAAAAGTCATAGCACATTTAACAAAAATGTAAATTAAAATTATGTAGGTATGTGTGTGATGGAAAAAAAATATATGAAAAATTAGCCACACAACGTGTAAAATATTATGCGTTACTGCTGCACGCACTTTATTTAACGGTAACATGCGTAGTGACAAACTGCATCACATGCAGCGTATCATGTCTACGCACACGCCCATTCGCTGCAAAGGAACAGGCGTCAAGAAATCACTAGCATGTTACGACAAAATACCTACTTCGCCTTTGAGGCTGCTGGACAAGCGCACAAGTGGCAAGTGCTAACAACAACAACAACCAGCAACTCAATAGCGGCACTCCTTCTTGGCGGCGACAAACTTAGGCGCAAAAATTGTGCGTTAGGCCTAGTCGTCGGTGTATATTGAAAACGAAGCGAAAATATCAAAAAAGCAAAATGAAAAGAACAATATTTTCAATATTAAAGCAAACAAAGCAAGTCTGAGTTCGGGTGTTAAAGAATATTATATACTCAGCTGTAAGTTAGAGGAACAAAGCTCGATTTTTTGTGTTCTTAATCAAAGGCGGTCTTAGATGTTATTTTGTAGCACTTTCTTGGCTAAGCAAAGAAAAAATCAACGCAATCGACCAAAAATAAGCTCAAAAATTAGATAGACAAAAAGCTTATATGCTACAGCTTGCTACGCTTTGTAAGTATAATATAATGAAATTTTGGAATATTTTCTATCAATTCCACAAAATAATATTTGCCCATATTAGCCCCCCTTGATTTAATAACATTTAACATTTTCATAAAAGTGACATGACGTATACGTAACATTTTTTTATTAACGAATGTTTAAACATAAAGAAACAAATAATTGATGTTACAATAGTACCTACGCGGTTTAATTTTCATTAAAAATTTTAAAGTCTACTTACACTCCCAATGTTAGGAAGGTGCCACGCCCATTTTAAGAAATTTGTTGGGAGTATTGAATAATGACTTTTTGTGTTTCATCAGTTTTAGTCTCTTCTATAAGAGATGATCTACAAAGAAAGCTTATTCAAAATTTGATTAAGATATTTTAGTTGCTCAAGCTATCCTGTATTCTGGACGAACATAGCTGTATCATTTGTTTCCTCCTGCACAGTTTCATTCAAATTCGTTTGTATGGCACTATTCATTATACTATCATTTATCGGTCGGCTATGCTCAGCTGAGTATAAAAATGTGCGAATATAGCGCGAAGACGAACGAACTAAAGCTGATGCCTTCGTGAAAACCTGTTGCGCACTGCAAGTTAACTTATTGCCACTCGTACGCTGATCTTGTTTTGCTTGTTGCATGCTGTATGGAACGCCTTTGGTGCCTTCATTCATGGCCTCATAAAGTGGCAGCACATAATTTTATGCGTAAAAAGTAGGTGTGTACGCGCACGTTGAATGAGTGCTAGGTACATTATACAATGCAACAACCAAATACATGCACATATAGTATACAATTTACCACAATCAATTTACTAAAGTTTAGTGAACGGCAAAATGAGAAAAAAAAAACGAATGAAGCGCTTTATTTGCTGTTGTTTATCTTCAAGTTTGTTATGATTTTGCAAAACGAGTTCGCAACTAAAGTCTTTTGATTCTTTTCTTTTTTTTCACATTCGTGTTGAAATGCAATTCCTTGCGCATTCTACTTAGCAGCTATCGATTGCACTCACAGGCATTGTTTGCATACAAATACCAGTTTGGCGGCCCACAATGCAACATTTTACCGCTATGTAATTCGCACATATACAAACGTATGAGAAGTCCATATCACACACATACATACAATTCTATTGTTTAATCTTTGCATATTCTAAAGTCGTTTTATTTTTATTTTTATTTTTATTTTTTTTCTGTGCAGCATCCATTTACCCACTTACCTGGCAATACATCTGCGGTGGTTTTGAATAAAACACAAAGACCGGTCTCATAATTAACTGCACTGCATGATTCGTTCGCCTGGCATGCCTCTAAGCAATCAGTCAGCATCAATATACCGGGCAGCGTGTCAAGTAATTTAGTTGGCGCCGAGAGAACATAACTGCAACATAAGAATACAAACAAAGATTGTCATTTAGTTGTTTGAAGCAGAAGTGGTTCAATGCGAAACAAATCCTAAAGTGCAAAATTTACAAAATTCAATTTAAATTTCGAGAATAGAGCGCATTGAAGATCAAAATCAGCAGAGAGAATTGCCACCTAACCCCATTTATCTATTTCTTCATATAGCAAATAGTATTTCTGATGCGATTTGGATTGAATTTGGCATCATACTTGGGTGTTGCCACTTCGGATGGTTTACAGGGTTGCCACTTATAATTTTTTAAATATTGAGAAAAATATGCCAATATAAAAATCAAATCGAAGATATTTACGGCCATATTCCCAAAAAGATATTTCGAGGCAGGGTTGCCACCTAGGGTTACCACCAGACGCAATTTTAGTATCTGGGTGACCGAGCTTGCTCGGTGCTATCAATTTAGCGCTATTTTTACTTACCCAAAATGATCCCAAAATGACCCTTAAATAATCCCAAAGTGCTCCCAAAAAGACCCTTAAATGTTCCAAAATGATCCGAAATTAAAACCAAAACGACCCAAAAATTATCCCAAAATGATTCCAAAATGACCGTAAAATGATCCCAAAATGATTCCCAAATAACCCCAAAAACACCCTTAAATGTACCCAAAATGTTCCGAAAATTACCCCAAAATTATCCGAAAATGATCCAAAAATTATCCCAAAATGACTGCAAAATTATCCGAAAATGACATAAAAATTATGCCAAAATGATCCAAAAATGATACCAAAATGACTCCAAAATTATCCGAAAATGATCCCGAAATTGTCCCAAACTAATCCAAAACTGAACTCAAAATTATCTCAAAATAGCCCCAAAATTATCCCAAAGTGACCTCTAAATGATCTCAAAATGATCCAAAAATATATCGTATTCCAACGAAGATATTTTCAGACGGGGTTGCCATCTAGTGTTGCCACCTATTCGCATATCAGAAAAAGCACCACACTTTTTATACCAAAACATCACCACAACATATATTTTCACATGAGATTTTATTGATCTTGATTGTGTCACCGGATATAGAAAATGTTGAATGCGTCGTTAAACGTTAAATATTTATGTACCAGCTGAGCGAACAATACGGTTATGCTCAACTTAAAAGTATTTATTATGCTCAGCATAGTCTGACCCATTTTATGATTTAGTATTTCCTACAAAATCATTTACGATGTTCAATAAACATTTTATGGCGCATATTGCTCCAACGCGCTCAATCTTGTTCGCCTAATTACTTCAATAAAAATCATTCTCGACTAACTCGCTTCCTATTTTTTCAAGTTTGCACCTCATTTTATAACCAACTCTCTTCTACTTACCCTGTGATAATCTCAAATCCAACCATATCCGGATCGCACTCCTCTTCAATGGGTGTCATAGTAGCCGCAGCACTCTCTACTTTGCCTTCGGCTGATGTCGACGAAGCTGCTGCACCTGTGCTGCCTATACTCGCTTCCGATAGCGGTGTCATTGGTTTGGGTAACTCATTGCCGCTTGCATAGCCATCGCTTCCGGTTGTGTCATCGCTGCCAGCATAATTACCACTACCAATTTGTGTTGGTGTAGCTGTGGTAGAGCTTGTTGTCGCCGCCGCCGCCGCTGCAGCGACACTTAAACTGTTAGGCGTATGTGATGTAGTGATGAGATTGGTTGGAGTGGTGGCAACAGCGGCTGGCTGTTGTGGCGCTGTTACACTTGTTGCGGCGCCAGCGGCTAGACCAGCGCCAACTGCTGCCGCTGCTGCGACTGGTGCTGCTGCTGCTGCTGATTGTGCTGCCGCTGGTGCTGGTGTCGCATTATTGCGGGGAAATGTTTTCGCCGGTTTAACCGGACGTTTAGTTTTACGCGCCGCGGATGCAGTGCTTGCAATCAACATAAAAACGATGAGGTAAATTGTAAAGCGTCGTAAAAACATTTTACCGCTATTTTATTGATACTATTATTATTAAAAAGTCTTCTTCTAGTTGATTATGTTGTTGTTATTTGCCGTTAGTAGTGCCACGAAAAATTGCTGAAAGGAGAAGAGAAGCAATTGATTATTGGGTGCGCTGCAAGCAGTTAACTGTTGCTAATATGTGAAACTAGAATTCAATAAATACAGTATTGCGCAATAAAATGGCAATACAAACAATTTTTTTTTGTTCGGTATATTTGTACATTTGTATATTTGTATATCCAGATTATCTCGCGAACCGGTTGACCGATTTGGATGAAATTTTGAATGTAGATAGTAAAGTTGATTCTAAGACTTGGGGTTACCACCTGGGGCGGTTTACAGGTTTGCCACCTATCTCAATTTTTTTTTTAATTATTGAGTTATGCTAATTTATGGGTATCAAATGAAAGGTATTTTCGGCCGTATGCCAACGAAGATATTTTCAGATAGGTTCGACGACCAATAACTGGGTAACTTTGAAATATAGAGAGTATGCTTAGTTTTAAAATTTTTCAGTTGGGTGTTGCCACTTGGGGAGATTAATCTAATTTGTTTAAGTGAGATTTGGCTATAATCCCTGCCCCATTTAAAGCTCACGTAGTTTACCGATGCCCACTAATGGGGCAACAAAAATAATAACTTTTTGTATTAAAGGAAGTACTTAGCATCCACAAGAATGAACGTATTATTCTCTTAAGCACTTAAAGGTGCATAAATATTGTATAAAATCAAAAAGAACTAGCTAACGGTATAACACGTCCTATTACAATTAAAAACAATGTTTAGCCTTTAGCAATTTTTTCTCACGACTTTAATAGTTTTACCCATAAAAAAAAAGAGTCTGATACAGCTAATGATGAGGATAACAGCAAAAAGGCGGTAACAATGACACTTGCTCTTGTGTAACGCTGACTAATGAGAGAAGGCAAAGAAAGGAACTAAAAAATGTATCATTCTATATACATAAAAAAATAACTGTCGCCCAGTGAGTGTCACACAAGTGATTGCTTAGGTACATATAATCACTCAGTCGCTGGCATCTACACGGATATACTAGCACTTAAGTGTCTGCTAGTTTGATTTTTCCCCTCACAGTAATATGATCCTCAGTTGTTTACAATCTCCGCATTACCCATTTAGGCTGCTGTCGGTGCGTAATTTAATTAGAAGCGGCGGCTTGTACGTATTGTGCCACTTATGGTTTTATGGTTGTCAATAAGCAGTCGAAGCAAACATACGTAAATACAAGCTTGTTGACAGTGTTGTGAGATATAAAAGAAATATGTATGAGGTAATAAAGTATTTTTAACCGTCATCAAATGGGTCCTCAGTAATCGAGACCACTTTGTCTATATAGAATATAAGTAAACTCTTGCCCACGGAGCATGATCATGCCCATATATTTAGCATATCGAGCCCTGTGCCTGAAAAAGACGTATCAGCGTTCCCTAAAAATGTGAACAAACAAAATCATGAATGAAATTGCGGAAAAATTTTGTTGATCTAGCTTTATGGCTCATAAGTGCTTTTGGCACACAGTTCTCGATATCTTACTGAAGCTCTGAAGTCAGCCAGGTTGGCGTATATGTATATGTAGGTACTGCAAAATTAAAAATAATAATTTAGATCATCTAACTATTCAAAGTTTTTATCCCAGATAAGACAATTGCATTATGTAAACGCAAGCAACATTTTATAATTAAAATAAACCGTTATTTGAGAAATTAGAAGTTGACAGCACGGCAGTGATGCCCATCAACACAATAGAAATGCTAAGTACCTAATAGAGTCGGTGCAAGATTAATATCTAAACTAGGAAAAGGTGAAGTGAATAAGTAAAAAGACGTGAGTACCAAGTACTCGTGACGTTTGATGTGTAAACGTGTGTATCTGCGCATGAGTTTAATTAAATTCTAATTTATAGGCGTATTTCCTTCGTAGCAAATGCGAAAATAACGCTGATTATTCATCGAATTACCTCCAGAACAATAAAACAAATTTGGTTGCCAATATGACCCTGAAATAATCCTAAAAAAACGCCAAATTGACCCCAAAATCAGCCTAAGATGATCCTAAATGGATCCCAAAATGATCCCAATAAGAACCCAAAATGACCCCAAAACGAACCCAAAATTATACCAAAAAGAACCTAAAATGAGCCTAAAATGATCCCAAAATCGCCCCTAATATGATCTTAAAATGAACCCAAAACGGTCCCAATATGAACCCCAAATGACCCCACACGACCCCAAAGTGATCCCAATATGAACCCAAAGGGATACGACCCCAAACCTATCCCATATTTACCCCAAACCTTTCTTTTCCTTCTACTCTCCTTTCTTTCCTTTTTTTCTTTCTTTCCTATTCCACTTCTTTTCTTAAATTTTCTTTCCTTTCCTTTTCTTTCCTTTCATTGTCTTTCCTTTTCTTTCCTTTCCTTTCCTTTCCTTTCCTTTCCTTTCCTTTCCTTTCCTTTCCTTTCCTTTCCTTTCCTTTCCTTTCCTTTCCTTTCCTTTCCTTTCCTTTCCTTTCCTTTCCTTTCCTTTCCTTTCCTTTCCTTTCCTTTCCTTTCCTTTCCTTTCCTTTCCTTTCCTTTCCTTCCTTTCCTTTCCTTTCCTTTCCTTTCCTTTCCTTTCCTTTCCTTTCCTTTCCTTTCCTTTCCTTTCCTTTCCTTTCCTTTCCTTTCCTTTCCTTTCCTTTCCTTTCCTTTCCTTTCCTTTCCTTTCCTTTCCTTTCCTTTCCTTTCCTTTCCTTTCCTTTTCTTTCCTTTCCTTTCCTTTCCTTTCCTTTCTTTTCTTTTCCTTTCCCTTGCTTTGCTTTCATTCCCTTTCCTTTCCATCCCACACATAAGCACAGCGTCAGGTATCAGCAGCCAGTCTAATACTCTGTACTCACATCTAACATTTCCAACAACAAAATACATAGAGGGTAACTTTTTCTGGATAGACCCCAGCGGAAAGATGTTTTCACATCAAAAACTGCTGAAGTGAATAAATGCAACAAACTTATTCACATAATAGAACATATACATTAGGGTGGTCTTTATTTGTAGGGAGATAATTTTATCATTACTTTTTCAAAGACTCGACCCCAAAGTCGATAGTAATACAGTCGAAGATATCACATCCAAATTTTCGCTACGATTGGAAACGATTAAGGTGTGTCGCACGGGTTCAAAGTTCAAGTGCTTTCACTCGGAAGCAAATTGTGTACGTGATATCTTTTATTTTTTGAGTCTCCATTTGGAAATCTGAACTTTGACCCCCATACGCCTAAACCATCCCCAATCGGGATACATATTTATGTGCGATATAGTTGACCGCGGCACAAACTATCGCGGTACAACCTATCTAGGGGGCTGTAATTATTTTAATGGTTAAGATATTCGCACATGGCTTACCATTTTGGAAGCTTCAAAGTTTCAACTTCAAGAGTATGTAAGAATATTTTGAAAAAAGTTTCAAAACTTAAAAGAAAATTCACTTTGAAAAAAAATAACATTTTTCCCCATACAAAATGTATGGGAAAGGGCGAAAAAAATAGCCACCCCTAAGAGTTAAGTTAGAGCGCTAATTTTTTGCAAGGCTTATTTTCTTATCAATAGCTAAAGTTTCAGGGGGTAAGACCGAAAAAACCCAATTTTTTTAATTTGAATCACTCTAATATGCACACACTGTCATACATACTGCTATATGTATGCAGGTATGCAGCTAGACTAGTATGTGCTAACTGTAATTAATTTTATTTATGAAGCGCGCATGTCAATCTCGGCTTACTTATATGTTCTTATGTATGTAGGTGTAAACAAAAACATAACAATTTGTTGAACGGGAAAAGCATAGAACTTTGTGAAACATAAAATGGTTTGCCACTAATAAAATGTTGCACGTACATATGTCTGTGCAACCACTCAGCTCATGTATGTAATTAATTACATAATGGCAAGCATGTGAAAATCTTTGCGCTTTTATCTTATTACCCAAGGGAATTTTCAGTGGGATTATTTCCGGGCTTTTATATTAGACTGAAGCAAAAAATACTCTTTTTAGGAAACAAACAGGTGTTAGAAAAAAACGTAGTTAAAGAAATTTAAAATTGTATACCAAATTGAAATTTGGGTTCACTTAATTTGTAGTCCAATTATAATTGGACGAAACCAAGTTTCATACTTATTTAATAAACCCCTTAAGTGAACGTTTTGTTATTTATGTGAGAAATGTTTACTTAGTTGGACAGGCGTTGAAATTTCACTGCACACAAATTAGGGTATTAAATTTTGTTTAATAAATTTTATTTAGGTGTGATTTTTTGAGTTGTTGTTTGCGGGTTTCTTGTTTTAATTAGGCTTTTCAAATTATTTATTAAGTGCTTTGCCGAAAGTTATTAAAAGATATTACTAAGCGATGACTGCTTATGTTTTTGAGAGTGAAATTGAGTTAAAAAAAGTGATATACTTGATGTCTAGTGCTGGCAATATGTGAGAAAAGTGCTTGAGTTTCTGACAGAGTTCCCATGAAAAAATTTCTATAGTTTTAGCATAATTATACCCTTCAATTTTCCTATATTTTCTTATCAAAACGCATTAATATCTACGAAGTAGTGGCCTAAGAGTTAGGTAGCACGATGAACTAACTGTAACAATGCATGCGAATTGAAAAAGTGTGCAATAAAACGAATACTTTAATTATGACATGATAAG
>CAXKVI010000001.1:14848422-14885922 GCA_964058755.1 Campiglossa producta | reverse complement strand
CTATACATATACATAATTTTAATCCTATAAATCGTCGCTCGCTTGCCAGAGGCATGAATGTGAAAATATTCCTGATTTGAGTTAATATGCTCGTGTGACTAATCTCTCGTTTCTCTACGATTCACGAAAGTGCTAAGTTTCCAAAGTACAAGGAACCCCCCGAACTTTGCAATGCCATTTTCATGAATGTGTAGTTCATTCTCTGAAAATTGTGCAAGAAAAACGAATGTCCTACACATTCATGTTTCTGTGTCTATTTTTTTGAAGTTAACTTCTTAGGCGGCGATATGAAGTTTTGATTGAGAGTAAACTTTGAGAAAACGGCTGATGATGCAAAGGAAATTATGCAACGGAAATAGAAATTGTTGCCGACACTCAGGCGTATGTTGCAGACTTTCAGGCGTAGCCGATTTTCACACGATGTTTAGCTGTGTAAATCACGTAGGAGGTGAAATTCTAGGACCTAGCTACCATTGCACAAATTTTAATAGTTAGGCTGAGAAAAATTCATAGGTGTTGCCACTTTTGGCGGTTTACACGGTTGCCACCTATTCCAATTTTTTTTTTAATACAGAGGTCGATTTGCCAATATGGGTATCACATGAAAGGTATTTTCGACCGTATTTCAAATAAAATAATTTCAAGCAGGGTTGCCACTTAGGGTTGCCACCTAACCGCAATTTACAATCCCTTTTTATATTTTCGAATTGATCGGTTCCCTGGTCCACTTCTCAAGAGTAAGAAGTTGTGAATCTAAATCATTCTCGAATACACCTTATTCACATTTCGTTATTTCTGAATTTAAGAAGTTAACTTCTTTCACGTGTTCTGGCTACACGCGGTTTTTTTTTTTATAAAATGTGAGTATGAAACGTAGGATGTTTTAAATTGTGTTTTAGCAGAAATATTTCTATGAAGGGATAACAGCTGGCGTTGCCACCTAATCCTACTATTTTTTTAATTTTTTTGTATTTCCGCTTTTATTTCGAATGTCCTGTTCTTTTGTCCAATGGATGCACTTTTGAAAATAGGTAGTACTAATGCTGTCAGATTTAGGGCTTATGACTTATGTACTTCTGAAGCAATATCCATAAAAGTTGCTCAATTTTGTCCCAGATTGATTATTTTCTTTTATGGCTTGTTGCTACAGATATTATGCCATCAAAACTTTTACTTTCTATAAATCGCATAGATCAATTAAAAATACTTTTTTTTTCTCATCAGCATATCAAGCAATTATTTGCATTGCTTTATTACAATAATTACTTTTAATTTTACTACTTTCACGTGTTCGCTACCAATTTGTATTTTATTAATAATAGTAGTGGTTTCACACTTAATACCATACATACATATGTTTAACTTCATGTGTATATAATACGTCTACGCATGTAGTATATTCACTCACTACAACTTTATTTCACTCAAAGTGAAGTTTTAGTGAAGAGGCGCGTTGACAACTAAGACAAACCAAAGCGTGACGCATGAAAACTTGAATAAAAAAATAAAACGCAAATTAACATAAAACAAGCTAATTAATCAGATAAACATCAGCTAAATAGTAACATCACACGCATATTCACAGCGCAACCAGCAGCGTTGGTCAATAATGGACGATCGCCGCCACCGCTGCGTGTTGCGATTGGTGAAAGTGAAACTTATATTTCCTCAATAAATTAATTTGATGCATGAAACAGAAGACATCAATCAAACGCTGCTGCCAGCTATATATTTACATATTCACTCATATCTGTCATTTTGGTTTTCAACTTGTGACTTCTAAATGGTAATTTAATTGCCAAACTAGATGCCTAAACTTGTATTTTACTTTACCAAGGCGTGAATTTCAAAAAAAAAAAAAAAAAAAAACAAGCACGTGATCAAATAGTTTATTAGGCCAAAAGCTGCTTACACAAATTGTTCAAATTCGCAGATTTTTTGGTGCGTGTTGTTTTGATTGATATGTGAATGGTCAAAAATAACAAAAAAGTTTTGCTAATTAAAATTTCTTACTTTTGTTATTTATTTAAACATTTCTCACTACTAATTGAATTTAGTACGTTGCTATATTTCTTTTTCTCTAATTTATTTAATTATAAGTTCGCGTTGTATTTGTAACACTTGTTAAGCTAGGCGAGAAATTCAATGTAATAAGAACACACACACAAACATATTTTTTTTTTGTTTCTTAGCAATTTATGTGGTAAAATTTATAGTCGTTTGGTCATCTGCCTTGCATGTGGTGCCGGGTTCGTTTCTTAAGTCTTCTGATTTAGCTTGCACGCTCAACTGATTAATGCTACCACATTTGCTTATTAGAATAGAACAGAAACGTTTAAGTTGTGGTGAAAGAAAAATTTATTTCATATTCGTTGTGTAGAAAATGTTGCGGTTAAGGTTTTCGTTCTGTATAAAATATATGCTAATTGATACAAAGTGCCGTGCTGAAATATTTGAACTATTTCACACATAAATCACCAGTGGTTAGCTCTACATTAAAATTTAGATAAAAGTAGACCGCGACTGCTACTGCAGTCAACAACAAATCAACGCGGGCTAGTGTTGATGGGGAAAAAAAAGTATTATTAACACCTAAAAAAAACTGCCATCTTAAAAAAAAATGCCCGGCTTCATGAAATTAAATTAAAAATTAAGCAGTGTTGATTTCGATTGAGTCACGGTTCGTAATTTAAGGGCACGCAATAACCGTGTTTCGATTCTTCTTGATTCTTGTACTAATTATAATTTGGTTTAGAATTAAAAACAAACTCACAACCTATTTTCAGTTTTCAAGATAATACGATGATTTTTCCTTAGCTTTGTTGTCTTTGAACCATCATTATCATCAATTTCCTTAACTGCTTTTGGAGCTTAGGGTCTCATAGAATAGCCTATACAAATTATTCTTGGCTTCGTGCTCATTGATGGTCCTGAGGGCTATATTTTCCAATTTTTTTTTTTTTTTTTTTATTTGTTTTTTTTTCAGCATAAATCTAAAAATAAAACAAACTTAAAGGTTGGCCAAAAAAATTCTGAGAGCTATACTTTCTATTCTCTTTTTCTTTTGGATTTTTTTAGTATAAATCTAAAAATAAAACATACATTAGGGTTGGCCAAAAAAAATCGATTTTCGTTTTTTTCGACCGGGATATAGAAAATCGAATACCTAAACAAAAATGGAGCATAATGTCTAAATATGAGTTTTTAATTTTAATGGGAAAGCGTGCCTCATCGCTGTTTTTAATTTTCCAGCCAACTTTTACCCCAGTTTTTGCAGAGACTTGAATGCTGTACAAAAGAGGTCTTATAAAATTTTTTCATTAATGTGACCATTACAAATTTATTCGAGGGCGAAAATTGACTAATTTCTAAAAGCGATAAGGTTTTGTGAAAAGTTGTGTTTGAGCTACACAGCAAAATATTATTATATGAGATTTAGATATCCAACTGGGAAATTTCCCGTTCTACAAAAATGGTTAAAGACATATTGACGGAGAAGCAGGAATATACGGAAATTAAAATTTTGGGAAATCGTATTTGACAGTTTATTTCTCTCGCAAAATTTGAAATTTTAGTTTTTGACATAAATGTATTTTTGCTATTTATATTCTCATTATACTCTTTCCACTGATATAGGTTTTAGGTTAATATTCCTTCAATTCCTCTATTAAAATTTCAAAAGTAGATCTTTTAAAATTTTTGTTGGGCCAGATCCATGATTGTGTAGCAGATTCATGTTTTTGGCACAGCGAAAATGTTTAAAAATTTAAGTTCTATATTTTTTGTAATTTTCGTTGAGCCAGAAACACGAATTTGCAGCAAAATTGTTACGTATACGCCATGGTGTCTGTGGTTCAGTGCAACATATTCTTGTTTCTGGCTTAGGGGTCGTGCATATATGACGTCACGCGATTTTTGGTAGTTTTTGACCCCCCCTCCCCCCATGTCACACCCAGTCACAAACGCCAGACCCCCCCCTCCCCCTCGAATGTCACATCACACCCTTAATAAATATAAATTCAATATTTATTTGACATAAAATCTGATACATATTTAGAATGTTTATATTAATTATTAAATAATATTTGCCAATCGAAAGAATGAAAACGTGCTAAATTTGAAAACGTTCATGGACGTTGCACGCTAGAAAACATGCAAAAAATAACGTGACATCACGTAAGTGCTACTCCCCCCCTCCCCCCATGTCACATTTCGTCACAAATCGCAGACCCCTCCCCCCCCTCAAAGAGCGTGACGTCATATATGCACGACCCCTTAATGAAAATTTTTAAAAATTTAGAAATTCAATTTTTAAACATTTTTGTTCCGCCAGAAACATGAATTTTCAGAGATTGAACTACACATTCATGAAAATGGCATTGCAAATATTCGGCGGTTCCTTGTTCTATGGAAACCCAGGATTTTCGTGAATCGTAGAGCAACGAGAGATTAGTCACATGAGCCTATTAACTCAAATCTGGAAAATTTTCACATTCATGCGTCTGACAAGCGGTCGACGATATTATGTTAATATTGGCTCTTACCTTTATATGTTTTGTAGCGAGTTTTTGACTCTGAAATAAAAAAAAAAAACATTTATTAAATTTAGTGAAAAAAGTTGGTGTTTTTGTAATGATAAAAAGTTGATCGAATATCTAGATCTAAATTTGGTGGATTAAATTGAATGCTAGGGAGCAGGATGTAGAAACTCGGACTTATTCTAATGTGATGTTTTTGTGCTTCCCGAAGAAGTGTTGAAGGAAACTTCACTATGGAATATGCTAGCTCTGCGAATTTATCAGTTATCACAAAGATGAAATCGATCTAGAATCATATTGGCAAGCATAATAAAAATGATTTCTACAAAATACTTCAGCACAACATTTCCACGCAATATGTGCCAAAAAAATTTGTTGTTCACTTTCACAAACTTGATTTAAAAAGATATCAGGAAAGACAACAAGTTATAAAAAAAATTTGCAGTTTACCTTCTGTTTTTGTTCTTACTAGCCCTCGACTTATAACCACTTTCTACTATAAAAATAACTACATATGTCCAAAGGTAACTAATAAAAATTCAGAACACCTTACATTCTACAAAAAATTTCACTTTCTTTACACAAAACATGTTTCATTGTCAAAGCAACTTAAAAACTTAACAAAAAAGACAAAAACAAAAATCAAAACTATAAAAACCGGTCATCATTAAGCGCTTTAAACTATGTTATGGAGTAAATAAAAAATTTTGGTAGAAGAATGTACGTTCATTACCAAACACACACGCGCGCATGAATAACACAAAAAAAAAGACATTAATACCAACAAGTTAATAATAATGTAAAAAAACAAAAGAACTCTAAGAAGTTCTTTAAATGGAAAGTGAGAAATAATCTTCTTTAAAAATATGAACATACAAAAATAAAATACACTGTCACTTCCGTTAATGACTATGAGCTTAACAACACCCAAATACATTGCAGCACAGATAGTCATACATAAAATATATAATATGTCGGCGCTTAAGTATACTTATATGTATATTTCTTACTTTCATTTACTTCACGATCACTTTATGTCGCATTTAATTGCATTTAATTACTATTTGAAAGCTTGACAAATCGACACTCAGCGCTTGTCTGTTAAATTTTTTTCTATTTCTTTACATTTCACTTCGGGTGACAACACTTTAACACTAATTTCTTATATAGTAAGTTTGAAACGACAATAGTAGACAATCGCTATCGACTGCCAGTCCTTGGTGTGAATAAAAGCTTTGTTGTAGCACTTTGTATGATCGATTGATTGCGCGTCCGTCTTTGATTGAGTTTACTAGCTAACTGTCTTGGCTCATTTGTGTACGTGCTCTGCAGACTTGCTGCTAATTCATGCAGTAGCAACTTTGGCTATTTTTTTTTTACGTTTAGAGCTTTTGATGCCGTCAGCACAGCACACACAGACACACACAATGAGAAAGGGCACTTGTGTTTTTGATGTGGTTATAGCAATATAATTTCAACCATTTCTCTCTCAATAGTTTTATTGCTTTAACGTTTTTTTTGTTTTGTTTTCTTTACAGCTTTTTTTATTACTCTCTAAATGTTACATTTTTTCTCTTGACCTTCAACAATAATTTCTTCGGTAATTTCTTGTGCGATTTACTGCTCAATAAAAATGTTAAAGCTTACTACATTTTCTCTTTTATTGTTATGGGTGTTGTATATTTTAGACTAAAACTTTATAGATGAACAAACTCGATTTTGGTTTGTATTCGAACGGAATATAGTGACAAAATATGAGTTTTTCGTTTACGCTGTGTAGCACATTCATGTTTTTGGCGCAACGAAAATGTTATACAAATTTTTGTTGAGCCAGAAACACGAATGTGTAACAAAATTGTTACGTATACGCCATGGTGTCTGTGGTTCAGTGCAATGCATCCTAGTTTCTGGTTAAACGAAATTTTTTAAAAATTAAGAAATTCAATTTTTAAACATTTTCATTCCGCCAGTAACATGAATGTGTAGCACATTCGTTTTTCTGGCACAAATTTCAGAGGTTTAAATACACATTCACGAAAATGGCATTACACATTTTTGGGAATTCCTTATACTTTGGAAACCTAGGATTTTCGTGATTCGTAGAGAAAAGAGAGATTAGTCACATTGAACCTATTAACTCAAATCTGGAAATTTTTCACATTCATGCCTCTGACAAGCGAACGACGATATGTTCATTTTCATTTGGAATTTTTGACTAGGAATTCGATTTTCTGTATGCCGTTCGAAAAAAACGAGAATCGACTTTTTTTTGGCCCACTCTCGTATAAATCTACATTAACAATTATGCTTGCCAAAGAACAATAGCAACAAATTACATACAAAAAGTAGGCATTATTCGCCAGAAAAATTGCCGCGAAATTTGTTATAAATATTGCCAAACCACAATCCCATAACTCAGTTTATTAACTTTTGCGTTTACTATTTTGCGTGGCATTGTTTACTATTATACTTAAAAAATATAAAAATACAACGAAAACAAACATTTATTATAAATACCATCAACGGTAAACAAAGCCAAGGTGATATATGTGAATTCCAAATCAGAACTATCTATTGTTTGCATTCACATCAATAACTTTCTCTAAATGTATTGATGTTTCATTTTGGCACATGCAAAAAAAATATTAATTATGCATAGCAGGTACAGATTATTGCTAAAATCAGACCGCAAATAATTTGCCCTTATTCAATCTCACATCAACCCAACTGATTGGTTTCACGGTGTGCGATAATGACGGATCACCTTTGAATCACAATTATTAATTTGTTATAAAACGCTTTCACCCACTCTTTTTCTCAGCACCTATCTTTACTATTAGATGTCATGGTTAATGCTGAGATGCGCATTTCTTTTTAAGTTAAGCAGATCACGCCCACATTTTTCCTTTTTTGATATTTTAAATACAGCATTTGGAAAAGCAAAATTAAAATAGTCTAATTTCGAACTTCGAAAGCCTATAACTAAATTTGGGAGGCTAACTTCGAAAAACGGGGTACGTAGTATTTGTATGTATTTCCCAATCTCTTCAAAAAATTTGATTAGATCCTATACCCAGAAAAAAGCTGATTTTGGTGTATAGTGTAATTATAAGGAAAATAGGAAAACCCTGCAGGTTGGGGGCTTAGAATATGCCTGAGGTAGGCATACCGATCGTAAGAGGCGACTAATATGCACATAGGTATTGACGTGCTAGCTCGATGGTTGATCTACGGATAGGATGCCTCTCACTCCTCATTACCCATCTTCTTCTTTTTCACGTTAACAACAACAACTACATCTAGCTTCCTTCTTATTACTTGTATATTTAGAAGTTAACTTCTTTCTCGTGTACTATACTAAGAGTGAGCGAAATATTGTCTGGCAGCTTAATCGTTTCTGAATGTCTGCCCCACTTCACCAAAAAAAAGCCAAACTATATACGAACATATCTTGGTAAACAGCCTAGTGCGTAATACTAAACTGATTTTGGCTTGTCGGCTTAGTAGCATCACTTGTGGCGTGTGCTATGAGTTAAGCGTTTTAAGTTGGATGAACAGCGCGTGCTACAATTTTCATTAATCTAAAGGCTTAAGCTGTGTTTTCAAATTAACATGTTCATACGCATTTGTGCTATTTGTAATAAAACGAATGAAAACAAATTAGTTTTGACAAGTTTAGCAGGATTTTTTGAAGGTACTTGAAAAGAGTGGAGATTTGCTATAATGCTGTAAAAATATGAATGAATATGGACATAATCGTGAATATGAAAACTTTAGGTAGGCTATAAAGGAGGTAATAAATTAAATTATTAAAGCTATTGTACATTATCGTGAACCTGAGCTATGACGAGAGTTTCCTGGTTTCGAGTAAGAGGCGGAGTTTGATGAAGAATATTTTCACAGCTGTATGTGCATCAAATAAATCTTTTATTCTGCACAAAATCATTTAAATATAAATTAAAAATCCATATTTATCATTTTAATAAAATCTCTATAAAAATCTAACAGTTTTAAATCGGATTAAGACAAGGCAAAACACACTCTTCAACTATTTTTCTATAAATAATTGACCCATTTCACTAGCGATTTGGAGCGTGGGCGAACATCCAGTAAAATCTATATAAGCTAGCGGCAACATCTACATTCCCACCCAATATATGCACCGTGCACAAGTTGATATGCGGTTGCTCCATTTATTTCCAAACGCAATTGCACCTCATTCCAGTCATTCATTTTGCTTAATTTTCAATTTAAATTCCAGCAAATTGCATTAAATTAGAAAATCATAAATGTAGCCAATAGCAACAATAGCAACACATTGTATTGCATAATGCAGAGCATGATTTTGTGGTAAGCAACAAGAGCAGCAGTGCAATTTATCTACTGCATGGGAAGTTAACAGCTTACTGGGTCGTTCTATTTCTATTGGCAGACATTGTGTCAGCACAGTAGCACAGTAGTCTCTAGAACTTTTTTGTTACAACAAAAAGATATTTTTATCTTTTCTACGCCCTATCTCCCCGTCTTCTTAAGCTTTGTTTTCACCGCTATAATTTATATAAGCTGACATGCTAAAATATGCATGTCACATCGCATAATCGACATCACCTGCAAGCTATAACCTGATTCTTTTTCTACACGTATCCGATGACTTCAGCTAACGTCTTCGCTGTTTGGAACAGTAACAGTGGTTAGAAGACTACAAAGAAATAATTGTTAATTTGTGGCATTTTAATACACATGAACAATAATTAATATGCATATGTGTAGGTGTGTTCTCAAAAACTGAAATTCAAACACCACCTGCAAAATTGCGCATAAGCTTCCAGGCAAGTCATCAATGCAATTTTTCTAGTAGATACAAGGTATATCAACATGAATTACTCACAGCTAATAAAAATATACTAGAGTTCGCCCAGTGGTTGAAATTCAACCACAAAACCTTATTTTATTTTCCTACCTTTTTGCTATTTCTTAAATTTGCCTTTCTTTTCCATATTTTGTTTATTTTTGGTTTCTATACATTCCTATTCATTTTGCCTTTTCCTCCCTCTTTACATCATTCAGTAATATAGTTTCAGTGTTGATAATTATTTATTCTTCTTAGGTCGTCTTCATACGTATTTCTTTCCTTTCCTTTCCTTAGCATTAATTTGCTTTTATTTCCTTTCCTTTCCTCTCCTTTCATCTCAATTTATTCTCTTTGCTTTTCTTTCCTTCTCTTCCCTTTTATTTCCTTTCCTTATCTTCTCCTTTCTTTTCCTTTTCTTTCCTTTTCTCTTCTTTCATTTCATTTTATTTCCCTTCTTTCTTTCTTTCTTTTTTGTTCTTTTTTGTTCTTCTCTGTTCTTTTTCTTTCTTTTCCTTTCTTTTATATTCTTACCTGATCCTTCTTTCCATTTCCATTACATTACTTTTTTCCTTTTATTTTCTTTTTCTTTCCTTTTCTTTCGTTTCCGTTGCTTTAGTTTCCTTTCATTGTATTCATTTTTTTCATTTCATTTATTTTCTTTTATTTTTTTCTTACCTTTATTTTCTTTCACTTTTTTTCTTAAATTTCCCTTCCTGTCATTTCGTTTCCTTACCTTTCCTTTCCTCCCGTTTCCTTATTTTCTTTTGTTCCTTTCCGCAACTCCTTTGCTTTTCTTTTTCTTTCATTCATTTCCTTAACTTATTTTTTTTAGCTTTTCATTACCTTTCTTTCCTTTATTTTTCTTTCTTTTTATTTTCATGTATTTTCCATACCTTCTTCCTCGCTACCTTTTCTTTCCCTTCTTTTTTTCTTCTTTCCTTTCTTTGTCTTTCTCCTTTTGCTTTTCTTTTCCACTGCTTTACCTACATTACATTTGCTTTCTTCCCTTCCTTTTTTCTTTTCCATTCCTTTCCTTTCCCTTTGATTTTTCTGTCATACTTTTCGTTCCTTACCTTAACTTACCTTAATTATCCTTTTATCCATCCCTTTCCTTTCCTATTATTTTCTTAATTTAATATTTTATTTATTTCATTTTGTTTCATTTTTATTTATTTTATAATATTCCCTTTCATTTCATTTCCAACAAATTTTATTTTTTTAATTTCAATCACTTTTCTATTTCTGATTTTACTTTTTTTTTAATTTTATCAATTTTCCATTTTATTTTGTTTCACTAAGTCTAGCCACGAAGGGCCTTGTGCATGATCTAGCTTATTTGTGCTTTCTTTTTTTTTTTTTTAAATTTGCTTCTCTGAATCCCCACGCACAGATTTTGTTTTTGTAAACACTGTTTGTACCTAAGCTCAATAAAGTTGACGCGCTGGCTCATGTTATCTTATTGCTGCCAACAAAACAACTCACCCTACTGCAATGAATGCAAACACAAGAATGCAAGTGGTCATACCTACATACATACACCCATAACAGCGGCTCTATAAAGCGAATGCGTGTATATCACATGTAGTGGTGTGATTTTCAAATCATATTATAATTAATTTTTTTTAATTTTTGGTTTGTTTTCGGCCACCCTGCTCGGCGAGACATATCGATACATACCAAATTTTATATACCTTAGAATTGTGGTTATTGCAAAAAAGGGACGAACCAGTTATGTTTGCGCATTTATATATAATAGATTCTAGTTTGTTTATCAGCATCGTAAGTAAAATAAAAAAATTAAAAAAAATAATATTAAATAAAATATAAAAAAATAAAATAAAATAAAATAAATAAAATAAAATAAAATAAAATAAAATAAAATAAAATAAAATAAAATAAAATAAAATAAAATAAAATAAAATAAAATAAAATAAAATAAAATAAAATAAAATAAAATAAAATAAAATAAAATAAAATAAAATAAAATAAAATAAAATAAAATAAAATAAAATAAAATAAAATAAAATAAAATAAAATAAAATAAAATAAAATAAAATAAAATAAAATAAAATAAAATAAAATAAAATAAAATAAAATAAAATAAAATAAAATAAAATAAAATAAAATAAAATAAAATAAAATAAAATAAAATAAAATAAAATAAAATAAAATAAAATAAAATAAAATAAAATAAAATAAAATAAAATAAAATAAAATAAAATAAAATAAAATAAAATAAAATAAAATAAAATAAAATAAAATAAAATAAAATAAAATAAAATAAAATAAAATAAAATAAAATAAAATAAAATAAAATAAAATAAATTAAACTAAAACAAAATAAAATAAAATAAAATAAATTAAAATAAAATAAAATAAAACGAAATAAAATAAAATAAAATAAAATAAAATAAAATAGAATAAAATAAAATAAAATAAAATAAAATAAAATAAAATAAAATAAAATAAAATAAAATAAAATAAAATAAAATAAAATAAAATAAAATAAAATAAAATAAAATAAAATAAAATAAAATGAAATAAAAAAAAATAAAAAAAAAAATAAAATAAATTAAAATAAAATAAAATAAAATAAAATAAAATAAAATAAAATAAAATAAATTAAAACAAAATAAAATAAAATAAAATAAATTAAAACAAAATAAAATAAAATAAAATAAAATAAAATAAAATAAAATCAAATAAAATAAAATAAAATAAAATAAAACAAAATAAAATAAAACAAAATAAAATAAAATAAAATAAAATAAAATAAAATAAAATAAAATAAAATAAAATAAAATAAAATAAAATAAAATAAAATAAAATAAAATAAAATAAAATAAAATAAAATAAAATAAAATAAAATAAAATAAAATAAAATAAACTAAAATAAACTAAAATAAAATAAAATAATATTAAATTAAATTAAAAATTAAATTAAATTAAAAACAATTTAATTAAAATAAGTAAATATTAAAAAAATAAAATAAAATATGTAGGGCACAAAATACCTATATATATAAATAGTATTTTGCCCCGATCTTCTCTTCCTATTTGTGGTGCGTTGTTTTGAAAATAAATGCACTTGCTAGAATATATAGCAGCCAAAATAAAACTAAAAAAGTATCTACCCATGTATTAATGTGTGTAGAAACATAGACTCGTCTAAAAATGCCTGATTGCTTTAAATATATGTATTTACTTGCCACATAAAAATTAATTGTAACTCGTTTGAACGTTTACTTTGTTGTGTGGTATTTTCTAATACAAAGTGATATTGTCAGTGCCGCCACATAAGCTGCGCGCTCTAGTTGCTATTATTCGCATCATTGATAGTTAATTGGAAGAGAGCGAGCAACAAGTAAGCAAGCAATCGAAAATGCAATAAAAGCATGCGGTCACCCAAACACATACAAAGTCACCTACCGCATGAATATGCTAAAAAAGGTGTGTGCATTGTTTGCATATACATACATATGTATGTATGTATTTATTTTCACAATGAATTGTATTGACGTGTTAACATGTAGCGGGTGCACCATGAAGGCGAAAAATGTACAGCATGCCGTTGTGCAGCATTGTGAATGCCAAGTGCGGTATGCCAGCGCTATTAACCTATATTTGCATTAACTGTCAATGGCCCCACTGGGCCAAACAGTCAATGCACATATACATATGCTTCCATACAAAAGCCAATATGTACAAGCATTTCAGCTACTGTGTACGTTTACCTGTGGCATGCCACAACCAATACTGTTTGCCAGAAAACTTTTAAATAACTGTACGTGGAAGGAAAAGTCAAATAAATATTGACGTAAGTCTGCATGCCCATATAAACGCATATATGCGAATAGTTACGTATATTTATATGTCTGTGTGAATAGTTATTAAAACCACAAACACCTATTTTTCGTAGAGCGCATAGGTAGGTGTTTGCAACCCACTTGCATATGTTTGTACATGGCTTGCAGAGACAAACTCATTGCGTACATACCAGTAGATATGTAAATATGTATTTTTAGCACACAAATATTTAGTCATGCCTCCAAAAGTGTTAATTAAGTGTGTGAATAGTAAATATGAATTTTTAATTTTTATGCGTCACGTCGTAAAGAGAAACCAGATGTGTAAAAATATGCATTGCAGTGTCAATGACATTTTTCCAAAGCCACGTAATACGGTGTGTAATAAGGTGATATTTGAAAATATTTATTTTAACGTAAGGTGAAGTTTGCATTTATGCAATGAAAATTAATTAATGATAGTATAGTGGTTACAAAATTTATGCAACATGAAACTTAAGAATTTATATTATCTTTGACTATGAATATAACATCGTTTGGTGATTGGCCACCGGCGTGGTCGCATGAAAAGGATTGAGAACAAAAACATATTCGAATCTCCGGAGTGATGATGCAGAGAAGATGCTAAGAAGGAATTCGGGCCAAGTGAGCTACCTTTCTCAGCTGGGTCAGCTATCAACAGACTAGATCAGATTTACTTAGACTTCTTGAACTTAAGTAATAGTTTTGGTAGCATTTAAAAAAGTCTTTACTCAAAAGTTCGTTTCTTAAGTCTTTCGTTCAGTTTTTTATTTAATTCTAGTTTTTTCATTTTATTTTATTTTATTTGTTTTTTTATGTATTTTTTTACTTTATCTTCAATTTTTAACTTTATTTTATTTATTTTTTTTTATTTTTTTATTTTTTTTTATATTATTTTATTGCATTTTATTTTTTTTTTTTTAATTTTTTTATTTTTGTAATCTTATTTTATGTCATTTAATTTAACTTTACTATACTTTATTTGATTTAATTTAATTTTATTTCATTCTATTTAATTTAATTTTATTTTATTTCGTTTTACTTTTATTATTTGCATTACCATTCGCCTCGCAAGCAAAAATTGTATCATCCTTTAATTGCAATTGCTTTTCTCACTACAAACTAGGTTGTAATAGGTATCACAATTCTATTTTCCCAAACATCAAAATCAATCTGCGCTAATTTTCAAGTCAAAACAGTTTAAGATTTTTTCCAGATCAGCTGCCAGCTCTCACATTCCCATTTTGCAACGAGTTATAGTCAGAAAAGAAAATAAATATCAAAAGCATAAAAAAAGCTTACTAAGCGTCTAAGTAAGTTTAAGTATGGGAGCTCATTTAAAGAGCAATGCATAACCGGCGAGCACGTCACGGACGGCAACTTAGACATTTCCTTGAAAACAATGAACACACACAAACCCACAATGTGCATGGTTGCAACCTAGCACGCATCATACTACTGAAATAGACGTAATTATAAAATTTCTCATAAGTGTATTAGGAAAATATGCAGTCGAGTAGATAAATGTTACATTTTAACGTTGTTACTTTTTTTTGTTGCAATTTACTTCAATAGTAGAGAAATACAGAGAAAAAAACAAAACTAGTAAGTGGTAAGTCTGGCGCCTTGAGTGTAAGAAAGGCGGATGAGCTTTCGTTAAAGCGAACTTACCATCGCACGAACAAACGGATGCTACATTGTTGCACAGGTGTTGGGAGATAAGTTTCCTAATATTTATTTTAGAAGCAAAGAACGATTTAAATGAAAGGCAAAGTTTTTTTTTTTTTTGAAAATTTTGCGTTAATGAGAAGAAAAGATTATTAATTTATTTTATTTCTTTTTTTTAATTTTATTTTTTTAATTTTTTTTTAATTTTATTTTATTTTATTTTATTTTGTTTTATTTTATTTTATTTTATTTTATTTTATTTTATTTTATTTTATTTTATTTTATTTTATTTTATTTTATTTTATTTTATTTTATTTTATTTTATTTTATTTTATTTTATTTTATTTTATTTTATTTTATTTTATTTTATTTTATTTTATTTTATTTTATTTTATTTTATTTTATTTTATTTTATTTTATTTTATTTTATTTTATTTTATTTTATTTTATTTTATTTTATTTTATTTTATTTTATTTTATTTTATTTTATTTTATTTTATTTTATTTTATTTTATTTTATTTTATTTTATTTTATTTTATTTTATTTTATTTTATTTTATTTTATTTTATTTTATTTTATTTTATTTTATTTTATTTTATTTTATTTTATTTTATTTTATTTTATTTTATTTTATTTTATTTTATTTTATTTTATTTTATTTTATTTTATTTTATTTTATTTTATTTTATTTTATTTTATTTTATTTTATTTTATTTTATTTTATTTTATTTTATTTTATTTTATTTTATTTTATTTTATTTTATTTTATTTTATTTTATTTTATTTTATTTTATTTTATTTTATTTTATTTTATTTTATTTTATTTTATTTTATTTTATTTTATTTTATTTTATTTTATTTTATTTTATTTTATTTTATTTTATTTTAATAAAATTAAAAAAAAAGAAATTAAATAAATTAAAATAAATTAAGGCCTATTATTCATTCAATTAAGTATCGTCTCATAAGGATGGGCGAAATGAAGGTATCACCCAGCTGTTAGAACAACTTGCTCATTGCAAGAGATATAAAAGCCTTCTCGCCAATTACACACACGCATATTTTTTTCTTATTCTACATCCATAGAATACCCAAATACATATGTAGCCATATGCTATACATATATGCTTTCATTTATATTATTACATACGCGCACAGCAAACAAGAAACATAAAACAAATAATCCGCGCATAGAACAGCTGCAATTATAACTAACAATAAATTTCCAACCGCAGACTAGACACCGCTATCAAAGAAAGTCCATATACTTAAAATAATGAAGTGAAAAAGTAGTATAGAAATATGATTCTATAGCAGTAGCGTGTGTTTATTGTCAGTGCTGTCTCAACAATCAACGACCGTTTAAGAATTTGATATACTTGCAATTTTTTTTTCCTTAAAAGCTGCGCATGCGCGAAAGCAGCAGTGGTAATTGCTTTACGCCCCGGCTGTAATGCCAAGATCAAAGGCATATAAATCATAAATGTAATAAGCAGTAATAGAAAAGGAAAAAAATACCAACAAAGCAAGTGTTCTAACACAGTCGGAACATAATTCGCAAATTTTTGTTGCATGTCGAGGCTCCTTATTTATGTTGACTGCAACAAGCACTGCATGCATGTGCGGAAAATGCGGTGCTGGTTATTTGAGCTTAATTTTTTTTCGCTCTTTTTATGTTAGTAGCAGCGTGTCTAATAGTTAACTATTTACAACAGCTAACTCTACCTTTCTCAGATCTGATACCGTCTACTTCTTTTTCACATTATTTTCACTTGCCTTACAAAGTGTCTAAATAATTGTTCATTAACTAATTGCTGATTAAAGTCCATAGCTGAAGCGAAAACGTTATAGCAAACCATCTGCTGGCATATCTTTATCTGTATCGAATTTAATTTAGAATAGTTGGTCAAAAGGTGTGGAAACTTTATCTACTGCTAATCGCACTCTTGTTTGTGCTTGCAAATTTTTTCTCATGCACCCATTCACACCGCCCCAAAAATTTCTAATAATAACTTAAATTAAGCACACACGTTCAACGCACCGCAAAACGTGCTTAAAATTTATTGTATAGCGTGTTTGACTGAGGTAAACATTTTTTATGATCGCGCTTAATTTTTTTTTTTTCTCTTTTTTTAAATTATCTATTGTTTTGATTGTTATCGATCTTGTTAGCTATTTACACATAATTAAGTTGTTAGCACCAATTCCTCGGAGAAATTTTTGTAGAAATGGAATGTTGAACAGCTTTGCGCTTATTAAATCAAATAAAAATTATAGTCAAATAAATAATTTTTTTGCATAGTGTTAAGCAAGGTATTTCAAAATAGTTTGTGATATAAACTATTCAATAAATTTATTGAAATTTGTATGTAAACTTCCTATGCAAACGTTTGGAACGTTGGAATTTTGAATTTTACAAAGTGTATTGGCGCGAGTCCTGAACTATCTATATGCTAAGTTTTTAGGGAAAATTAGTTAAAAACTGATCGAATGAGGAAATTATTTAAAATACCTCGATCCATGCGCCACTTTGCGTAATTGTTTTGATAAAATATTACATTGTCGCTGGGTTCTGAAAAAATTGGTAAATTTTAAGTCTCTAGCTCACTGGGAAGTTGCTCAAAAATCGATCGGAAGAGAGAAAAAGGTGTCTCAGAGTTTTTCAGCAAGTTTTAACTATCTCGATCACCTACATATGTACATGCTAAGCTTCAATTCGGTAGCTTGTCAGGATGATAGTTTAAAATTCGATCACAAAATTCCCAATTTCAAACGAGTTTTCGAATATCTCGATCCATGCGCCACCTACCGGATTTTTTTTGATGCGCAATCGCATTGTCGCCGGATTCTGGCAAACATGTCAAGTTTCAAGTCTCTATAAGTAACTTAAAAATCGATCGCAAGTTTCGACCCTGTTTTTTAAAGATTTTCAATTATATCGTCCAGCGCGCCACCTATCGTAATTTCGAGTTTTACAAATTATATTATTGCTAGGAAGTTATCCAAAATAGTTTTCGAAATATCTCCATCCGTGCGCCACCTGCCGAAATTTTTTTTGATGAGGAATGGCATTGTCATCTGGCTGACAAATGTGTAAAATTTCAAGTATCTAGCTAACCGGAAGGAAGTTACTCAAAAATCGATGACAAGATACATTTTTTTATAAGATTTTCAATTATATCGACCAGCGCGCCATCTATCGCAATTTTGATTTATGCAAATTGTATTGTCACTGTTCCCTAGACTACGTGCTCAGCTTCAAGTCCCTAGTTTGTCAAGAAATTAGTTAAAAGTCCATCGCAAGATTCCCAATTTCAAAAGGCATTGCGAAATAGCTCTATCCATGCGCCACCTACCGGATATTTTTGGAAAGGAATTCAGGGTTCTGAAAAAATGTAAAAATGCAAACCTTAAGCTGACCGGAAAGTTACTCAAAAACTTATCGGTTAGTTAAGTTTCGAGTCCTTAGGTTGCCAGGAAGTTACTTTTTCTCAGGAGATTTCAATTTTTAAATGAATTTGCCGCATATCTCGATCCGTGCGCCACCTAGCGGACTTTTTCTGATTTGTTTTAAGTATTTTAAAAAGCGATGGCATACTCGCTGTTCTTATTAATATATATATTTATTATTGATATGAACTAGAACAATACAACCTTCAAATTTAAACCAGACATTCGAGTTTTTTATGAACAACCGCTGTGACTTGCACCCCAATCGAGCATGCGATTAGAAACTAGGGCAGACGGCCAACACTAAATATCTGCTTAGATCCAGACAGCGTATAAGCATAGAACACATTGTATTGGTTACCAAAAATAAATTTCATGACTTAAAAGATATAGCAAAAAAATATGTTGTTGTTGTTGGTGTTGATGTTGGTTTTGTTGTTCTGATCATTGCGGGTATCGTGCAGCTCTGTGATAGATGCTAACACTCGTAGAACAACCCGCTGCACAATTAATTATTGGTAAAAAGCTTGGATGATTTTATTTTTATTGTTAGTGTTGTTGCTATGGCTACTATTATTTATCGTTTTACTTTTTTCTTATATAAATAAATAGCATTTTAAAGTGTGCAAAGGCGGCACAAGCAACGCCAATACCATCTACCAAACAGCGTTTGCAGGGAGACAGTGGAGTGTTTTGAAGGAAAATAAAACAAATTATCGTCACTCGCTTGCCAGAGGCATGAATGTGAAAATTTTCCAGATTTGAGTTAGTAGGTTCATGTGACTAATCTCTCGTTTCTCTACGTTTCATGAAAAGCCTGGGTTTCCAAAGTATAAGGAACCTCTGGAAATTTTGCCATTTTCATGAATGTGTAGTTCAGTCTCTGAAAATTGTGCTACACATTCATGTTACTGGCGGGACGAAAATGTTTAAAAATTGAATTTCTAAATTTTTAAAAATTTTCGTTGAGCCAAAAACAAGAATATGTTGCACTGAACCACAGACTCCATGGCGTATATGTAACAATTTTGCTACACAGTTGCGTTTCTGGCTAAACAAAAATTTTAAAAAATATAGAAACTCAATTTTTAAACATTTTCGTTGCGCCAAATACATGAATGTGCGATACATTCGCGTTTCTGGCTCAACGAAAGTTTTAAAAATTTACTTTGGAAATTTTAAAAGAGGACTTAAAGGAATATTAACCCAAAACCTATATCAGTGGAAGGAGTATAATGAGAGTATAACTTGAAAAAATAAATTTATGACAAACAGTAAAATTTCAAATTTTGCGAGAGCATTTAACTTTCAAATACGATTTCCCAAAATTTTAATTTTGGCACATTCATGCTTTTGGCAAGCGAGCGACGTTATGATTCCAGTGGCTAAGAGAGTGATCCGTGTGTGTAATTTTTGCAACAATCTTCAAAATCTCTTCTTCACTTAAAACAATCAAGGATCTGGAGCAGGCCTAGGCACCTAGTGAGACAATTGTCCGAAAATCTGAGAACAAAATTCACATAGTTTATTATGTTCTTTGCTTGGCCTCTCGAACAATTAAAAATTGTTGCTGCCCTTTTCAGAGCGCTATGAACTCACTGACCTGTCACTTTTCACCGATACACCCTCACTTCCAATTTTGCCGAGCCCTGATTTGAAGTAAAGAATTCAAATTTTGGGATGAGTATGGCAACGGGAAATGTTACAACTGAGCTGAAGTTTTCGTGAAATATATTTCAGTTTTATATGTCACTAAGGTAAACACTGTACGGCGGATTGAAATCTTTTATCAAAAATTATTTTTTTTTATTTTCTTTATTGCAATAAATTACACTTTTTTATTGAGACGGCATGCAACAGTTGAGCGACAGCCGCCACGTTACTGATGTTATAAAATTTATGATTCTATTGCATGTAGCTGGCAGGTGGTGGTGTAGAACTGCAGCTAAGCCCAGTGGAAAGGCGGTTAGTTGGACAGACAGTCAGAACGGTAAGTCGGACGGTGAAAGCATTGAAGATCAGTTAGCAGAGATTTTATATTGTTAGATGCTCAATGGGTATGTATGTTTGTAAACATGACATATACTTGTATGCTAAAATAGATTTCATGATAATAAGATAAGGAATTATTCTTAACGCCAGTTTCACAAAATTCATGTCAGCAAAAAAAAAAAATTTTAAGTATATTTTTATATATTTTCCAAATGCTCAAAAGTATAATGAAACCTGTAGTTTTAGATATTTTTTTTAAATACAATAAGGAGGTGTGGCACGCGGGAACTGCCGCGGTAAAGCTATTGCATATCACTTTTTATCAACTTATGCAATTATAATATTTATGAAAACTCAATGAGCATATTTATGACTTTAGAGCAGTACAGCCTTAAGCTGTTAACAGTATAGCCTATACAGCTCCAATTTTATGTAATCGGCCTCCTGCTAACATTAGTACAACGTCATACGCCTAAATTTAGGCAACGCTTATATTTTTTTTTTGTCAAGTTATGTTGCTAACGCCAAACCTTTTAACATTGAAAAAAGTCCGTTACGAACTTTTTTAACATTAATATTTTTTTCATTTCACTCCCACCGCCAAGGCCGGCGATAAAATCTATGCAATAGCTTAATTATCCAAAAGAAAAATATTCCGTCTTCAAAATAGTCAGTATTACCTGGACATATAATAATGAACTACACCGTATAAATATGTGTGCATAGTATATGGTCATAACTTTTTTTTTCAAAAAATCATAAAAAATATTAAATAGTTTGTGTAACGTGCAGCGAATGCCAGCAGTTAGCCAAGAGCAATTACGCAGATATGTTGCTCATAACCAACAGCAAAGAAATGAAAAAAACAAAAACACGATTAGCAGCAATAGGAAATGAAATTCTTGTTTGATCGATTTCCAAGAAGAAAGGAAAAATTCTTGGCGCAAATGTGGCGGATTAAGCATGCAATCGGTAGAAAATCGATGCGACTTAAAAAACGGAGAGTGAAAGATAAGCGCGATCAAACAGCTGCTAAAGCTAGAGAGCTACTGAGTTTGTGTGCAGTGCGTGCGCTACTGTGAGAAAAATGTTTAGATGATTGTGAGAAATACGTATTTGTATGTACAGTTGCTTCCAAAGAAATTTTACAGTTACATTTTTAAGTTTTTACATTAAGGTATTTTTAAAAAAATTAGTCAGTTTTTTGAATGATTTTGAAGAACAAGAAAGTTTATTGTTTTTAGAAGTTTAAAGCTTTTTCGGTGTTGTTGAAAAGCTCTAATTTTTTTGTTAGTACTTTTGATTGGTTCTAAGCTTTTCTGAAAGATTTGAATAACTCCAAACTTTTCTGGAACTTTTTGAAATTTTTAAAAATAATTTCTGAGCTCGCTCTTTCAAAAATTTAGAATGATTTAGAGCTTTTTAATAATTCTGAGTTTTTATTGAAATTTTTAAATAATTTTAAAATTTTTTATATTTTTATCTGATATAATTTTTTAAATTACTTCAAAAAATTAAATAAATTATCTTTTTTTTAACAAAACGTACGGCAATTCAAGAAATATGTATTGTAAACAATAAAAAAAAAAAATAAGTTGTACCATTCTCCTTATCATGTACTGTGTATCACACAAAAAGGAAGCAACGGCTCTTCGCAATCGGAAAGCAAACACTGACAGGTAATTAACGCTGAAGATGTTGCACATTTTCTAAAAGTAAAACAACAAACTTGAGCAATTTCACATAACTTGGAAGTATTTTCACTTGAACGCCAAACGTGATTTCTCTCTTGGGGCGTTGCATCATGGCGTGAGCCTTGAACTGCAGCTGTGTAATAGAAATGTGACATCCGAGGAAAAGACGAAATTCTGCACATATCGCACTGCCAATGAGACCACATTTGCTTCGAGAGAGGAATTATTATGTGGCAGAAGACTGGTGAGCTGATTCATGGATAGATCGCAGTTGAAAGGGAAGTTTTCTATAGGGAACTGCAAGTCCAGGCTTACACCGATTATTCAGATGTCCTGGATTAGGCATCCCCTATACGTCCAAACATATTGGAAAACTCTTTTTGCTCCAAATTTGTAAAAGATAACTGGATAGAATTTTCGAGGCACTTCATATCCATCTGCTCAGCGTTTATCACAATTGTGCAGAGCTTTATTTTCCTTTCATACAACATCTACAAAATCTTCGCGTATAAGGCGCACCCTAATGTTTTCCTGGCACTTGGCTAACCATTGATCGGTGGCATTGTTGCATTGCTGCTGTGTCATTTATCGTCAATGATTACCGCCCGTTGAAAGGCGGAAAAGCCAAAATATCTGTTTAAGAAAAAATCATTTCAAATTTTTTTTCTAATCGATTTTTCAATTCCGACAACAATGTATGTACGTATATCAACAACAAAAAAAGGTAAAAATATTGTTCCATTCCTTTATTTTAATGAATTACCCAACGCGCCTCTATGATTGACCTCTGTGTTGAGCAATTGGCCAAACAGCTTGTTTTTATTGTACCCCTAACGTCGAGTAAAAAAGGTATAAAAACTCACTAGCCACTAACTACACGCCAGTACATCCATTTAAACACATATTAATGTTTGTTGTGAGAAGAAAGGATGCAGCTGCACACCCATCAATTACTCTATGAAAGCAACCATCCGTCATTCATATTTTCATGAGAGCACTCAATCAAATTCGCACCAAACAAGTAGCTTTGAGGATGGCTCAGCGGTTTATTATTGCTGTTAAGTGATAGTTGATTTAGCCATTTTGAGCGTTGACATCTTTTTAACAAGTAGCAATTGGTATTATTAGCGTATGTTAGGGAAAATATTTATGATTTTATTGTTTGCATAGCTCATTGGAGATTAATAGTCAATTATTTAGAGAATTTATAGTTGGTGCTGCAAAAATATTGTGAGAAGCAACTCAAATGCTGATCTTAGTAGTGACAATGGAGGATCGTGAACTCTGCCAAGTTGTTCTCATTGTAGCCGAGGTAGTTCAAGTAGGTGCTCCTACTGGAACAGACTATATTCATTCCGTCAAAGGACAGTCTATATCTGATATACCGCCCCAGTTGGATAGCATTTAAAATATGTAGTTAATACTCAAAAGTTCGCTTCTTGAGTCTTTCGTTCATTTTATTTTTTAACTTTTTTATTTTGTTTAAATTTTTTATTAACTTTGAACATTTTTTTATTAAATTAAATTTAAATTTTTTTATTTAATTTCATATTATTTTATTTTATTTTATTTTATTTTATTTTATTTTATTTTATTTTATTTTATTTTATTTTATTTTATTTTATTTTATTTTATTTTATTTTATTTTATTTTATTTTATTTTATTTTATTTTATTTTATTTTATTTTATTTTATTTTATTTTATTTTATTTTATTTTATTTTATTTTATTTTATTTTATTTTATTTTATTTTATTTTATTTTATTTTATTTTATTTTATTTTATTTTATTTTATTTTATTTTATTTTATTTTATTTTATTTTATTTTATTTTATTTTATTTTATGTTATTTTATTTTATTTTATTTTAATTCATTTTATTTTACTTTATTTTTTATTAAATTTTTTTATTTTTATTTTTTTTTATTTTGCTTTATTTTATTTTATTTTATTTTATTTTATCTTATTTTATTTTATTTTATTTTATTTTATTTTATTTTATTTTATTTTATTTTATTTTATTTTATTTTATTTTATTTTATTTTATTTTATTTTATTTAATTTTATTTTATTTTATTTTATTTTATTTTATTTTATTTTATTTTATTTTATTTTATTTTATTTTATTTTATTTTATTTTACTTTATTTTTTATTAAATTTTTTTTTTTTATTTATTTTATTTTGCTTTATTTTATTTTATTTTATTTTTTCATTTTATTTTTTTTTAGTAGTTATAACACTTTTTATTTAAAACTCTTCCGGCTCATATATAAAAGAAATCTAAGTACCCTGTTATCAATCACACGTAACTTACTACGGTACTTATTTTATGGCAAAGTGAGCTAGACTTAAAAAAGTCTTTAAAAATGTCTTCAGCGCTTGTCTCTGTCTCTAGGCGGTGGTAACCTATTTTCTAATGAATTTATCAATCACTCTTGACAGTTTACCACTCAGCATGGCGATAATTCTTTTCAAATTAGCTGGGAATTTTGTTATGCAAGTTTGTGTGTATGCTGAGCAGAGAAGGTGACACGGTGTTGAATACTAAAAAAAATGTCACACGTAGATGTGAATATGTA
This sequence comes from Campiglossa producta, assembly GCA_964058755.1. Classification (NCBI taxonomy): domain Eukaryota; kingdom Metazoa; phylum Arthropoda; class Insecta; order Diptera; family Tephritidae; genus Campiglossa; species Campiglossa producta. The sequence goes on along the minus strand of CAXKVI010000001.1, from coordinate 14,861,321 downwards.
TGTGAGTAAAAGAAAAATTAAGACGTGTAAAACGTGAACCTAAAAAACTACAATAAGTAAACAAAAGATTGAAAAAAAAAAAAACTAGCGCATTGTGGCACGCATAGACAAGACTAAGTATTTGTTGGAGGATTGTTAGACGCGGCGTGTTTTGGATGTTTTATTTCTACAGCTTTTTCTAAAATACTTTTTTCTAAATTCAACTCTGGTTAAACTTATACAAATATATAAGAGGTATGTAACTATTCACAGCGCATACTATTTACCAACAATGATTATAAATTCCATCACCATTTACATCTTAAAGCCAAATATCATAATAGAAAATCGTTTGAAAGATATTACAAAGCTTTTAAAACTAAGAAGAAAACAATATCAAAAAAAGACACAGATTTGAACAGACATTGATTTAAAAATGTCATGCTGTCATTTGCCGCCGCCATCAATTGGTGGTATCGACGATTAAAATTGAAATGGATGACACCAGTCGCACACTCATAGCATTCCAACTATGCAACAGTGAAGCAACAAATGACAACTAACAGTTCAGTCGTGTTCTGAACCAATAAATAACTTTGCTTTTACCAATAAGCAACAAAGATGCTGCAAGTAGTATGTATGACACGCGCGAACGCTTATATTGAACGCTGAATTGGTACAACGGTGCTTCGGTGCTTTTGGTTGACATGAAACAATGTGTTCTATTGCACCGTTGAGAATTAATGATGGTTTGCAATGGCAAAGTTTGCCATGGAATATTGATGGCGGCGGCCTTACAGTGCTGATTTTATATTGTTAAAGTGCAGCGGGCACTTTGTGCCTTATTTTCTATGTATTTTTTGCTGATATATTATTTTTTTTTTTTTTTTTTTTTTTTTGTAATTTTCGTTTAGTGACAACTTATGATTTATGGTCCTTCCCGTGATGCCAACGGCGAGTATAGAAGGAAATTTAACGATGAGCTGTACGAGCTCTACGCAGATCTGACCATAGTCCAGCGAATTAAAGCCCAAAGACTCCGCTGGCTGGGCCATGTTATGCGAATGGACAAAGAAGCTCCAGCACAGAAGGTTTTCCTATCGTCGCCTGAATTCGGCAGCAGAGGAAGGGGGAGGCCTCGACTGAGATGGAAACAACAGGTGGAGGATGACTTGAACTCCCTTGGGGTTTCCAATTGGCGTCCGTTATCGCTAAAAAGGAATGACTGGCGTGCTTTGATACGAAACGGCCAAAATCGCTTAGGCGGTTAAGCGCCAATAAATGATGATGATGATGACAACTTATGACATTTTAAGGTCACGTGTTTAACTTATTGTATGTGTCATACACTTGACTCTTTGTCTACATATGGCGATATTAAGTGACAGCATGTCAATGACAGCATTTGCGGAAATATTATTGATTTGCAGATAGTCAGTAAAGTTTGTTGGAAAACTTTGGTATTTAGTCAATTATTATTTTTTGGCGATATTTTTAGGAATGTATTTTTAAAATCAAAGTGCTTTTATTTAAACGCATACCCTCTAATTTTGACCATTATGCATCAAAAATTATCTTGACACAGTTTATGCAATTCGGACAGTCTATATCCGTTGTACCGCCCCAGGTGAATAGCATTTTAAATAGTTAATACTCAAAAGTTCGTTTCTTAAGTCTTTCTCTCACCTTGGTTGTCATTTTATTTTTTTTTTTTTTATTATTTTTTTTATTGTTTTTTTAATTTAAATTTTTTATTTAATAAAATTTATCTTATATCATTCTTTATTTAATTTATTTAATTAATTTATTTTATATTCTTTTATATTATTTATTTTTATTTTACCAAATGAAGCTGAAATATACTGTTATCAATCACAGACAACTCACTAATTTTAACATGAAAAAATTATTTCTCAAAAGTTCGTTTCTTGAGTCTTTCGTTCAGTACGATTATTTTTATTATATTTTATTTTTTTTTATCGAATTTTTCTTTATTTTATTTTATTTTATTTTATTTTATTTTTATTTTATTTTTTATTTACTTTTTATTTATACATCAAAAACTATCTTGACAAAGTTTATGCAATTCGCACCACAGCAACCCGTGCCGACTTGCAGATAATGTGATTAGTAAAATCATTTTGCATTCCACTGCGTTTTGCTAATTAAATGATAAATGTCCTCGTGCTATTTATATTGTTGTGTCCTTACCGTTTATATAAAAATGTTAAGGATTAATGCAAAATATGGGTAAGATGTTGATTTTACAATATGTGTATCAAATGAAAGGTTTTAGTGCGAGCCTGAAAGTAGCGCAAGTTTTATTTCGATATCAAAATCCGTTTCGGAGATATCAACCACTCACTTCAGAAACTAAATGTTACTCATACGCCGTGTATGCCCTATAAAAAGTGCACTATAATTCCAGATATGCACAATTGTTATTGCTGGAAAACATATTGTTACTCAATCTACTAAATTACTTTTAAAATTCCATTTTCCTTTTCTCGTAAATAAAGTTTTTCAATATTCTTGCAAAGAATCCTCTTGTCCTTATAAAAATTCAAAGGTAGATATTTGTTGCACAGTCTTTTAAATATGGGTAAAATATTAAAATTATGTAATTTTCGAAGCATTAATGGCCTTTTTGTTTAAGCTGCTAGCAAAAACTTTAACTTAACATCGGCACGGGTTGCCGTCGGTCTAGTACGATATAGAAGGTATGCATATCAAATTTCAAACCTTAATTTTTTGCCATACATTTTTAGGACGCTCTACAAGTTTATGTACATGGTTTTTCTTGACAGCAAAGTAAATTCCTTACCTTGAGAGTAGTTTTATTTTTAAAAGCAATTTTTTTCGATCAACACCTGCAAAGAAAAAAGTAAAGTTGCAATTATTTGGTTCGAATGAGAAAATTAAATGTAGTTTGTAAAAAAAAAAACAATAAAAATATTATGTTGTGATGATAATAAAAATTGGGTTCACATAAATTCGTAAAAAGATATGTTATGTATTAGATGCTGTAATTGTTTGCTTTCCTTTATATTGATAGGAAACGTGATTTGCTTTTCTGGAAAATAATTTTATTTTGTAGGAAATAACTTTTAGCATAAATTCATTTGAAATATTTTTTTACTATTTGTACTAGGTACATATTTTAGACTTAAGAACTTTTCACAACATTAAACACATAACAATTTTATCCCGAAAAATATTTCAAAATGTGTAACAAAAATTTTAACAAAGTTAGGTAAAATGTATTAAACTGAAACGAGGCACACGTTTTATGTGACATTCTCATGCGTCCCACTTTCAATCAAAGTCTTAAACATTTAACTTACTTTTTTTGGTCGCACAGAATATATTAAGCGGCTATTTTCTATTTTAAAACCATCCACAATGTCATTTTCCACTTCCACTTTTTTATTTTTATAATTTGTTTTGATTTTTCTGCTGCATTCCGCCTTTGTTATCACAGTCCCACTTTAATTTAACAATAGCATTTTTAACTTTTTTCTTTGGCTTTAACTGAACTCTTCTGTTGGCGTTACTCAGCGTGGCCCTCCTGAGACCAGACAAACAAAAAACAAAAAATAAAACAGAATAGCGATTGAGCTTGTCATGATTCCCAGCGGTGTCACCTCTATTGCAATAGGCAAAACAAATATATATAAATAAATCTGAGCTAAACAAAGTCGGCCAGCAGTGCAATTGCAACGGCGTTTTCCTCAACAGGTGACATTGAAACAATTTATTTAACTTTACTTAGTAATTTTTGTTAGAGCAAAGTCAAGCTTTTCTTTTCTCGGGTATACAATTTTTTCTGCTATTTTTCTTCTTCCATACAAATCAGTCCAATAATGCTGTAAAGCAACGCAAGTAAAAAATTTTAACAAAAAAAAACTACGGAACGACAACTTGCCCTGTTTCGAACCGTTTTTAGTTTAGACGCTGGCAATTCTTTCAACTTCATGCTGCTTTAAAGTATATTTTTCTTATTTTTGTCTGTTTTAATGTTTTTTTTTTGTATTGACATTTTGTATAGCAAGCGTTTGTTGTTCTTGCTGTTTATAGTTAGTTTTTGTTTTCTAGTTATGTTAGTCTGTGCTGTGTGTTGCTGTAGTTTTTTGCCACAATTTGTAAAATTGCTTTTTAAGTGACATTATTAGGTTCAACCGCAAAAAGACACAGCACTGAAATGAAGCTGCGCCTGCGCTGTGCTTACGAAGCTGCTGTGTTAGTGCAAGTAGTTGGGAGTTTTTTTTTTTTTCATTAGTCTTTACATCTAAAAGGCCTTTTATAGGTATATATCTACGCCTGGTTGCAATGGTGGCAAATATATTGAGAACAATTTTAAAAAATATTCTACCCTCTTACTAATTTTACCATGGCAACAAAAACTGTTATTCGAGGTTGTTCTTTGTTTTGTTTTATTTAATATTATTTAATTCTAATTTTTTAATTTAATTTAATTTTTATCTTTGCATAATTTTATTGTTAATACTCCAAAGTTCGTTTCTTGAGTCTTCCGTTTAGTAAGGTAAACATTTTAATTTATTTTATTTTATTTTATTTTATTTTATTTTATTTTATTTTATTTTATTTTATTTTATTTTATTTTATTTTATTTTTTTTTATTTTCTTTTATTTAATTTAATTTTATTTTATTTAATTTTATTTTATTTTATTTCATTTTATTTTATTTTATTTTATTTTTTATTTTTTTATTTATTTTTTTATTTTTTTTTTATTTTATTTTTTTGTTTTAATTTTTTTATTTTTTTTTTTATTTTGTTTTATTTTATTTTATTTTATTTTATTTCATTTTATTTTATTTTATTTTATTTTATTTTATTTTATTTTATTTTATTTTATTTTATTTTATTTTATTTTATTTTATTTTATTTTATTTTATTTTATTTTATTTTATTTTATTTTATTTTATTTTATTTTATTTTATTTTATTTTATTTTATTTTATTTTATTTTATTTTATTTTATTTTATTTTATTTTATTTTATTTTATTTTATTTTATTTTATTTTATTTTATTTTATTTTATTTTATTTTATTTTATTTTATTTTATTTTATTTTATTTTATTTTATTTTATTTTATTTTATTTTATTTTATTTTATTTTATTTTATTTTATTTTATTTTATTTTATTTTATTTTATTTTATTTTATTTTATTTTATTTTATTTTATTTTATTTTTTTTTGTTTTATTTTTTTTATCTTTTTTATTTTAGTTTATTTTGTTTTATTTTATTTTATTTTATTTTATTTTATTTTATTTTATTTTATTTTATTTTATTTTATTTTATTTTATTTTATTTTATTTTATTTTATTTTATTTTATTTTATTTTATTTTATTTTATTTTATTTTATTTTATTTTATTTTATTTTATTTTATTTTATTTTATTTTATTTTATTTTATTTTATTTTATTTTATTTTATTTTATTTTATTTTATTTTATTTTATTTTATTTTATTTTATTTTATTTTATTTTATTTTATTTTATTTTATTTTATTTTATTTTATTTTATTTTATTTTATTTTATTTTATTTTATTTTATTTTATTTTATTTTATTTTATTTTATTTTATTTTATTTTATTTTATTTTATTTTATTTTATTTTATTTTATTTTATTTTATTTTATTTTATTTTATTTTATTTTATTTTATTTTATTTTATTTTATTTTATTTTATTTTATTTTATTTTATTTTATTTTATTTTATTTTATTTTATTTTATTTTATTTTATTTTATTTTATTTTTTTTGTTTTATTTTATTTTATTTTATTTTATTTTATTTTATTTTATTTTATTTTATTTTATTTTATTTTATTTTATTTTATTTTATTTTATTTTATTTTATTTTATTTTATTTTATTTTATTTTATTTTATTTTATTTTATTTTATTTTATTTTATTTTATTTTATTTTATTTTATTTTATTTTATTTTATCTTATTTTATTTTATTTTATTTTATTTTGTTTTATTCAACTTTAATTTATTTTTTTTAAACTTCTTATTTTGTTATATTTTATTTTATTTAATTTTTAATTTTTTATTTGATTTTATTTAATTTAATTTTGTTATATTTTATAAGCTTTCTTCTAGCCATTACTGTACGTCTATACGTAGTCATAATAGATTTGACATTGCAGCAATGTCTCTGCTTTACAGCTATCTAGCGAAAGTTGACCCAGTGCACAATGTTGAGGAAGCAAAGCAAGTCAGCAAGCAAGACAAAAAGTAGACAGACTAACTTTTTTGTTAATGGCTATACCGCGAATTTTTGCATATTTGCAAGTGGAGCTTTTCTATTGCTGTGTTGTACTAAGGTGCGCTTCGTGAGTTTAAGTAAGAGTACACATTGTTTAGCACATAAAAGTACAACATAAATGGTTAATTGTTAGTTAGCTTGTAAATTGGCTTTTTAAGTTTTTGTTGCTGTCAAAGACAGAAAAAATTGAAGAATTTATAACAGAGGCAACAAGTCAAGTAAGATAACAAAGTTCTGCCGCAAATGTGTGACAAGTGCTGAGCTGCATCGACACAAGAAATATTTTCAAGCCACCTTATTAGGCAGCAATTTGTGCCGCACACACAGAAAAGTTCACACACACATACGCACACAATGTTGCATATTAAGGTGTTAGGACTTTTATTTCTAAATTTTATTTTTTAAGAAAGTAATGTTAGTTCCTAATTTATGTGCGACCACACCACCAACAACCTGTTTAAGCATTCGCACAAGTGGCACATTTTTTCTTCGTTTGGCTTATTGTCATGCGCATTTTTCGTACTTTTGCTTATTTATTTTTATTGCGTTTTCAAGCTCGTCAACTAGTGGCATGCCACGATTTTAGTGGCAACAAATCGTTTTATTTCTATGTCGCCTAAGTAGTTTCGTCTATGTGTGCTTATGCATTTTTCATGGATTGCGTGCCAACTTGACCAAATGTGTCACCTCTAGCCATATGTCACAAGCCACTCACTTTCTTACTCTGTAAAGTATGTATGTAGGTATATCCGTAAATGTATATGTGTGCTTTAGGTGGTATACAACAATGCACTTTACTCGTTGACCATGTCGATTTCGTGTTGCATGTTTGTCACTTTCATTCACGATAATGTGGTATATTTTGTAAAATTTCTTTAACTTTCATTTAGTCAGGTGCATAGAGGAAGAGAATATAAAGTAATTCTGCATACAATGGAAATGGCTACAGAAAAGTCATCTTTTGGCTAAATTAACTGTAATTAAGTAATACAACAAAATAAAATAAAAAAATAAAATAAAATAAAACAAAAAAAATATAAAAAAATAAAATAAAATAAAATAAAATAAAATAAAATAAAATAAAATAAAATAAAATAAAATAAAATAAAATAAAATAAAATAAAATAAAATAAAATAAAATAAAATAAAATAAAATAAAATAAAATAAAATAAAATAAAATAAACTAAAATTAAATTAAATTAAATTAAATTAAATTAAATTAAATTAAATTAAATTAAATTAAATAAAAATAAAAAATTAAATTAAATAAAAAAAATTAAAAATATATTAAAATAAAATTAAATAAAATAAAATAAATTTAAATAAAATCAAATAGCGTAAAATACAATAAAATGAGTTAAAATGAAATAAAATGATATAATATAAAAAACTAAAAAAAATAAAATAAAATAAAATAGAATAAAATGGAATAAAATAAAATAAAATAAAATAAAATAAGATAAAATAAAATAAAATAAAATTAAATTAAATTAAATTAAATTAAATTAAATTAAATTAAATTAAACTAAATTAAATTAAATTAAATAAAAATAAAAAATTAAATTAAATAAAAAAATTAAAAATATATTAAAATAAAATTAAATAAAATAAAATAAATTTAAATAAAATCAAATAGCGTAAAATACAATAAAATGAGTTAAAATGAAATAAAATGAAATAATATAAAAAACTAAAAAAAAATAAAATAAAATAAAATAGAATAAAATGGAATAAAATAAAATAAAATAAAATGAAATAAAATAAAATAAAATAAAATAAAATAAAATAAAATAAAATAAAACAAAATAAAATAAAATAAAATAAAATAAAATAAAATAAAATAAAATAAAATAAAATAAAATAAAATAAAATAAAATAAAATAAAATAAAATAAAATAAAATAAAATAAAATAAAATAAAATAAAATAAAATAAAATAAAATAAAATAAAATAAAATAAAATAAAATAAAATAAAATAAAATAAAATAAAATAAAATAAAATAAAATAAAATAAAATAAAATAAAATAAAATAAAATAAAATAAAATAAAATAAAATAAAATAAAATAAAATAAAATAAAATAAAATAAAATAAAATAAAATAAAATAAAATAAAATAAAATAAAATAAAATAAAATAAAATAAAATAAAATAAAATAAAATAAAATAAAATAAAATAAAATAAAATAAAATAAAATAAAATAAAATAAAATAAAATAAAATAAAATAAAATAAAATAAAGCAAAATAAACTAAAATAAAATAAAATAAGCTAAATAAAAATGAAATAAAATAAAATAAAATAAATTGTGTTATAGAGGCCCGCGAAATCACTTAATAAATCGAGTTATTCATTTAAGTCATTTATCTAAAATTTATACAATAATGTCCCAATTCCCATCTCAAAAGTTGTTAAATATATTAACAAGACATATATACTTACATTTTTATATATTTGCATTAATTTGCCATCATTAATAGCTTTCTAATACAAAGCTAAATGGCAAATGCTACAACCAAACAAACTAACAAATACCCAATACAATCACAATGCCTTATCGAGTAGTTCATATCGCCTGAATGCTTTCGCGCAACCCCAATGCCAAAGATCCTTTTATGCATTTTTATCCCCATAAAGATATTTAACATTATACCAACAACCGATCTCACACCCCCTCCTCCTCCTCGTTCGTTGGCTCATTGCATTATGCATGCAATGCATTGAATTCAATATTAATTATTAGCACGAAAACAAATACGGTGGCTGGTTCGCTGCTATATCTTAAGTTTTTCGCAGTTTCAATAAGCCTGTAAATATCTATTTGTAAGCGCCAATAGCTATGGTAATATGCACGACGACAGCAGAAAGCAACAGCAACAATATCACAAGTCACCTTTCGATTTTTATCAGTTGCCATCTGGCCGCAATCACATCGTCGCTAAACAATGACAACCTCAGGAAATTTCACTGCGCTCGCTTCGATATTTAATTTTCCGCTTTTCTGTTAAAACGATGACTCGGTCAATGGGGCCATTCAAAGATTCACTTTTAATGCAATGCGAATACCTGAACAGGCAGAAAGATAACGCAAATAAAAACAGACAAAAAATCGGCGTGTTAAAGTAAGGAAACGTCAATGAGTGAAAAGGGGCGGAAAACAAATGGAAAAATTTTAAAAGAAGCGAAGAATTTGTAAGTTTGCATGTACGTATATTGCAAAAAAGCTGCATTCGTTACCGCTGTACTATGGGGTATTTTGATAAAATGTGTCACAGAATCGATAGAAAAGTGTTTAAAAACCAAAGGACGTGTGGCACTCGGAGACTGCCGTGGTAAAGCTATTGCATATCACTTTTTATCAACTTAAGCAATTATAATATTTATGAAAACTCAATGAGCATATTTATGACTTTAGAGCAGTACAGCCTTAACCTGTTAACAGTATAGCCTATACAGCTCCAATTTTATGTAATCGGCCTGCTGCTAATATCAGTACAACGTCACACTGTTAGTAGTATAGCCTAAATGTAGGCAACGCTTACAGATCCAATTTTAATGTAATGTAATGTACAGCTACAATTTTATGTAATCGGCCTGTTGCTAACATTATTACAACGTCATACGCCTAAATGTAGGCAACGCTTATATTTATTTTTGTCAAGTTATGTTGCAAACGCCGAACCTTTTAACATTGAAAAAAGTCCGTTACGAACTTTTTTAACATTAACATATTTTTCATTTCACTCCCACTGCCAAGGCCCGCGATAAAATCTATGCAATAGCTTAAAAATTGTTGAAATTAATTTCTTAGGCGGCGATGCAAAGTTCTTATGGAGAGTGAAATTTGAATAATAAAATAGTGGCAACGGACTTGAATATTTTATTCATATTTATCTCGGGAACGGCTGAAGCGATTTGGATCAAATTTGGCATTTAGACAGTATGCTTCGTTCTTAGACTTTCTACTTGGGTATTGTCACTTTGGGCAGTTGACAGGGTTACCACCTATCTCAACTTGTTTTGCAACAAAGTAAAGGTATCTTCGGCCATATTCGGACCAAGAGATTTTCAGACAGGGTCCTACGGCTGCCACCTAGGGTCCATATTATGTATTCCTTCGTATATTGACCAATATCTTGGGTGCTGTTGACGCATTTTGTATCAAATTTGGCCATATACCAACGAAAATATTTTAAGGCAGGGTTGCCACCCAACCCCAGTTTATTTGTTCCATCGTATATCGACCAATGTCCCGGGAAATGATGAAGCAATTTGTATCAAATTTGGCAAATAGATGTTATGCTTCGTTCTAAGACTTTCTAACAGGGTGTTTCCACTTAAGGCGGTTTGCAGGGTTGCCACTCATCTCAATTTTTTTTATAATCTTTAGCAAGATATGTCAATATGGGTATCAAATGAAAGATTTTCTTCCACCGTATTCCAACTGAGATATTTTTAGGCAAGGTTGCCACCTAACCCATTTTAGTTACTCATTCGTATATGGAACAATATTCCGAGAAGTGATGAAGCGATTTGTATCAACTTCGGCGTATATGTAGTATGCTATATGGCTTTATCCAGTTTTTCCGGTCTACAGGGTTGCCACCTGTCCCAAATAGGTTTTAAATATTGAGAAAAATATGTAAATCTTAATATCAAATGAAAGCTATTTTTGCCCATATACCAACGAAGATATTTTCAGGTAGGGTTGTCACCTAGGGTTGCCACCTAACCATAATTTATTTATTCCTTCTTTGGTATATCGAACAAAATCTCGGGAACCCGTTGACCTTGGAGCAGTTTTCTGGGTGGACACCTATCTAAATTATTTGTGACAACTTTTTTCGAAACCGCCCATAGTGCGCTGGCAAGCTAAAAACATCAATTTAATTAAAAAGTCCAATAATGCGCCTAAAGCAACGATTATAACAATAACAACAACCAATCAATGCTTAGCAGCAGCACAAAAAATATTATTTGGTATTCGATATGTGTGAATGTCTGCTTGTACATAACTTAACGGTAAGTCGTGACAACATTAACAAGCAAGCGGCAAGCAAATATTGCCACAACAACAACAACAACAAGCATTACTAACGCCGCTCAATCGAGCAGTGTTTTTCAGCGCGGCTTCTCCCTAGCAGCATTCGCGAAAATATCCAAAAATTTCAAATTTTTCATAGATGACACCAAAAATAGAATGTCAGAGGCAAGTTGTAAAATGTTGCACTGCATTACAGCGTCGGGCGGTTTTAAGTGAGCTCTAATCACATCTTTGATGGTGCTGCTGACGCTGTCATTCTGCTTCATTTTCGTTGTGATGTTGATGGTGTGGTTGATAATAATATACAGTTGAGATGCGGCAATTGAGACACGCTAGCACTCAAACATTTGTTGATTTGTGCTACAATTCGGTTATACACTTGTTTGAGACTTTAAAGTTGTGTAAGGTATCAACAATGGCAACAACAAAAATGTCGAAAAAAACACTTGACTAATAAGTGCTAATCGACAACACAACTTTCGATCTTTTAACATCATCGCACTCAATTTCAGGTTTGTGTGTGCAGTCTTTTGTTCTTTGAAGTAACTTCGGAAATTTGTTTTCCCTCTTAGTTGAATAAAACAATTATTTCTACTTTATTCTTCAAAAAATAAGGAGAAATGGTAGAGTTTGTTTGAAAGTAAACATTATTAAAAACCAGTTCAATTTAAAAATGAGATGACCTCTAACACGATCAGCAAACCGATACTTCACTTAGATGAAAAAATTATAAACAAAAAAAGTTTAAATAGAACACCTTGTGATGTAGAAAAATCCCTGTGTTAAGCTGGCCACGGCTGTTCCCATTGTTGATATCATTCGCGACGTCTGTGAACTTGTTCGCCCACACTTCCTAATGTTGTGAAAAAAAAACTGTTTTTAGACCAAGAATCACCTTGACTACTTCAAAAGTGAAAAGAAATGTGAAATCAATCAACAATCAGCACAGAAGAGATACAAATAAAAATGCAGGGCATACGTGCCTACGCGACACTTTATTTTATTTGAACTCAATTTGTGTTAAGTATACAAAAATAAAAAATTAATACATTTTTGCAAAGAAAGTGCCATAAATGTAGGTGAATTTTTTAAAGCAAGGCAAATATGTCAATTGAATTCAAAATGCCAGCCAACTTAAAATAGAAAAATAAATAAGTTTGCGTTGACGAAGATAGAAAAAAAAGCAAGTAAGGAAAGGCTGTCGACGGATGTGGTGGAGGGTTGGAACAGAGAGACATAGGGGTTAGAAGAGTAGGTTCAATTGAACAGTTAAAGAGATGTAGAGTGTCATGGGGGGACATACCAAATGCAGGGCATGTGTTTGAAATGCTGTCATTTAGTCTGGAAAAGTAAGAGTTACAGTATCCAGACCGAAGCTGTGCCATAGTGAATCTAGTATGGTAAGGTGCATTATTCTTCAGCAGTATCGGGTGGAAGACGGCTTAAAATGGGGTTCACAGGCCGAGATCTGACAAAGGTATCAACCGACTCAGTGTGGATGTTGGTTAGAACCCGCTTATAATTCCGCAGATCAAACGGCAAGGTAATATGATGCCGGATCCCGTCATAATGCTTACGG
>CAXKVI010000001.1:14838422-14843422 GCA_964058755.1 Campiglossa producta | reverse complement strand
GTGCAGTTGAACTCACAGTTACCACCTGCCAGCCGCCAATGACTCTTCTTTTTGATTTGGCTGGAAATGCTTAACGCAGCGCTTTCATGTTGGACTGTCATGCGATTAGTTGATTAGTGTTGTCAGATGCTATAGGCATACATCGACAGTTAGAAAAATGTTGGACCGAAAAAATGTAAAAAAAAAAACCAAACACATTTTATTTTATTATTCGCATCGAATTGCAGCTAAATGACCCGCAATTTATGCCGCACAAATGCGTTGTTGTGGCAACGCCTACTCGCTAATAGAAAAACATTTTGGGCGGCTCTTTCAAATAGATTTGCATTTCTTTGGCTTATTCACCTTATCAATGGTAGAATCAGCGAAAGCAATAAATAAGATTAATGATAGTAAATAAAAGATATGAACAGTGTAAACAGCTGCAGTAACTTGTGAAATATGGTACTTGAGAAAACTATTATTGAAAAAAACTTAATAAAAATAGAATATTAATTAAATATTATTTTTAGAAAGGTAAAAAATATAAGAAAAGTACTTACATGCATATTGCTTTTATCAAATGGAAAATGAAAGTGGGAGAAGTTTGTAACAATGAATGGAATACAGCACTTCGTGAATATCACAGGGAGCCTTACATGTGGAGATATTGAAATTGAAACGGAGAACTTAGAAATTTTTGTGAGCAAATATGAGTAGTAACAGCCAAAGTCCTAGATTGTTAGTTCAAATCAAGTCAGACTGAATTATATAAACTTTTTTTTAAGTTAACTTCTTAGGCGGCGATGCAAAATTTTCATGGTGAGTAAAGCTTGAATGAAAAAATAGTGGCAACACTGTTCGGACTTGAGGCAACGAATAGTGGCAACGGACTTGAATAGTTTATACATCAATATCTCAGGAACTGCTGAAGCGATTTGGAACAAATTTGACATACAGTTAGATGCTTCAGTCTAAAACGGTTTACTTGCGTCTGGCCACATTGGGCAGTTTAAAGGGTTGCCACCTATTATCAAGATATGCCAATATGGGCATTTTTTTCTTCGGCATTGCCATTTAGGGAGTTTATAGGGTTGCCACCTATCTCGTTATTTTATACAGAGCCAGTTATGCCAATCAAAAGAAATCTATTTCCTGCCGTATTCTAACGAGGATATTTTCAGACACGTTTGCCGCCTAAACCCATTTATTTATTCCTTGGTATATCTCGGGCACTGATAAAGCGATTTGGCTCAAATTTTGCTCGATTCTAAGACTCTTTGCTGGGGTGGTGCCACTTCGGGCGGTTTACTAGGTTGCCACTTGTCCGAATTTGTTTTAAACGTTGAGCAGAATATGCCAATGTGGGTATCACATGAAAAATATTTTCGTCTCATCAGGTTAGAGAACCAAAAAGAAATAAAATAAAATAAAATAAAATAAAATAAAAAAAAAAAAATAAAATAAAATAAAATAAAATAAAATAAAATAAAATAAAATAAAATAAAATAAAATAAAATAAAATAAAATAAAATAAAATAAAATAAAATAAAATAAAATAAAATAAAATAAAATAAAATAAAATAAAATAAAATAAAATAAAATAAAATAAAATAAAATAAAAAAATAAAATAAAATAAAATAAAATAAAATAAAATAAAATAAAATAAAATAAAATAAAATAAAATAAAATAAAATAAAATAAAATAAAATAAAATAAAATAAAATAAAATAAAATAAAATAAAATAAAATAAAATAAAATAAAATAAAATAAAATAAAATAAAATAAAATAAAATAAAATAAAATAAAATAAAATAAAATAAAATAAAATAAAAAAAAATAAAATAAAATAAAATAAAATAAAATAAAATAAAATAAAATAAAATAAAATAAAATAAAATAAAATAAAATAAAATAAAATAAAATAAAATAAAATAAAATAAAATAAAATAAAATAAAATAAAATAAAATAAAATAAATTAAGCTAAATTAGATAACATAAAATAAAATGAAATAAAACAAGTAAGGAAGTCTAAGTTCGGGTGAAACCGAACATTACATACCCAGCTGTGCACATAAAGTGGGCGTGATCGTTCACCGATTTTTCTTATTTTCTGTGGTAGTACTCTACATAAACATAACATGCCCGGTACCTAGTTTCGTAAATCTATCTCACACCGTTCTGAAGTTGTTAGCAGTCGAATTTAAAAATTGCTTGACTCATAAGTGGGCGGTGCCCACTTTCCAAAATTTTGAAAAAATTATGTAAAGAATATGAAAGTTGATGTATGTACCAAATTATATTATTATAGCGAAATCAGTTAATTAGATATGGACTTTTCAATATTTCCACCTCCTTTCAATATAACTTTTATGAAAAAGTAGGCGTGGTCGCGAAGCGATTTCGTTTATTTTCTATAGCTCAATTTACCACAACAATAGTATGTCCTCTACCAAATTTCGTTATACTAGCATAAACTGTTCTGAAGTTATTAAGAGTAAAATTTTAAAATTTCTTCAAATATACGTGGGCGTTACCACGCCCCCTTTTCAAAAATTTTTATAAAATCGGCCTTAGAAAATCTAAATCAATACATATTGCAAATTTTATCATTGTAGCTGCTTCTAATATTGAATTAACCCATTTTATACGTTTTTCGAAATTTTCGATATCGAAAAAGGGGCGTGGTTATGGTCCGATTTTACCCATTTTCAATAGCAATCTATTCTGAACCCAAATAAGTACGCATGCCAAATTTGGTGAAGATATCTCATTATTTGCTCAAGTTATCGTGTTAACGGACAGACGGACGGACGGACGGACGGACGTTCAGACGGACGGACATGGCTCAATCAAATTTTTTTTCGATCCTGATCATATTGATATATGGAAGTCTATATCTATCTCGATTCCTTTATACCTGTACAACCAACCGTTATCCTAACAAAGTTATAATACCCTGTGTACAAGTACAGCTGGGTATAAAAAAATAATAATAAATAAAACTAAATTAAATAAAGTAAAAGTTAAAGTTACGAAAATTTTCCCATTCGTACTTTCAAGTAAATTTCTTGATGTGTTCAGCATCAAATAATTTGGAAAGAAAATCTGATGACCCTAGGAATACTTTCAGCTCGTCTTAACAAGAAAATCTAATGTTATATATTGTAACTTTTTGTTATAATTTTACTTTTCCCCATCTATTTTGCATCTTTAAAAGATTCTCACAAAAATGTGCAATAATTTTCCGCATTCTCTTTAATTATAATCGACACTTTCCACTCAAACAAAGCAAAGCGCCAATCTTACAACATGTCCTTGCCACTCACATTGCTGTCAGCTGAGGCAGTTAAAAGTGAAATTCCACAAAAGTGTGCCACTTTGTTGCAATTGCAACTACAAAGAAGAAGAGAAAAAACCAAAAAGAAAAACAAAAAATCGAAAAACTAATAAGAGATGCTTTCCTCGCTAGGTCAAAACCAAAAAAACTTTTAGAAAAACTACAAGTTCACAGGCTCATTGATGGCTGCTGTTTGGGTGCCTGCAGTATTTTGGCATTACATTTGCATAAGTTTAGCCAAAAGCGATGGTAATGATTGCGATTGCCTGTCACTAGCGTTAGCTCAAGAATTTCGAAAAATAAAAGTAAAAAAAAAATCTCATTGAATATTGCAAAAATCGAATTTGAAGAAGAAAGTTTTATATTTCACTGATATTTGTTGCTTCGATTGGCGCGCAGTGGGTGAACACAAATATAAAGGGGGCAGCGCACAAAGCAAAGTATCTGCTTACTTACAAACTGAACACAACCAAAATTGCAACAATGACAAGGTGAGTGACTTGCTTGTGTGTGTGTGTGTGTGTGTGTGTGAGCAACTAAACTGTTGTAGCGGCGTTGTGTTTGGCAGTTTAATCGCGCTGCCCGCTGAGGCATTGAAAGTGAATCTCGACCAAATTCGGTGTTTGTGCAGACTCGCTTAACACGCTGTGAAATTACAAAATCCGTAGAAATTATAGAAGAAAATTTGGCAACATATGTACATGCATACATCGGCCATGTGTTTACATACGCCACATGCTAGAGCGCACAATCAGTGTGATTGCGCGCTGAACGTAAGACTTAAGCAACAAACTTGGTTACTTTCTTTCTGTCGGTCATTTGTATATTCCCAGAAAATCGTCTGCAATTTCGTTTTCAAATTCATTTTCATTCCACTCAATGCGCTTTTCTTTGCTTTTTGATAAATTTGTTATTTTTTATAATTTTTTTTTTTTTTGTGGCTTAAATTGTTTTAACCACTTCCCAACGAATTAACGAAACACCATATCATGCGAACACATCGTAGCATCCGTAGACAAACAGTCAGTCAAAATAGTCAAATAGTTAAATAGTCACAACAACAACAACAACAACAGCAAACGTGCCACACGACATAAAACAATGCCAATCAACAGCGCCGGTGGCAATGTGGCAGCAGTGACATGCAGCAGCTAATCAAGCGAGTTACGATGACAGACATGCAGAGACAAAGCCAATAGCAACGCAGAGCAACAGCATTTGCCTAACGAGAAGAAAGCGATAGATAATGGCAACAAGAACAATAAGCAACAACAATCAATACACAATTTTTGCATACATCAACAATAGTCGGAGCAAGCAAGCATCAATGCAGCCATGCAAGTGCTTGTGTCATGTGGCAAGTGGCAAGTGGTGGGCCATCAAGCAATAGACCGAGCGAAGCAGCAACAGCAGCAGTTAGGCACGTAATTGCAAGTAGCTCAAGCAGCAGCAGCAACAGCTTTTTCTAAACAAACACTGCATGCTTTGTATATGCAACACATGTTGCAAGTGCAATGTTGCCACAAATGTGCAGGCGGCAAAATGTGTCGCGCAGGCTGTTTTTACTTGTATATTTGTTTTTTATACGCCGTACTTGCACGTTTATCAATTATTTTCTACTTGCGTCCGGCTAAAGTAAATAAATAGCAACAGTTGTTGTTTGTGTATTTATTTTATT
>CAXKVI010000001.1:14808422-14835922 GCA_964058755.1 Campiglossa producta | reverse complement strand
TATGATCAACATGGTTCAGCTGTCGCAGAAAGTGTTTCTATGCTTCAGTGCTGCAATGTCAGCAATTTACTGTGTTGTTCTCTCCATATGCTGCTACCTTGACTTGCTATTTACTTTTACTGTCTTTGTTGTGGGTTTATCTATTTTTTGTTGTTGCTTTGTACTTGTGTCTAGTTGACAGCACAGTTGCTTGAGTAAATAGTTGCATAAAGTTCAATTTCAGCAATCAGTAGTAAAAGTTGTAGTCACTTTTTTTGTCGTTTTTGAATAATTTAAATAGAGGAATTCGAGATCGAAAGCTGTTGTCTGTTGTAAGAGAAAAAAGGAAAACACGAGAGCTGTTTCATTATCTTACGATCTTTCTAACTCATAGTGCTTCCCAGCATGAAGGAAAGTATGATATTGCTAGTGATAGATGAAAGTCTTCATGTCCGTAGATCAGTCTTTAACCACTAATGTTCTATGATTGGTCTCAAGATTATTTCTGTTTAATTCCTTAAATCACCAGCGCATTTAGATTTTTAATTCAAAACGTAGGTTCAAAACGTAGACTCACTTAGCTATGCTGACCCATTGTGCCAAATTTGAAACATAAATTGAATAATACAATTTTTTAAATGAATCTCAAAAGAGTTTTTACTTACCAAAGTCGACCCTTTCGCAATCTGAAAAGAAGAAAAAAAATGAATTTTTTTGTAAGCATTTAAATATTTTCTAAAGTAATTTTATCAAGCAAAAGAAACTTTAACCCAGGCATAGGCACCTAGTGGGACAATTGTGCAAAAATCTGAGAACCAAATTCAAACAGATTATTGAATCTTGCTTGGCCTCTCGAAAAATGAAATTGTTGCTGCGCTTGTGAGAGCGCAACATTCAAAGAATGTATTTGATTATGCTCAGTTTCTCATTTGCAAGCAACGACTCAACAAATTTACGCAGTTGTTTCGATACTTGCTAGTAAGCGACAGAGCAAAAAGAGATAACATAATTTGTTTGGTGCGATGACCGCTCTTTGTGAGGAGCTTGAGATGCTGGCTGACAGGAATGATGCCCGAAAATTCTATGAAAAGATCCGGCGGATGACGGAAGGTTTTAAGACCGGGGCAAGTTCCTGTAAGGACAATAATGGCGACCTGGTAACCGACGTACAGAGTGTACTTAAATTATGGAGGGAGCACTTCTCCTCACTGCTAAATTGCGAGGGAGACGTCGAACCCGATACCCCAATCCCTGACGATGGAAAAGTCGTCCCACCACCTGACTATGATGAAGTGAGGATAGCTATATCCCGGCTCAAAAACAACAAAGCGCCTGGAAAAGACGGACTACCCGCCGAGCTGTTCAAACACGGACGCGAAGAGCTGGTAAAAAGCATGCATCAGCTCTTATGCAGAATATGGTCAGACGAGCGCATGCCTCCAGAGTGGAATTTAAGTGTGCTCTGCCCAATCCACAAGAAAGGCGATCCCGCTAACCGCACCAACTACCGCGGAATCAGCCTTCTTAATATCGCATATAAGGTTCTTTCTAGCGTATTGTGTGAAAGACTGAAGCCCATCGTAGACAAGCTGATTGGACCTTATCAGTGTGGCTTTAGACCTGGTAAGTCTACCATCGACCAGATTTTCACGATACGCCAAATCCTGGAGAAGACCCATGATAAAAGAATCGACACACACCATCTCTTTGTCGATTTCAAAGCCGCTTTTGACAGCGCAAAAAGGAGTTGCCTGTATGCCGCCATGTCTGAATTTGACTTCCCTGCAAAGCTTATACGACTTTGCCAAATGACGTTGAGCAATACTAACAGCTCCGTCAGAGTCGGGAAGGACCTCTCTGAGCCATTTGAAACCAAACGAGGCTTCAGACAGGGCGACTCCCTTTCGTGCGATTTCTTCAACCTGATGCTGGAGAAGATAATTCGAGCAGCAGAGCTAAACCGCAATGGTACAATCTTTTACAAGAGCGTGCAATTGCTGGCGTATGCCGATGATATTGATATCATTGGCCTTAACAACCGCGCCGTAAGCGCTGCCTTCTCTGGACTGGATAAAGAAGCGAAAAAAGTGGGTCTTGCGGTCAACGAGGACAAGACGAAGTATTTGCTGTCATCAAAGAAAGAATCGGCGCACCTGCGCCTTGGCAGCCACGTCACTGTTGATAGTTACAAATTTGGAACTGTGAGGGACTTCGTCTATTTGGGAACCAGCATTAACACCGAAAATAATATCAGTCTAGAAATCCAACGGAGAATCACTCTTGCGAACAAGTGCTACTTTGGACTGAGTAGGCAATTGAGAAGTAAAGTCCTCTCTCGAAGAACAAAGATCGCGCTCTATAAGTCTCTCATCATACCTGTCCTGATGTATGGCTCAGATTCATGGACAATGTCAAGAGAAGATGAGATGGCCCTTGGAGTATTTGAGAGAAAAGTTCTCCGGAAGATTTATGGTCCTTCCCGTGATGCCGACGGCGAGTATCGAAGGAGATTTAACGATGAGCTGTACGAGCTTTACGCAGATCTGACCATAGTCCAGCGAATTAAAGCCCAAAGGCTCCGCTGGCTGGGTCACGTCATGCGAATGGACAAAGAAGCTCCAGCCCAGAAGGTTTTCCAATCGTCACCCGAATTCGGCAGCAGAGGAAGGGGGAGGCCTCGACTGAGATGGAAACAACAGGTGGAGGATGACTTGAACTCCCTTGGGGTTTCCAATTGGCGTCAGTTATCGCTAAAAAGGAATGACTGGCGTGCTTTGATAGGCGACGGCCAAAATCGCTTAGGCGGTTAAGCGCCAATAAATGATGATGATGATGATGACCGCTCTTTCACTAACTGACATCCGCAAATAGGGACTTGTTTGAATCGCAAGCGAAAAAACCATTCTTCCCAACCCCCGTTAAAAGTGGGTCAGAAATTTTCTTCATTGACATGAGCGCGTAAATTTATTTATAGTACACCCAATAACAAGACACTCAACTTTTGAATTAAGAGCCACTTTGTGTACTTCCATAATCAAAGAGTCTAATGCTACCGTATAACTTAATACCTTTTTCACACTTCAATAATAACAGCGCAAATACCGGTTGCAATATCAACAACGATTGCTTGCCAAATCATAACATTCAGTTGACTCATATTTCCTGCTAATGCAGTTTAAATTGTTTTAATTTCTCACCTCATAGCAAAACCGCATATCATAATTGACAGTAAATAAACGCAAGCCAAACCACAAAGCCGCAATACAAGCAGCCTAACGTGTGATGAGTTGCATTTTACTTATGACATGAAAGTCCATACTTTGTGAGGTGTGATTAATCAGATTTACATATGTACCAATGGTGGATGGAAGATAGTGAAGAGACTTAACTTTCAATTGTAGAAAACTAGTTTGTTAATGAGAGGAAATTAAAGTTTTTATCAAAGGCAGGTTTTAGTAAGTGTGAAGATATCGTCTGAATGATAGATAGACTGGCTTCAAAAATTAAACTAAAAATTTGTGATTAAATAACTTAGATAATAGTACCTGGGTGACCGAGCTTGCTCGGTGCTATCAATTAAGCGCTGACTTTACTTACCCAAAAAGTTTCCAAAATAATCCCAAAATGATCCTAAAATGATCCCAAAACGACCATAAAAACACCCTTAAATGTTCCCAAAATTATTCGATATTGAACCCAAAATGACCCAAAGTGCTCCCAAAATGATCCGAAATGACCCCAAATTTATCTCAAAATGATCCCAAAACGACCATAAAAATACCCGTAAATGTTCCCAAAATTATTCGATATTGAACCCAAAATGACACAAAAATTATCCTAAAATGATTCCAAAAATACCTCAAAATGATCCAAAAATGATTCCAAAATAACCACAAAAAGACATTTAAGTGCTCTTAAAATGATCCGAAAATGCCACCAAATTTATCTCAAAATAATCCCAAAATTATCTAAAAATAATCCCAAAATGAGCCCAAAATGACCAAAAAATGATCCCAAAATTATCCAAAAATGATTCCCAAGTGACCCAAAATGATCCCAAAATGACTCCAAAATTATGCGAAAATGACCCCAAAATTGTCCCAAATTAATCCAAAATTGAACCCAAAACGATCTCAAAATAGCCCCAAAATTATCCCCAAAGTGACCCCTAAATGATCTGAAAATGATCCTAAAATAATCCGAATATGATCCCAAACAGATACAATACAAAAACAATACGTAAAATGGTAACCCTGGCGGGAGACCCTACTTGAAAATATTTTAGTTAGTATGTCGGCGAAAATACCTTTCATTTGATAACCATATTGGCATATCTAGCTCCATAATTTAAAAAAATTTAGATAGGTGGCAACCCTGTTAACCGCCCAGGTGGTAACCCCCAAGTGGATAGTCTTAGAATAAACCATACTATCTATATTCAGAATTTCATCTAAATCGATCAAGCAGTTTCCGAGATAGTCTGGATATACAAATATACTATAGATATATCGTTCAGATTTGAGATAATAGGTTCATGTGACTAACCTCTAGTTTCTCTACGATTCACGAAAACCCAGGGTTTCCAAAGTACAAGGAACCGCCGGAAATATGCAATGCCATTTTCATGAATATGTAGTTCAAACTCTGAAAATTGTGCCAGAAAAACGAATGCGCCATAAATTCATGTTTCTGACGCAACAAAAATGCTTAAAAATTTAATTTTAAAATATTTTAAAATTTTCGTTTTGCCAGAAACATGAATGTGTAGCAAAATTGTTACATATACGCCATGGTGTCTGTCGTTGAGTGATCCACATTCATGTTTCTGGCAAAATAAAAATTTTCAAAAATTTTCAAAAATTTAGAAATTCATTTTTTAAACATGTGTAGCATATTGATGTCACTGGCACAACGAAAATTTAAAAAAAATTTCTTTGGAAATTTTGAAAAGATGAATTTGCCGAGTTGAAGGAGTATTAACGTAAAAACTATATCAGTGGAAAGATTAAGAATATGTATAACCTGCAAAAACCTATTTATGTCAAAAACTAAAATTTTAAATTTTGCGAGAGGAATAAACTTTTAAATACGATTTCCCAAAATTTTAATTTTTGGCACATTCATGCTTTCGTCAAGCGAGCGACGATATGTTTGTCTTTTTAAAAATAATGCCTTTTTATGTGCTACTAAAAATTAAATAAACAATAAAAATAAAAGTCTATATCAACAATTTCGTTCAACTTTCCTATGCACAACTTGGCTTATAGGCATGTAAGTGTGTAAGTATGCCTCTTATACTCAACAAATGCTTCACTGCACAAAACTCCCTAGACCACATGTGGTCAAAGCGGTCAAATGAAAGCGAAACAAATGTTACTGCTCGTAAGGCAGCTTGCAACAACTTTTCCTTGTCTCATCGCTGCGTTGTGGAGTAAGCAGTCATAAGCTGCAGATGCGCTATTGAAATCAAAATGCAGCATATAAATGTACTTTTTCCGTGATACACACACACACACACACGCTTGAGTCAACAACAAAAACATTATGAGAAAACATGCATTTGGACACACTTCGAAGTAAATACAAAAAAATACTTACAATGAGAATACAAAAAAAAAAAAAAACATTTATAAAGACTACTGTAACTTTATAAAATTTGTTCCCCCTTCTCACTGCAAAACAGTCCGTTGCAGCAACACAGCCCACTCTTATAAAATTCAGGTGATGAAATATTTGTAACAAGCGGGGTTCAACAAGATCCTTCAACAAGGTCGAAATTGCAATCATCGCAGCTGTTACTGTTTGTAGCATTTTTCAAATTACACTGGTCGACGGCCAAAATTTACCAGAGACGCCGTTATGAAATTCGTATGTAAAACCACCCCCTGATTTCGAAAATCGAGTTCATTTTTGATTCTATGGTACCGTTTTTGAGATATTTGCATTTTACCGTTATTCGAAAAAACCAAAAAGATGGCTCCCTTTAATTACATATATCTCACGAACGGGTCAAGCGATTGCAAAAAGGTTGACAGAATCAAAAAGGCGATAAAATTTGCTATAAATGCATCATACATCGTTTTTTGCTCAATCAGATAGTTTTCGAGATATTAGCTTATCATTTCATATTTTTGTTTTCTTTTATGAAAAAATATGAAAAAAATTACTCTTTGCGTGGACAGCATTCCAAAACCACACCTTTTTTTCTAGATATTTTTTCTTTACGTAGAGCTCTGTTTTATTAGAAAAAAGATAAGCTATCATCGAAGAAAATCGATGTAAAACTACGTAAGTTATAAGCGATCAAATAAAAATACCCAGGTTGCGCAATTTCAACGAATAGCTCAAAACGTATGTATGGTATAAGAAAGAGAGAAATATCAAGCTATGCTCTGTTTCTATTGAGTTCAAAGTTTAATTCATGAATGAAATTACCCATATTTTTTACTTTTTTTTAACTTTATTTATGTTTATACTATATTCTAACAATCTTTATCTTAATTTGATTTTACTATGTAGTCGAAATAATTATTTGTTCTACTTTGACGCTTATTCAGTTTAGGATCGGTTTCTCTTATGAGAAACCAGCAGTAATCACCCATCATTGCGACGTCCCAGAATCCTTGATATCGATTCTCAATTAATTTCATTTGCTGATGAAACCTTTCGCCATGTTCGTCACTTTCGTCGCCAAGATTTGCCGGAAAAAAGTTCAAATGTGAGTGCAGAAAGTGAATTTTTAAAGACATATTTACGCCTGGAAAGAAAATATTAGTTAGGTAAATAAAATTTTGGGAAATTAATTTTAATAAGCCTTTTATATTTACCCATTTTCGCATAATTATTGATTAAGTCGTTCACTATCTGTTCGTAGTTAGGGCTTTTGTGTCTGCCGAGAAAAGAAGCAACGACCTTTTCAAAGGATTCCCACGCTGCTGCCTCAACTGATGAGAGTAGTACTTTGAATTGAGTATTGTTGATCAACTTTTTTATTTGTGGTCCAACAAAAATACCTTCCTTTATCTTGGCTTGAGAAATATCTGGAAAAATTGTTTTCAAATAGTCGTATGCTTCGCCTTCTTTGTCCAAAGCCTTAACAAAGTTTTTAATGAGACCGAGCTTGATGTGTAAGGGTGGAAGTATGATTTTCTCTTTCTTGACAATAGGGGTGTATTTTATGTTATCCACACCAACGGTAAACTCGACTCTTTCCGACCAATCCTTTCTGACGTAGTGGTCCTTACGAGCTCGGCTATCCCACTTGCAGAGGAAGCAGCAGTGCTTGGTGTAGCCACTTTGTAGACCGCATAGCATTGCAACGACTTTGAGATCAGAACATATTTTCCAATCATGCTCTTCATATTTGATAAATTTGAGAATTTTTTGCATTTCCTCGTAGGTTTCCTTTGTATTTACTTTTGAATCATATGTTTGACCAAACTCTTTGAATAAACCAGGAATGTCGTTGCAGTAGCATATACTGTCTTTCTTGGTATAGTGTTTGGAAAATGGTTCGTGACGAGTTCTACAATATATCACCTTAACATCGGATGACACAAATTTAAATTGTTGTATACGGGAAGTGTGGATCTCTGCCTTTTCCTTGGATAGTTCCAAATCTCTTATCCAATCATTAAGTTGTGCTTGTGAGAGAACGTTTCTCTCGTTTCCCACGCGAAATTCAGTACAACTTGATTCCCCGCACTCAGATATTACTGTTGACAATGGAACTGGATCCGCAACTGTCGTTGAATGTAGTACTGGTAATGTCACTGATGGTACGCTGGCATAAGTTACTCTTCTTGATCTTCCAACGCCAAGCACTTTCGTTTGACAAATATAACACTCCATTGAATGGCAAGTAGGTTCTCTCCATATCATTGGTGTAGCAAATTTTATTTGTTGTCCTGATTTCGACTGAATCAATTCTACTCGACACGATGTACACAAAGTGTTCGGTGTCCATGGTTTTTCAGCATTTTTAGGCTCAATGCCAAAATACTTGGAGTATAAAGTTTTGATACGATCTGAGAACACTCGTCGTAGCCTTATGATAGTATATTGGCCACACATGAAACAGAACATATCTGGATCGTTATCACACCCAAATTCTCGCGTCCTTTTACTCATTTTATTTTTTTTTAATAAATCACGGTTTTTAAATTCGACTTATGAACTGAACTATCTCCGGCGAGCCTTGCAGATGTTTTGAAGTTTCAAGGCGCCTTAACTCATATTTATACTCGGAACAAAAATAAAATTGAAAAAATCAAATCTTACCTAGACAGAAAGGTTCCTTTTTATACGAAGCCGGGAAAAGAAAATATTACCTGCTTTAGATGTCGGCTTTAAAATTTTCTTATAATTTTGAAAATCTACCTGCATACTTACGCATAAGTGACGGAAATACATGTTTATAACTACATGCCTACAGCACTTTCGAACCCAACCACTCTTCCTTTCGAAGCAACCACTCTACCTACTATAAAACAATTCGAGTATTAAAAGTACTATTTGATTTATTTAAAGAAAAAGTATTATCATTGTTATGGTGTTATTCGTTTATCCGGATAATATCCCATTTGCACTTTATACCTTTAAAATATGTACATATACATCACACATTGAAGTTGCGCAACCTGGGTATTTTTACTTGATCGTTTATAACTTACGTAGTTTTGCATCGATTTTCTTCGATGGTAGCTTATCTTTTTTCTAATAAAACAGAGCTCTACGTAAAGAAAAAATATCTAGAAAAAAAGTTGTGGTTTTGGAATGCTGCCCACGCAAAAAGTAATTTTTTTCATATTTTTTCATAAAAAAAAACAAAAATATGAAATGACAAGCTAATATCTCGAAAACTATCTGGTTGAGCAAAAAACAATGTATGATGCATTTATAGCAAATTTTATCGTTTTTCCGATTCTTTAAACTTTTTTGCAATTGCTTGACCCGTTCGTGAGATATACGCAATTAAAGGGCGCCATCTTTTTGGTTTTGTCGAATAACGGTAAATTGCAAATATCTCAAAAACGGTACCATAGAATCAAAAATGAACTCAATTTTCGAAATCAGGGGTGATTTTACATACGAATTTCATAACGGCATTTCTGGTAAAGCGAAAAAAGTTAAAATTCGTGGTCCAGTGTTATTAGACTGCTCAAAGTCCATTAAAATATTCAACGTTCAAAATTCAAGACGAATTTTAAATTTTAATTTAAAAGTTGTAATTTATGGTATTAGAATTTGTTAAGCAACCAAATTTTTTTTTTTTTATTTTTATAATATTTTTTAACCTCTAAAAAATGTGCACAAAATTTAAAAGACTGATATTCAAAACAATTAAATAAGTTTTTGAAAATAAAAAATATTAAAAATCAAGTGAAATTTGATCAATTATCAAAACATATCAATTCCGAGTGTGCTATAAATATGAAAAGCACTGTATGTTGACGCATCAATAAGATAAGCATTATTTATATGAATAAAACAACAAACCTGTATGCCCAGGCATCACACACAGATGTTCATATGTACGTACATATATACGCTTTGACCCATAAATGATGGGGAAAAAGTTATGAGTTTGCTGTTTTCGATTGTTGGTGGTCATTGCTCGGGCGCTGAGGTTTCTTATTGCTGGCAATTTGTGTTATTTATATATTTTGTTGTTGATTTTTTTTTGACATCTTTTTATTTCATTTTTACAACTTCTCTATCTGCAATTTATATGTAGGTATGTATGTGTGTTTTGCACATTTTATATCTTTAGATACTCTTTCAATATTGTTGTTATTTAAATGGCTTTTTTTTTGTTTGCGCGACAGTTTCATTTTCATTGTTGAATTGTCAGTTTGAAAAATTGGCCATGACATTTGGTATACAACAACGATTTTTATAAATAACCAAACAAATGTGATTTATGACATTGCAGCGCGTGGCATTTTAAGTTTTTGCTTAAAGTTGTGGTATTGCGGTTTTTGTAGAGAAAATGCGCACAAGCTACTTGGGTGGCGTAGCTAAAATCGTTTGCGTCGATAAAAAGTGCAGATTTTTTTAGATGTAAGAAAATGCCGCAAAGTAAGAGATAAGGTAAGCTTAACTATAGTTTATTTTAACGGAAATTTTACTGTTACTAGAAAAGTGTGTTAATTCATTTTTTTGTTTTTTTCATTTCATTTGATCTTAATTTTTTTATATTTTATTTTAATTTACATCAACTTTTTTATTTAATTTTTTTCATTTTTTTTTCTGTTTAATTTTTTTTACTTTACTTTTATTTTATTTTGCTTTGTATTTAATTTTATTTAATTTTGTTTTATTTTATTTTTTTATTTTATTTTATTTTATTTTATTTTATTTTATTTTATTTTATTTTATTTTATTTTATTTTATTTTATTTTATTTTATTTTATTTTATTTTATTTTATTTTATTTTATTTTCGTTTATTTTATTTTATTTTATTTTATTTTATTTTATTTTATTTTATTTTATTTTATTTTATTTTATTTTATTTTATTTTATTTTATTTTATTTTATTTTATTTTATTTTATTTTATTTTATTTTATTTTATTTTATTTTATTTTATTTTATTTTATTTTATTTTATTTTATTTTATTTTATTTTATTTTATTTTATTTTATTTTATTTTATTTTATTTTATTTTATTTTATTTTATTTTATTTTATTTTATTTTATTTTATTTTATTTTATTTTATTTTATTTTATTTTATTTTATTTTTATTTTCGTTTATTTTATTTTATTTTATTTTATTTTATTTTATTTTATTTTATTTTATTTTATTTTATTTTATTTTATTTTATTTTATTTTATTTTATTTTATTTTATTTTATTTTATTTTATTTTATTTTATTTTATTTTATTTTATTTTATTTTATTTTATTTTTATTTTATTTTATTTTATTTTATTTTATTTTATTTTATTTTATTTTATTTTATTTTATTTTATTTTATTTTATTTTATTTTATTTTATTTTATTTTATTTTATTTTATTTTATTTTATTTTATTTTATTTTATTTTATTTTATTTTATTTTATTTTATTTTATTTTATTTTATTTTATTTTATTTTATTTTATTTTATTTTATTTTATTTTATTTTATTTTATTTTATTTTATTTTATTTTATTTTATTTTATTTTATTTTATTTTATTTTATTTTATTTTATTTTATTTTATTTTATTTTATTTTATTTTATGTTATTTTATTTTATTTTATTTTATTTTATTTTATTTTATTTTATTTTATTTTATTTTATTTTATTTTATTTTATTTTATTTTATTTTATTTTATTTTATTTTATTTTATTTTATTTTATTTTATTTTATTTTATTTTATTTTATTTTATTTTATTTTATTTTATTTTATTTTATTTTATTTTATTTTATTTTATTTTATTTTATTTTATTTTTTTATTTTATTTTATTTTATTTTATTTTATTTTATTTTATTTTATTTTATTTTATTTTATTTTATTTTATTTTATTTTATTTTATTTTATTTTATTTTATTTTATTTTATTTTATTTTATTTTATTGTATTTAATTTTTTTTATTTTAATTTTATTTTACTTGATATATTTTTTTTATATTTTATTACAGCTAATTACTACAAATTTGTTATCCCATACAAATACACAAACATAAACTAACAAACCTACTGCACGATACTTATTCAATTACTATATCAGTAAGTTTAACTTTCTGTCAATAAATCCGTTTTACTAAATTGTCGCTATAAGTAAATACTTTTGCTTTTCAATTATGTTACACTCTCTTAACTGCTACTCACGCTTGACTTATTACAAATTTCCTCATACACATATATGTATAATAATGGCGGCGATATACCAACAAGTCATCATAACCTCTAACGAGATTTTTAGCCGAGCTTCTCTTTCCAACTTGTGGTGTGTTGCTTTTGAGTTTTTCCTACAAGTTGGCGGGACCTACAGTTTTTTGCCGACTCCGAACGGCACTTGCAAAGCAAATGAATTTTTTGCTGAGAAGCTTCTCATGGCAGAAATACACCCGGAGAGTTTGCCAAACTACTGCCGAGGGGCGACCCCGTTTAGAAAAATTCTTTTTCTAAATAATTTTTGATGTTACTTTTGCCGGGCATCGAACCGACACGACTTGGTGTAGAAGGCCGAACACGTAACCGCTACACCACGGCGGTCGCCAATATATATATGCTTGAGCAAAAAAAATGTCAGAAGTAATAACACAAGAAGAGTATAAGGCAGTAATTTACCACCCACTTTTGTCACTGCCTTCGACAAGAGCGATTGTGGTGTCACGGTTTTTTGAGCTCATTGATCGTTTTTTTTTTTTTGTCAACATGAATACAGAGAAATTGATTTGTTAAATCTTTTATATATACAAATATTTGTAGTCTATCTTAGCGCGTCAACTTGTTAAGTAACGCTCAAGCTGAGTTATAATAAAAAATTGTTTTGAGAGCTCTCAGTTAACAGCGTGTCTCAGCCAGACTCAACGAGCAAGGTAACTCACTGCACATGAGCTAACCACCCAATTTAGGGGTGTAGTACAACTTAGCTTTAAATTACTCATATTTATTAGACACGGCTGTCAGAAGGCTAGCACAAGGCGTGCTTTTTTCTTTCAGTCTTTTTGTGCATAAGCATACATACGAGTATATGAAAGTGTTTGCTGCCTATACAAAAGTAACCTTAAATGCAACACATTTTTTTCACGTTGTACTAAATTTATGTTGACTCATGCCTTGTTTGGTGTTGAGTTTACTATTTCAACGCTCGGTTGATTACAAAAACCACCAAGTACTAAAATCTCTTTTCATCTTTCTTCGTCACCTATATACGTATGCATTTATGCCTTTTACTCATATGTAGCTTTCTTCACATCACGCTATCATGATTTGGAGGACGTTTGTTGAACACCTTTTGTTTGCTCGTTACTTGCAGTTAACTAACATGACATGTAAACATATGTAAATATGTGAATATATTTAGATAAACGTCATACAACTAAATATACAATATTCATATTGTACGCCTTTAAAATAGTAACACAAATAAATAGAAAAAAGAAATAAAATAAAAACGAAAAGTAACACATATATTCAAAAAAAAAAAGAAAAAAAGAATAAATAACAATCCGTATCTCATGGGAAATGCTTTACGGGCTATATAAAAATAATTGATGGGAAGGTTGGCGTGCGAACGCCTTCTCAAACTTCACCTATAAAGCTATATATTTATATATATATATATATATATATACATTTGTTAGGTGTGTGTGAACACATGTTTGTATAACCCAACATAAGCTTGTTAACAACAATATGTTATTGCCTTAACGGCACTGATTAGTGTCACTGATAGTTGAGCAAAGCTTCAGCTTTTGATAAATTTGAAACATTTTAAGATAATCATTATTATTATTATCATTAAATGGCGTTAAAAGTTGAAAGTGCAGACAGTTTTTATATGTAGCTTGAGGTGTTAAATGGGCGTTGCAAAGAAATGCATATGGAAGTGAAGGAAATTTATGTAAATTTGTTTAAACTGACATATGCATACATGTGTAGGAAAGTAATAAGTATTGTTTGATGGGACACTGTACAAAATAAATGTAACGAAAGACTTAAGACACAAACTTGCTGGTGGTGTATGTGTGAAAACTTTGCATACAGAGTTGAGAGAAAATTTCAAAAATATTTTTTATATTATAAAAGAATAAAACTACGTGAAATTAATTAGGTCAAGCGAAATTATGTATTCCAATTTCCTTTTCATTTACCATGACAACCATCAAAAAATTATATATATTTATTTTCTGGAGTTTTAAATTGCATTTCCTCTTTGCCCAATTCTTATTTTAATAAACTGCTTGATGGACAAAGCTTTTACTTTTAGATGTCTAGAAATGAGGTTACGTTATGCAAAAATAATTATTAATTCACAAAAAAACATAGCAATACATAAGGCCCTAATTACCCCTTTCCCATTTTTCGATGCTATATTACAAGTTTTCTGCTATACTAAAAAAATTATATGTTTAATTTGAAGCACCAAAAACTTGCAGACGTTGGGTTGAAATAGAAATCCATAACAGCAATGTTCGTTGTGTTAGACCCAGGACATACCTCTACACCACTTTCCCAGTGGGATAAGGACTATAAAATACCTGTGGTAAGGTATTACTTTCATATAAGGTAGATAGCGTAAGCTTTCGAAATAATGTTGGTAAAACACAGCACAAAAAAATGTAACGAAAAACTTAAGACACAAACTTGGTGATGGTATCTGTTCAAGAACTTTGCATACAGAGTTGAAAGAGGATTTTAAAAATATTTTTATAATATAAAAGACTAACACTAGGTGAATTGATTGTGTCAAACGAAATTATTTATTCCAATTTCCTTTTCATTTACCATGACATCAAAAATTATATGTTTATTCTCTGGAGTTTTATATTGGATTTTCTCTTAGCCCAATTCTTTTTTTAATGCGCTGATTGATGGACGAAGCTTTTACTTTTAGATGTCTAGAAATGATATAAATTTATATATAACAAAAGAATATGTTTTACCAGGAAATAGGACAAAATATTAATAGAACCCTTTTCCATCTTTCGCTTCTACATAAAAAGTTGTTTACTGTACTAAAAAAATTTGTTTAATTTTAAGCACTTAAAAGTTGAGGAAGCAGAAAAAAATTTGCTAAGGTATGTAAGTCTAACATAGGAGGCAGATAAGATCAACTACCCGAAAATTTGTCCTGGAATTACTGATTCATAAAGGTTTGCTACAACGGACACAATCCTGAAGAAAGAAATGGTCTCTGAAAAACCTATATTAGTTGACTGATAACGGCCAATGTAAAAATTACCCATTCCATGAACAAAGAAATGGTCTCAGAAAAACCTATATTAATTGACTGATAGCGGCCAATGTAAAAATTACCCTTTTTTCGTGACAAAATCTAGAGTCTCAAAAATGAAAATAAATACCGAAAACAAGCCAACAAAGTCAGCAGACATTTTTTTTTGCCTCACTTATAAAGATAATTGTGTGAACACTTTGACCCTTTAACTGTCTAACCAACCAAACGGTGTTTTGTGGTTTATTTTTCATAGTTCAAATAAAATGAAATTTTCGAAATCGCTAGAGGATGATAGCACAGCTTTATAAGCACTCCAAAGGAGAACAGTGTGGGAGTTTAATTTTTTCGGAATAAAATCTAGTATCTCAAAACCAAAAAAAGTTACCGAAAATATGTTGAGATGGACTATTTGGGGAAAGTAGTCCAGAAGGTCACATAACCTAAGTAATTACCGACAAAGTGCTGTATTTTTAATGATTTTTGCTCTTTTAACACGGTGTAGTGCAATAACACCCACGACATAACTCCTATTGGCTTTATTTCCTAAAAAAGACCCATGGACTTTTTTCTTTTCTAAAAGCAAAACGAACCATTACAAAAGTAAATAAAACCAGTGCGCGTTATTTCGTTTTAAATGAAAGGGGAAATAAGGCCCAAAGGCCGGATTACCGGTGAGACATAGTTTTTTTCGTGATCACCAATGATACACTGCCAAGTTCGTTTCTTATGTCTTTCCTTATGAATACATTTTCATAACAAGTTCGTTTTCTAAGTCTTTCGTTAAGAATCTAGTTTTATATCAAGTTCGATTCTAATTCTATTGCGAGGAATGATTTTTGTATCGTTTCTTAAATATAAAACTTGTAATATATTTTCATAGTCTATCACCAGGGGGTAGATTCGTGTTCAATAAAGTGATAAATGAGAAAAATTTCATAAAAAAAGTATGAAAAAATTCGTATATTTTTTTTTTTCACTTCAGTACTTCATAGAACGAGAATTTCTCCACAGTAATGGTTTTTTATCGAGTTTGTTTCATAAGTCTAATACTAAGAATAAAGTCTCAAAATAAAGTTTACAGAATTTCACTATACGAACTTTTTTCACTCAGTTTTACAAACTAATTTTCTTCACCCTGTCTAACCTATACAAAAAAAAAAATAACTAAAGAAAAAAATATGCAAATGAGTAAAATCAGAGCACAACAAAGCAAATAAAATCACAATGTGACCATCTCAAAACATAAAGCATTGTAAGAAAAATGGAACTGTGTTACAACAGCAGCAAGCAACATAATAAAATCAACAACAACAACTTCAACAACGATCAGTCACAAATAGATAAAAATACAATTTTGCATCTCAACTCTAACTTTGTTCCGCAACATCACTCTGCACAACTATAAACTAGGTAAGCTAAGCTACTAGAATTTTAATATCAGCATCCCGCATAATACTTTTGCTAAATATTTGCTTATGTTTGTTGTATTTTGTACTATATAAATATTTGCATGTGCGCGCGTTAGTGTCTCTGCTAAATACCTAAACAAACTTATCTTCTAAATAATCTTAATTGTTATGCAGCAAATGCTGAGGCTTTCATAGGCGCAAAGTAAACGGAAGCAGGGGAAAATAGCAGAAAGCATACAAACCACAGAGGCAATGAACGAGCGATTAAACAAAATGTCCAGCGTAGCACTCGAGTTTGACCCAAATTTGTGGCTGGTCGCAAGAAATGACGAGCGAGCCAAAACAAAAAAAAAGTGCTAACATTGCATTGTGGGTTACAAAAAAATTGCAAAGAAAATAGCGAAAAACTGTTAGCTGAGTGCTTTTCTTGTTGTTTTCGCTGCTACTGTCACTTAAATATTCTGATGACTAAAAGCAAACATATTTATTTAGAGTTTTTAATCTTGATGATTTAAAGTTTTTTTTTTTTGTCTTACAAGAGACTTGAGCGAGAACTGAGAGTTTTGATTTCGGCTAGCTTGCGCTTTTGTACAATTTTTGCTTTGCTTAGCTAGTTTTGTTATTTTTTATTTATTTTTTACATTACTCTAATGTTTGTTCCAATCTTCGTTTTTTTTACCACTAAAACCAAATTTAATTTTATTAGCTAATTTTTAATTTTTGTCACTTTATAGTATGCCCTTTGTTTTAATTAGCGGTTACACTTTTGACTAGCATCTCTTTTCTGATGCTCAGTTGTTGTTGTTGTTGTTGCTGTTGCTGTTGCTGTTGTACATATGCTTTAACCTTTTACGCATTCATACTTCCCTGGAAGTAACTTCTTGCATTAAATCTGCTGCCTTTGTAGTATATAACTCAATTACTTTTAGCCGTTGTAATTACAACAGTAAAAATAAAGCGCGCAGACTAAGATCATAAAAAGACACACTCTGAAGCCGTTAGTTTCGCATAATCAACGGTTTTTATTGTTTATTTAATTGCTGCTTGTTTTCGTTTTCGTACGCAAATAAAAGTTTAGTACCAGACAAATGGTTAGTGTTTTAGCTTACGGCATAAGTAAATATTTAAACGAGCAGACGTAAAGTCTCACTGGCTAGTGCAGCGCTTCCTTATAGTTTATGTAATAATTTGAATGTTATATAAACGTTTAGAAAAAAAATTGAGGTAAATGATATTTAAATTTTTTTGTACCTAAAAAACTTCTTAAGAGGTAAGTCAGGGAAGGATGCATGAAAGAAGTATATAAATACGAGAGTACAGTTCCATTAAACCCCCCTGCTTGCACTTAGATATCTAATTTGATTGATATTAAAGCAAAAAGCAGCTGGGTCACCATGCCAGATCTAAAATTTAACTAATTTAAAATTATGACAGTTAATCAAAAATTAATTACTTCACACCTCATTTTAAGTTATCTTCACTACAATTCTAAACCAGCACAAGAAACTTTCAACACTCGAAGCTGCAGTAATTGCAGATATTTAAGATGAAATAAATAGCTGTTCTTTATAATTTTAGTATGCTTTCTGCTTAAGCTACAGTGACATAAAATCAATTAAAAAAAAAATAATTCTAATTAAAAATTATGAATTTGTTCTCGCATCTCTCTTCGTTTACTGTTAATCGTAGTAAAGAATGCACCATAATAAATAGACCATAAGTGAATAAACTTTTTATTAAAATTTCTTATAAACGGCAAAATCGTTTTTGTTTCATCTCTTGTACAATTTTGTACGCCGCTTCTAAAGTAAATTAATTATTTATAATTACTTATTGGTTCAACATAATTTTTATTACTTTTTTTTTGTTTAGTGATTCAAAGTACATTTTCATACCAAGTTCGTTGCTTGAGTCTTTCATATGAACCAAGTTTCATGGTAAGTTTGTTTCTTTTATCTTTCGTTAGTAGATTATCATAATAACTTCGTTTTTAAGTATTTCGTCAAGAACCTTATATAAAAAAGTTCGTTTCTTAAATCTATCGCGAGACATATTTTTTGTAAGGACTTCGTTTCTCAAGTGTAAAACTAGAAATACATTTTCATGTATGATTTTTTGCACAGAGGTCGTTTCGTAGTTCTAATATAAAAGAATACATTTTCATATCAAGCTCTTTTCTTCAGCATCGTTTCTAGCAAATTTGCATACCAAGTTCGTTTCTTAAGTCTTTTATAAAAACAAGTTTCATGCCAAGTTCGTTTCTTCAGTCTTTTGGTACGATTAATTTTCATATCGAATTCGTCTCCTAAATCTTTCAAAATAAGTTTCATTCCAAGTTTGTTTCCTTTCTTTCTTTAGGAATCAACATTTATATCAAGTTCGCTTCTTAAGTCTTTCACTAAGAGTCTAGTTTTATAGCTAGTTTGTTGTTTAAGTCTGTTGTGTTAAGCGCTAGGAATGAGTTCTTGTATCTAGTTCGTTTCTTAAGTCTAAAACTAGGAAAACATATCCACATCAAGCTCGCGAGCTATTAATTCTTAAAAATAAATCAACCATTTCCTCCAACCCATGATATTTGATAATTACGCAATACAATAGCTATGTAAAATGAAATTTTATACTTCCCCTAGTAATCTTAACACCTCAGGACGACATCACTTTGAAGCAAGCATTTAAACAAAAAAGTGTAAAAAAAGTTACAAATCATTCATAGGATTTATTGTTTTCAATCAGGCGGTGTAAATCTGTCACAAAGACAACATGACAATCGTCCACCATGCTTCCCCCCAATCATCTAATACAACAACGCAAAGCATTTGCAACATTACAGCGACAGTCAGAATGGAAATTATAGCAAATTAAAATTCCGCTTGCCCATCAATGAATGCATAAATGCATGTATGTATGAGTGTATGCGTGCCAGGAAGTGGTAGCAGTAGCAGGCGGCAGCACAAAGAGCAACAGCTAATTTCGCAACCACAGTTATGTGAAGGCAGAGAACGTACTACGTGCTCGTGCTTCATCTCAAAAGCGCTAAATTGATTGGCAGGTTACGTTACAACAAGAGCAGCAAAAAAAAAACTACACTCTTGTATAGCAACTATAACTAGCAAACAATGTTGTTGACAGCTACCCAGCTGGCTAGAAGATTTCTGCACACAAAAACACAGGTACGTACGTAGTTAATGTGTATATTTTTTCCTTTCATTTCTTTGTCATTGCTGAATAGTCCTGCTGTTGTTCGACTTCTTCAGTATGCAGCTATAATTAAACTACGACAAGCAACAGCAATTGCTGCTTGAAATATTACATAAATGTAAGACACATATGACACATTGCGAAGCAATAGAAGCTGTTCTACTTGAAGTTGAGTGTCAGCCATCAACTGCAGCAGCAGCTACGATAACAATAATTGCGGGCGAAACAGGTGCTGGTTGAGGTTGTTGGCCACATTTACTAACGCGTATGAGTGACTTCGAAGTGAGCTTCATAAATCTGATAAGCATCAGTTTTTCAATTCTTCTTCTTTTCTCCTAATTGCTTTGTGGTAAGCAAACTGGCTGCGTTGCTAGACAAATAAGAGCTGCGAATCTATATTTTCCAGTTATATGTTGACGAATGTTATTCGTAAAGGTTAGCTGCTTTTATAAATTTTACTGTGCCAAAAAGATGTTATTGTTATCTAGGTTTATTAGTAATGAATAGAGCTCTGAAAAGAAAAAGTCTAGGACTTTTGTTCAATTTAAATGATGCAGTGGGAGTGAAATTTACATATTCTAAAAAAAATCTGTGAAAAACGCGGTTTCGAAAAGTGTCAGTTGGAGCCATTGCGAATTTCTACATTAGTTAACTGACACTAAGTTCCATTTCCGTTTCTTTTGTCTTTCGTTGATAATCACTTTCCATGTCAAGTTCATTTCTAAGAGTATTGTTAACAATTGGGGTAAGGTATATGAAATTTTACATCAAGTTCGTTTCTTAAGTCTTTCGTTAAGAATGTGAAATTTAAAATCAACCTCGTTTCTTAAGTCTGTTGCTAAATATGCGTAAATTCGTAGCAAGTTTGTTTCTGAAGTCTAAAGAATGTGAAATTGAAAAACATTTTCATTTCTTAAGTCTTTTGCCATCAACTTTGATAGCAACCTCGTTTCTCAAGTCTTTCGTTAAGAATCGGTTTTAATTTCGAGTTCGTTTCCTAAGTCTTTTCCAAGTAATCTATTTCAACATCGAGTTCGTTTCTTAAGTCTTTCGTGCTAAATATGACACTTGATATCAGGTTCGTTTCTTAAGTCTTTCGTTAATAGTGTCAAATTTGATATCAAGTTCGTTTCTTAAGTCTTTCGTGCTGAATGTGAAATTTGATATCAAGTTCCATTCTTAAGTCTTTCCTGAAGAGTGTGAAATTTGATATCAAATTCGTTTCTTAAGCCTTTCGATAAGAATCAAGGTAAAGTGTGCCTGTCATAACCCGATTTTTCGAAGGTTCAAACAAATCGTTAGTGCTGTCAATACCTACTCCAACATACCTACGATGATAGTGTCGGAGAGTACCAAATTCGTTCCGGCAAAAAATTTCAAAGAGCCGTAACTATTGGATAAACCGTAAGAGGAAGTCACACAGTTACAACCACATCAATGAGAACTTTTATAATGTTATTAGCTTAGCCTCACGGTGGAGGACAAGGCGTGTTCAAGACTAAGCACCTGGTACTGCTAATTGTAGTAGTAGCAACGAAGGCTAACTATTTAGCATAAATATAAAAAAAAATTAACTAAAAAATCTATTATGTATTTACCTTTTCTTTTTCAAACATAATCAAAGGCAATAAATTTCACTTTTATCTTTGTTGGTCAAAAACGGTAAAAGATGCTTTCGATGCAGTTACCGTTAAGCCATTTGATGTGATATATTTATTCGTTTCAATGAAGGTAGGTAGGTAGTAGCTTATCTATTATTTTGTCAATTGAGAGTTTACTGTAGGCAGTTACTACAAGCTTTCTAACACTCCAAAAAAAAAAAAAAACAAATAAAGAAAAACTATAATGCGTTAAACTCATTTTGATTCTATTTAATACAAAAAC
Source organism: Campiglossa producta (assembly GCA_964058755.1). Classification (NCBI taxonomy): domain Eukaryota; kingdom Metazoa; phylum Arthropoda; class Insecta; order Diptera; family Tephritidae; genus Campiglossa; species Campiglossa producta. The sequence continues at coordinate 14,814,561 of CAXKVI010000001.1, read as the reverse complement.
ATTTCTTATTACCCTAAAATTATTACTGTCTATTGTCTTCATCTTACACATTCAGTTCGTATGCGTTATTAACTAACGGTTTTTCGGGTAGTTTATTAAATATGGGTATGTAAATGTATTTGTAGAGCAACTTGTGAATTTTAACATAAAGTTATCATAAAGAATCAAAGCTCATAACTTTTTCCTTACTGTTGAATATTTTACATAAGTGTTAGAAAGAAAAAAAGTCAGACTAGTAAATGCCGTGAAAGTGTTGGATTGATTTTTTGGATTATCAGCATTGTTTAAAATTATTGATGGTTTGTAGTAATACTTAAAAAAAACGGCAAATGCTGCACACCACAAAAAGCGTTCCAAGTCCCAGAAATGGATTATCAGCAAGGTGTTAAGCGTCTTTGAAAACCATAGCATTGGACGTCGATTTATTTATTTGTTAAGAATTATTTGAATAGAAATCGGCTCACAATGCTTAACACTAGATCACAGCTTTTAGAAGATGCAACAGTTTTTGGAAGAGTTTTAAAAATAATTCGCACACATATTGTATTTTACAACAGCAAACCGAAAATACGCGGAGATTAGGATCGATTTTTTGGTGTACTGCTTTGAATGTTTTATGACGACTCCAAAAAAGCTTTTGCTAAGGGAAATGCATTATACTGAGGAGCGGTAGAAATACAGTCGGAGGGTTGCCGATCACTGGCTTTTCAAACCACTCTTTATCGGAACTTTAAAAACAAGTTCGTTTCTTAAGTCTTTTGTCAAATATGTATGCGAAATTTAATACCAAGAAATAAAAAAACAACTTCGTTTCTGATGTCTTTTGTCTTCGATTTTGATAGCAAGTTAGTTTCGTAAGACTTTCGGTAAAAATTGGTTTTAATATCGAGCTCGTTTCTCAAGTCTTTTGTAAGGAATCGGTTTTAATTTCGAATTCGGTCTTAAGTCTTTTTCTCGAATGTGAAATTTGATAGCAAGTTCGTTTCTTAAGTCTTTCGTGAAGACTGCGAAATTTGATATCAAGTTCGTTTCTTAAGTCTTTAGATAAGAACCAAGGTAAGGTGTGCCTGTCGTAAGAAGTGACGTATATCCATAACCCGATAGTTCAAAGGTTCAAGACCGCCGTACATACGTTCTATGAAGTGTGATGCAATGAAAGAAATTCTAACAAACCAGGATGATTTTTAACAAACCAAATACATATTCTAATATTTTCTTTTTAACAAATTTTCGCAAATTTTCTTTGAAAGATGTGCAGAATACAGACTTCAAAGATACTCGACTTTAACTCAGGACGATTTATCAGGTGCCGAGGTCCACTGGTTTTCTTGATAATATATTTGCGGTTTCAAATTCTAAGAAAAAGGATTATTTAAGAGTGGTATCTAGTGCTGGTAATATTTAAATTTTTACAGGACTAAAAATATCCCGTATCTCTCTATTCCGTGAGACAAAGTTATATATATACCTTTTTCAGCTTTATCTAATTTTTTCCTAGCTCACTATGTGGCCCATTCCAGTATTTAACCTTTAAATGTAGAAGTTGCCTTTCCAGCTTAGATAAATTTACACCTTTTGAGTGCCGATATTTTTTACTAAGCAAATAGCAGTAAAATAAAAATTAGAGTAAGACTACTTGTAGTTTTATTAATAAAAAGGTTTTTTATTTGGCCTGCAAGAAGGAAATTTTCGGATAATATGAACTGAAGTTCCATCCTTCGGTTAAAACAAGTGACATATTAGTTTATAGATTTTACTAACTTGGATGGAAACGTAGGTGTTCGTTACGAAGTCCGATCTACCTAGATTACTTTGGCTAACACCTCTTTTGATGGAAGTTTAACCAGTTTCTTCTTCTGACTAGCCTAACCAATGTAGCATAATGTTTAATGTACATTTTTTTATGCTCCTTTCTTTTTGTTTTAAATAAATTGAAGTCGTGGAAATTTGACTGTGTACATTAGAATACCGCAGTTCCCATCACTGTTCAATGCAAAGCGAGCATCCTTGCTCCATAGCAGCAACTGGAAACATAATAAACTGCTTTTTACTTTGGGTGAACTGCGACCATTCCACGGCTGTAAGTTGCAGGCACGCTATAGAAAAGTTCTTTGGAAAAACTTTTTAAAATGCACACAAGAGCTAGAGTCGAGGAAAATATTTAATCGTTTTTTCTCAAGTTTCATTACCAGAATACGTCTAGTATTTCTCTTGATTTTAGGACACTTGAAACATTTTTGATGCAGCAAGTTCGCTTCTTAAGTCTTTTGAAAGACAGCAAGTTATTTTCTTTATTGTTTTATTTTCAGTCTTTAAATTTTTTTAAAGTGCTTAATTAAAACTTAAAAACGTATTAAGAACACTCACTTTTTGCTGCAATCGTTGATAGGCACCTCGATATCCTGGTGCGTGATTAATACTGTTTCCTTTGCTGCAGCACTGTAGAACTTTATATTTTAAATTGCTTGGCTTATTGCTAAGTCAGTAGTGCTTTTATGTTTTAATAATTTGCAAGTGCTGCTTTTTGGCGAAACACTCTTTTGAAATATCCTTTTGATTGAGTTCACAATATCATACATTCACTACTTTGGCACAGTGTGTGTAGAGAACTATTTTGTTTATTAGGTATAAGTTATTTAAATTTTTTTTTTACTTAATAATTAATATTGAATTTTGTTAATTATTTGTTTTCAAAAATTTTAGCAAGCACCTTTTCAAGCTTATAATTTTTTTGCTTTAACAATAATTTCTCTCTATTAGAATTTGCACTGTTCTATTGAACTCCTTTCCCATTGGTTTCCGTTATGCACAAGCACACTTGTATTAATTTATTTAGAATTTTCAAGTTTTTTTTTTTTTAATGTCGAAAAAACACAACCAGGTCCGTTCAAAAATTTTGTTTGTCCAAAGCAAAACTATCCGATATAGTTTTGATGGCTTTTTGTGGAAAGGAGGAAAGCGAACTTGACCGTAGAGAGATGACTGAATAACTAAAGCATATGCCAAACTAATAAGTAGTTATATAAGTTCGAAGGCTTTTCTTTTACAGAGTGCGGCGCGCTGCTAAACGAAGATGTTGCGGCTGCGACTGCAAATGCTAGCACAAATATATATGTATGTTAGCGAATGATAATTGTGGCAGCAAAAAACGTATGCTTCGGCTGCTGGTATGTCGGCTTTGTTTGTTATTTGCCTACAATTTCTTACACGATTTATTCCGCGCTGTCTGTGCTAACGCCTTGGCAATGGAAATGCTTTTGAATGCGCCACAACAGCAGCAATAGAACGAAAGCGACTTCAAACCATTCGGCAAAACGTCCAAAGTAGCAGCAGTCATAGCAACAGCAGCAACAACATCGTGCAAGTACAGGAAAAAGTTAGCTGGTAAAAGCTAACTAGTCAAACCCACAAACAACAAGTAAGCTGTGCAATAACAGCAGCAGCAGCAACAAAATAGAATAAACAGTATCACCAACCATAATAACAACAGACCCCAAAAATGCCACTCAGTTGCTCTTCAGCACACAAGACAGCAGCAATGGTGCCGTTGTTCACAGCATTTTCCTGCACTCCTTTCTTCTTTAAAGCGATACATTTTTTACTTTTTATTTTCTTTGAGCTAACAGCTGATCCATTTCGCCAACGAACAAAGTGAACTAGCTTTGCTCACAGCAAGCCCGCCATGAATTTATGTGCTCATTGTGAGTACACAAAAATAGTGATATTCGAGAGTAGAGCGCGAGAGACAGAGAGTGAGAGATCGTCGTGAGAAATTACCAAACTTGCTCTCAACCGTTTTTGAAGGCTTTCTACAAGTTTGCGGTCGCTACCATGACCATGGCCATGACCATTCATTTGACTCAGCTTTGCTTGCCGGCTCTCGGCTAATTTTATTTTTTGTTACTATTCGCACGCTTATTCGCTAGTCACTGTAGAACTGTTATCAAAAAATATCATTGCGGGTTTGTAGCCGTAAAGCGGCGGTCATGCTTCTAGCGTGCGCATGGCTACAAAAAATTTGCTTTACGTACAAAAGCGAGTTTTTCGCAATTTTGGTTTAAAAAAGTTCATAGCTTAAGTCTTTTCTTTTGAGCTACAACTTTTGTTTCATGAATTTTTTTATTTATAACCTATTTTTGTTCAAACTATTTAGAAAGAGCGTTTTTTTGGAATCAATTAAAAAAAATATGCTAAAGAAAGCAAAGCTTCTTTTTCACCAACAATTTTAGTTTTTCTATTCGAGCGGTAGTCACGTTTACTTTGCCGTCCTCCATCTCTCGTAATTACCAGCAGGGAAAGATTTATCCCTAACGCCACCTACTCTTCAAAGCTCTTCACATAAAACCGACTTCAATCGAGAATGGAAAACATTTGTCTCAAACATTATTTAGTTAATTTTAGTACAAAATTTTGTTAAATATTTTGGAATGTGAACTTTTTTGTAAGTGAATTTTCAATGACAGAGACTTGGCTTACTCCGGGAAAAACTTTGCAACTTTATTTCATTTTTATTCCACAAAGTTCGTTTCTTCAGTCTATTGTTTCGAAAATTTAAACGAGCTATTCACGACAAGCGCTTCACCGATTCAGACGAAATTTAGCAAAAAGATAGTATGCATAGTTTGCATTCTTAGACTTTTAACTTTAGTGTTGCTAGTTGGGAAGGTTTACAGGGTTGCCACCTATTTAATTTTTTTTTTTTCTAATATTAAGAGAATATGTCAATATGGGTATATAATGAATGATATTTTCGGCTGCATACCAACTAATATATTTCCATTTAGGGTTGCCACTAGGGTTGCCATCTAACTGCATTTATTTATGGCCCAATTTTGGAAACCTTTTGACCGATTTAGATGAAATTTCAGTATATGGATCTTGTGCTTCATTCTGAGTTACTTTACTTGGGTGTTTCCACTTCTGCCGTTTTACAGTGATGCCACCTATCGCAATTTTGTTATGTTAAGCAAAATATGTTGATATGGGTATCAAAAGAACGCTATTTTTAGCGGCTTATCAACCAAGATATTTTCAAGTACGACTGCCACCAAGGGTTGCCACCAACTGCACTTTATTTATTTCTTCCTATATCGACTTCAACCTCGAAAACATGTCAACATTTCCTACTTGGGTGTTGCAACTTGAACCGGTTCAAAAAGGTGTCACCTCTTTGGTAGGTAAGATTATGCGACAAAATCGAAAAACAACCCAGCAAGCTCTTACTTACTTAAAATAGCCTTTAACCGTCTAGGCGATTTTGGCCGTCCAATTTGGATCTCATTGAAATTTTGTTTTATGTGGTGTGTCCGAAATCCTACGCACAATCCGTTTCTCGGGGAGTTGGATTTAAGTTACAAATTTATATAGCGAGCCGCTTGATCGAAGATGATGATGACAGACGCTGCTGTTGGAGTCCCCTGGCACGCCCTTCTCACATCAGTTCACCACCGAAAGGATGTTCAGTGCCTATCCAGAGGATACGCCGCGGACGTAGTGAGCTGCTTGGACTGCACATAGAGGAATCGCTCTGGCCCTTCCCACCTGAATAGCGGTCAGAAACTTTCTCCACTTGGGTGGACTTCTACACACGCTCCCATCCTCCACCTAGCAAGCTAGAAAAAAGAGTGAAAATTCAAAGGGTGAAATTTCCGTTTGTTTGTTTTTTTATTTTAATGTTTTTAATCTACATACATGAGTGATGTGCCGAACTAAGAAGGTCGGAGTATTGTTAAAACAACAACACATAAATTCATTTATACTAACAGAAAATTTGTACTAGCTTCTATTTATTCAAAGTTTTAGTACCAAATTCCTTCCCACGGCAATAATGCTTAAATGAAATTCAATAATAATTTTTGCATTCAAAAACTCTTAGGAATGCAATAAATTTCTTTTATGGCTAATAGTAATAATGAGATATTAATTACACACTGCTTAAGTGCATGCGATCAATTAAAAGCTCTGCAGTGATTTCCAAAGTTTTTTTTTTTATTTTTATAGCTGGCCAGCTTAGGAAGCGCTAAACTAGGCTTTAAGCGCAGAAAATTCGCAAAAAAAAAATTAGTAAAAAAATTTATTTATTTTCAGTGTCCAACTAAAATTTTAAATTACAAGAAAATTTAAATAATAGCCAACAAAA
>CAXKVI010000001.1:14780922-14798422 GCA_964058755.1 Campiglossa producta | reverse complement strand
GATCAATTATTTCCATAATGTCTGTTGATACGTTACGTTGATACGTTACGTTAGGTTCGGGGAGAGAGTTTGTTGTTGGAAATACTATTCAGATCGCTCTTTCTGCGGTTTCGTTAAGAATTTCATATAGTTAGCTATCACTGTAAAAGCTCCTAAAAATAAATGTCTGCTTATTTATGGGGTGCGACTAAAATTTTTCAGAATATCCAATGCAGATATTGAAAAAAATTGTTTAGGGCTAACACTAGAACTGAGCTTTTAATGTTGCGCTCTTTGGATTTTCATTTCGTGGCAGGGATATCCCTGGCGCATCCGCTAACCTTATGGATTACAATATCACCAAGTGTTTTTTTTTTTTTCATTCTTTTTACTCAACTTCTCGTTATTTTACTATTATTAGAATTGTTTTTAACTAATCGTTTGCTTTTTTATTTAAATTAAATCTAAATTTATTTTGTTTATTTTAGTTTATTTTTTTTTTTTAATTTCGTATTTTATTTTCTTTTTATGTCCCTGACGCATCTGCTGACCCTATTTTTCATCTATCACCACTACAGATTTTTTATTTAATTTTTTTATTTAACTATTTTTTAAATAATTTTTTTTTAACAAACTTTGTTGCGTTTATTTTCTGTTTTTATTTTTTTATTATTTTATTTAATTTAATTGAAATAATTTTTTTATATTTTTTATTTTAATTTTGTTTCATTTTATTTTTATTTACTAAAGTTTATTATATTTTTTCTCTTATTTTTTTGTTTTATTTTATTTTTATTCTTTATTTTATTCTAATTTTTTATTGAATACTATATTTTCTTACATTATGTGTTTATTTTTATTTCTTTTCTTTTGTTTTATTTTATTCAATTTAATTTTTTTATTGAATTTTCATTTATTTATTTTTTTTTCTTTTTATTTTTTTTTTTTATTTTATTTCTTTTTATTCTTTTTAGTTTATTTCTTTTATTTCATCATCATCATCATCATCATCATTTATTGGCGCTTAACCGCCTAAGCGATTTTGGCCGTTTCGTATCAAAGCACGCCAGTCATTCCTTTTTAGCGATAACGGACGCCAATTGGAAACCCCAAGGGAGTTCAAGTCATCCTCCACCTGTTGTTTCCATCTCAGTCGAGGCCTTATAGAGCGTGATCTTTGTTCTTCGAGAGAGGACTTTACTTCTCAATTGCCTACTCAGTCCAAAGTAGCACTTGTTGGCAAGAGTGATTCTCCGCTGGATTTCTAGACTGATATTATTTTCGGTGTTGATACTGGTTCCCAAATAGACGAAGTCCCTCACAGTTTCGTTTCAAATTTGTAACTATCAACAGTGACATGGCTGAACAGGCGCAGGTGCGCCGATTCTTTCTTTGATGACAGCAAATACTTCGTCTTGTCCTCGTTCACGGCAAGACCCACTTTTTTCGCTTCCTTATCCAGTCCAGAGAAGGCAGCGCTTACGGCGCGGTTGTTAAGGCCAATGATATCAATATCATCGGCATACGCCAGCAATTGCACGCTCTTCTTCTTTCTTTTATTTATTTTATTAAATTCAATATTTTCATATCTCACTACATTATATTTTTAATTTTATTTTTTTTCTTTTGTCTAATTTTATTCTATTAAATTTGTTTATTCTATTTTATTTTTTTTTTATTTTTTCCTTACTTTATTCTATTTTATTTTATATTATATTCATTTTATTTTATTTTTTTATTTCTTTATTTTATTTGATTTTATCTTATCTTTATTTTATTTTATTTTATTTTATTTTATTTTATTTTAATTTTTTTTTATTTAAATTTTTTTTATTTTATTTGATTTTATTTTTTTATTTTATTTTTTATTTATTTTATCATATCTTTATTTTACTTTATTTTATTTTATTTTATTTTATTTTATTTTATTTTATTTTATTTTATTTTATTTTATTTTATTTTATTTTATTTTATTTTATTTTATTTTATTTTATTTTATTTTATTTTATTTTATTTTACTTTATTTTATTTTATTTTATTTTATTTTATTTTATTTTATTTTATTTTATTTTATTTTATTTTATTTTATTTTATTTTATTTTATTTTATTTTATTTTATTTTATAATCATATTTTTTAAATTTTATTTATTTATTTTTTATTTAATTTTATTTTATATTGTTTCATTTGGTTTGATTTTATTTTACTTCAATTTTCCTAGTTTTAATTTCTTTTAATTTGATTTCATGTTTTTATTTTATTTTTTTATTTGTTTTTCTTCACCCTAGGCACTTCAGAGTGCTAAAATATCTTTGCCTTTGTTTTTTTTTAATTGAAATTAAAATGGTTATTTGTTTAATTGGTTTTGTAACACGAGGCAACTGGCAGAGGAAAGCTTCATCAATCCCCTCGTTTAAATTTGGTTTGCACTAAGCGTGTTTTAACTTAACTCAGCAACAAAGTTCATAGTGCGCCGACTCAACAATGTTTCTGTAGCATTTTTATTTGCCGGACTTCAGCATTAATGATTACCCAGTAAACTCCTAGGCCGACTAGAAGGGAGAACTTACCTCTCTTACCTCTGTTATATTGAGGACAGCTGCACTTTATTATAATAAATCGAATATCACATAACTATCAAAATCACTGCGAAAGGAAAAGTTTTATTATAGCTAATTGTTCTGACAAAAAAGTTTTTAATCGAAATCAATGACCACAGAAATATACTCTTTCACTTTCTAAAGATGTAATAATTAAAACTTCCAACTTAAGCCCAATTAAGAATTAGCATACTTTGCTTCTGGTAAAAACACTTTTTTTTTTAAGCACAAGTCATTACTATAATTTTCGGTAACGGGATTGCTTGAAAAAACTTTAAAATAAAAGACTACTATAAAAATTAGCAAACCAAGTCAAGTTAAGGTTTAGAAAATCTAGTAACTTATATGCTGTGTTAGTGAAATCATTTATTTATTTTAATTATGGTTGTCAAATATTGATTATTAGTTACGCACATATTGCATTGTTATTATAATTTCGGTTGCTTTAACTATACAAAATTATTTGCTTTTGAAAGCAAATCGAAAGTTAAAAATTTCTTCTTCGAAAAAAAGCTTCGACGATTAATACTGTATTCTTGTCATTAAATTTGTATCTTCATAGCATACAATCAAATTCACTTTCAACTTCTTCTGACACAGTTTTGTCACTCAAAAGATTTTTCTGGTAAAGCTGGGTATCTCAAGTCATAATTTAGATATCGACAAATAAAACGCTAAATAAAAGAATTTCATTTTCATTTCTAATGATCGCTTTTGTGTTTACCTCACCATCTACATTCTTAGGTTGTTTATTTATGCAAATTAACATTTATAACGGCGAATAATTGTCCGCTCTTGTTATTAGCAGGGTGGTATTTCGTTAGCAAGCCATTGTTTGTTGTGACGCATTTTAGTATCAACACATTTTTTGTTGAGACTTAAAGTTGATTTTGATTTAGTAAAATATTTATATTTAAATAGTTTAATCTAGTTCAGTCAAATGCGGGTACCGTAATCTTTGTGAGATTTCTTTTAAATTTCTTCAATAATCCAATCCAATAAATTTTATCAAAAATAATTATTAAGCTTACCATGAAGAAAATTATTTTAAGCTTTAAGAGAAGAAGAAGAGATAGTCCCATCAGAATGATGAGTTGATGAGTTGATTGAGCCATGTGCGTCTCTTCTGTTTAAACGCAAACTAGTCCCTCACTATTGAAGATATCTGGCTTAAATTTGATGTGAAGCCATTCCTTTATGCAAGATTAATCATTTATCAGAACCAGCTAAATCGGACCATGTAACTGATTGTTCCACTAAGCATAAAACAGTTAAAGTCTATTAACCAGCTTTTAGCCTTAAACTACTTACAATAATCTCTCAGCCGTATATTTCAAGTCAAGATTTTACCTTAGTTATGGAATATTTGCTCTAAAAGTAGAAAGCTTTCTCAAAATTTTTTAGTATGAAAGCTTTAAGCCTTTCGAAAGCTCGCACCTTACACAAAGTTGCTTTGCGTTCCACAAACTTTGTGTGGAAATGACAACTTCAAAGTTTTATGTAATTGGGCCTTAAAAGCTTTCATACTAGAACAACTTTAGCAAAATCTTTCTACCTTCATAGGAAATATTGTAATCTCATTTGCTTTATATTCTATATTTAAAAAGTATGTGCTTGAGATTACAAGATTTGCTATGAAAGTAGATTGCTTTTGCTAAAGCTTTTTTAGTATGAAAGCTCTTGCTAAAGCTTTTTTAGTATGAAAGCTTTTGCTAAAGATTTTTTAGTATGAAAGCTTTTACGGCCCAATTACATAAAACTTTGAAGTTGTCATATCCACACAAAGTTTGTGGAACGCAAAGCAACTTAGTTAAAAAAGTGTATTCTTCAAAGTTATATGTAATACTGTCTTCAGCCTTGCGAAAGCTCAATTATTAGCTTTTTTATATTTGAAAATGTGTCCGCTTAAGACTTTAATACTTGCATCGAGAGCAGACGGGTTTTTATAAAAACTTTTTTAGTAAGAAACCTTTAGCGCTTGCGAAAGCTCAAAGCTAAATGAAAGCTTAACTTTGCCGTCTCGTTTCTGTTTTAACCCCTTATCTACAAAATAAAAATAGTTATTTCAGAAAACGAAGAAAACCAACCAAAATTCTTAAGTTTTGTATATTAAAAACGTAGTTACGAGGTAACTGATCGCACCAGAAAAAATGAAAGGTTATATACTTTACCAAACTAATTCGGTTTTCCCGATGTCTTAAGGGCAATTACACATAAAAAAAGAATTTTCTCAAAAAGTGTAGTTACGCGGTTAACTTCTATAATTAAATAGCGAAAGATGTAAAATTCTCAAAAGCTTTCACTTACCACATAAGGGGCTCAATTCCTCAAGCGGACCACCTAAAAATTCCATAGCTTCGATTTGAATGAAATTTTTTTATAAAATGTTTACTAAAATTTAAAAAAAAATGTTTTTTGTTCCCAAAAATTAGGTATAAGATATAGAACGTTACATTGGCTCAATGTTTTTTTTTTGTTTTAGTTCGATAATAATTCTTTCTAAAATTTTATTGTGATTTCATTAACGATGGTGTTGTAAAAACTCCGAGATTGTTGTTGTATGGCACAATAAGTTAAAAGGCCTGGACACCCCTGATATACAGCCTTCAACACAGCCGAATACAAATTTCCTTACTTGTAAAATTTATGTTAAGGCGGATACTTAGATTGAAATTTTAATTTGAGTACATGTTGGTAAGCCCGCAGAAAAACAAATCTATCTAAAAATAAAGATAAAGTCCCTAAAGCACAAAATATGATAATTGAAAGGCATGCATGAAATTGGCGTAAGTTATTCATAACTACACACATACAATTTTTTTTAACTAAATTGGCCAAAATATTTTCGCTTTCCGTAAATCAAATGGTGTGAAATTTACCTTGAAAGTGAATGTTTTTGACCAAACCCTTTTTTTTCATGCAGCGCACACTAAACTAGCCAAATCTCCGTGCTTAACATGTGCATTCATAATTTTTAACTTCAGTTTTATGTCTGATTGAACAAATAATTTGACTTAATGCATATAAAGAAAATTTTTCTCACATTAATTATTTGATTAAAATATTTTCTAAAACCTTTTTTTTTTGCATTTTCACTATTCCCCCAATAATTGCATATTGAATATCTAGCTTCTTGTTGTTTTACTACATTCGGCAGTTAATGAACTTTTGGTTGTAAAAATTAAATAAATAATTGGAAATACATTTTGTAGTATACAAATTGAATTATTAAGACAAATGAGGCGCATAAGCAAAGCTTTTGAGGTGGAGGAAAGAGAGCTGCAGCTGTCGGGAGGTGGAAAAACGGAAAGTTTGTAAAATGAAGATGTTTCCATTTCAGTTGAAAATATCTCTTACATACGAGTAAAAAAAGCTTCTAAAGTGAATGGTAGTAAATGAGAAAGTAGGTGTATATTCTAGAAAAAGGTGAAGGTGAAAACTAAGTAATCTTATAACTTTGTACATTTGTGTATTTGTATATCCGGACTATCTCGGGAACCGCTCGACCTATTTGGATGAAATTTGCCATATAGATAGTATGATTGATCCTAAGACTATCCACTTGGGGGTTGCCACTTTTCAAGTATGGTAGCCGCCCAGGGTTACCATTTTACTGTACTGTATTTGATTTGCATATTTTTGGGATCATATTTGGATTATTTTGGGATCATTTTGAGATCATTTAGGGCTCACTTTGGAATTATTTGGGGTATTTTGAGATCATTTTTGGTTCAATTTTGGATTAAATTGGGACAATTTTTGGGTAATTTTCGGATCATTTTGGAATCATTTTGGGATCATTTTTGTATCATTTTGGGATAATATTTTGGTCATTTTGGGAATATTTGAGGGTCATTTTGGGGTCGTTTTGGGATTATTTTAGGATTATTTTGGGAACATTTTTGCATCATTTTGGGATCATTTTGAGATCATTTAGGAGTCACTTTGGAGTTATTTTGGGCTATTTTGAGATCATTTTGGGTTCTATTTTTGATTAATTTGGGACAATTTTGGGGGTCATTTTGGGATCATTTTAGCGTAATTTTTGGTTCATTTTAGGGTCATTTTGGGATCATTTTCGGACAAGTTTTCGGTCGTTTTGGGTTCAATTTCGTATGATTTTGGGATCATTCAAGGGTCTTTCTGGGGTCGTTTTGGGATTATTTTAGGATTATTTTGGGAACATGTTTGGATCATTTGGGGATCATTTTAGGTTACATTTAAGGGTGTTTTTGGGATCATTTGGAATCATTTTTGGATCATTTTGGAATCATTTTAGAGTAATTTTGGGGTCATTTTAGAGTCATTTTGGGGTCATTTTGGGATCATTTTCGGATCATTTTTGGGTAGTTTTGGGTTCAATTTCGTATCATTTTGGGAACATTCAAGGGTCTTTTTGGGATCATTATAGGATTATTTTGGGATTATTTTTGGGTCATTTTGCGATCATTTTGGGTAAGTAAAGTTAGCGCCAAATTGAAAGCACCGAGCAAGATCGGTCACCCAGGTACTGACCACGAAATTATTCAAAATGATGGCGAAATAATAGCAAAATGATCCCGAAGTGATCTCGAAACAGTCCCTAAACGATCCCGGAAATGGTCCCGACGTGATCCCGAAACAGTCCTTAAATGATCTCGAAAATGGTGCCGGGGTCTCAAGGTACTTATTTTTCATTTTTAAATAACACTGGTTTACAGCTAAAAATAATAAGAAATTCATGATTATAGGCGAATTGGCACTAACATGCCGAGCACAAAACTTATATGTTTTTAAAAAATTTTATATGGGCAGGTTTTCGAGATATCGGTAATTTTATGTTTTTTCAGGTGTGACTTCATTCAAAAATTCTTTTCGCCACTGTTACAGAAGCGATAAACGCAAGCATTACCGAAACGATCGCAAAATTAAGTCAAAATAATTCCAAAATGATCCCAAAATGATCCCGAAAATGGTCCCGAAGTGATCCCGAAACAGTGGTCGACAAGCGCCTCACTAAACTAAAACTACTTAGTTGAATATAATTCCATGCATTGTTTTTAAACACTTCTAACAACAATTTCTCTTTTACAGTTTTACAAACAAAAAATGTTGTTAAGTGTAAAATGCATTAGACAAATATTCATACGCATCGGTGAGCGCCAAGAATCTTGAAATTAGTGAGCGTTCATTTTTGTAAACAACTTGATATAGTAAATATGTTCGTTTGCTTTTTCGTAGCTACCTCAGACGAAATTAGCTAGCCAATAATAAGCGTTCAGAACATTAAACTTTGCACACCAAAAAAATCGTCTATATTTTTGTTTTTGTCGTGATAGTTTGTCTTTTTAAAAAAATCGTCATCTCGCTATGATTTATTATTATTCCAAATATGAGCAAAACCATTTTTAGTGTTTCAAAAGAACGCAGAAAAGTTTCCGAAAAGTTATTTCAAATATAGAATGACTAGTTTCAACAAATGAAGAAAATATAATTGTGTATATACCCATATTTGAAAATTCGAATACGTCTTATCCATATTTGTATGACCTAATTATTTAATTTCACTCACCGAAAAGTGAAAACTAAACATATTAATGTTTCGTCGTTCCTTAACTATACAAAAATGAATCAGAAGTAAATGAAGGAAAGTCAACAAAGAACAAGTGATAAATAAATAGATGTCATTCAATGTTAACATGATGTCATTAGAAGAAGAAGAAAACGAAAAAAAACATAAAACAAATAGGCATAAACAAATATGGAAAGATTTAAGCAGATAATTTTGATGTAAGCCAAGCAATGTGTCAACGAAATCGCATTTGATCACTTTCTTTAGTATGACAAAGCGTTTGCTGTCAATTAGTTTTACAAATCGGGAATTAGCTGCTTATGAGTGTTTTATGTTTAATAACATATATTTGGAACCAAATAGACCCCTGGCGTAAAGAAAAGAAATTTACTCTCCAAAATACACACAGAAAAATGAGCTGGTCACATCGACCAACTTAACTATAGATTGAACAGAAAATTCGGTTGTTTAATCCCTTATTGTCCCGCTTGTAGAAGGTATTCCTGTACTACCTGTAATTCATTAAATAGTAAATTTAATTTTATTTTTTTTTCAATTAAGCGAAATTTGTGTTCCCGCAGTGTGTTAATGGGCATTAGATGCGTGTTTTTCTGAAGTTTTCCGGATCCGCCATCCAGCCACAGAATATGAAAATAGGGTAATGTAGAGCAAATATGATAAAAAACCAAAAAAATTACTTTTTTTGAGTATCATACTTTGTCATTACTGGGTTAAGGTGTTGCTCTATATATAAAATAAATTAAGTGTTATTTTAACACCACAAGGAGTCAAAGTAAAAAATAAAAAAAAATTATTTTTCAGAGTTCTTATATTGACTTCACCGCGATCGAACTCAGGTGTTTTTAACGCTCATCCCAAGTGTCTACCATGATGCCATCGTTTACTTATGCTTGCCAGCACCTATTTACAGCTTTGTTCTAAATAATACCACACTATCTCACGTTGCTTTGTTGCCTTCACTGAGAATGGAGCTCACAATATTTGACAGCTGAAGGCAGATGTCTACCATGATGCCATCGTGTACCTATGCTTGCCGGTGTCTAATTGCAGTTTTTTTCTATGACATAAATGACAATATCTTCTCTGTTGGATTAACGGCAGGAGTTGGTTGTTTTCTACCAAATTTAAAATTATAGTTCCTTCGCTGTTGAATTAACCAGAGGAGTTGTTGTTTTAACACACAATTTTGTTTGATCAACAATAATTCTGTCAGTTTTACAAAATTTTGTTAATTAAAAATTTAAATTTCTATGACTGTTCAATCAACAATTGAAAGCAGTTACTTCTACAAAAAATTCCGTTTAAATAACCCAAATTTGATCAATTTAACAGAATTGGGTAAACTTCAGAATAACAATACTAGATTTCTGATTTTACCAGTGTCATTTCTTTCTGTGTAATACTTCGCTCTTTTTTAAAAGATACGATTTAAAGCTTAAATACTGCGAAAGTGCTCCCCTGATGTAGATGTCCATTCAGAACTTTTTTGTGGATAATTTCATGTTTGTTTTAGTTAATATCTTAGCGATATGAAAGTAAGAAGAAGGTCAGTCATAAAAATAAAAAAGTTCATTGATAGATATCTTAGAATAATAATGAAGACTAAAATATTAAAATTTTGCAGTTAACTTCGTAGGCGGCGATACAAAGCTTTTATGGAGAGTGAAATTAAAATGACAAAATAGTGGCAATAGTGTTCGGACTTCAGGCAACGCATAGTGGTAACGGATTTGCAAACATTTAGTGTGCGCTGCTGAAGCGATTTGTATCAAATTTGTCTTCGTTCTAGGAATACGACTCAGGTGTAGCCACTTCGGGCGGTTTACAGGGTTGCCACCTATCTCAATTTTTTTGTACCTAATATTCAGCAAGATATGCCAATATGGTTATCAAATTAAAGGTATTTTCGGCCGTATTCCAACGAAGACATTTTCAGGCAGGGTTGCCAACTAGGGTTGACAACTTACCCCTTTTTCCTTTAGATCTTCTTATATCGACCAATATCTCGAGAACTGCTGAAGCGATACAGATCAAATTTGGCATATAAGGAGTATGCTTCACTCTAAGATTTTCAGTCTGTCCGTCCGTGTACACGATAACTTGAATAAAAATTTAGCAATTTGCATGAAATCTGGTATATAGGTTACTTTCTGGCCAAGATATGTAGCTATTGAAAACTGGAGAAATCGGATGATAACCACGCCTCCTTTTTTGATATCGAAAATCACATAAACTGACATAGCTTGAATAAAAATTGAGATATTTGCATGAAATTTGGTATATAGGTTACTTTTTGGCCAAGATATGTAGCTATTGAAAAAAGGCGAATACGGAGTATAACCACGCCCCCTTTTTCGATATCGAAAATTTCGAAAATTGACTTTTCTCGGTAGCTAAAATGACGCAAATTTACAGGTGAAATTCTATTATGATTTTTTGATAAATTTTTTATAGTGAGCGGTGCCACGCCCACTTTTGAAGGAATTTTGAAAATTTGACTGGTCGTAACTTTTTAGGGTAGAACGATACAATTTGGCACAAAACATACTAGTATCGTTAGGAGTATACCTGATGAAATTGGCTAAAATCGCTCTCCAACCACGCCCACTTTCGATATTGAAAATTTCGAAAATCGCATAAATTGATATGATTCGGTAACGGAAACGGCTAAAATGATATCATGTGGTAGGATGAACCCCCTAGTCATTCTATTATGATTTTTAGATGAATTCTTGAAAGTGGGCATTTTTAAGGGGGGCATTTTTGAAAATTCGACTGGTCATAACTTTAAAACGGATTATATGAAGTAGAATGTTAAAATTTGGCAGGTTTGATGAAACTGGTAGAAATCGCTGTGTATTTAATATTCGGTCTATCCGAACTTAGACTTCCTTACTTTGCATCACCACCTAAGAAGTTAACTTCAATAGTAATAACCTAACTGTTCTTCGCCAAGAAATATGTTAATGAATGGCAATAGCTGAGTAAGAGCCTCATAATGTGTTAAATACTTTTTGATTGCATAAAAAGCACATAAAAGTACCTAAATAGTTTCAAAAAGCATATCAATTGTTTCGTAATTAGTGGGTGAACCCACATAAACTTGAAGATGACCAAGCTAAAAACGAAGCTTTATAAAAAGCCAATTAGTTTGCCAAAAATTCAAATTCTTTAACACTCACAAATTATTCATACGCTATTATTCTGAAATTACGTTTTCCTTTAAACATAAATGGCAAAAGGTTAATCTGCGTGAAAATGAGTACGCGCAATAGATGAACGCGATTTGTGGTTCGCACAAAAAAAAAACCAAGACAAAATATTTAAGAACAATAAAGCGCAAAATCTCAAAGAACAAAAAAAAATAAGCGTAAATAGTTGAAATAAAATCTCTGCAATACGCAGCATGAACAAAACGACGGAATGTGGAACACATTTTGTCCATTACAAGTATGTATGCTTATTGAGGTTCAACTACAGTTCAATTTGGCATATGGCACGCGTTTGATTTCAGATTGTGTTAACTAAAACGCATGCTATTGGTTAAGCAAGTTTTTCGTTTACTATATCAAATAAGCAATCGACATATTTTCAATGTTCTACATATCCAAAGAATCCAGTTTAGTTTCTTTTCTTATCTTACTTTTTGCACCTGCCAAATTTTCTAGTGAAATATTTGCCGAAAAACTAATAAAGACCAAGATTTGGAAATTTTAGAACAATGATATAAGTAATGAGGTTCAATTATAGCCTAAACGGATGTTCGAATTGCTGCAAATCATCAGTTGGTCTTGGCGTTGCTGCGTTTTTTATTGGAAGTACTTTTTTCTTATTGGTCACAGCCTGGGCCCACAACCCAACTGTTGCATATCAAAATATTCAAACGTTTGCCAATACAGACAATCTCTTGCACCTTTATCACTCAACATTTCCCAGAATGCACTTACCATACAAAAAACTATATCGAGTAAAGCTTTATTTTTATACCCAGGGTACTAGTACTAGTACAAGGGTATTATAATTTTGTACACATAACGGTACGACGTAACGGCACAAAATAATCGAGATAGGTATAGAGTTCCATATATGAAAGTTCTTAGATTGAAAAGAGGAGTTCATTAAGGAATGTCCGTCCGTCCGTCCGTCTGTCCGTGTACACGATAACTTGAGTAAAAATTTAGATATTTGCATGAAATCTTATACAGGCTACTTTCTGGAAAAGGTAGGTTAGAAAATGGTCGGATTCGGATGATAACCACGCCCCCTTTTTCGATATCGAAAATTTCTAAAATCACATAATTTGACATATCTCGGTAGCTGAAATGGCCAAAATGATATTATTTTATAGGTGAATCCCCCTGGTCATTCTCCTTCGATTTTTCCATAAAAGTTTTATAGTGGGCGGGGCACCGCCCACTTTTAAGGGAAGCATTTTTGAAAATTTTACTGGTCGTAACTTTTAAACTGATCACGATAGTATCGTTGGAAGAATACCTGACAAAATTGGATAAAATCGCCCTCTCACCACGCCCACTTTCGATATCGAAAACTTCGAAAATCACCTAAATTGACATAATTCGGTAACGGAAATGGCTAAAATGATATAGATTGGTACGACGAGTCCCTAGTCATTCTATTATGATTTTTTGATAAATTTTGAAAAGTAGGCGTGGCACCGCCCACTTTTAAGGGAGGAATTTTTGAAAATTCGACTGGTCGTAACTTTTAAACTAATTACGGTAGAACGATGAAATTTGGTACACAGTATACTAGCATATTAGGGAGTATACCTGATGTAGTTGGACGAAATCACTTCCCAACCACGCCCACTTCCGAATGGAATATTTGGAAAATCATATGAAAACTAGCGCTGGCTATTTAATGTTTACTCGAACTTAGACTTCCTTACATGTTTTTTTTTTCACTACATATTCCGTTCTCCAAATAAATTCGTAAAATATGCGAAAATAAAAAATGTGTTCAAAATAAATTAAAAAATTTCTTTCAAAATTTATGGGCTTTTTTGAAAAATTCTTTAATCAAGATATTCTTTAAAAAAATATTTATTAGCATAATTTGTCACAATTACATATACTCTCAATTTTAAAGTGATAAATGCATATACAATGGAAGCAATACTGTTGCAGTTTCTTAGAGCAAAGCTTCCTATCAATAAATGTCAGAGTAAAAATAAAAAATGGTTTTTGAATCAGTGTCCATTTGCAACGAAAAATTTACTTAAAATTAAGCAATTTGTAAAGATTATGTGGCGGCCCACGTAAACCATAAGAACAAAGAAAAGATTGCGCAAAAAAAAATAAAAAACAAAAAAGTACAGCGTTTATTCTCCGCTTAACGCAGCATAACTCATTGTTTACGCACGATCTCTTTAAAAAATAAAAAGCCTTCAAAAACAATTAAGCCACACAAATACACAGAATTGGTTGGTGCGAAAGTTCTTTCTGAACCCTTTAATTTTAAGTATGTCGGAGAACGGTGCGTAGATGGTAAATGAGTGCAAAAACTTTAATCACTGATAAAGCGCCAACAAAAATTATTTTTGATTATTGTAATTTGTTTATGTCCTAAATTCTGTGTGTGAAATGTGGTGAATGCATATTGTATGGACAGCAGAGGAGGTAGCAAGCAAATTATGTTGCCAGATCTAGAGAAATATTAGCTGCTTTTTCTCTAAAATACTAAACAGGGGGGGAATTTCGTTCTATGAAATGATAACGTGAAAAAAATTTGTATGAATTCGAAGTTTCTTTTCATAATTTTTTATTTTATTTTTTTTTTTATTTTTTTTTATTTTATATTTTTTTTATTTTTTTTATTTTATTTTATACCGTCGGTATTTACAGCAATAGACTACAAGTCAAAAAAGCAACAAAGAGTTTTACTTTATTTTATTTTATTTTATTTTATTTTATTTTATTTTATTTTATTTTATTTTATTTTATTTTATTTTATTTTATTTTATTTTATTTTATTTTATTTTATTTTATTTTATTTTATTTTATTTTATTTTATTTTATTTTATTTTATTTTATTTTATTTTATTTTATTTTATTTTATTTTATTTTATTTTATTTTATTTTATTTTATTTTATTTTATTTTATTTTATTTTATTTTATTTTATTTTATTTTATTTTATTTTATTTTATTTTATTTTATTTTATTTTATTTTATTTTATTTTATTTTATTTTATTTTATTTTATTTTATTTTATTTTATTTTATTTTATTTTATTTTATTTTATTTTATTTTATTTTATTTTATTTTATTTTATTTTATTTTTTTTATATATTTGTTTTTTTTTTTTTCATTTTATTTTACTTGATTTTACCTTATTTAACTTTTTTATTTCATTTTTTTTATTTTTTTATTTTTTTTATTTAAAATTTTTATTTCATTTTTCAAGAATATCCGCAATCAGTAAAACCATTTAAGTTTACAAAGGTAAACTTCGATTAAGGTAACTCAAAGTAATAGAGGAAAAAGCTCTAAATTTATCTTCTTCTTATGCTTAAAAAAAAAATATCAGACAAACGTCAGAAAAAAATCTGGCAACTCTAATTAAACCTGGCAATCGAGCAAGTGTAGCTGATTGAAAAGGCACAGGCGTTGTGGCAGTATTTTTGTTGTTGCCGCTTAAAAGATGTGTGAGATTGGTTGAGTTTCTTTTGCTTTTTCACAGCTTTATATCATACTTGAGTATATGTATGCCGCATTATAATTAATGTGTCCCTTTTATGCATAAAGAAAGCTTAATACGTCCACCTAATCCCCACAAAGCGAAATTATAACCCAAATTTTTCATAACTCATCTTTTTACACGCGACTGATATCTTCGTAAGAGCTTGTAGGCTCGGCAGATTTTAAGCACTTTTTTATATCGAAAAATTCTTAATATTTATGAATGTGCACCTTATCGCTTTTGCTGATGAGATTCATTAAACATTTTGTTGTTGTTGTAAATTGGACAATGTAGCAGGCGGTGCAAATCATAATATATAAGCACTTAAAATTTGTTTGTGCGCAGCTTTAGTTATGCGCAGGCCAGTTTTTTTTTAACCATTTAGATGGTTATCAGTAGCTTAATTGAATTCTTGTTTAACGCGAATTGCCAAATTTGATTTTTGTAAATAGTTTTTTCTTTTTTTTTTGTTCACTTCATTTCATTTCGCTTCACTTTTTAGCGTAATGAAAAAGAAATTGACTTTTTCCAGCAGTAAACTAAAAATTAAGAAACATGCAACAGATTTCTTGCAACTCCTTTCTCCATTTAACAGAAATACACACAAACATACATATATGTAGAAGATATGAAAACACCCGAAATTTCGCATGGCACAGTTTTTTTACTTTTTCATATTTTTGCACCTTGTTTTGTGCCAGAAGAGTTTGGGCCATCGGTAGCAACCACAACAATCCAGTTTTGTGGTCTCATCATCAGCATTCCAAATATTTAGCGTGAAATTTTCTTAACAAAGTGAAGTGAATGTAGGCGCTCCACTAGAAATACCAAACGAAAACTCATACTCCACGGCTATTTCCCACTCGACTGCATAAAAACAAATTAGGGCAAAAAAAAATTAAAATAAGTTCACTTATTTATGCCATTTTTAAGTGAAAATAGTTTAAATTTAATTGTGGTAGGGAGAGTTTCTAATACAGCACTTTTTCCCAAAATTGTATTTTCCTCTTAAAGTATTCCAAAGTTTGCAGCATCATTTATTACTCTATGTCCATACATTTATTAACAAAAAAATGTTACGTATACGTCATGTCACTTTTTTTTTAATTCGTCATTAAATCAAGAGGGGCATATATGAGCAAATTTTTGTTTTGGAATCAATGAAAAATATTCCAAAGTTTCACTTTATTATAGCTAGAAGGCGTAGCACGCGGTGGTATACCAAATTTTTTTTCCAAAGTAGTAAAGGTGCAATTTATGAAGTATAATTTTTTGCTGCCTTACATTTGTTTAAATATTTGGTCGATTAGACTGATATTTTCTTTATTTAGCCAAAGTTTGCAAAAATACTAAGCAGTTTTATTTGAATAAATTTTTCTTAATTCTGATATCATTATTTGTAAAAAAATTCAACTTCATGCAAAGTTAGTAAGGAATTGTTCATATTTTGTTATTTCCCTATATGACTGCATCACTAAAATCTGAAAATTAGATATTCATTAAAACTAATTTTTCCGCAGCTGGACCACTGTGCGCTGGGTCCATTACTCCATACCAGGAAAATCATAGAAATATCAAAACTCTGAGAATAACCGTTTTGAATGCAAACTATACAGCTGGAGTAAATTAAAATTTAAAAAAAACTGTGAGAAGCAACTCATTTGCCTGTTTTAAAAACGGTTTCAAATCGAACATTCCCCTCACTTCCACACACTCTGCACAAAAATGCATCCATTAGTTTTGTTGTATTTTCGCACATAAAAATAGTCTTTTTTTTTTAAATCGTAAACACAGAGTTCATTGAAAGTTTAAATCAATTAAATTTTCATTAGCACGCGATTAGACATTTAACAACATTTAGTGTGAACCGCCGACGCGCATGCGCGCAAAGTTGCGTGAATTATGCGGAAAATATTGCTTTCCATTGAAAACAGTTATCGCGCGCTAACGATCAAAAGCAGTAGTGCACAGCTAATTGAATTTGGTGCGAAATTAAAAAAAAAATAATACAAAATACTTAGCTAGCAGAAAAGCTTTTAAAAAGAGCTAATAAACGCACCATCAAATGGTATTTCAAGCTACTTTATAGCTATGGCTATGCGCTTAAATTCGCAGAAGAGATAGGCAAAAAAAATTATCTAGTGGGAATTTTAATGCTATTATGAAAGGGGAACGGAGAATCTAAGGCAATTAAAAAATGCTTGAAATTCGATTGCGATTGATTTCAATTAATTAGATTTTAATTCTTTGAGCGACCAGTGCTGAATATTTGTAGCTTGGATATGTTTTTATATTCTAGTTAAAGTATACTTTTGACAATATGAAATTTGGGCCAATGAAGAGCTAAACACTTATAAAAAAGGTTTAGCAAATAAAGTGGGTACATGTGCTTTGTGAGTTCTAGATTTACTTCTGATTATAAAATCTAAATAGTAAATATCGTTCTACATGAAGTTATAAAAGTAGATCAAGAAGCAAACAAATGAAAACTAATGCTTGTTTATATCTTACAACAAAAGTCATTATAAGTCGTTGAAATAACTTAGAAAAGTATGTGTAAATATTTATGTCTTTTGTTGACTTTAAAGAACTCAGACTTTCCCTTCTAATTCACTTTTATTTTTTGTTGCATGTATGTATAGTGTTCTA
>CAXKVI010000001.1:14755922-14778422 GCA_964058755.1 Campiglossa producta | reverse complement strand
AATACATATATGAGGCAAATCAAAAATATAAAGGTAATAATATAAAAAAATCAAATTAAATTAAATTAAACAGCTTAAAAGGAAGAAAAAAAAATTTAAAAAAAGACTGGGAAAACGTACTTTTGGATTTATTATTAAATCAAATCAAATAAAATGAAAGAAGAAAAAAATATTAAATTAAAATGAACAGCTTAAAATAGAGTTTAATGAAAAAAGTTGTGCTAATAAACAAAATAAATTAAAATCAAAAAAATAAAGTAAAATAAAATAATATCAAACAAAATAAATAATTTTACATAAAATAATATAGAATAAAATAAAATAAAATAATTTAAAATTAAATAAAGGAAAATAAGAAGAAATAACAACCTCTACGTTACAGCAATCGGTCGTGAATTAAATTTCCCTGAACGGTTACCGTTGAGTAACTGAAATATATAAATTAAATAATATAAAAAATAAAATAAAAACTAAGCAAATTAGAGTAACAAAATATAAGAAAAAATAAAATTAAATTAAATAGAATAAGTCAAAATAAGTTAAAATAAAATAAAAGAAAAAAAATGAAATAACAAAATATAAAAAAAAAATTATTATTCCTGCATATTTCGCATAGTGTAAGTTGTACATTGCAACAGCAAATATGCTTTGTTGGTTAATAAAACACGCTAAATACTTTCACTACTAATACTCTTTTTTTAGCATACCTTTATTAATCCAGTTTCTATACTTACCGCATGACAAAAAGTAAACTTCATTCGCAAAATAAACACATTTAACCTAGTTACCGTCCTACAATTCTAAATTCTTAGTAGCGCCAGTTTTTGTTTTTTTCAAGTCAACAATAGTTAAGAGTATAAAAATATGTACCTAGTTATTCATACATATATTGACAGTTTCTTTCCTCAGTATTTTCGATGTGGTCTCGGCTTTCTAGATTGCAATTTAAGTTAAACTAAGAAGCAGATGACACGAGCTGGCGAGACGCAATAAAAAGGCAATCAGGCGGTACACACTTTCATATGTACAAACATACATGAACATACTCATTAGGGTGTCATACGATATCGCTTTACCTTGATACTTACATATATGTAAGATGTTAAGTGTTCGCAGAGTACCATGCAAAAAATCGTGTGACTAAACTCTAAAGATAGTGGTCCGCTATTAGTATCTTTCGTCTATAGTGGGCTATAATTGATACCAAATATTCATGTCCATAGAGAAGAATTATGGTATGTAAAATTTAAGCCTACAGGGATAGAAAGTAGAATAGTTTCGACCTGTGCCACATTACTCTTAAATGCAATTATTTTTTGCATAGGACATGCTCCAGCAAAAGGGATCGATTCTTCTAATATAAAGAGATCCCCGATTCATGCTAGTCTTTTGGTATTTTTTGCAGGGTAGCAAACAAAAGCATAATGATGACCACGTATAACTAATACATGAAAGCTAGAAAGCCCATAAAACAACATCTCACTAATACATGCTACTCTTCTTAAGCTAGATTGTGCACATCGAAATGCCTACGGCTATGATTTGCTCTAAAATTAAGTTAAGCGATTTTCCATTAAGCATGCTTACCAATGCGCGGCAGTGTCATTAAAATCGAGTCATCCATGTGCGCCGACTGATTGTCTGAATGTCAAAGCCATTGCTAACTCAAAATGATCGCAACAGCAATCAAAGTGGCGCAAGCAAAAAGTTTGTCTTCAAACAACAACAACAACAACATGGTTAACCACAAGAAAGTGGACAAACGCCACCACGCGCACATTAAATATGTCTGTATATGAAAATGGCAACAAAATTAATATCAAATAAAACTAGTTAAAATATAAAAAGAAGTTCTAACTTGGTTTAGTTGGAAAGAAGAAAAAAAAAAGTGTTTTATGAACGCGGTGAAAGTAGTTGTCAACAACAAGAATTTCTTGACTTAATAAAGATAACTTGAATGCGCATGCGCAGAAAAAAAATGGTTCTAACTAGAATTTTCAACTGTATTTGGTTAGTTAGGCACATATCTCTGTACATTTATTTTATATTTGCAGGTGGGTTTCTAGTTATTTGTTTTTTTTTTCTTTTATTTTTTTTTTTTTTATATTTTAGTGGTCCGGCAACATTCACTTGAGTATTAGTTGTAAAATATATGTATGTATAAAAAAGTAAATTCACAATAAAATGATTTAAGCTTTAATTGCTTCTTTTAGTGCTGAACTTTCTTGGCGTTATTTAGATGCAATTAAATTTTTATTAATTAAAATTAATAATAATTTTATATCAAAATATATGCTATGGGTCAAAAAACAGCTTGTGATTTGTAGAGTGCTATACTTTTGTAACGAATGAGTTTTATAAACAAAACTAAGATGAGCATTGTATTTATTTATTCTAGTTTTATTTATTTTTGAAGTTAACTTCTTAGCCGGTGATATTATGTTGCCACTGAAACCTATTTTAGTCATTTCTTCGTATATGGATCAATTTGTAGGAAACGACGAAGCGATTTATATAAAAATGTGGCATATAGATAATATGCTTAGCTCTAAAACTTTCTATTTTGGTGTTGCCACTTCGTGTGATTTACTGGGTTGCCAACTACCTCAATTTTTGAGGTTAACTGCTTAGGCGGCGATGTGAAGTTTTGATTGAGAGTAAAATTTGAGAAAATGGGTGCTGATGAAACGGAAATTAGATATGTAACGGAAATTATGTAACGGAAATTATGTAACGGAAATTATGTAACGGAAATAGAAATTGTAGCCGACTTTCAGGCGTAGGCGATTTTCATGTTTAGCTATGCAAATCAAATAGGAGGTGAAATTCTAAGAACTAGATAACATTGCACAAATTGTAATAGTTAGGCCGAGCAGAACTCATGGGTGTTGCCACTTAGAGCGGTTTACAGGGTTGCCACCTATCCCAATTTTGTTTAAATATAGAGCTAGATATGCTAATATGGGTATCAAATGAAACGCATTTTCGACCGTATTACAAATAAGATAATTTCAAGCAGGGTTGCCACTTAGGGTTGCCACCTAACGGGAATTCGTTCATTTTTTCGTATATCTCGGCAACTGCTTGACCGATTTGGATAAAATATGGCATATAGACAATTTGATTCATTTTAAGATTATATGCATGGGTGTTGCCACTTAGAACGGTTAACAGGGTTGCCACCTATCCCAATTTTGTTTAAATATAGAGCTAGATCTGCCAATATGGGTATCAAATTAAATTTATTTTCGACCGTATTACAAATAAGATAATTTCAAGCAGGGTTGCTACTAAGGGGTTGCCCCATAACCGCAATTTGTTTATTTTTTCGTATATCTCGGGAACTGCTCTACCGATTTGGATAAAGTTTGGCATATAGACGACTTGCTTAATTTTTAGACTATATACATGGGTGTTGCCACTTGGTTCGGCTTACAGGGTTACCACCTTTTTCGATTTTTTTAATATTGAGCAAGATATGCCAATATGGGTATCAAATGCAAGGTATTTTCGGCCGTATTCCAAACAAGACAATTTCACGCAGGGTTGACACCTGGGGTTGCCACCTGACCGCATTTTATTTATGCGTTGTCCTTCCTATCTTTCTTCGTCTTCACACTATATCCCTCCCTTTTTCTCTTCATTCCCTTTCATCATTTTCCTCTATATCCCATTCGTATTGGGCCCTATTAATTGAGGCATAATTCTACGCACGTACAGAATTCGAAGGAAAACGCACTATTTATAAGATATTTTCCAATTGATCGGTACCCTGATACACTTCCTGGAAGTAAGAAGTTGTAAATGGTTTACATTCTTGAATACACCTTATTCATATTTCGTTATTTCTGAATTTAAGAAGTTAACTTTTTCACGTTTACTGGCTACAGGCGGTTTTTTATTAGGGTTTTGCCACTCTACAAAGTTTTTAGGGTTACCACCTATGACTATATGGGCACCAAATGAAAGCTAATTTGTACCATATACCAAAGTAGAAATTTTAAAGCAGGGGTACCACCCAAGGTTGGCATCTAACCCTAATTCATTTACTCCTTCGTATACCGACCAATATCTAAGCAGGGTTGCTGTGACCTTGAGAGAAATTTCAAGGTGACCACCTATCCGAATTATTTTTGAATAATGACCTTACGCGTAAATGTATAACCTAACGAGTAATAATAATAAGGAAATAAGAATTATCTGGCTCTCTTCTTATTACTAGGATACTTCAGATTTTTCGCTATAATTATTCTTAAGCTAAGAAGTTAACTTCTATCACATGTACTATGCTACACGCTGGTTTTTTTTTTTTTTGCACTTTCATTAAAGTTCAACTTTAGCCCGCTACCTAATCAAACTATCAGTCAGCAATCACAACCGACCATGATAGCTGCAACTGAATTAGTACCACTATATATTGCTTGGAGTTGTGATCATGACAACTTTTAGTACGTACGTAAATGTAAGTTGTTGTTATCGTAACGATAAATTGTAAGTAGAATTTATATGTGTACTCATTGACCTGAAAGTAACAACCAAATTTACAAACTTGTTGTGGCAAAAATCAAGATGTGGCCACACGTCCCACAACTGCTGCTGCTGCTGTGCTAAAGAGAATGCGAAAATGCGTGTATGTTGCATAGACACACACACATTTTTTTAAGTGTATGTTTTTGTTGCAGCTGTAATTTTGAAAGCGCGCAACATTTGGTATGTAATACTCATATCAACTTAACGCACAGTTAATTGCGTATCTTCAAACTTTCATTCATTTACAGGGAAAGGAAAAAGATTCAGGGGAAAGTGCGCTAGGTAGATGAGGGGGTCAGAGAAAGGGGAAAGCGGGATAGTTGGGAGTTTAGTGGTAGATAAGGTTAGGCAAGGCTAAGAGAGCGCAAAGAATATCCCTTACTTTCGCCAACACTTATTTAGTTCATTGTGAACGCTCTTAGTGAATGTCGGCTCCAAAGCCCAAATTAGTTGAGTTTCGGTACCAGTTTTCTTTGCTAGTTGGCTCCATCTCATTTCTACGGTTGCCTACCATAAATGCAATGTTCCTGGAAAATATAGCAACTCATCAAGTTATGCGGAAAAAGTTCCTTTTCACGCGCATGCATACTCATTATGGGATAAACGGAAGACTTAAGCGACAAACTTGATTATCAACAAAACTTTAGTTTGATTGTAGTTGAAGGAAATAAAGTTATTTTAATTGGAGAGTTTTAATTACATTACGCAATAACAGTTTCAATAGCAGTTAGTGAATGCAAGCATAACTAAATATAATAAGTGACAAGCGTTTATACTTCCATCAGGGTACATATTATCATTTTGTAAACATTATACAGTAAATTAACACAAGTTTTTTGCATTTTATATTCATACATAAACACGTGGAGCATCATAAAAGTTATATAAACACATAAGCTTAAATATTAATTTTTTTTTTTTTTTTTTTTTTTTTTTTTGGTAATACATCAATAAACTTATTTAGCTACATATGCACTCACATATTTTCTCAAAGTAAACAACGTAAAAATTGTTATGCGTATTTGTACTTTGTTTACTTTCAAACAGTGCAAATCCGGCGGTCATGTGCAAAGAAGAAAGTTCAGCGGCCAGAAAATGCACTTCACTTTCGTTTTCCACTTTTCTGTGTTTTTTTTTTTTGTTTACTTTACACGTAATACCTATTGTAATTTTGTCAGCGCAATTAATAAATTGTGAAAAGAAATGTGCGCATGTGAGATTTTAATTATGTCTTAATACAAAAGTCAATATTATGTCAAGCGTGTTTACTTCCTTCGTTTTATCTTTGTGTAAGGGCAAAAAGCTGTGAACTGGAATGTCAATTTTATTTTATTTTATTTTATTTTATTTTATTTTATTTTATTTTATTTTATTTTATTTTATTTTATTTTATTTTATTTTATTTTATTTTATTTTATTTTATTTTATTTTATTTTATTTTATTTTATTTTATTTTATTTTATTTTATTTTATTTTATTTTATTTTATTTTATTTTATTTTATTTTATTTTATTTTATTTTAGCTTATTTTATTTTATTTTATTTTATTTTATTTTATTTTATTTTATTTTATTTTATTTTATTTTATTTTATTTTATTTTATTTTATTTTATTTTATTTTATTTTATTTTATTTTATTTTATTTTATTTTATTTTATTTTATTTTATTTTATTTTATTTTATTTTATTTTATTTTATTTTATTTTATTTTATTTTATTTTATTTTAGCTTATTTTATTTTATTTTATTTTATTTTATTTTATTTTATTTTATTTTATTTTATTTTATTTTATTTTATTTTATTTTATTTTATTTTATTTTATTTTATTTTATTTCAAGACTATATTATTTAAATCGTCTAAATTTAGGAAAAGTAGGTATAATAAAACACCGAATAATATTTGTTTACACACCCAAAATAAATATGTAAATTTTTTTTATTTATATAACAGTGCCTTCAATGACCAACTTACAGTTATTTTCGTTTGCATAATATTAATCACTGTCTTTAGAATCACAACAACTTAGAGCATTCGAAGTGCTAATATCCAGCAGCTACTAATCGGTTGAAATGCAATTACTCCATAAACAGTCAACAAATCAATTTCAATTAGATACAAATGTGCGATGTTGAAGCACAAAAAACAAACGATAAGCTATGTATATAGAAGCATACAAAGCACTGCATATATAGAACATGACTAAAAGAACAAACAAGCCAATACAAATGTTCTTTTTGCATGTAGTGCACGACATAAAAATGCTAATAACTTTTTGCTGACACAGCTGCCACAAAGCAAATTTACATGAGTGATGATTGTGCGCTCTACATTATTTACAGAGTGGCTGAAGAAATATATTACTGCAAAATGGGTATGTTCAAAGTAGTATTGATAGAGGGTGTATTGCAAAAGAAGCTGAATGTTGTTTTTTTATCCTGACAAAAAATTTCAAGAAAAAAAGTAGTTTAGTTCCCAATTATCTGCTAGACTGGGTCGAATATCATTCATATTATCAGTTTTACACCTTCCTTATGATCACTTTCGGCGCTTCTATGCAAAATAATTTATGTCACTTAGGAATGTCACCATATTGGCATGTTTCATTTGATACCAATATTGGCATGTCCTGTTCATTATTAAAAAAATTAAATAGGTGGCCACCCCTTAAAACGCTTCAAATGGCAACACCAATTGTATCCAAATTGCTTCACCCAATCCCGAGATATTGGTCTATGTACTTACTTAATTGGTCTATATACGAAGAAATAAAAAAAATGACTAATCTGGCTCAATATTTAAAAAAAAGTTAGATGACAACTCTGTAAACAGCCCCAAGTGGCAACACCCATGTATCTTATATTTGGCATACAGATAGTATGATTGATTCTAAGACTATCCACTTCGGGGCTACCACTTGGGCCATTTTACAGGGTTACCACCTATCTCAATTTTTTTTATTATGCAGCAAGATATGCCAATATGGGTATTAAATGAAAAGTATTTTCAACCGTATACCAAATATGACATTTTTAAGCAGGGTAAACCCTATAGTTGCCACCTGACCGCGTTTTATTTATTTTACCTTATGTATATTTGTATATCCAGACTAGCTCGGGAACCGCTTGACCGATTTGGATGAAATTTTGAATATGTAGATAGTATGGTTGATTCTAAGGCTATCTGCTTGCGTGTTGCCACCTGGGGTGGTTTACAGGGTTGCCACTTATCTAAAAAAAATTTAATTTTGTAGCAAAATATGCAAATATGGGTATCAAATGAAAGATATTTTCAGCGACATGCCAACTAAAATATTTTGAAGTCGGGTTGCCACCTAGGGTTGCCACCTTACCACAGTGTATTTGTATATCCGGACTATTTGGGGAACCGCTTTACCGATTTGAATGAAATTTGGCATATAGATAGTATAATCGATTTTTCGACTATCCACTTGGGGGTTGCCACTTGGGAGGTGTACATGGTTGCCACCTATCTCAATTGTTTTAAATCATGGAGTTAGATATGCCAATATTGGTATCAAATGAAAGGTATTTTCGCCGACATACCAACTAAAATATTTTCAAGTAGGGCAGCCACACAGGGTTACCATTTTACCGGATTGTATTTGTATTGTATATTTTTGGGATCATATTTGGATTATTTTAGGATCGTTTTGAGATCATATAGGTGTCACTTTGGAATAATTTTGGGGCTATTTTGAGATCATTCTGGGTTCAATTTTGGATTAATTTTGTAAGATTTTGGGGTTATTTTCGGGTCATTTTGGAGTCATTTGGGGATCATTTTTGGGTAATTTTGGGAACATTTGAGAGTCTTTTTGGGGTCGTTTTGGAACTATTTTAGGATTAGTTTGGGAACATTTTCGGATCATTTTGGGCTCGTTTTAGGGTACATTTCAGGGTGTATTTGGGGTCATTTGGGAACCTTTTTTGTGATCATTTTGGGATAATTTTCGGATCATTTTTGGGTCGTTTTGGGTTCAATTTCGTATCATTTTGGGAACATTTAAGGGTCATTTTGGGATCGTTTTAGGATTATTTTGTGATTATTTTAGGGTCATTTTGGTTCATTTTTGGTAAGGGAAGTTAGCGCTTAATTCATATCACCGAGAAAGCTCGGTCACCCAGATACTGTATATAATCTTAGAATGAAAAATACTATCTATATAACAAAATTGATCCAAATCCTCCAAACGGTTCCTTGAGATAGCATATAAGATAAAGTTGTAACAGGTCGATGTCTGTACATTTCTAAATTGGAAAACCATAGAGATTCTCATTTATAATAGTATTTTGTTTCAGGTATATAATTTTTTGTGTCCGGTACTCACCCTGTAATTTTGCAGGCGCTTGCAAGTTGCAACAAATCAAATTAACACCAAGGCATACTAAAGAAGTATATTGATGATACTTGTTGTTGCTGCCTATGCTAAGGTGAGGTTGGAACAACAAATGCATGCAAGAATAATTCATATTCTAATACATGCAAACAAATACGCGTAGGCAAATACATATATGTATGTATATTAAAATTGATTTTCTTTACTTTTTCTCTTCTCTCTGCAATATCGACTGATGGAAATCAATTACATAAACTAACAGTAGCTGTAACAACAACACCAACAACAACAACATGCAGACATGCTGTAATGTAGCAAATAGCAGCAAGAACAACGTCAACACTATTAACTACAACAAACAACACACAACAACAACAACCAAAGTCGATAGCAAATTTAACTTTGGCCACAAGTCTAATGCCATAACTGCATTTATGCAACATGAGTGCATGCGAGCACAAGCATCTACATACATACGTATAGTACACAAACATACAATATACGCATCTACACTTGCAACTTGAAACATTAAATTGGCGCATAAAAATTGAAATGAATTTCTACACTTTGCCGGAAGTTCATTGACCACTCACTACTCTGTAGATGGGATATTTGTAAATCTGTATTCTTTATATACTCCTTGTATTAATATTGGTTTACAAAGAGATTTAATACCAAAGAAAAAGAAAACGTGGCAAATGGTCATCATCAGCCAAGGGTCAATATGCCATGTTAGAACATGAGAAGCAGCGCCCAGCGATCACACATTAATATGGCCACACACAAGCCTCAATCATTATATGTATACCTAGTAGTAGCCGCAGTAAAATTGCATAAGCACTATCCATTTGTATAGATTTGATTCCGTTTTCAATTAAATAAATATATAAAAACGCGATACGTGAGTTGGTTACGGGAAGTTACAGTAGCATTTCCTTTTTGGAATTGCAACATTGTACCTAGGACTGCAGAACAACTGCGGCACTATGAAAATTTCTTTCATCTTTGCAATCTTTATTTGCTTTGTTTTTATTGTAATTAGCTCTGATATCGCTACAGTAGCGATAATTTCAAATCTTTAGATGTGTTTGTGTTGCTGTTGTTGTTGTAGAACTACTTTGCCCAGCCTAATCCCAACATTCAATTGTCACCAACGGAAGCCCTGGGAAACTCACAGATTTAGTTAACAGGTTGGGACCATAACCATTTTTCCATTAAAAAAATCGGATATATTCATTTCAATTTATGTTATGACTTTTTTTATGTTTATGTTATTTTATTTTGTTTCTTTTATTTATTTTGTATTTATTTTTTTATTTTATTTTATTTTACTTTATTTTATTTTAATTTATTTGGTTTTATTTTAATTTATTTTTTTTTTATTTTTTTATTTTATTTTATTTTATTTTATTTTATTTTATTTTATTTTATTTTATTTTATTTTATTTTATTTTATTTTATTTTATTTTAATTTATTTTATTTTATTTTATTTTATTTTATTTTATTTTATTTTATTTTATTTTATTTTATTTTATTTTATTTTATTTTATTTTATTTTATTTTATTTTATTTTATTTTATTTTATTTTATTTTATTTTATTTTATTTTATTTTATTTTATTTTATTTTATTTTATTTTATTTTATTTTATTTTATTTTATTTTATTTTATTTTATTTTATTTTATTTTATTTTATTTTATTTTATTTTATTTTATTTTATTTTATTTTATTTTATTTTATTTTATTTTATTTTATTTTATTTTATTTTATTTTATTTTTTATTTTATTTTGTTTCATTTTATATTTTTTTTAATTTTTTTTTAATTTTTTTTTTTACTTTGATTTAATTTATTTAAATTTTTTTATTTTTTTTATTTTTTTTTTTGTTTAGCTTTTTTTTCGTTTTTTTTTTATTTTTTTTTTCTTTCTTCTATTTAATTTAACTTTATTTTAATCAATTTTATTTAATTTAGTCTGTAATAGTTCAAGTTTGGGTGTACATATAACTTCTAAACCCAATGTGCATGTTTAAACCAGTTCACTAACTCATCAGGACAAACAATTAAGTTCTCGACTACCTATCATCGCATGAAACTATAATTTACACCTCAAAACCTGTCAACATCTTTTAGCTACAAAGCTTTTATCGATAGACGAAGGTAAAAGCAACAATAACAACGATCGCAGTACTCTTAGACATCAACATAATAATTACAAAAGCCGTGAGGCAGAATGAATAGACAGCTATCCGAGTGTCAGCACAATCAACTCCACCATCAATGCCACCATTGCTACCACTATTGGAGCGACTGCTACACCCATGCATTGCTGTTAGTTACTTCCTTATTTTGCCTTTAATTATCAAGTCAAGGTCGTTGTTATGAAACATTTTTCAGTGCAAGGAGACTCTCTCAATCGATTTTGATTCGGATGCAGATTGACTTCTCGCTCTACTCAAATACACACACGTACTCATACAACGTTGTAAGGCTGTTTAGTCATTGACCAGGTGGTGCCAAGTATGATCTTGATATGCTGTCATAGCTGCAGTTTATTTTCTTAGATAACATCGCCACACATCTGCTCCGTTAGAAAGGCTATTTCTATTGGTAGCGAAGAACTGACTGTTAATAAATATTTATAATGACAATTAGAATAAGTATAATTCTCGCGCTTCTATGGAAGATTTATGTAGATACATACATTGTCCGTTAAGGTGAAAAACAGCCATCAGACTTCTTTAATACATATGGTCATATTTTGGAAGTGAGAAGCTTTAATGCCCACTACAGTTGGTCTCTTTTACCAAAGACATATCTATTATTTTTTTTTTTTTTTTTTAAATAATTTTTAAAATGGGAAAATTTCGTCAGCAGCAAGCATTTATAAGCTATTGGTATAACCTCACAGTCGACTTCGAATATCAAAACCAAAAATTGCATTTTTATTTTATTATATTTTATTTTATTTTATTTTACTTTATTTTATTTTATTTTATTTTATTTTATTTTATTTTATTTTATTTTATTTTATTTTATTTTATTTTATTTTATTTTATTTTATTTATTTTATTTTATTTTATTTTATTTTATTTTATTTTATTTTATTTTATTTTATTTTATTTTATTTTATTTTATTTTATTTTATTTTATTTTATTTTATTTTATTTTATTTTATTTTATTTTATTTTATTTTATTTTATTTTGTTTTATTTTATTTTATTTTATTTTATTTTATTTTATTTTATTTTATTTTACTTTATTTTATTTTATTTTATTTTTTTGTTATTTTATTTTATTTTATTTTATTTTATTTTATTTTATTTTATTTTATTTTATTTTATTTTATTTTATTTTATTTTATTTTATTTTATTTTATTTTATTTTATTTTATTTTATTTTATTTTATTTTATTTTATTTTATTTTATTTTTTTATTTTATTTTATTTAATTTTGTTTTATTTTGTTTTATTTTATTTTATTTTATTTTATTTTATTTTATTTTATTTTATTTTATTTTATTTTATTTTATTTTATTTTATTTTATTTTATTTTATTTTATTTTATTTTATTTTATTTTATTTTATTTTATTTTATTTTATTTTATTTTATTTTATTTTATTTTATTTTATTTTATTTTATTTTATTTTATTTTATTTTATTTTATTTTATTTTATTTTATTTTATTTTATTTTATTTTATTTTATTTTAATTTATTTTATTTTATTTTATTTTATTTTATTTTATTTTATTTTATTTATTTTATTTTATTTTATTTTATTTTATTTTATTTTATTTTATTTTATTTTATTTTATTTTATTTTATTTTATTTTATTTTTATTTTATTTTATTTTATTTTATTTTATTTTATTTTATTTTATTTTATTTTATTTTATTTTATTTTATTTTATTTTATTTTATTTTATTTTATTTTATTTTATTTTATTTTATTTTATTTTATTTTATTTTATTTTATTTTATTTTATTTTATTTTATTTTATTTTATTTTATTTATTTATTTTATTTTATTTTATTTTATTTTATTTTATTTTATTTTATTTTATTTTTATTTTATTTTATTTTATTTTATTTTATTTTATTTTATTTTTTTATTTTATTTTATTTAATTTTGTTTTATTTTGTTTTATTTTATTTTATTTTATTTTATTTTATTTTATTTTATTTTATTTTATTTTATTTTATTTTATTTTATTTTATTTTATTTTATTTTATTTTATTTTATTTTATTTTATTTTATTTTATTTTATTTTATTTTATTTTATTTTATTTTATTTTATTTTATTTTATTTTATTTTATTTTATTTTATTTTATTTTATTTTATTTTATTTTATTTTATTTTATTTTATTTTATTTTATTTTATTTTATTTTATTTTATTTTATTTTATTTTATTTTATTTTATTTTATTTTATTTTATTTTATTTTATTTTATTTTATTTTATTTTATTTTATTTTATTTTATTTTATTTTATTTTATTTTATTTTATTTTATTTTATTTTATTTTATTTTATTTTATTTTATTTTATTTTATTTTATTTTATTTTATTTTATTTTATTTTATTTTATTTTATTTTATTTTATTTTATTTTATTTTATTTTATTTTATTTTATTTTATTTTATTTTATTTTATTTTATTTTATTTTATTTTATTTTATTTTATTTTATTTTATTTTATTTTATTTTATTTATTTTATTTTATTTTATTTTATTTTATTTTATTTTATTTTATTTTATTTTATTTATTTTATTTTATTTTATTTTATTTTATTTTATTTTATTTTATTTTATTTTATTTTATTTTATTTTATTTTATTTTTTTATTTTATTTTATTTTATTTTATTTTGTTTTATTTTATTTTATTTTATTTTATTTTATTTTATTTTATTTTATTTTATTTTTTTATTTTATTTTATTTAATTTTGTTTTATTTTGTTTTATTTTATTTTATTTTATTTTATTTTATTTTATTTTATTTTATTTTATTTTATTTTATTTTATTTTATTTTATTTTATTTTATTTTATTTTATTTTATTTTATTTTATTTTATTTTATTTTATTTTATTTTATTTTATTTTATTTTATTTTATTTTATTTTATTTTTATTTTATTTTATTTTATTTTATTTTATTTTATTTTATTTTATTTTATTTTATTTTATTTTATTTTATTTTATTTTATTTTATTTTATTTTATTTTATTTTATTTTATTTTATTTTATTTTATTTTATTTTATTTTATTTTATTTTATTTTATTTTATTTTATTTTATTTTATTTTATTTTATTTTATTTTATTTTATTTTATTTTATTTTATTTTATTTTATTTTATTTTATTTTATTTTATTTTATTTTATTTTATTTTATTTTATTTTATTTTATTTTATTTTATTTTATTTTATTTTATTTTATTTTATTTTATTTTATTTTATTTTATTTTATTTTATTTTATTTTATTTTATTTTATTTTATTTTATTTTATTTTATTTTATTTTATTTTATTTTATTTTATTTTATTTTATTTTATTTTATTTTATTTTATTTTATTTTTTTTTAATTTTATTTTATTTTATTTTATTTTATTTCATTTTATTTTATATATTTTTTTTTTATTTTTGTTTTAATTTTTATTTTTTTTTATTTTTTTTTTTTTTGCTTTAGTTTTTATTTTATTTTTTATTTTTTTTTTTCAATCAAATATCTGAAAGATGTGATACTTTAGTATTGTTAGGTTAGGTATTATGATAACAATAAAAATTCAAAAAGTGTTTTCCTAATACTTCTCACGCGGCATGATAACTAGAAAGAGGTAATTGAAATTGTGGCATGCAAACTTGTTTGTATGTTTTTTATATCTACAATATTATGCTATTGATCAAGGTTATTGGAAGCTGTAGGTACATAGATATGGCGAGCCGGAGGGTGCATGCAAGTTCTGTTCATTTTCACTTTACTTTTTGCACACTTTCCATCACTTCGCTAGCGCTACCAGTCTTTCGTCAAGCATTCACCTGCCGCTGATTGATTTCAAAGCATGTACTAGAAGCCGTTGCGCCACAATCAGAACCGCACCGCATTGCAATCTATTGCATCTGTAAATTTTAATTACAATTTTTTTTGCTTAGATCGTGGCTAGCTCACATCATCGGCTTGGCATTATTGAGGTTGCATGCAGTGTGAACGTTGCGCGCCAATTACTAAACTTGATTGCATGCAAACGAAGAAGTGACCTTGCGAATTGCATTTGTTCTAATAATAGTTATAGTATTGGCGTCTAACTCAGCAGTGGCTAATATTATGTTAAGGTGATATAAATGTTCTTCACATAACACTGGATTTGTGTCTACATCAAAAATCATATCAAAATTTTACTCTCTTGCATGTGAAAAATTGGCTGTTTCCCATCTTATCTACCCTTTCCTATTTCAACGCTTCATATCTCCCTTTTTAAATCGTCTTCTTCTTATTGTCCCATTTACTATTATTTTCTTTGCTCGTATTCCTCTTCCTAGCCCTATTCCTACTAATATTCCTAGGGCTTTCTCTGCTCGTTTCTTTTTCGTTTTTCTTCATCCTCAGAGGATGATTTTTATAAATGTAGTATGATTGATTCTAAGTCTATCCACTTAGGGGTTGCCACCTGGGGTGGTTTAAAGGGTTGCCACATATCTAAAATAAAATTAATTTTGTAGCAAACTATGTCAATATGGGCATCAAATGAAAGATATATTCAACGGCATGCCAACTAAAATGTTTTCAAGCAGAGTTGCCACCTAGAGTTGCCAACTTACCGCAGTATATTGGTATATCCGGACTATCTCGGGAACCGCTTGACCGATTTGGATAAAATTTTTGAATGTAGATAGTATGATTGGTTGTGAGACTATTCACTTCGAGGTTGCCACCTGATGGGGTTTACAGGGTTGCCACCTATCTCAATTTTTTGTTAATTTTATAGAAAAATATGCCCATATAGGTATCAAATGAAAGGTATTTTCAGCGACATGCCAACTAAAATATTTTCAAGTAGGGTTGCCACCTTACCGCAGTATATTTGTATATTCGGACTATCTCGGGAACCGCTTGACCGATTTGGATGAAATTTGGCCTGTAGATAGTATGATTGATTCTAAGACTATCAATTTGGGGGTTGCCACTTGGGGGGTGTACAGGGTTGCCACCTATCTAATTTTTTTTTTAATTATGGAGTTAGATATGCGAATATGGGTATCAAAGTAAAGGTATTTTCGCCGACATACT
Source organism: Campiglossa producta (assembly GCA_964058755.1). Classification (NCBI taxonomy): domain Eukaryota; kingdom Metazoa; phylum Arthropoda; class Insecta; order Diptera; family Tephritidae; genus Campiglossa; species Campiglossa producta. Next base: position 14,762,251 of record CAXKVI010000001.1, on the reverse strand, counting down.
AACTAAAATATTTTCAAGTAGGGTTGCCGCCCAGGGTTGCCATTTTTCCGTATTGTATTTGCATTGTTTATTTTTGGGATCATATTTGGATTATTTTATGATTATTTTGAGAACATTTAGGGGTCACTTTGGGATAATTTTGGGGATTATTTGAGATCATTTTGGGTTAAATTTTGGATTAATTTGGTATAATTTTGGGTAATTTTCGGATCATTTTGGAGTCATTTTTGGATCATTTTTGTATCATTTTGGGATAATTTTTGTGTTACATTGGGAACATTTGAGGGACTATTCAAGGATTATTTTTGGATAGTTTTGGGGTGATTTTCGGATTATTTTGGTTACATTTGAGGGTGTTTTTGGGGTAATTTGGGAATTATTTTTGGACCAATTTGGGATCATTTTACGGTCATTTTGGGATCATTTTTGGGTCGTTTTGGGTTCAATTTCGGATCATTTTGGAAACATTTAAGGGTGTTCTTGGGATCATTTTAGGATTATTTTGCGATTATTTTAGGGTCATTTTGGGTAAGTAAAGTTAGCGCTAAATTGATAGCACCGATCACCCACCGATCACCACCTATTTATGTAACCAATATCCGAATTACTCAAAAGAGCAAACATTTTAATTTTTATTATTTTTTTTTTTTTCACACCAACTACATAGCTGTACTTTGTACTAGAAACCATTTCTCTATTCTTTCCGATTGGATGTTGTCTTTGTTTAGAATTGCGTAATAAATTCTTTTCTAACCAAATGCAGTTTTTCAGTGATAACGGCTTAGTTGTTTTAGACACCTACTGTGCGCCGCTATGATTCAATCATGAATTTGATTGTGACAAGAATTCATTGCTTTAACAGCCACATAAAAAAGCATAACAGATTTTGAGTTTACGGTATTGTGTAAGATTTAAGTACTCCACTGGGGATGCTATGCTCTCAAACAATATTTGGTTTGTGTGATTTTTATGAGGATTTCTACGTTGTTTTCTTTGCTTTATTTCGTTGTAGTAATTTGGAAAAAGACCAGAAAAGTTCTGAAATACCTACATGTGTAGTTGTATGGTGTACATACAAATATCAAATTAAAACAACCAAGCGCAGCTCAGCAGTATTTAATTGCCACCAATAAAGTTTTATGTGATTTGGCGCTCCTATTGGCAGCCATAAAAATGTTGCAAGCGATTTTATGAGCGCTCTATGCTGGTAACTCTAGTAGAATCGATCACACAGTTCACCAGCTTGTAAAGTTCGGTTACTTATTGCTTTTACTTGGGCGAATATGGACTGGCGATGTGAGTATCGTTGTGATTAGAAAAAAACGAGGTCGGTATTTGTAAGCACTGAAAGCTTTTAAAGAGCTAAAACCAGTGGCGGCTCCAGGATTTTGGGTGGAGGGGGCTTAAATTTTTGAAGTTAACTTCTTAGACGGCGATATGAAGTTTTGATTGAGAGAAGAAATTGAGAAAATGGATGACGATGAAACGGAAGTTATGGCACGGAAATAGAAATTGTAGTTGACTTTCAGGCGCTTTCAACCGATTTGGATAAAGTTTGACATTATCGATAGTATGATTCAGAGTTGCCACCTATCTCAATTTTTTTTGAAATATTGAGCAAGATATGCCAATATGGGTATCAAATGAAAGGTATTTTCGGCCGTATTCCAAATTTGTAAATCTCAAGAAGGGTTGCCACCTAGGGTTGCCACCTAACCGCATTTTATTTATTTTTCTCTATATCTCGGGAGCCACTCGACAAGATTTGGATAAAGTTTCGCATCATAGACTATATGCGTGGGTGTTTCCATTTGAGGCTGTTCACAGGGTTGCCACCTATCTCAATTTTTTATAAATATTGAGCAATATATGCCATTATGGGTAGCAAATGAAAGGTATTTTCGGTCGCATTTCAAATATGACAATTTCTAGCAGGGTTGCCAGCTAGGGTTCCATCTTTTACTTTATTTTTTGGTAATTTTTTTGTAATTTTTACTGTATTTTTTGTGTAATTTTTACTATCTTTTTTGGTTTTTTTTTACTATATTCTTTGCGTCACTTTTGGTTTTTTTTTGTGTAGTTTTTTTTCCTCGTTAATTTTACAATATTTTTTGTGCAATTTTTACTATATTTTCCGCCTATTTTTTACTGTATTTTTCGCTTAATTTCTAATATGTTTTTTTTGTGAAATTTTTACTCTATTTTTGCTGTGAATTACTGTGAAAAAATAACTAAAAACAATGTTCGTTACCTTCACATTTCGGCACTTTTATGAAAATTTGAAAAGAATTTTTGTCTTTAAATCAAGAGAAGCAAATATGGGCAATAATTTTTTTCAGGAATCGATAGAAAATATTCCAAACTTTTAATTTCTTACAATTAAATGGTGAAGCACGCCGGAGAACACAAACTTTTGTCTACTCAAGGTAAAAAAGAAGCATTTATGAAGTATAACCTTTGCTGACAATATTTCTTAACAAAAATATGTTACCTATACTTCACATTTTGTCACTTTTATGAAAATTTGATGAGACTTTTTGTCATTAAATCGAGGGGGGCAAATATGGGCAACCATTTTTTTCAGGAATCGATAGAAAATATTCCAAACTTTTAATTTATTAAAGTTAAATGCTGAAGCACGCTGTAGCACTCAAATGTTTTGTCTATCCAAGGCATTTATGAAGTAAAACTTTTGCTGGCTTATATATTATTTAATATTTGATAAATTGCACTGATTTGTTTCTTATTTATCTGTTCTGCTATCATACCGTTTCCAATAGTTTCACTTTATCTCAATATCAACCACAATTTCTACCATCTCTAAGATGTGCAAACAAATAAGCACGTACATAAATCTATCTGAACACATATACCTGCACCATATACTTATGCCATATCTTTCTTTCTTTCTTTCAACTAAAAATGCAAATTTTAAAAATTACCGAAGTATGCCACGTTTGCTGTGTCGTCATATGCCAGCACATTCTTTTCTTTATTATGGCTACCAGCTGTAAGCCAAGTGTGTGATATAATCTTGGTTGTCGATCGGTGTTCGATGTTGTCCGCCCACTTCTGCCACATTGAAAAGAGGACGCTGTGGCACTTAGTCAATTGGCTGCACGCTGTGAGGCACCAAACCATTGACGATCCACTTTTGAAGCGCAATTTTGCGTTGACTGCTAATTGCTATGTTGCATGGCGTTCACTGTGCGCGTTTAATAGACCGATTATGTAGTAGAAAAGCTGGTTTTTTTTTTGTTGCTAATGTAGGAGAACCTGTAACGAGTTAAGCCAACAGAGGGCGCGGTAAGATGGTTAGCCTTTGATCCATGCCACCCATGAACAGGTGCAGTGGCGTTGCAGCTTCTATTATTAAACAAATTTACATACATTTTTTTTGTTATACAAAATTAAAACAAATTCAACCGGCAGAGGCAGGTCAAATGTTCACGGCACACAATGGCTCAGCCGCGAAAAAAAAAATGTTGGGAATATATACTTTTCAGATGCAGACTTATAAAGAAATGTTCCCACATTGCATGAGTGCAATTGAACAAATATAAAACCAAATATAAGCCATCAAAAATTTATACTATATAAATACCTTTCAACATTGGATAGGAAAACAGTTTGTGTGCTACAGCTTGCTTCAGCTTCTTACTATAATAAAAAAAAAGTCTGGAATATTTTATATCGATTCCTAAAAAAAATATTTGCCCATATTAGCCTCCCTTGTTTTAATTACGAAGTTACCTAAAATGTTATGAAAAGTGACATGACGTATACGTAACATTTTTAATTTCCTTGAATCCGCCTAGTAACTTTTTGCCTTTTTAAAAATTAAACCCAGAGCAAATCCCAGCTTACCACAGGAGTCCATAATATGCTCCGTTAGAACTTTTGCGCGGAGTCCACCTAGGCATTTTTTCCTTGTTCAACAACAAACAGCCACGACAAAAACTTTGCGGTAAATCCCAGCTAACCAGAGGTGTCCGTAAGTTGCTCCATTAGGACTTCTCCGCGGTGTGCTCACCCGCCTAGGGCAGTTCCTAAAAGGCCCCCAAAGAAGCGTATACAACGGAAAAAGTGGCTCTTAAAAATGTATGAAAAAATAGTTCCTTAAGACTCCTCAAAGGTGCGTTTACGGAGCCCCAAAACATTTCTTAAAATGCAGCCTCATTTAATCCGGAAAGACACCGTACTAACTTTTCTTTTCAATAAAATCCGTAGGCGCTGCCATTAGGACTGCTTCAAGGGAGTTTTGATGGTGTCCGTTTTTGCTCCTTTTTGGGAGCGCTAGGTACTTCGTTTCGTTGGCTTTTATTGGTAAAGCATTGTCTAAGCCCGATAATTTTATATCTGCTGGACCAGCTCTTTATTTCAAGCTCTTGTAAAGGGAGCTCAAGGAAACGGGCAGTTTCAATAGGAGTGAGCCAAAGACAGATTGGCGTTAGAAGAGTTTAAATAAAAATTTTTACTCCAAGGATCGCTTAGAAACTTTATAATTCAAATTTGTGAGTGATACTAGGTCTTGAACCCTACTAGTCTCCTTCATTAAAAAACGTTACGAAAAACGCAATTTGTCTGAGGGCAACTATTAGCATAGGCGGATACTAAAAACTCTTATTAGACTCACATTTTTTTATCATAACCTAGCGGTGCTTTGAACTAAACTCAACTAATATATGCCAGTCTTAAGCAGCTTCTTAATATTCCAGCGATAAACGCGCTACTGTTATGTGTTCATGCTTACTTGGCTGTGCTTTCAACATTTGTTCTTTCAACAGTTTTCATACCAAAAAAATGTGGCATGTTGTCGCCGTTTACTAATTGTTTTGACGTCACTTTTTGACAATAACACCGTTGAATTGCAAATAGCACTTAGTATTTGTACTTATGAAATATTTGTAGCATACAGAGTGTGTCATAATAAAATCTAATCATGACACAAGTCGGCGCCGATTGCAATATTTATATGTGTTAGAATATAAAGAAATTAAAATGAGCGTCACAGCGCACTGTTGTAGATTAGCTCCATATTGCTATCCCCATTGTGCTATTAATCTCTAAAGAGACTGGTCCACGATTAATCTCTTACAAGCAGAACTAGTCTACAGTTGTGCCCAAGACATAGCTTACGGGTAGAGTTGGAGATAAGTCAAACTGATATCTTGGAGATTTGAATCCTATAGGACACTATAGTTTCAATTATTTGTTTCTCTATGTCTACATATTACGTATACGCCATGTCACTTTTGTAAAAATTTGAAGTGACTTGTCGTCATTAAATCAAGGGGCAAATATGAGCAAACATTTTTTTCCTAAATCGACAGAAAATATTGCAAACTTTCGTTGTATTATAATTAGAAGCTATAGCATGCTGTAGCACACACACTTTTTGTCGATCCAAAGCACTAAAGGAAGCATTTATGAAATATATTTTTTTCTGCGTTATATATATTGTATTCGAGTTAAACTAGAATACAATTTTTCTGACACCATTGTTTCGTAACAAAAAATTTCAACTTCATGCAATCATCATCATCAACTTCCCATTGGAGCATAGGGCCTCGTCTATTTGCGAACCAGCACCGAAAATAATGTGAGATGGGAAATTGAAAGGAGAATCACTCCTGCCAACAGGGGTTACTTGTCCTGAAGTACAGCTCGGAATCATGGCCATTGTCGAGAGAAGATGAGATGAAGGATTTCTTATATGACTGATGGAAACTTGACGATGAGGTGTACGCAGATTTGACCGCAGTATATCGAGTTGAAGCCCATAGCCTGCGCTACCGAGGTCATGTTAAGCGCATCTACAAATCAGCTCCACCTCGTTTCCAAACGTTTTCCTAACGACACCCCAAAACGGCTAGTAAGAATGTTCTTACCAAGCCCGAAAAAGAAACAACATATGTATATACGCTCTTTCACAATTTGGTAAATTGCAAATTCTCATAAAAATTTGCATAAGCGATTTCGTTAGTATGATGCAAGTTGCACTTAAACGAACTCTATTTGCAACTTCCTTTAACTGCATAAAAAAAATGATAAGCATAATGAAGTGAAGCTCAAAGCATATTCGCGTGCTAACAACTCATATTTATCAAACCATATTTGTAAGTGCATATGTAGATATGTGGGGGGGTAGAGTGCAAACATCACCTATCGCAGGGCATAATTACAACAATAACAACAAAAATACCAAAAACAAAGCCTGCAATATGAATTTAGTGGTAGTTGCTAGAATAATAAAACCTCGCCATTGCACAAACTTTTGGGAAAACGTATAATTTGTTGTTTTTGCATTTACAATTTTAGGCCTTTTT
>CAXKVI010000001.1:14738422-14750922 GCA_964058755.1 Campiglossa producta | reverse complement strand
TGCATATGTATGTGGATATATATTTGTAAATATATTTATTTTTTATTTTATAATGTTTGAAATTTGTTGCATTTTATGTAATTCCAATAGGGGTTAGATAATTTCTATGTTCTGGGTTAAACGCCGATTTACGATTTTTTTTCACATATACTACCCACACACACACATGCATTTGAGAATTTGTTATTGTAGGCATGTACATTGCCCTTATTTTTGGCTGTTGAGTGTACATAATACAAATTCCCCACTATCTTTCTGCTACTTATTGAAAAGCGTCTATGGCCACATGGGTGGCTAGTAAACGTAACTGTTTGGTAGTTATTGAGCGTGCTTGAGATGGTTATTATTGTTATTGTAAAATTTGTTGTAGTTATGGCATTGATGGTGGCAGCATGTGAGTTACATAAATTGGACGATTACAGAAATAGTGTACTTTTACCTAAAATTGGCTACAACTACCGTTTTTCCGCATTTGGAGATTTGGTAAAAAATTAGTATTACATCAGCAGCGGACGCAGTAACAACAGTAAGTTCAAACGTACAACTGCTGGTAGGTATGTTTAGTTAAAATGCAGTATATTAAATACCGTTGGTAAACCCGAAATTTCGGGATAAAGATAGGAACAAGAAATTTTAGGTATCTAACTATTTGGTCCCCTGGGTTGCAATTTTAATTTATAATTTGCGATTTGTAATGTGTAACTAGGGATTTGTAATTTGTAATTTTTAATTTGTATTTGTAATTTGTAATTTGTAATTTGTAATTTGTAATTTGTAATTTGTAATTTGTAATTTGTAATTTGTAATTTGTAATTTTGTAGTTTGTAAATTGTAATTTGTATTTTCTAATTTGTAATTTGTAATTTTTAATTTTAATTTGTAATTTGTAATTTGTAATTTGTAATTTGTAATTTGTAATTTGTAATTTATAATCGGTGATTTGTGATTTTGTAGTTTGTAATTTTTTATTTGTAAATTGTACTTTTGAATTTGTAATTTGTTAGTTGCTATTTGTAATTCGTAACTTCTAATTTGTAATTTATAATGTTTTAATTTGTAATTTGTAATTTGTAATTTGTAATTTGTAATTTATAATCGGTGATTTGTGATTTTGTAGTTTGTAATTTTTTATTTGTAAATTGTACTTTTGAATTTGTAATTTGTTAGTTGCTATTTGTAATTCGTAACTTCTAATTTGTAATTTATAATGTTTTAATTTGTAATTTGTAATTTATAGTTTATAATTTGTAATTTGTAATTTATAATTTGTAATGTGTAATTGGAAATTTGTTATTTGTTATTTGTAATTTGTAATTTGTAATTTGTAATTTGTAAATTCTTATTTGTAACTTGTAATTTGTAATTTATAATGTTTTAATTTGTAATTTTTAATTTGTAGTTTGTAGTTTGTAATTTGTAATTTGTAATTTGTAATTTGTAATTTGTAATTTGTAATTTGTAATTTGTAATTTGTAATTTGTAATTTATAATTTGTAATTTTGTAGTTTTGTAATTTGTAATTTGTAATTTGTAATTTGTAACTTCTAATTTGTAATTTGTAATGTTTTAATTTGTAATTTGTAGTTTGTAATTTGTAAATTGTAATTTGTAGTTTGTAATTTGTAAGTTGTAATTTGTTATTTGTAATTTGTAATTTGTCATTTTTAGTTTACAATTTGATATTTGTAATTTGTAATTTGTAATTTGTAATTTGTAATTTGTAATTTGTAATTTGTAATTTGTAATTTGTAATTTGTAATTTGTAATTTGTAATTTGTAATTTGTAATTTGTAATTTGTAATTTGTAATTTGTAATTTGTAATTTGTAATTTGTAATTTGTAATTTGTAATTTGTAATTTGTAATTTGTAATTTGTAATTTGTAATTTGTAATTTGTAATTTGTAATTTGTAATTTGTAATTTGTAATTTGTAATTTGTAATTTGTAATTTGTAATTTGTAATTTGTAATTTGTAATTTGTAATTTGTAATTTGTAATTTGTAATTTGTAATTTGTAATTTGTAATTTGTAATTTGTAATTTGTAATTTGTAATTTGTAATATGTAATATGTAATTTGTAATTTGTAATTTTGTAGTTTGTAAATTGTAATTTGTAATTTGTAATTTGTAATTTGTAATTTGTAATTTGTAATTTGTAATTTGTAATTTGTAATTTGTAATTTGTAATTTGTAATTTGTAATTTGTAATTTGTAATTTGTAATTTGTAATTTGTAATTTGTAATTTGTAATTTGTAATTTGTAATTTGTAATATGTAATTTGTAATTTGTAATTTTGTAGTTTGTAAATTGTAATTTGTAATTTGTAATTTTTAATTTGTAATTTGTAATTTGTAATTTGTAATTTGTAATTTGTAATTTGGAATTTGTAATTTGTAATTTGGAATTTGTAATTTGTAATTTGTATTTTGTAATTTGTAATTTGAAATTTGTAATTTATTATTTGTAATTTATAATCGGTGATTTGTGATTTTGTAGTTTGTAATTTTTTATTTGTAAATTGTACTTTTGAATTTGTAATTTGTTAGTTGCTATTTGTACTTTGTAACTTCTAATTTGAAATTTATAATGTTTTAATTTGGAATTTGTAATTTGTAATTTGTTATTTGTAATTTGAATTTGTAATTCGAAATTTGTAATTTGTAATTCGAAATTTGTAATTTGTAATTCGAAATTTGTAATTTGTAATTTGTAATTTGTAATTTGTAATTTGTAATTTGTAATTTGTAATTTGTAATTTGCAATTTGTAATTTGTAATTTGTAATTTGCAATTTGTAATTTGTAATTTGTAATTTGTAATTTGTAATTTGCAATTTGAAATTTGTAATTTGTTTTTTTGTAATTTGTAAATTGTAATTTGTAATTTGTAATTTGTCATTTTTAGTTTACAATTTGTTATTTGTAATTTCTAATTTTTAATTTGTAATTTGTAATTTGTAATTTGTAATTTGTAATTTGTAATTTATAATTTGAGATTTTGTATATGTAATCAATAATTTGTAATTTTTAATTTGTAATTTGTAGTTTGTAACTTATAATTTGTAATTTGTAATTTGTGATTTTTAATTTGTTATTGAAAATTGATGTTTGATATTTGGAATTGTTAATTGATATTGGAATAACATACGTATATTATTTGTAAATTGTAACGAGATCGACGGTCCTTGAACGGCTATAGATCTGTTAAACTCCGAATCTAGCATCTTCGGGTCCGACTGTGGCTGGAATGATTTCATTGATCTGAAATCACCTTTTTATCTGTTCTAAAACATATACTTAGCTTCAGTATTGGATTTTCTTTTTTAACTCCGGGTTTTTTTGCATATGGCTTTCGGGATCAGACAATAACGGCATGAATTGTGTTGAAATATAAGATGCATATTCAGTTCACTTCATATAGCGCATATGAGGATCAAACACAACAAGAACAACTAAAACCGCTCATTGAATATAATTGGTATAAATGTACCTTAAATGGGATATTGATAAACTAACGGCGCTCAAAGTTCATTGGCGTTGTACTATGTTGGTGATCGAAGCTCTTGCCATAAGTAAATGAGTTGGAAACTACTTCTGAACTAGTATGAATGGGATGACATGTTTTGATATTTGAGCATCAGTATGTTTGAATTGAAAAATTATAGCAACAGTGTTCGGATTTGAGGCAACGAAGGCCTTGAATATTTCTAAGGCTTTCTACTTGGGTGTCGCCACTTCGGGTGGGCTACAGGGTTGCCACCTATCTCAGTTTCTTTTTTAATATTGACCAATATATGTCAATATGGGTATCAAATTACAAGTTTTTTGGGGTATTCCAACGAAGATAATTTTCAGGCAAGGTTACAAAATAGAGTTACCACTTAACCCCATTTTATTTATTCCTTGATATATCGAAAAATACCACGGGAGCGGCTTAAGCGAGTTGGTTCAAATTTGGAATATAGATGGTATGCTTCATTCTTAAATTTTTTTCACTTTGGACGGCTTAGAGCGTTGCCATCTGCCCCAATTTGTTTTAAATATTTGAGCAAAATATGCCAATATGGCTAGCAAATGAAAGGTATTTTCGGCCATATTCCAACTAAAATATTTTCAGGTGGGGTTGCCACCTAATGTCAATTTGCTTATTCCTTCGTTCGTATATCGATCGAAATCTTCAATTTTTATGAGAAAGTTAATGGAAAAAATTAACCACAAAAGAATAAGCAAGAATGCTACCCAACAACGACAACACTGGATGCGGTACAAAAATAATCTGCTAATTTACTCATCATCTTCTTTGTTAAGTTAAATGGCCATAAATGCAGAACTAACGCGAATAAGTGAATAATTTCAAAAAGCAAATAATTACACAGTAACGGTTATGAATGTTATACAACAACAAAACAGCATAGCTATATATTTGGGTGGTCTTAATTATTGTTTATAATAGTTATTAATTGCTTAGAAAAAAATCCATAAATAAGTTGGTAAATAGTGGCTAATGTCAAAGTAAGTTCTTGATTTTATTGAATTTACAAAAATAAAGAAAGTTAGCTCAACTAACTAGTGCCATATACAATAACAATTTTTATACCCAGCGTACAAGCACTAGCACAAGAGTATTATAATTTTGTCCACATAACGGTACTACGTAACGGCACAAAATAATCGAGATGTACATATAAGAGTTCCATACCTGGGTCACCGAGCTAGCTCGGTGCTATCAATTTAGTGCTAACTTTACTCAGTGTATAGTCTTAGAATCAATTATACTATCTATGTGCCAAATTTCATCCCATTCGGTCAAGCGGTTCTCGAGATAGTACCGGACCTACAAATATACAAATATACAAATATACAAATATACAAATATACAAATATAAAAATATGCAAATATACAAATACACAAATATACAAATATACAAATATACAAATATACAAATATACAAATATACAAATATACAAATATACAAATATACAAATATACAAATATACAAATATAAAAATATACAAATATAAAAATATACAAATATACAAATATACAAATATACAAATATACAAATATACAAATATACAAATATACAAATATACAAATATACAAATATACAAATATACAAATATATAAATATACAAATATACAAATATACAAATATACAAATATACAAATATACAAATATACAAATATACAAATATACAAATATACAAATATACAAATATACAAATATACAAATATACAAATATACAAATATACGAATATACAAATATACAAATATACAAATATACAAATATACAAATATACAAATATACAAATATACAAATATACAAATATACAAATATACAAATATACAAATATACAAATATACAAATATACAAATATACAAATATACAAATATACAAATATACAAATATACAAATATACAAATATACAAATATACAAATATACAAATATACAAATATACAAATATACAAATATACAAATATACAAATATACAAATATACAAATATACAAATATACAAATATACAAGTATACAAATATATATACAAATATACAAATATACAAGTTTAGCTCGTTTAAAGTTATTAGATTAGATATATGAAATTTCTTTGGTTGAAAAGAGGAGTCCATTAAGCCATGTCCATCCGTCTGTCAGTCCGCCCGTCTGTCCGTCCGTCTGTCCGTGTACACGATAACTTGAGTAAAAATTTAAATATTTGCATTTTGTATACAGGTTTCTTTCTGGCCAAGGTAGGTTACTATTGAAAATGGGCGAAATCGGAGGAAACCCACGCCCCCTTCGATATCGAAATTTTCGAAAATCACATAAATTGACACATATCGGTAACGGACATAGCTAAAATGATATAATTTTATAGGTGAATCCTCCTGATCATTATATAATGATTTTTGATAAACTTTTAAACTGATTGGGGTAGAACGATGAAATTTGGCACAAAGCATACTAGTATCGTTGAGAGTATACATGATGAAATTGGATAAAATCGCCTTGCAACCACGCCCACTTTCAATATCGATAACTTCGAAAATCACCTAAATTTACATAATTCGGTAACGGAAATGGCTAAAATGATATACATAGTTTGGTAGGATGAACCCGCTAGTCATTCTTTTATGATCTTTTGATAAATTTTTAAAAGTAGGCGTAGCACCGCTCACTTTTCATGGAAGCATATTTGAAAATTTCACGGGTCATAACTTTTAAACTGATTACGGTAGAACGATGAAGTTGGCGCAAGGTATACTAGCATAATAGGGAGTATACCTGATGTAATTGGACCAAATCCCTTCCCAACCACGCCCACTTCCGAAATGGAATCTTTCGAAGATCATATGAAAACTACCGCTGGATATTTAATGTTCGGTTTACCCAAACTTAGACTTCCTTACTTGTTTTAGTTAATTAAAGCCACACCTTCGCTAACAAAAAAGTGAATATTGAATTAGTAGCAAAATAGATAAGGTTGTAACTACTTCGTTAAATAGATATGTAAGCACTTCTTCTTCAAATATTGATACCACAATTCCTGTTGATATCGTATTTTCATTCGCTACCAATTTAACTACATATGTATGTATGTCCATTCTAAGCAACAGAAATTCACCGCAATCATATGATAAATCATTTTGAAAAATCTTGAAACATAAACTTGCACTTACAGCAATGACATAATTGGCAAACACAAAAAAAACGACCGCAAAATATTTCGTAGTAACAACACCTGACGTGCGTCGCCAACATTAGAAAAGTACACATTTAATAGTTGTGAAAATAGCTTGGAGTTATTGTACGCAAATGTTTTAGTACACGCCATTGCGTTGAATTAAGCTACGCTAAACGTGTCTTATGATGGATACCAATCCATCAGCGGCACACTGCGTGTGGTTGCATGAGGTTGCACGTTGGCGATAAGGTGTTAAATTGATGCGAAGACAACAAAAATTTCAGTTAATAATATTTTCAGCTGCAAGTCTGCTGAAGACTACTGTGTCATGTGGGTTGCAACATCGGCAAGAAACATGCTTTGTAGGTAAAGACGTTTATGTATAAAGATATGTTAGTATTTTTACTAGGGTGGTCTAACTAATTTTTTTTTTTTTTTTTGCGACCTTTTTATTTCATAAATGTGCTAAGAAGCTGGCATTTTAAGTTAAAGCTCAAGTTTTTTGATGTTCATCAATATATGAGCCGTTTAAAGCACAAGTGGTATTAGCCCAGTTTTCGTTTTTTTAGTTAGGTATGAGGCTATGTAGAGGAAAATGTGTTCTATATAACACTCTAACGGGGTAACTCCTAGCACCTATAGAAACCGAGTAAATAGCTGAATTAACTAGTGAAATCAAGGTTGCCCCCTATTTGTTTGCAACACAAAACCTTGAATATCTCACTTCGAGAAAAGGTGAACTTATACCTACTTGTGCATAAAGGGGCTGATATCGTCACTCCCAACGAAGACTAATACGGTTCACACTTCTTTTTAATTTTTTATATTTTCTTTTTATTATTATTTTTTCTTATTGAAAATTGTTTTATTTAGTTTTATTTAAATTTGTTTTATTTTATATTATTTTATATCATTTAATTTAATTTTATTTTATTTTGTTTTATTTTATTTTATTTTATTTTATTTTATTTTATTTTATTTTATTTTATTTTATTTTATTTTGATTTATTTTATTTTATTTTATTTTATTTATTTTATTTTATTTTATTTTATTTTATTTTAATTTATTTTATTTTATTTTATTTTATTTTATTTTATTTTATTTTATTTTATTTTATTTTATTTTATTTTATTTTATTTTATTTTATTTTATTTTATTTTATTTTATTTTATTTTATTTTATTTTATTTTATTTTATTTTATTTTATTTTATTTTATTTTATTTTATTTAATTTTATTTAATTTTATTTTATTTTATTTTATTTTATTTTATTTTATTTTATTTTATTTTATTTTATTTTCTTTTATTTTATTTTATTTTATTTTATTTTATTTTATTTTATTTTATTTTATTTTATTTTATTTTATTTTATTTTATTTTATTTTATTTTATTTTATTTTATTTTATTTTATTTTATTTTATTTTATTTTATTTTATTTTATTTTATTTTATTTTATTTTATTTTATTTTATTTTATTTTATTTTATTTTATTTTATTTTATTTTATTTTATTTTATTTTATTTTATTTTATTTTATTTTATTTTATTTTATTTTATTTTATTTTATTTTATTTTATTTTATTTTATTTTTTTTATATTCAATTTTTTTATATTTTTATATTTATAGCATAAATCCAATATTTGGACCTTCCTAATATGCCACAACTCAAATATAGCCAACAACAAATGTTAACTGATTTATAGCATTGTTTGTCGAAAGTGTTTCAACACGCAAAAACCGTTACACACTTGCTAACACCAACAATTGAATGTTATTCCACTACATGAATGTATCATATGTAGGTAGTAGTAAAGTAGTGCAAATCACATGCCAGGTGTAGCAACAAAAGTCACTAACCAAGGATGCTGCATGCTCTTCAGCCCAACGGCAGTTGTTATGTAATTTTGTTGAAAATAGGCGTGTCCAATGTACTTTACGTGATGATGTAATAATTCTATCGGCCATTGGCATTTTTATTACGGTCAAATGCGGTAACAATAAGCAACACCGACCATTTCCTTCTGCTAACCAAACTTACTCACACACGCACACACACTCTCTATTGGGTACTTTACAACTTACAATTTGCCAAGAACTAACAATTTATTCCACAACTCGCTTGTTACAAAAGTATGAACATTTTAAATTGGAGCATCGTAACAATCAGCTGGAAGAACATACCGCAAAGTGAATTAGGCTTTGTTGTTCGCCCTATGAGAGCAGTAACTTGTTGCTGTTGTTTTTGCTTAGTGAATATAAATGCATCTTTGGCCAAATGTGGCAGTTATGTTTGCATGCATTGAAGGGCCGCTGCGTCATGCCGTAATTTGTTTGGAATTTGTTTCCTTTGCCGCCGCTGCAAATTACGCAAGCCTAGCAAAAGTCATGCCGCCGCCGACGAAGACGACGACGACGCCGCTGCTGTTGCTGCTTCAGCTCATTAAAATTAATTGCCGTAAAACATCAACGAGAGCCGCATTCGTTATCGTTTTGTATTTGTTATTACTATTGCAAATATTCCACACTTATTCGTTAGTGTGTGTGATTGCCAATGCCATTTCAGTTCGGTTGATGCGCGCGTTTGCATGGTAAATCGACTTTGGTGCTAACTATTCGCCGCCGCTACCGCTTCCCACAATTGTCGTTTAGTTGAGCGACTTTTATGCCGCATCACTGCCAACACAATTGACTTGGATTAAGCTTCTGGTTTGGGCTGACAATGAAAGCTGTTGCAACAACAGCAACAACTCATCAATGCTGAAGCGCACCAAACACCTAAGCAATAGCAGGTGCCAATTGTTTGCCCCGCAGCAACGCTCAGCAGCACGCTCAGTTCACATTATGCTCTTTCAAATCTCCATTTATGTGCGCTTGCCGCCACTTTTCTGTGCAATTTTAAATCACTTAGTAAATGGAACGTGTGAATGAATGCTCATTGTGACAAAGCGGCAATTCAACGAACCAAGTTTTGTAGTAGCACGTCAGCATTCCGCTGGTGTAGCGCAAATCTTTTTTTGCGCGTTTTTTCCACTCTCAAACGGTTAAAAACCCTTTATCTAAAACGCCAACACCAGATCAATCTGATCTTCTTTCACTACACAGGAGTGCAGTTAAAGCGCTCATTTATTGTTAAATATGGTAATTTAAATTAGAATAGATATTTGTTGAGAAATATTTATGTGGAAAGCGGTGCACAATTATGTAGCGTAAGCAACTGAGTTACTTGTGCGTTTATTGAGAATTTCCAGAAATTTATTTTTTTCTAAGTAGGTTGTTATACGAAAGAATCGGCCTGAGTTCAGCTATGAGTATTTTAACAGTATTGTAACCTTAGAACATATTTCAACATTATGAACAGCAAAAAATCCGGAAATGATCCAAAAACAATCCCAAATGATCCCAGATGATCCTTAAAACAATCCCGGAAAATTCCCGAAGTAATCCGAAAAACATCCCGAAAAGTCCTCGGAATGACCCTAAGAAACACTCACGAAATGATTCGAAAGTATTCCTGAAAATATCTTGAAAAACCCCGAAATCATCCGAAAACAATCCCCAAAAAGGTCCGATCCCAAAATAATCCAAAAACAATTTCGAAAAAGTACTATAATTAAACCGAAAACAATCAAAATTTTCCCACAAATAATGCCGAAATTATCCAAAAACAATCCCGAAAAAGTAGCTAAATGGTTCAAAAACAATCCCTAAGAATCTGAAAACAATTCCGGAAACCTTCCAAAAACCATCCCGAAATAGTCGCACAATAGTCCGAAAACAAAAGCAAGAACGTTTCCAAAATGGTGCCGAAAACAGTTCCGCAAAGATCCGAAAACAATCCCGAAAAAGCCTCGAAAAGTTCCCAAAATGATCTCAAGAACAATCCCAAAATAATCCAAAACAATCCCGAAAAAGTAGCTAAACTCCCAAAAACCATTCCAAAATAGTCTCGAAAACAAAACCAAGAGAGGCCTTAAATGGTGCCGAAAATAGTTTCGGAAATATCCGAAAACAATCCCGAAAAATTCATAAAATGATTCAGAAAATAACCCCGAAATGATCCGAAAAGAATCCCTAAAACCCCGAAATGATCTGAAATTAACCCCGAAAAGGTCACAAATGATACCGAAAACAACCCTGAAAGCTTAACAAGTTCCAAAATGATCCGAAAATAATCGAAAAATGATTCTGAAAATGAATGATATCGAAGACAATCCCGCAATGTCGGACAACAATCCCTAAAAAGTCCCGAAACGATCCGAAAATAATCGCGAAATGATTCTGAAAAAGTCCTAAAATGATCGCGAAATGATCGAAAAGCCATCCCGAAGAAGTGCACAAAATGATCCTAAAACAATACCGAAAAAATCTAAAATGATCCGGAAAACAATTCCGAAAAAGTACCGATTTTAATTTTTTTTATATTTTAATGACTCCTAAAACAACCCTGAAAGCTTAACAAGTCCCAAAATGATCCGAAAATAATCGCGAAATGAGTCTGAAAATGAATGATCCCGAAGACAGTCCCGCAATGACCGAAAACAATCCCTAAGAAGTCCCGACACGAAATGTTCGAAAAGCCATCCCGAAAAAGTCTCCAAAATGATCCGAAAACAATAGCGAAAAAATCTAAAATGATCCGGAAACCAATCTTTATATTTATTCTTATCTTCATCTTTATATTTATCTTTATCTGTAACTTTACATGTATCTATAAAGTTAGCTTCATCTTTATCTTTATCTTTAGAATGTATTTATCCTTAAGTTTATATTAGCAGATGCCCGCTACATAATCTGCTTACCTTGCATAACGGACCATAAATACGGTTATTTGAATATCTACTCCAGCGCCATCTATCAGTTTTTTTTGTAGAAAAGTTTTGCAAAGATAGTGACTCCAGCGTCTAAAGTATAAACTGTCAAATTTTCATAAATTTGAAAAAAAAAAAACGTTCAGTAGCTTTTTCGTTTCGAATTTCGAAATACTTTCGATGTTCGAATTATTTTCGAAGTGAAAGACATTCTTGCCTGGTTAAAAAATTTTATTAATTCTGCTAGAACCTACCTAAGTAGAATTCAACTTCGCGCCAACTGTGTAGGAGAGGTGACTGTTTTGATTATTTGATTAGATAACTCTGGAATCTGTCCATCAATTTTTTTTCCTTATTCCAGAACTTAAGCTTCTTTCCAAACGAAAGAGAAGAAAATAAAACTGACTTAGATCCTTTTGTAGTTAGGGTCGAGCGAGAAAAAATATGAGATCAAACAGAATATATGATTGACCTTTCAAGTAGGTGTTTGCTAGTAACACTTACCCTGCTAATCAGCAGCAGATAAAATCTTGGTAAATTACAGGGTCGCGCTTACCAAAAATGAGGATAAAAAAGTGGGTAATTTTGTTTAGCGCGGATTCTTCTCTTCTCTTGAAGGTGCTAAATATGCGTTGGTATGTCGATGCATACTTTTACGCATTGCCATTTTTGGTATTGCACAGCACTAATTTTTGATTTTGTTTTCACCATGCGGTGATTGGCAGGGTAACTGATTGGAAAGCATCAACATCATAGGCATATAACTGTATACATAATAACGCAGAGCTCTCACATCTAAGTAAAAGAGGTTAATAAGATAATTAATTAAACATTTTGATAAAAAATTATAAACCCCCAATAAAATTCAATGTAAAATTAGTCTTGGGAAAATGCGTATGCCTACAATGTTTTGAAAGTTTGCACTCATGCATAGGTGCTTTTAAATCAATATCTTAAATAAAAATTATTCCTTTTGTGTAATGACCTTATTTCTGCCCGCTTAGGG
>CAXKVI010000001.1:14713422-14735922 GCA_964058755.1 Campiglossa producta | reverse complement strand
TTCTGTTTCAATTTGGAGCATAACTGAATAAATGTAAGAATTGGGAGGTAGTTAAAATTTGCATTGTGAAAAAGTCATTAATACTTCACAGTACAAAACTGTTGGAAAGCTTCTTTAGAAAGGCATCATCTTTCCTTACTAATTAGTGACATTCGCACTTGACATTTACATATACAGACATCTGTCTGTCTGAATCTACAAACAAATACGCGCTTGAATGCTAATTGTTTCACACTCTAAGATAGTACTGAATAAAAAGCGCCATGTTGCAATTTACAGTTAACTATTGTTTTGTCCACAAAAAACCAAAAACCCACTGCGTCTGTCCAGTGACCTAGCAATTGAAATAAATAAAAAAATAAATTTATTTAGAAACTAAAACTCGAATAGAATATTATGTATTTACGTAACAATAAGAATGAACAAAAAATAAAAAGTTCATTGCGCCACAGTTATTTACACATTTGTTTTATTGTAGTTGTTGAAAAGAAGAATGCCTTCCGAGGTAATTAATTTACCTTGCCATCAGCACAACGGAAAAGCAGTAATTCTTTCAAAGATATGCCTGCCAACCCAATGTAGCATTCCCTTCTCGAGCACAATTCTATTTTTACAATTCACATAGAGATGATCAGTTAAGCAATAGCGTCGGCGTTGATGCCTGTGTCCATGGCGTTGAATGGAGGTAAACGACGCATGCGCACGAGCACAAACTTGCTCCCGATTACGATTTGAGTGCAATGGGCACGCACACTTACACATGGTATTTGTATATAGTACATAATTAATTATATCAAATACATGTGTTCAAATACAAGTTAAGTTAGTCACTTGGCAATAAAAAAGCTATTGCATAGGTACATATACAGTTAAACAAGGTGTGGTAAAATACATCATGCTGACTCTTGCTTATCTTGCCTGGAAGAACCCCAAGTGAACAAATTTTTATTTTATTTATTTTTATTTTTTTTATATTTTTTTTTTTTTTTTTTTATTTTTTTTTTATTTTTTTTTTATCTTTTTTTTTTTTTAAATTTTTTTTATTTTATTTTATTTTATTTTATTTTATTTTATTTTATTTTATTTTATTTTATTTTATTTTATTTTATTTTATTTTATTTTTATTTATTTTATTTTATTTTATTTTATTTTATTTTATTTTATTTTATTTTATTTTATTTTATTTTATTTTATTTTATTTTATTTTATTTTATTTTATTTTATTTTATTTTATTTTATTTTATTTTATTTTATTTTATTTTATTTTATTTTATTTTATTTTATTTTATTTTATTTTATTTTATTTTATTTTATTTTTATTTATTTTATTTTATTTTATTTTATTTTATTTTATTTTATTTTATTTTATTTTATTTTATTTTATTTTATTTTATTTTATTTTATTTTATTTTATTTTATTTTATTTTATTTTATTTTATTTTATTTTATTTTATTTTATTTTATTTTATTTTATTTTATTTTATTTTATTTTATTTTATTTTATTTTATTTTATTTTTTTTTATATTTTTTTTTAAGTCTAAAGTTTGTTTCGATCATATTTTATAGCACCTTGTAAGAAGATAGAAAATAAGGAAAGTTATACCTAGGCGCAGTAAGCTGGTTGCAAAAAATCTTTTCAAACCAAGAACGAAGAAGCACAAAAACAAAAATAATAAAAATTGCATTTATGCAAATTAGCCAAAAGTTTCTCAAAATGACTGCTAAATTCCGGCTGAAAAATTGCACTTAGTATTAGCGGTAAAAATGTTTATATGTTTCTGGTTTTTATAGACTAGATTTTATTTTATTTTCATTTTTTTTTCTATTTTCATGCTCATGGTGTGTCAAAATCAAATCGTCTTGCACCACATTACCAGTTGCATGCCTTGTTGTTGGTCGTTAGCGGCAACACCGACACTGCAACAAAGTTGGGATGCAAATTTCGATTTTTTTTGCTTGTGGAGCAATTCTATGCCCTTCCTGCAAGTTTCTTGTTATTTTTTGATTTTATGCTTCTATTCTATTTGCATTCTTCTACTTCATTTAATGCTCGCTCTGATTTTAGCATTTTACCAAATTGTTGCAAAATATTTGTGGTCACACTCTTACCCGCCCATACCTACAAATGCACGCTTATTATTTGATTTGAGCAAGATCTCGTGCGCTTTTTGTGTGTATGCAACACCTCGTTTTACAAGCAAAACTTTTTTAACTGACTTCTTGCTTTGTGTTGCTGTTATTTATTCACGTACATAGTTTATTTAGTTTATCAATTTTGTTTTTGGTTTTTACTTTTTTCAGTTTTTCTCATCTGGCGTTTGAATGCAAATTCTTGGCGCACTTCCTTAATGTGCGCCACACCAGATGGTAGATTAGAAGCTTTAAATTGTATGTGGCAACGCAAACTTTTGTTCGCCGGTTTGCTGATTTCGTTGATATTATTGTTGTTGATTTGGTTCGTGGTCCCTTAACGGTTGGGGAATTGAATTTTTTTTTTATATTTGCAGTGGCAAATTTAAATGCGTTGCTGTGGCTATTGTTCCTCTAGATGCTACTTTGGTGGTTTTCTATCGGGAAAAAATTTTATGCAAGACAAAATAAAATAAAATAAAATAAAAAAAAATAAAATAAAATAAAATAAAATAAAATAAAATAAAATAAAATAAAATAAAATAAAATAAAATAAAATAAAATAAAACAAAATAAAATAAAATAAAATAAAATAAAATAAAATAAAATAAAATAAAATAAAATAAAATAAAATAAAATAAAATAAAATAAAATAAAATAAAATAAAATAAAATAAAATAAAATAAAATAAAATAAAATAAAATAAAATAAAATAAAATAAAATAAAATAAAATAAAATAAAATAAAATAAAATAAAATAAAATAAAATAAAATAAAATAAAATAAAATAAAATAAAATAAAATAAAATAAAATAAAATAAAATAAAATAAAATAAAATAAAATAAAATAAAATAAAATAAAATAAAATAAAATAAAATAAAATAAAATAAAATAAAATAAAATAAAATAAAATAAAATAAAATAAAATAAAATAAAATAAAATAAAATAAAATAAAATAAAATAAAATAAAATAAAATAAAATAAAATAAAATAAAATAAAATGAAGTAAAATCATACAAAAAAATTTAATATAAAATATAAAATAAATTAAATATATCAAAAAATGACAAAATTAAATTAAAACAAAACTAGTAAGGAGGTCTAAGTTCGGGTAAACCGAACATTTAATAGCCTGCGGTGGTTTTCATATGATTTTCGAAATTTCCATATCGAAATTGGGCGTGGTCGGGAAGCGATTTCGTCCAATTACATCAGGTATACTCCCTGTTATGCTAGTATACCTTGTACCAATTTCGTCTTTTTACCGTAATCAATTTAAAAGTTATGGGCTGTGACACGCCTACTTTTAAAAATTTATCAAAAAATCATAATAGAATGACTAGAGGGCTCCCTACTAAACTATATCATTTTAACTATTCCTTTTACCGAATTAGATCAATTTAGGTGATTTTCGAAGCTTTCGATATCGAAAGCGGGCGTGGTTGCAGAGCGATTTTATCCAATTTCATCAAGTATACTCCCAACATACTAGTTTAAAAGTTACGACCAGTTAAATTTTCAAAAATGTCTCCCCTAAAAGTGAGGCGTGGTTATCATTCGATTTCGCCCATAAAATAAGTATATAGGGTAGGTCATAAAAATAATGCGACTATTAATTCCTGTTCGAAGTCATTCTAGTTCATGTTTAATGCTTCTTCAACTAGTATGGGGACTAGTATATTTTATTGAAATCATACTAGTCCAAGTTCACTGCTTTTTGGACTAGTATGGAACTGGTATTTTGCAACCAGTTGCTTATATGGAAAAAAGACAAAAGATTGACACTAGTTGGGCCTGGTGCACAAACTAGTTGTAAAGCAGTTTTCAACTAGTTGCTTTCGCTGCAGGGTATATTTTGCTATTTTTTTTACTTGCTGAAAATATATCAGCGCTTTCTTTGCCTTCGCTCCAGGAATAACCAAACCCAACATTTATTCACAAAAGAAATTACCTCACTCGTTCGCTATTGGCCAATAGTTTGGCTTTTGTCTCTTTGTTGCAGGAATAATGTTTGGAATTTTGTTACATGATAAAATCTTTAATTTATCCTTAAGCAAAAAATTCTTTTTATTTTCAGAAATTAATTGTTTTTTTGTGGCTTTTCGGCAAACCAACAATAAATATCCAAAAAAACACAAATGTGTAGTTAAATGCAACATTTCTAAAACTACATATGCACATACATATTTGGTTAGTGAAAAACTAAAATAAAAAACCGTAAAATTTTATAGGCGGAAGAATAAATCGAATTGGTAGGCAAAAAAACAAAAAAAAAGAATGGCAAAGACGGTAAATTAACACCTTCTCCGTAGAATGGATAGTTTACATTTTAATTAGATGCTTGATTTTTTCTATACATAACCTTTATATTGAAGCGGTTACCAAGAGCAATGTGAAAATTTGTAATGCGACAAAAAAAAACAAAAAAATCGACTATATTATTTTTATTGCTGGCACCATATACAAATTATTAAGAACTTTTTTATTGCGATGTATTTTGAAATTTTTACTGTCCCTTAAAGTTCGCTTAGCAGTGCCTTAAGGCATTTTTCACTTTGGTGTACAATTTGGGATTTTTGAAGTTAACTTCTTAGGCGGCGAAATTTTTATGGAGAGTAATATTTGGATGAAAAAAAAGTGGCAACAATGGTCGGACTTGAAGCAAAGAATAGCGGCAACGGACTTGAACATTTATTTATTTATTTATCAATATGTCAGTTGACACTTCGGGTGGTTTACAGGGTTGCCACCTATCTCAACTATTTTTTTAATATTGGGCAAGATATGCAAATATGATTACCAAATTAAAGTTATCTTTGACCATATTCCAACTATTATATTTTCAGGCAGTGTTACCACCTAGGGTTGCCACCTAACAATATTTAATTTATTCCTTCGTATATCGACCAATATCTCAGGAAGGACTGAAGTAATATGGATCAAATTTGGTATATACTTGGGTGTTGCCACTTCGGGCGGTTTACAGGGTTGCCACCTATCTAAAAAAATTAATACTGGTAAAGACATATCTACCAATGCGGGTGTCAAACTGAAGATACTTTGCGGTCGTATTCCAATATTAGACAAATTTTCAGCAGGGTTGCCACCTAACCGTAAATTATTTATTGCTTCGTTTATCGATCAATATCTCGGGAACGGATGAAGCAATTTGGATCAAATTTGACATATACATATGAAGTAGCATTCAATCTTAGACTTTCTATTTGGCTGTTACCACTTCGGGCATTTTACAGGGTTGCCACTCATTTCGATTTTTTTTTAATTGAGCAAAATATTCCAATATGGGTATCAAATTGAAGATATTTTCGGTCGTATTCCAATCTTAGCCATATTTTCAGGCAGGGTTGCCACCTAACCTTAAAATATTTTATTTCTTCGTATATCGATCAATATCTCGAGAATGGATGAAGCGATTTGGATCAAATTTCGCATATATGTAGTATTCTTTGGGCAGTTAAAGGGTTGCCATTCATTTCTATTTTTTTTTAATATTGAACAAAATATGCCGGAGTGGGTGTCAAACTAAAGGTATTTTCGGTCGTATTCCAATCTTAGCCATATTTTCAGGCAGGGTTGCCACCTAACCTTAAAATATTTTATTTCTTCGTATATCGATCAATATCTCGGGAACGAATGAAGCGATTTGGATTAAATTCGGCATATAGAAAGTATGCTTCATTTCTACTTGGGTGTTGCCACTTCGGGTGGCTTACAGGGTTGCCACCTATATAATTTTTGTTTAATTTTGAGCAAGATATGCCAAGATATGGGTATAAAGTGAAAGATATTTTCTGCCGTATTCCAACGAAGATGTTTTCGGGCAGGGTTGCCACCTAACGGTAATTTATATTTAGTGTAATTCTTGCACCTCACTTAAATGTCCGCTTTATAATAATTGGCAGTTGTCCGCGTGAACCAGAGAAGTAAGCATGCAAATATGTTTTCTGAAGAAAAAAAAATCCATGCGTTAGAGGGTTAAGAGCTGCACAACTACACGACACTTCATTCTTAACCTGTAAAGTATGTATAAACGACCGTAGAGGCTAAAGTACAGTAGACAAGCACATATATTATCCTTTCAGCTCAGCGATCTTAACATCGCACTTCATTGGATCTGGATACAGTTAATAACTGTTACATCATGCAATCTAAAAAATATGTACTCCTAACCTAGTATAATAGTTACGTCAGTCAAAAATCTAAGTGATTTATCAAAAAATATCCTAAGCACCAATTAGCCATTGTGGTACACACACACACACACACACACACTGCTAATCACTCCCACGTCAATACGGATGCTCATACTGATAAACCAATGAGTGTTCATATTTCCCTAATTGGCCACTTGTAGATACATACATATATACATAAACACTAATAATGTACTTCACAATTACCAGAACGCCGTTATTACTACTTATCTATACAAACTCAAGCGCACTCAAACATGCTCATAAGCTTAATGGCAGAGTGAAAATTGTTATGCGAAAAAGGACTGTATAAGATATGTTAGACCAAAAACAAAAAAACCGTAGAAAGAACAAAACTTTATGTGTACTACGGTTATAGTCTGAGAGGTCTCTACGAGCTGTTGAGTAATTTTCTCACCATTTCACCTCAATTTGAACTCGAGCGGCACAGGTGCTGGCCACCAATTGACCGCGTGCCAACGTGATTACGAATAGGTAGAGGCATACATATAAAGATGTGGTGTAGAATGAGGTTTTTGTGGAAAAAGTAGTAGCTCTAGGAACCTCTTTTACGAAAAGAGTAAGTACACAATAATGATTTTTGAATAGTTCTAAAATCATAAGAGGTCTTTATGTTATTTTTCAAAAATGTCCTATTTTGAAATTTTATTCAAAAACAAACTACCTATTCAGCTGAAACAACTTTTGCATATTCTGTGCAGTTTAAAACATTTGTCTCTTTTTCCAAATTACACTTATCACCTTTTCAATAAATACTCTTATTACATTTAGTTTACTAGTTGAAACTTTGGTTGGGCGCAGCCGGCCAACAGTCAAACGTTGCCAATCAACACAATTTTTGTTCAGCTGCTCATTACAACTGGGTAATTTTGGCGTGTAACTGTTGTAAGTCATTGCGAAAACAAAAGCAACATCTAAGCGTCATTGCAATTTAAGTACGAACAAAGGAATGATTTCATTGAATTGCAAACTGATGAGATACAGTAAAACCTTTTCGGAAACCTAAAGCCTTGCATGCCTTTGAAGAGACCCCACTTCAGGCGTCTTACAGGGTTGCCACCTATCGCATTTTTTTTTTAATTTTGAACAAGATGCACCAACATGTTGATACTCATGTATTTTCGGCCTTATACCAACAAAACCAACAAAAATATTTTCAGGCAGGGTTGCCACCTTAAACCATTTTATTTGTATCTTCAGATTCGTTATTATTTTAAAATGACCCCAAAATAATCCTTATATGATCCCAAAACGATCCCAAAACGTTTTCAAAATGATCCGAAATTGAACCCAAAACGACCCTTAAATGTACGCAAAATTATCCCAAAATTACCCTAAAATAGTGCCAAAATAATCCTAAAATAATCCCAAAACGAACCCAAAAAGACCCCCAAATGTTCTCAAAATGATCCAAAATTTAACCCAAAATTACCTAAAAATTATACCAAAAATTACCCTAAAATAATCCTAAAATGATCCCAAAATGACCCCAAAATGACCCTAACATATTTCGAAAATTATCCGAAAATTGTGCCAAAATTAATCAAAATTGAACTCAAAATGATCTGAAAATAACCCCAACATTATCCCAAAATTGGACCTAAAATGGTCCAAAAATGATCGCGAAATTATCCCAAAATTACCCTAAAATAATCCCAAAACGAACCCAAAAAGAGCCCCAAATGTTCTCAAAATGATCCAAAAATGACTCCGAAATGACACAAAAATTACCCCAAATTGTCCCAAATTAATCCAAAATTTAACCCAAAATTATCTCAAAATAGCCCCAAAATTATCCCAAAGTGACCCTAAATGGTCCCTAAATGATCCTAAAATAAAACATATATAATCCCAAAAATATATAATACAAATACAATACGGTAAAATGGTAACCCTGGGCGGCAACACTAATAAAAAATATTTTAGTTGGTATGCCGGCGAAAATACCTTTCATTTGTTATTTCTACTTGGGTGTTGCCACTTCAAGTATCAAATGAAAGAAATTTTCTGCCGTTTACCAGCGAATATATTTTTAAGCAGGGTTGCCACCTAACCCCATATTTTTATTCCTTCGTATATCGACCAATATCGCGTGATCAGGGGGAGAAAATTGGATCAAATTTGACATATAAATAAAAAAGATTAATTTGAGAACTTTATACCTGGGTGTTGCCACTTTGGTCGGTATACAGGCTTGCCACCTATCTCAATTTTAATTTTATTTTTTTTTTCAAATAAATAGCAAGTAATGCTCAATTGGGTATCAAATGAAAGGTATTTTCATTCTAAGACATTCTACTTGGGTCTTGCCACTTCAGGTGTTTTACAGGGTTGCCACCTATGCTTATTTTTTTTTTAATCTTGAACAAGACATGCCTTTTTGGTATCAAATGAAAGGTAATTTTTACCGTATGCTAACAAAGGTATTTTCAAGCTGGGTTGCCACCAATTTTTTTTTTTTTTTTTTTTTTTTTTGACTCGATCTATTGTATACAGCTCTGTGACACTGTGCAATTTAACAGAAGTAAATTTAAGTGGAATTTTGCTACCAAATCGAATTGAACTCACTGTCACTTGTTCTGTTATTTGTTAGTTGTGCTTCTATGGCTGATAGTGGAACCCTTTAAATAACTTTGTGTATACATATGTATGTGTGTATGTACGGACTTACATATATATATATGTACAACTTAAATTATTCAAAGTGCATGAACATAACTGTAAATATGCGGATGAATTTGTTATGAATGCCAAGCTACGTCAGACAGAAGATGAAGAAATGCAAATTGAAAATCACAAACAACAACAACAACGCATACACGCACACAAATATGAAGCAAACGTTTTATATATGTATGTATGACTGTATGTGTGTTAACCAGATGACCGAAGAGCAGAATAGTAATGCAATGAGGAAGGCATGAAAGGCGGGGCATAAAGCTGGGAAGCTTATGAATTGAAGCGGCGCACAGGTGAAGAAACACAATTTTCCAGAAATTCCACTACCATTGAAGGAAAAACTAATTTCAAAGAAAAAAAAAAGCAAACTAAAAAAATTATTACGCGCCCGCAGAAAAAATCATAAAAATAAATAAATGAATATGCAAACGAAGAAAAATAGACTAGCTTAAATTAGAAGAACATGAAAATATTGCTGAACTGTTAATCGGCAAATTGGAGCTCAACTGCAGTCTTAGCAGATGAAGTTATGATGCGCATTTGGCACATCGACCAATGAATTCAGAGCACGTGGTTACTCCAATGGATGTTCAGAATACATAAATACATGCGTTGTATTAGAAAAAAATATTGTTTTGTGTTATAGCTGGCAAATAATTATTTCTTTATGAGTTCTCTCGCCATGTGCTATAGCTTTTCCCGTTAGAAGGCGCTATATTTGTAGAATCCGTTTTTATGAACCGATTTTTTTTTTTGTGTTTGGCACGTTTTCTAGCATGTAATCAAAAACGCTGGAGCAAATAAGAAACCCTGATAGGTGGCGCTGATAGTAAAAAGAAGTAACGAAGTCTAAGTTCGAGTGAACTGAACATCAAATACCCAGCGGTAGTTTTCTGAACGGGATATTAATGATATAGGCCCTAGCTAGGAGGATTTACCTACCAATTTATACAATTGTAGCTATTTGCCTTACCGAATTTTGTCAATTTATGTGATTTTCGAAATTTTCCATATCGAAAGTGGGCGTGGTCGGGATTTTGTCCAACTTCAACAGGTATACTCCTTACAATGCTAGTATACTTTGTGCCAAATTTCATGATTCTACCGTAATCAGTTTAAAAGTTACGACCAGTCGAATTTTCAAATATGCCCCCCTTAAAAGTTTATCAAAAAATCTTAATGCCCCGGTGCCACGCCCACTTTTAAAAGTTTCTCAAAAAATCTTAATACAATAACCAGGGGACTCATTCAACCAAACTATATCACTTTGGCCATTTCCGTGACCGATTAATGTCAATTTATGGGATTTTCAAAATTTTCGATATCGAAAGTGAGCGTGGTTGAAACGCGATGTCGCGCCCACTTTAAAAAATTTATGAAAAAATAATAAGATAATGACCAGGGGGATTCACCCATAGAATAAAATCATTTTAGCCATTTCAGCTACCGAGATATGTCAATTTATGTGATTTTCGAAATTTTCGATATCGAAAAAGGAGTCGTGGTTATCATCCGATTTCGCTCATTTTCAATAGCAACCTACCTTGGCCAGAAAGTAACCTGTATACAAAATTTCATGCAAATATCTAAATTTTTTACTCAAGTTATCGTGTAAACGGACGGACGGACGGGCAGACGGACGGACATGGCTTCCTTAAGGAACTTTTGTTTTAACCGAAGAACTTTCATATATGGAACTCTATATCTATCTCGATTATTTAATGTAGTTACGTAGTTCCCTTATGTGGACAAAATTATAATACCCCTGTACTAGTACTAGTAACCTAGGTATAAAAACACAGGATAAGGATGGTTGATGATTGCATTTATTTGTTGAAGGTTTACAGGCTTATAGAACCTACATACCTCGATTAGTGTTGGGCCCTCTGATATGTAGTTCTCTGTCTTTTTGAAAAGATAGTACCCATACCTCTACCTCCTGTTACCTACCATATTTTTTCATTGCATTAATAATCCTGGCGCTTAATGTGGGGTTCATGCTGCATTAAAAATGCAGCATTTTGCATTTTCGGACATGGGCTTTCGAACAGCTTTAATGCTCAACTTTTTGAGTTCGAATACCCTTTTTTCTTCGAGGATTGCAGGGTTTATTCTGCATTTATATTGCTAAATGCAAAAATTAAGTTGCATTAAGTAGCATTTACCTGTCAAAATTTGTATGGTAAATGCAGAAATAAAAGCAGCATTTTCAGCTAAATGTGAGGATATTGCAAAATGCAGGCCTAGCATGAACCCCACATAAGGTAGCACTTAACCTAATGCGGGTTAATATTTTTAACCAATCTTGTTAACGACGGTGTTTGTTTGTCTACTTACCGGTGGTGGGCAAAGCTAGTTAAATGAATAACATAAACAGGTGTTTGCTAACTAACATTATCTGAGTTTACAAAAAGAACAGCTGTAAGCAGAATAACAAAAACAACAACAACAACAACAACAACAGCAACAACAAAACCACAACAACAACAACAACAACAAAACATAACAACAACAGCAACAACAAACCAACTAATAATAACAACAGACAACAAAACTTGTCGTAAAACAATCAAAATTATTTTTTTACGATTTTCAGCAGTTTTGTTGTAGTTATGGCTGATTGGTACCAGGGCAATGGCACTGGCATCTGCTAAAACAACAACAAGAACAGCAAAAATAATAAAAGTAACGGCAACGTTAACATAAGCCAACAACAACATTGATACCAGTGAGCATCTACATTTTTATTGTTGTAGAAATAGCGAATTATGATGTGGCCTACACACACACACACACACACAAACAGACACACGTATCCATATGTTGTACTCTCAATCGGATAAATATGATCGCACCAGTTACACAGCATTATTGCTGAACGCTTTTTGTAAACTAGAGATATTCACTTATATCGACCAGCGACCAAACGAATTTTCGAAATAGCTCGATGCGTGCGCCACCTATCGGAATTTTTTTGATAAGGGACTGCACTGTCACCGGGTATGTGAAATATTTGTCAAGTTTCAAGTCTCTAGCTTACTGGGAAGTCACTAAAAAACGACCGATGTGTATCAAAGATTTTCAATTATATCGACCAGCGCGCCATCTATTGGAATTTTAAATTTTACAAAATTGTATTTTCACCGTTCCCTCAATTAAGTGCTAAGTTTCAAGTTCCTAGGTTTCCAGGAAGTTAGTCAAAAGTCGATCACAAGACTCCTAACTTCAAAATAGTTTTCGAAATATCTCGATCCGTGCGCGACCTACCGTGTTTCATAGATTTTCAATTATATCGACCAGTGCGCCACCTATCGATATTTTGATTTCCACATATTTTATTGTCATCGTGTCCTCAAGTACATATATGCTAAGTTTTTAATCCCCAGGTTGCCAGAAAGTTAGTTAAAAGTCGATTGCAAGATTCCCAATATCAAAAGAATTTTTGAAATAGCTCGATCCGAGCACCACCTACCGGATTTTAGTTTATGAAAAATTGCATTGTCACCGGGTTTTGAAAAATGTGCCATGCTCCATGTATTAAGCTTACCGGAAAGTTACCCAAAAATCGATCGCAAACTTCCCCCTGTGCTTCGCAGATTTCCAATTATATCAGCGCGCCACCTATCGGAATTTTGATTTCTACAAATTGTATTGTCATCGTATCAGGAAGTCAGTTTGAAGTCGATTGTAAGCTTCCCAATTTCAAATGAATTTTCGAAATATGTAGCTCGTTTCGAGCGCCACGCATCTCTACTAGCTTTAAAAAGAACAAGCGCAAGCTTATACCACACCTTCGCAGTGTACACAGTGCTGCTTTTCAAAGCTTGGTTTTAATCTCATCTGCTTCTTTTGTTGCAGAAGATTTTTTGCTTTTTCTTCATAACTATTTACTGTTTGTTTTTATTGGTCAAAAAGATGAAGCCGCTCCAAGTTTAAATGGCTTGCAGTGCTTGAAACGCCACTAAATTGCAAGCAATTCATTTCAGTTAACACGATATTTAGCAATAAAAGGATCATAACATAAACTAATAATTTTAAGAAATGTGCGGCGGAATAGAACTTTTTTTGGTTAGAGATTAGCTGGAGGCTTTAAGATGTAACAGACAACTTAGGTTGACCACAATTTTTTTTTTTTTTTTTTCATGAAAAAAAGATTATTTGATATCTGGGATGGGTGTCTTTGTCTAGAATATATGTAACTCCCACGCCAGAGGTACAGATTGAGAAAACAATTTGAAAATATTTCTTATGCTAAGTTTTTGTCTATAATGTATGTGGTAGAACTAGTTTTTGACTGTCTAGACCAAGCCCTGGTAGCTAGTGGAACAATTGTACGATCTGGGAACGAAATTCACACAGATTACAACGTTGATTATGCTCTGTGGCTCACTTGCAAACAATTACTCAACACTGTTGCTTCGGTGCTTGTTAGTGAGCGATGGAGCAAAAACCGATAACATAATTTCATTGGTGCGATGACCACACTTTCACTAATACAAACTCACTTTAATTTCTGCCGAGCCCTGATCGAGACCCTTGCTTTCAGCATCGGACTTTTGACTTTGAGCGCCAAAGTTTGAAAAATCCTAATTTAACCTTATCCAGTCCAAATGTATGACCAACCCCCACTAACTTTGGAGGACCGACCAACCCATGCTAGTGGCACACCCCCAGAAAAAAAAAATAAAAAAAAATCACCATATTTTGCACTTTACATGGAGAAATCAGCGAAATGGCTTTCTTTTTTTTCTTGTTGGGGTTACTTTTTCTCTTTGGAACTTACAAAGGCATATCCATTCCCGGTTAAAGCGCTCAAAATGGTGATTTTTTTATAGTTTTGTATGCTGAACCCCCTAGAAGGGGTTTCTTGGGGTGTGCCACTGGCATGGGTGGGTCGGCCCTCAAAAGTTAGTAGGGGTCGGTCATACATTTGGGCACGATTTGGGCACTCTAAATTGGTCAACGTAGGATTTTTCAAACCTTGGAGCTCAAAGTCGGGACATCAGAGTTCATTTGGTTTTGTGTTTTTCCGACAGGGTGGATACTAGATGTATATTGGAACGATTTTTCGTTATCAACGAAATCAAACACTGAAGATGGCGGATCGCCGAAACCGATTTGTTACAAAACCAAAATTGACAAGGGATGACAAAAATCGGAGTTCGTTTAAGAGGTATACTTCCTTCGGTAAAGTATCTTATTTTTATCCATAAAATACGATTCTCCTTGTCACTTGGGTGATTTTAAAATCGACCTGCCTTATTACACACAGAAGGTACCCCTGTAGGGCGCATGAGACCAAAAATTTTAGACTTTGGATTATGCTGCATAACTTGAAAACTTGAAGTATGTTCCAAAAAAATAAATTGATACAGTTAGGTAGAGAATGCCTAACGATGACACATACCCAAAAAATATCATTCATTACCAATTAGTGCCAAAAAAAATTACGTCAAAACCGAAAAACCGAAAAATTTAGCAAAAAATTCAAATTCTCGCGTGAAAAACAGGTCATAGTTTTTACAAATGAACAAAACACTATATATATTTTGATATTGCGATTATTTCTCTATCCAAAACCGTTGAGAATTTTGAAATCGGTTGAAAATTGGATTTTTAATGAATTTTTTTTTACGAAGAAACTGAAAAAACGGGTTTTTTGGCCTTAAAACCAGATTTTGGGGGTGTTACAATTCTTTTAAAGGGCGTGTCGTATATAACTCGACCAGGTGAACAATCTCTACTAGGTCGCTTCATAAATGTAAAATGGTTGTAGCACTGTGTTATTAATTAGTTTCCCTTTTGAAGTGATTTTAACATCATTAATTTATCATTGAACCTCAGTTTAAATTAACGCACAAAACAACGTTTTTTCTCTCTTTTCTTCGTCAACTCATTACGTAACCAAATTACCTCAAGCGTCCTTGGTGTTTGTACATCTTTAATGGTGCCGATATGGCTACTTACAACTACAATATTAATTTCGCTGCAATTGACCTTGAGGCTTTCTCTTCAAATAGTTAAAAGAAAGAATTTGATCTTTGAAACATGCCGCGCATGTGCCACACATATCCTCAGGCAGGCACACGTACACACATACATACATAGTATTTCAAAGGCATTCAAACACTTTTTTATCATTCGCTTAATTAGTTTTCGATTTCTATAAAACATTTTTACAACAGGAAGACTCTTATTAATGCTTTAGCTGTCGATGTTCGGTTTTAGTATCGGGTTGGTAGTTGCATAAGTCGCGGCATGCGATGCGCAATGTGAAACTTTTTTAAATGTTCATCAAAATTCCAAATGAATTTTCATTCTGCTAGCGTTTTTCAATTGAAAAGCTGCGCTGACCAAAGTTGAATGCCCTTCAAATTATTCTCATCTTGTTATAGGCACGATTGCCATTAATCATTTTACAATTACACTGGTCGACGGCCAAAATTTACCAGAGACGCCGTTATGAAATTCGTATGTAAAACCACCCCCTGATTTCGAAAATCGAGTTCATTTTTGATTCTATGGTACCGTTTTTGAGATATTTGCATTTTACCGTTATTCGAAAAAACCAAAAAGATGGCTCCCTTTAATTACATATATCTCACGAACGGGTCAAGCGATTGCAAAAAGGTTGACAGAATCAAAAAGACGATAAAATTTGCTATAAATGCATCATACATTGTTTTTTGCTCAACCAGATAGTTTTCGAGATATTAGCTTATCATTTCATATTTTTGTTTTCTTTTATGAAAAAAAATGAAAAAAATTACTCTTTGCGTGGACAGCATTCCAAAACCACACCTTTTTTTCTAGATATTTTTTCTTTACGTAGAGCTCTGTTTTATTAGAAAAAAGATAAGCTATCATCGAAGAAAATCGATGTAAAACTACGTAAGTTATAAGCGATCAAATAAAAATACCCAGGTTGCGCAATTTCAACGTATAGCTCAAAACGTATGTATGGTATAAGAAAGAGAGAAATATCAAGCTATGCTCTGTTTCTATTGAGTTCAAAGTTTAATTCATGAATGAAATTACCCATATTTTTTACTTTTTTTAAATTTATTTATGTTTATACTATATTCTAACAATCTTTATCTTAATTTGATTTTACTATGTAGTCGAAATAATTATGTGTTCTACTTTGACGCTTATTCAGTTTAGGATCGGTTTCTCTTATGAGAAACCAGCAGTAATCACCCATCATTGCGACGTCCCAGAATCCTTGATATCGATTCTCAATTAATTTCATTTGCTGATGAAACCTTTCGCCATGTTCGTCACTTTCGTCGCCAAGATTTGCCGGAAAAAGTTCAAATGTGAGTGCAGAAAGTGAATTTTTAAAGACATATTTACGCCTGGAAAGAAAATATTAGTTAGGTAAATAAAATTTTGGGAAATTAATTTTAATAAGCCTTTTATATTTACCCATTTTTGCATAATTATTGATTAAGTCGTTCACTATCTGTTCGTAGTTAGGGCTTTTGTGTCTACCGAGAAAAGAAGCAACGACCTTTTCAAAGGATTCCCACGCTGCTGCCTCAACTGATGAGAGTAGTCCTTTGAATTGAGTATTGTTGATCAACTTTTTTATTTGTGGTCCAACAAACGACTTTGAGATCAGAACATATTTTCCAATCATGCTCTTCATATTTGATAAATTTGAGAATTTTTTGCATTTCCTCGTAGGTTTCCTTTGTATTTACTGCATGTGCGATCGGGATAGAAGGCTTTTTGTTACCAATATGCAATAATACAGCTTTCAAACTCAGTTTATTGCTGTCTATGAACAATCGCCACTCTTTTGAATCATATGTTTGACCAAACTCTTTGAATAAACCAGGAATGTCGTTGCAGTAGCATATACTGTCTTTCTTGGTATAGTGTTTGGAAAATGGTTCGTGACGAGTTCTACAATATGTCACCTTAAGATCGGATGACTCAAATTTAAATTGTTGCATACGGGAAGTGTGGATCTCTGCCTTTTCCTTGGATAGTTCCAAATCTCTTATCCAATCATTAAGTTGTGCTTGTGAAAGAACGTTTCTCTCGTTTCCCACGCGAAAGTCAGTACAACTTGATTCCCCGCACTCAGATATTACTGTTGACAATGGAACTGGATCCGCAACTGTCGTTGAATGTAGTACTGGTAATGTCACTGATGGTACGCTGGCATAAGTTACTCTTCTTGATCTTCCAACGCCAAGCACTTTCGTTTGACAAATATAACACTCCATTGAATGGCAAGTAGGTTCTCTCCATATCATTGGTGTAGCAAATTTTATTTGTTGTCCTGATTTCGACTGAATCAATTCTACTCGACACGATGTACACAAAGTGCTCAGTGTCCATGGTTTTTCAGCATTTTTAGGCTCAATGCCAAAATACTTGGAGTATAAAGTTTTGATACGATCTGAGAACACTCGTCGTAGCCTTATGATAGTATATTGGCCACACATGAAACAGAACATATCTGGATCGTTATCACACTCAAATTCTCGCGTCCTTTTACTCAATTTATTTTTTTTTAATAAATCACGGTTTTGAAATTCGACTTATGAACTGAACTATCTCCGGCGAGCCTTGCAGATGTTTTGAAGTTTCAAGGCGCCTTAACTCATATTTATACTCGGACCAAAAATAAAATTGAAAAAATCAAATCTTACCTAGACAGAAAGGTTCCTTTTTATACGAAGCCGGGAAAAGAAAATATTACCTGCTTTAGATGTCGGCTTTAAAAATTTTCTTATAATTTTGAAAATCTACCTGCATACTTACACATAAGTGACGGAAATACATGTTTATAACTACATGCCTACAGCACTTTCGAACCCAACCACTCTTCCTTTCGAAGCAACCACTCTACCTACTATAAAACAATTCGAGTATTAATAGTACTATTTGATTTATTTAAAGAAAAAGTATTATCATTGTTATGGTGTTATTCGTTTATCCGGATAATATCCCATTTGCACTTTATACCTTTAAAATATGTATGTATACATCACACATTGAAGTTGCGCAACCTGGGTATTTTTACTTGATCGTTTATAACTTACGTAGTTTTGCATCGATTTTCTTCGATGATAGCTTATCTTTTTTCTAATAAAACAGAGCTCTACGTAAAGAAAAAATATCTAGAAAAAAAGTTGTGGGTTTGGAATGCTGCCCACACAAAGAGTAATTTTTTTCATATTTTTTCATAAAAAAAAAACAAAAATATGAAATGACAAGCTAATATCTCGAAAACTATCTGGTTGAGCAAAAAACAATGTATGATGCATTTATAGCAAATTTTATCGTTTTTCCGATTCTGTAAACTTTTTTGCAATTGCTTGACCCGTTCGTGAGATATACGCAATTAAAGGGCGCCATCTTTTTGGTTTTTTCGAATAACGGTAAATTACAAATATCTCAAAAACGATACCATAGAATCAAAAATGAACTCAATTTTCGAAATCAGGGGGTGATTTTACATACGA
The DNA here is from genome assembly GCA_964058755.1 of Campiglossa producta. Lineage (NCBI taxonomy): Eukaryota > Metazoa > Arthropoda > Insecta > Diptera > Tephritidae > Campiglossa > Campiglossa producta. The sequence continues at coordinate 14,717,393 of CAXKVI010000001.1, read as the reverse complement.
ATTTCATAACGGCATTTCTGGTAAAGCGAAAAAGTTGAAATTCGTGGTCCAGTGTTATTGACTTAAAACAAATGGTTAGGTATTAGTACTAATTATGAGGATAACATAGCTACTTGATTTTGAACAAAGTACCTGGGTGACCGAGCTTGCTCGGTGCCATCAATTAAGCGCTAACTTTACTTACCCAAAAGGTTTCTTAAAAGATCCCAAAATGATTCCAAAATGACCCTAAAATAATCCCAAAATAATGCTTGAATGATCCCAAAGCGACCGTAAAAACGCCCTTAAATGTTCCCAAAATGATCCACATTGAAACCAAAACGATCCAAAAATGACTCCAAAATGATTCCAAAATTACCCCAAAATGATCCAAAAATGATTCCAAAATAACCCCAAAAAGAGCCTTAAACGTACCACAAAATGATCCGAAAATCACCCCAAATTTATCTCAAAATGATCCCAAAATGACCCTTAAATAATCCCAAAAAAAATTATCCCAAAATTATCAAAAATTATGCCAAAATGTTCCAAAAATTATCACAAAATAATCCGAAAATAACCCCAAAGTAGTCCCAAAATGATCCAAATTTGAACCCAAAATGATCTCAAAATTGCCCCAAAATTATCCCAAAGTGACCCCTAAATGATCCTAAAAAATCCAAGTATGATCCCAAAATAACCCCAAAATATACATATGCAATACGGTAAAATGGTAACCCTGGTCGGCAACCGTACTTGAAAATATTTTAGTTGGTATATCGGCGTGAATACCTTCCATTTGATACCTATATTGGCACATCTTGCTCCACAATATAAAAAATTAAGATAGGTGGCAACCCTGTAAACCCCCCAAGTGGCAAACCCCAAGTGCATAGTTTTAGAATCCATAATGCTATCTCTGTGCCAAATATCAATCCAATCGGTCAAGCGGTTCTCGATACATATACATATATAAAAATATACTGAGGTAAAGTGGCAACCCTAGGTCCCAACACTACTTGAAAATATTTTAGTTGGCATGTCGCCGAAAATACCTTTCATATTGAAAATACCCATATTGGCATATATTGCTGCATAATTAAAAGAAAATTGAGATAGGTGGTAACCCTGTAAACCCCCAAGTGGCAAACCCCAAGTGGATAGTCTTAGAATCAATTATACTATCTATATGCCATATTTTATCCAAATCTGTCCAACGGTTGACGAGATAGTACCGTATATACAAATATACAAATATACAAATATACAAATATACAAATATACAAATATACAAATATACAAATATACAAATATACAAATATACAAATATACAAATATACAAATATAAAAATATACAAATATACAAATATACAAATATACAAATATACAAATATACAAATATACAAAAATAAAAATATACAAGTATACAAATATACAAATATACAAATATACAAATATACAAATATACAAATATACAAATATACAAATATACAAATATACAAATATACAAATATACAAATATACAAATATACAAATATACAAATATACAAATATACAAATATAAAAATATACAAATATACAAATATACAAATATACAAATATACAAATATACAAATATACAAATATACAAATATACAAATATACAAATATACAAATATACAAATATACAAATATACAAATATACAAATATACAAATATACAAATATACAAATATACAAATATACAAATATACAAATATACAAATATACAAATATACAAATATACAAATATACAAATATACAAATATACAAATATACAAATATACAAATATACAAATATACAAATATACAAATATACAAATATACAAATATACAAATATACAAATATACAAATATACAAATATACAAATATACAAATATACAAATATACAAATATACAAATATACAAATATACAAATATACAAATATACAAATATACAAATATATAAATATACAAATATACAAATATACAAATATACAAATATATAAATATACAAATATACAAATAATGTACTCGATATAGCGTTATGGTAAAGCACGATTAATTGATTACATTGATTTCCATAAGTTTGGCTGAATCAGCTTTTTGTTTTTAATTTGATTTGCATATATCAGCTTTTATGCATGTATATTGAAAGTGACCACAAAAAATTCCCATCTATCAGAAAGTGTAAAGTAAAAGCACGAATAATTGAATAACTCAACCACAAAAAATTAGCAATTGTGAGAAATTTATTTTTTTCGTATTGGTATATAGAAAATTAAAGTAGGTGGGTCCCAATTTTTACCCCATTTCAATTGGCGCTCCTTCTTATTTTACTTATCTACAAAGTGGTGAGCGTACCAAAAATGTTGGTTCGAAATTTTATATGCATTATAGAGGGTATAATGTTGCGTTTTAGCCTGATTTTCTAGGATAACGTTGCCGATTTTTAGTTAAAGTTTTAGCTAGCAGCTTTTACTAAGTTCGCAAAAAGGCTTTGAAATTTGCATGGTTTTATTATTTTGTCCATTTATAAAGCCTTAAATTTTTATGAGGACAAAAGGATCCTTTACAAGGATGTTGAAAAAATCGTATTGGCGAGAATAGGACATTGGAATTACAAAAGTGTTTTAGTAGATTGCGTAAACATATGTTTTTTAGCAAAAATAACTACTTTAAACTTGAACTTATAGTTAAACTTTGAACTTATAGTTCAATTTTTATCTGTCATACACGGCGTATGAGTAACATTTAGTTATACAAGGATGAAAAGTTCAGGTGAATTGTATTCATGTTTTGATTGATATCTCCGAAACGAATTGAGATATCGAAATTGAACGATAATAAATTTAAAGGGCATTACTTCCACGACCTGAAAGGATAATTTAAAAAGGCATATTTAGCCTATATTTCAAGTGCAAAAAACTTTGAATTTTTGGGACAGTCTAGTGGTGGATCTAACTAAATTGAAGCGTAGAAGAGGATTATGGAGATTGAAAGGCAAATGCAGACATGGGACTAGAGGGTACAATTTTTTAAAGGTATGAAAGAATATTTTCAGGCACGAAAGTCTATTTGGGGTCTACTACTATCTCTATCGTATGTACATATAATATTTTAAATATCTGTCTGTCTGTATGTTTGTGGACGTACCACTCAAAAAATGCTGAATGGAATTGACTGAAACTTTCACTGTTGCATTACTAGACGCCTAACTTAAAATTCTAGATATACCTTATATCGATAACTCAACTGATTTCGAAGTTATCAGGCGATTTCATAGTTATCGACTTATATTTGGAACAGCCCTTTAACTTTAGGCGGGTCTGATCATTATTTTCTTCTACCTTACAAGTATGAATTCGAACAATTGTCTTCTATGTTAACGCTATCAAAAAGATCTAGTTAACATTTGCATTCCATGTACATAGGAAGAAGCTTACAGCCATTCTTTTGTCTAGAAAATTTTATGCATTTTTAGTTGCTGGAGATAAACAAGAAACTAGGCATTAAAATCATTCCCAAGAAATTAGCATTTAAATGTGACGTAATGTGCGAGTTTTAAATAAATGTGGATACATCAATATGTAGATTTTTCTAGAAAATGTTACCAAAATATATCTGCATTACCAATGAAATATGTGATAAATTAATTAATTTTTTTTTAATGAGAAAAATGTCATGGTTTTTAAAAGCTCTAAAAGAACTTATGATTTGATTTGTTACTCTTTAGCATTTAAAAGTATCTCGGAGTATGCGGAAATCCAAATATACCAGTTCTTTTATAAGTCAGTTACGTCAGGCACGCCCTCTTTAAAGTCACAATTACACTTTGAGTAGAACTAGCACGCTTAAACACTTGAGTGTGAATATTAGGCGGCATTGATAAAACATAAAACAGCGTTACAATTAAGGTTCTATCTTTCAACATGTACCAAGGTAATTCTAATCAAAAGCAGCTGTCAGTCAACAACGACAAAAAGCGTGAACAA
>CAXKVI010000001.1:14698422-14710922 GCA_964058755.1 Campiglossa producta | reverse complement strand
AGTACAACAGGAAGCATGCAACAACAAAGAAAAAAGCAACAACAACAACAACAATAATGATTACTTTAACAATGGCAACTAATTCGTCTTGTTTGTTGGCAGAAGATTACGATTTCTGTCTCGGTCACGAATTCCCACGCAGTCAACGTCATGGCAACAACAAAACCAGCAAACCGGCAGTTAGAAGCTTGAAATTGAAACAACGCCGAGCTACTACTTACCGAAGCCACACCGTCAACACAAACAGCGCAACAACAACACAACTGTCAATGTGCTTGGCTCCGTTCTTGTTGTTGCGGTTTCTCTGCTGTGCTGTTGACATGCAAAATGAAAATTATAGCAACAACAACAACAGTATGATTACAGCCGCATGCCAAGTTTTAATGCAACGTCAGTCTGGCGACATTGATGAAACTATCGACTAAAGCTATTCAACGTCAAAATGTTGGCTCTTGCCACCGATCAAAGTCGGCAACAATTTTATGCGACTTGGCTCAATGAGGACGGAACGCGATGCGACATTGTGGCGATACACTGTTTGGCGGCGCGCTAATGTGGACGACAGCAGATCAGTTCAGTAGGTCATAGCTGACTAGTGGACAGAAGGTATTTCAATATTGGTAAAGAAATAGAAGCAAAAGCAAGAAAACCAAAGCTGCAATGCGGTAGAAGGTTTTTTGTGAATAAAATTAAAAGCTTTTGCGGAGATGAACTGGTGTATTGGCGAAATATTTGTGGCAAATAACACCGTACAACAAAATTTAAGTCTTGGAAAGTCACACCGGGTTCCTCAACGGTTTCTGAAGCCTTTTGATGTGCTGAATCCGAAAGTGAAGTCAGATTTTCGGGTCACTCTAGGGCTTCTCCCCAGAAGTTAGTTTGTAACGAGATCGGTAGTTGTAAAACAAATTGTTTTTTATTAATTTATCAATTTTTTCTGAAGCCAAGGAACCATAATTTTATTTGCTTTTTAAATTTAGCGGCATTCGGATGGTCTATACTATAGCCAAACTAAATAATTGCTTTAGAGTTCGATCAAGAATTGATTTTCTTTATTGAATTTACTTTCTTTTATACTAAATTCTTACACTAATACTTACAAGTTATTTACGAACTAAAATGTATACCTATGTATATTACTAATCATACAAACTAAAATGTATAATTCTAAAATATGCTAAGTCAGCATATGGTTGCAATAAATATATAAGTATGACAGTTGCATTGACAAACTGACCTTGTGACTCATTTAGGCATTGCGACTGTATTTGGTAGTGTCTTTGACCGTCCGCACAAGTGTAACAAGATCCTCGCTATGTGCGGCATGTGCAGTCTTTGTATAAACTCACGCTGAGTTCAATGTAACTAATTGGGGTAGAATGTTGTTTGTGTTCATTCATATTTGTTTATACATTATTTGTGAGCACATGACAATTAAAGTAAAAGGGCGATGTGTTTATGTAATGCTACAATAGTGCAAAAAATAGGGGTATAGTAAATTATAAGGAAGAAAAATTTAAAAAACTTAAAATTTTTTTTACTACTACCGATATCTGAACAAACTACCCTCTGGAGAGTAAACCTAGGGTAACCCGAAAAATCGAACTTCAGATTCGGATTCAGCAAACCCAAAAGCTTCAGAAACCGTTGAAAACCCCCCTGGGATTCTTTGACTGTGCAACGTTTTACAGTGTAATTGGTGATAAGAATACTGGCTTTTGTAACTGTTAACTCCAACTTTTTGTTGTAAGTGGGAGTAAGCTATTGTTTAAACCAGGCATATCCACGTAGTGGCTTTTTTGGCCCGTTGTGGCCCTACAACAACAAACCAACTTTGCAAGAAAAATAAAAAAAAATCTCTGCAAGATTATTTGGCTTGCTGGTCGCATTGAATACGTTATGGTAAAACGGTTTTATACATACCTATGTACATTAGGGTGGGCCAAAGAAATCGATTTTCGTTTTTTTTTTTTTCGAACAACATATAGAAAATCGAATTTCGAAAGCGTGCCTTATCGCCGTTATTCATTTCTGGAAAAGCTTCGAAAAATAGTAGAGCCACATTTTACCCCAGTATTGATTCCAAAATGACCCGAAAAAAATCCCAAAACGATCATAGAATGATCCCAAAATGACCCCAAAATTATCCTAAAATGATCACAAAAACACCACAAAATCACCCAAAAACGGTCAAAAATTATCGCAAAAGGATCCCAAAAAGACCCCTAAATGCACCCAAAATGATCCGAAAATGACCCCAAATTTATATATGATCCCAAAATTACCCAAAAATATACAAAGAAAAACTGTAAAATGGTAACCCTGGACTGCAACCTTACTTGAAAATATTTAAGTTGGTATGACGCCGAAAATACCTTTCATTTGATACCCATATTGGCATATCTTGCTCCATAATTAAAAAAATTAAGTAGATGGCAACCCTATAAACCGCCCAAGTGGCAACATTCAAGTGGATTCTTAGAATCAATTACTAGTACTATCTATATGCCAAATTTCATTCAAATCGATCAAGCGTTTCTCGATATAGTACCGAATACACAATAATTCTGCGGTAAGGTGGCAACCCTAGGTGGCAACTCTACATGAACATATTTTAGTTGGCACGTCTCCGAAAATACATCTAATTTGATACCCAAATTGGCATATATTGCTCCATAATGAAAGAAAACTGAAATAGGTGGGAAGTCTGAGAACTAAGAATACTATCTCGATGCCAAATTTCATCCAAATCGATTAAGCGGTTCTCGAGATAACACCGGATACACAAATATACTAAGGTAAACTGGCAACCCTAGGTGGCAGCACGAGTTTTGGGTAAGAAGATATATTCATTTAGATGGAAGCTTTTCCGGAAAATGAAAAACGGTGACTCACCGGTTGGGAACCGCTAATATACTAGGTCAAGTTCAAATGTCGTGAATGGAGTCGGGTACCCAGAGGCCCCTGGGTGGCTATTTACCTCATCGAATTATGCCAATTAATGTGATTTTTGAAATTTTCGATATCGAAAGTGGGCGTGGTCGTGGGGCGATTTTATATCAGGTATACTCCCAACGATATTTATATGGTTTTTGCAAAATTTTATCATTCTACCGTTATCAGTTTAAAAGTAACGACCAGTCGAATTTTCAAAAATGCCTCCCTTAAAAGTGGGCGGTGCCACGCCTAATTTTTCATTTTTTCCCTAAAAATCATAATACTTACAATGACTATAAAATTATATCATTTTAGCCCTTTCAGCTACCGAGATATGTCAATTTATGTGATTTTCGAAGTTTTCGATATCGAAAAAGGGGGCATGGTTATCATCCGATTTCACCCATTTTCAATAGCAACCTTTCTTGGCCAGAAACTAACCTGTATACAAATATCTCAATTTTTACTCAAGTTATTTTGTCCACGGACAGGTGGATAGACATGCCTTAATAAACTCCTCTTTTCAACCTAAGAACTTTCATTTATGGAACTCTATGTGGACAAAATTATAATATCCTTGTACTAGTACGCTTGGTATAAAAATCATCGGAAAATGAGTAAAATTACTTGAATACGCAAATGAAAACGTAAATGAATTTTAGGATGAATAATATTCATTAAATATGAACACTTCCATATATTCTTTTAAGATACACCTGTTCAACCACTTCGTGATCAGTAAACCCACCGAAACGTCAGAAAAGACAAACCCAAGTAAAGCAAAAAAATAAACAAGCTCCAATGCATTCATGCATTCAATGTATTCCGTTCATTTTTCGTATTCAGCCGACCGGTCAAGCGACCAACCAAACGACCTACAAACTATGCGCTTCTGACATTCTTCTTTTGATTTGCAGCGATTTATTAAGTCACTCTGTCGGAACATCGATTGTAGCACAAGTACACTTACGCATATGCACTTGTTCATATGTCGGTTTGGCCTCTGGACAAACATAAACAACAACAACAAAAACGAATATAGATGAGCGAATGTTGTACCTGTCTGGTGTACTTCAACGGGGTTCAGATTGTACGTGTGCCCCTTATAAACCATACATGGATGCGCTTGATGCGCTACAACAACTAAAACTGCCGCATCAACTGTTACACCTTCATCTACTGTTATACCAGTGACCATATTTCAATGACTGAGTTAAAGACGCCTACAAAACATTCACGGCGCTACTGTCCATTGGCGTTCCAGCAACTTTAGACAAGCGTATGCAACCGTTTCCAGCTATATAGAGAATATACTGAGGAATTTGTGCATATGCATATGAGTATAACTATGCATGTATGCATGTATGTATGTATGTGGTGACTTGTTGCGCGCATGCGCATTTATCTTTGCTTTATTTCATTTTTGTCAGTTGCGTCTTTGCTCTATGACTTTCCGCCTTCTTAATGGAGTCAAAATTGTGCCTGACTTATGTAGGCCAGTAGTGGCAGTCGTGTGTAATCGTATATCGAGTCCTCGCACACCGGAGGCGCACATGCGCATACCATACATCTGCATATTTGTAGGTAAGTACGGCTGTCGGTGACGAATACAAAAATACAATATGCCGGGTTTTTCTGCATATTTCAAGGTTTTTTTTTTAGTTTTTGTTTGTCCGTTCTGTTAACTTTTTGATTTACTTCATATTTGTATTGTTTTTGTGATCATATAGCAGAACGTCAATAATTTCACATTGGTTGCGCCCACATTGTGCAAGGTGATCGTATGATAATGGGAGAATCCGCAAAGCGTTGGCTGACAGCCGTTATAAATATTATGTATATCTAAGTATATGTACGTGGTTCACTCAAAAGTGCTGATAAATGTGCATAAAATCAAGTGAACAACAGGTGAAAGGAAGACCCAGTTGCGCCCATTTAGTTTGACATTTCAATCTGGATTGGGGATACATTTTAATATGCTGCTGTCCAGTGTTTAGAAATGTATATGGAGAGTAAACTTGGGTAATAAGGGGTTATCTAATAGTATTAACTGCCTGGTTATATTTTTTAAGAGGACCCCAATTTTGTAGTTCCGATCGTCAAAATCGCTTAGGCGGTTAAACGCCAATAAATGATGATGATGATGATCTTCAATAGGAACATTGTTTGGCGGGAGCTTGAGGCATGTATTTTATGCGGTTAGGTGGCAACCCTAAGTGCAACGCTGTTTCAAATCAGAATATTTGGAATACCGTCGAAAATACCTTTCATTTGATACCCATATTGGCATATCTAGCTCTATATTTAAAAAAAAAAATTGGATAGGTGGCAACCCTGTACACCGCCCTTAGTGGCAACACCCATGTATGTAATCTTAGAATTAATCAAATCGTCTAGATTCCAAATTTTATCCAAAGCGGTCAAGCAGTTCCCGAGATATATGAAAAAATAAATAAATTCCGGTTAGGTGGCAACCCTAAGTAGCAACCCTAAGTGGCAACCCTGCTTGAAAATATCTTATGCGGAATACTGTCGAAAATACCTTTCATTTGATACCCATATTGGCATATCTAGCTCTATATTTAAAAAAAAATTGGGATACGTGGCAACCATGTAAATCGCCATAAGTGGCAACACCTACGAATTCTGCTCGACCTAACTATTACAATTTGTGCAATGTTAGCTAGATCCCAGAATTTCACCTCCTATTTGATTAGCGCAGCTAAGCATCGTGGTGAAAATCGCCTACGCCTGAAAGTCGGCTACAATTTCTATTTCCGTTGCATAATTTCCGTTGCATCTCAAATTTTACTCCCGTTCAAAACTTCATATCGCCGCCTAAGAAGGTGTGTAACTTCAAAAAAGGTTCCCAGAAGTTCTAGCTGATATTTCTTAGAATAAAAGAAAAATCATAGATTCTAAGAAAATTATTTTACAATTTATGAATGAATTCATGATTTCTGAGCATTTGTTTACATATTTTAAGAACGAGTACTTATATAAGTTCTTTGGATAGGTTTTAATAAACAATTCTTAAAATTCATGTACTTTTTCTTTGCAAACATGAACTTTTTTTGTTCAGTGTAGGAGTTCGATTTTTTGTTTGCCGTTCGAAAAATTCGAAAAAAAAACCCATAATGTTTATGCTGACCAGTAAAAAGCTACGAAAATAAAAATAATTGCCAATCAATCAAAACAGTTACAAGTCGGGCATACTATTTTGACTCACCTACAACACAAAGTGACAACTCAAATGACAACAACGTCCAATTACCACCAGAATTGGAAGGGTAGAATACATACATCCGTATAGCACTGTTAGTTTGTGATGAAAACTTTGCTATTTTGGCGTGAGCTGTTAATTAACACTATAGAGCTAGTAGCTTAACTGTAGCGGCCCACAAGCCGACAGTAGCTAAAAAAATAAAAAAAAAATAAAAAAAAAAAAAAAGCAATACAATTTTAGTAGGAAAGGTATAGGTATGAGGTATAAAAGTGCTATACCCAGATATATGGTATCGAAAAATAGTAGCAACTGAAAAAAAGCACGTGTAGCATAGAACAAGTAAAAAGAGAGCCAGATAATTATTAATTATACTGCCTAGGTTTTAAACTTATTTTGATCGATAAATATAAAGGAGGAATAAATAAATTGCCGTTAAGTGGCAACCCTATATTCCAACACTGCTTGAAAATATCTTCGTTGGAATACAGCCGATACCTTTAACTTGATACCCGTATTGGCATATCCTTCTCAATATTTTAAAGAAAAATTGATATAGGTGGCAACCCTGTAAACCGCTTGAAATACAAAAATACAAGTAGAAAGCATACTACCAAGTTGGTAAGCCTAGTTGGCAACCATGCCTGAAAATATCTTCTTTGGAATTCGGTGGAATATACCTTTGATGCGATACCCATATTGGCAAATCGTTCTATATATTTAAAAAACAAATGATGACAACCCTGTAAACCGCTCAAAGTGGCAACACCCAAGTAGAAAGTCTTATAATGCAGCAGCCGTAATCGCGATATAAGCACTATTCAAGTCCGTTGTCACTATTTTTATACCCAGCGATTGAAAAGAGGAGTTGATTAAGGCATGTCCATCTGTCTGTCTCTCTTGACTTGAGTAAAAATTGAGATACTTGCATGAAACTTTGTATACAGGTTACTTTCAGACCAACTTAGGTTGCTATTGAAAATTGACGAAATCCACGCCCCCTTTTTCGATATCGAAATTTTCGAAAATCACCTAAATTGACATAATTCGGTAAGAGAAATGGCTAAAATTATATAATTTTATAGGTGAGTCCCCCCGGTCATTCCCCTATGATTTTTCCATAAATTTTTTATAGTGGGCGTGGCAGCGACCATTTTTAAAGAAGGCATTTTTGAAAATTTTACTGGTCCTAACTTTTAAACTGAACTAAAACTGATAGAGTGATGAAATTTGGCACAAATCATACTAGTATCGTTGGCAGTATACCTGATGAAATTGGATAAAATCGCTCACCAAACACGCCCACTTTCGATATCGAAAATTTCGAAAATCACCTAAAATGATATAATTCGGTAACGGAAATGGCAAACATGATATAGTTTGCTAGGATTAACCGTATTCATTCTATTATGATTTTTTGATAAATTTTTAAAAGTAGGCGTGGCACCGCCCATTTTCAGGGGGCATATTTGTAAATTTCACGGGTCATAACTTTTAAACTGATCACGGAAGAACGATGAACAAGGTTTACTAGCATAATAGGGAGCATACCTGATGTAATTGGACAAAATCGCATCCCAACCACGCCCACTCCCGAAATGGTATATATCGAAAATCATATAAAAACTTCCACTTGGTATTTAATGTTCGCTTTACCCGAACTTAGATTTCCTTACTTGTTTTTATTCTTATAAATTTTTTTGTTTTTATTTTCCGCTTACAAAATTTTTTGCAGAATTTTATAGACCACATTCACACATTAATTTTGATTTATTTGTTTTCGTCAATTTGCTTTGCTTACCTTTACTTTTTTTTTGGAATCTTCTTTGTTTTATCAACAACAACTACAAACACATTTATATGGCATAGTTTTTGATAGCTGCAAAATTAGGTTAATAGATAAAAAAAAGCTTTAAACTTTATAGCTCTTACTTATCATAACAGTTAATAGCAAACAAAAAAAAAACGGTTAATATTTATAATTTTATTATTTCAGTTTAATGATAAGTTAACGACACCCTGAAGGCATATGTAGGCTTTATAAGAAAATGTTATCTTTCGCTTTCCCAAACATTTGTCAAAACGTAATGAATAAATCTTAGCGGCATGAAAGTCCATCAAATGTTTTTGTGTTTGTGTTTGTACGTATATATGTGACTGTATGCTGAGCATGCGTAAAAGCATTAGATAGTGTTTGCGAAAAAAAAAAAAAAACAAATCACAGCCTCGTTAAACATCAAATAAAACAACAAAGCACACTTGACTTCACTTGAATGCACCTGAGTGAACATTTGCGTGCAAAATGCGATTCCCATAACATTTTTTTTTTTTTTTTTTTTGTTGATTTATTTTATTTGCGTCACAGCTGCTGCTACTATTTTCGCTCGGTTATAGTGAAGCATACTCAAGAGCGTTTTGACGACTACGTCTTTAAATTATTTCTTCGGCGTTCGCAAATGACAATTCCAATTAGGCGTTGGACATTGTCGTCTGCCACACGACGACGACGACGACCACAAACCAAATGTTTTTGCACCGACCACAAACAATGTATTACTTTGTATTTACTTTTACTCACATATGTATGTATGTGTGCATGCATAAATTTTTATATTTCGCAAAAAAAAAAAAAGAAAAAAAAAAAAAAAGGTTGAATAAAACTAAAATTATATGCATTTGTTTATACATGGCTATTAAACTGAGCTTGCACATAAGAGTCCAGCAATGCCATAAACTTTATAACCATGACAGGCACTCAAGTTTGGTCAATAGTTTGATGCCTGTGTGCCATATGGTGAGTGTGTTAGTCTAATATGTATATATATGTACGTGTACTCACATGCACAGTTGACAACGGCTATGACGAAATAGTCCTCTCGCAAAAAAGAGTGAAAGTTTGCACTGCACTGAACTTGGCAGAAATGAAAGAAGCAAACTGCAGCGAATATATTAAAATAAGTGTATAAAATAAATAAACGAAATATGGGTTAATATTATAAAAAAAAAACCGCGTATAGCTTAGTGCACGTGAAAGAAGTTAACTTCTAACCCCGAGAACTGCCCCAAGGTCAGGGGGTTCCCGAGGTTTCGCTCGATATACAAACGAAGGAATAAATAAATTGCTGTTAAGTGGCAACCCTGCATGAAAATAACTTCGAAGATATATAGCCTCGATATACGAAAGAATAAATAAAATGGTGTTAAATGGCAACCCTGAGTGGCAAACTTGCCTGAAAATATCTTCATTGAAATATGACCGAAAATACTTTTAATCTGATACCCATATTGGTTTTGTTCAATATTTTAAAAAAATATTAAATAGGTGGCAACTCTGTGAACCGCTCGAAGTGGCAACACCTCAGTAAAAAGTTTTAGATTACAGCATACCATCTATATATACCAAATTTTATCTAACTCGCTTCAAGTGGTCTCAAGATATTGGTCCATATACGAAGGAATTAATAAAATGGGGTTAGGTGGCAACACTAGGTGTCAACCCCGCCTGAAAATATCTAATTTGTAATATGGCCGCCAATACATTTCATCTGATAACCATATTGGCATATCTTGCTCACTATTTTAAACAAAATTGAGATAGGTGGCAACCCTTTAAACCACCCGAAGTGGTAGCACCCAAGTATAAAGTCTCTGAATGAAGCATACTATCTATATATTCTAAATTTTAGTCCAAATCTCTTCAGCCGGTCCCAAAATAATGATTGATATACGAAGGAAAAAATAAAATATGGTGGCAACCATAGGTGGCAACACTGCCTGAAAATATCTTCGTTGAAATATGGCCGAAAGTACTTTTAATTCGATACCCTTATTGACAGATATTGCTCAATACAAAAAAAAAATTGAGATAATTGGCAACCCTGTAAACCGCCCGAAGTGGCAACAACCCAATTAGAAAATCTCTGAATGAAGCATACTGTCTATATATTCTAAATATTACCCAAATCGCAGCCGTTACCGAGATATTGTTCGATATACGAAGGAATAAAGAAAATGAGCTTAGGTGGCAACCCTAAGTTCAACCCGCCTAAAAATATCTTATTTGGAACATGGCCGAAAAAAACCTTTCATTTGTTACCCATAATGACACATCTTGCTCAACATTTAAATTTAAAAAATGTAATACGTGGCAACCCTGTAAACCGGCCGATGTGGCAACTCCTAAGTAGAAAAACGAAATGAAGAATACTAGCATATATTCCAAATTTTATTCAAATCACTTCCGCCGTTACCCAGATATTGCTCGATATATGTACGAAGGAATAAATAAAATGAGTTTAGGTGGCAACACTGTCTGAACATATCTGAAAATTTCACAAAAAAAATGCAAACCAATAAAAAGCTCCTCATTACAACATATTCGGCAAGTAACAGTTCTTGCTAATGAAGCGATTTAATCTTGTGTGGAATGTCATAATAGAACAACATTATTTGGTGTTGATTCGCATACCACCAACCGACTAACTGACTGCGCTTTTAGCTTAAAAAAAGGCAAACAAAAATATTAGAAAGAAAACACGCTTTGATAGGCATGACACAGCAGGATGCCATATTGATGAGGCGCATGCGCAATTAGCACGAGCAAAAGAGCTGATGATGCCACCACTTCATGGGCGTTGTCTTTGGTAAATTCTACATTGACGCTGTTGATGAGGATGCTTTGTAAGTTGTTGTTTTAAGTACATTGAATGCTTGTATTTGTTGGCAATTAATGCTGTTTAGCTATTTGTGTTCCCTCTGCGTTGACTTCTTGGAATCTAACTGTGTAGACTTGGCGGCGACATTGTGAAAATCTGGCTATGTATGTATTAAGTTTATACAAATGATGGAATAGATAAAATGCCGTTAGGTGGCAACCCTTTACTTATTTTGGCATATTTTTCTGGATTTTTTAAGCTATTGCATAGATAAGGCCTTGGCGGTGGAAGTGAAAAGAAAAAATTGTTAATGTTAAAAAAGTTCGTAACGGACTTTTTTCAATGTTAAAAATTTCGGCGTTAGTAACATAACTTGACAAAAATAAATATAAGCGTTGCCTACATTTAGGGGTATGTTGTGATGTTGTACTAATGTTAGCAGCAGGCCGATTAGATAAAATTGGAGCTGTACATTACATTACATTAAAATTGGATCTGTGAGCGTTGCCTATATTTAGGCTATACTAATAACAGTATGACGTTGTACTGATGTTAGCAACAGGCCTATTATATAAAATTGGAGCTGTACATTACATTACATTAAAATTGGATCTGTAAGCGTTGCCTACATTTAGGGTATACTACTAACAGTGTGACGTTGTACTGATATTAGCAGCAGACCGATTACATAAAAATCGAGCTGTATAGGCTATACTGTTAACAGGTTAAGGCTGTACTGCTCTAAAGTCATAAATATGCTCATTGAGTTTTCGTAAATATCATAATTGCATAAGTTGATAAAAAGTGATATGCAAAAGCTTTGCCGCGGCAGTACCCGAGTGCCACACGTCCTTTTTTTCAATATACGAAGGAATAAAAAAATTGGGCAAGGTGGCAACCATGCCTGAAAATATCTTAGTTGGAATACGCCCACAAATTCCTTTATTTCGATACCCATATTTTCATATCTTGCCCAATACTTATTTAAAGCAATTGAGATAGCTAGCAACTCTGTAAACCGCCCGAAGCAGCATACTATCCATATGTCAAATTTGATCCAAATTGCTACAGCAGTTCCTGAGATATTGTTATGAAAAATACTCAAGTCCGTTGCCTCTATTCATTGTCTCAAGTCCGAACACTGTTGCCACTATTCGGTACCTCAAGCCCGAACACTGTTGCCAGTATTTTGTATACAGGTATTTGAAATTTTGTATACAGGCTACTTTCTGGCCAAGGTAGGTTACTATTGAAAATGTTCGAAATCGGATGATAACCACGCCCCCTTTTTCGATATCGAAAATTTCGAAAATCACATAAATTGACATACATATCTCGGTAGCTGAAATGGATAAAATGATATAATTTTATAGGTGAAACCCCCTGGTCATTCTCTTATGATTTTTCTACAAATTTTTATAGTGGGCGTGGCACCGCCTATATTTAAGGAAGGCATTTTTGACTGGGTGTAACTGTGAAACTGATTAGGGTAGAACGATGAAAGAAAGGATACTAGTATCCTTGCGAGTATACCTGATGAATTTGGATAAAATCGCTCTCCAACCATGCCCACTTTCGATATCGAAAACTTCGAAAATCACCTAAATTGACATAATTCGGTAACGGAAATGGTTAAAATGATATAGTTTGGTAGGATGAACCCCCTAGTCGAGCTATTATGATTT
>CAXKVI010000001.1:14690922-14693422 GCA_964058755.1 Campiglossa producta | reverse complement strand
CAGCAAAATAAATGCGCATGGCAACTATGAACTAGAAAGAATAAAAAGAACGTAAAAGAGCAAAAACTATTGGTCAATAAAAAATTCGTGCAAAAAATCACTGCGTGGGAGGACTGGAATGTGCAGAGTAGAAAGATACGCAAAGCAGAAAAGTACTGCAACATTGCATGCTGTGGCTATTGTACTCCAAACCGTTGATGTTGCATTGCCATTTATTCGCATATTCAGGAAGAATATATTTCTTATCGCACACTTGATGAGAGACAGCAGGTTCGTTTCACTAGTCCTTTGTATTTATGAATCGAAATTCTTGTTGAAATTTCCTTTTTTGCAATGATATGCGAAGTATTTAAGTTAAATTAAAATATTTGTAGAAAGAAAGTTCGTTTCTAAAGTCTTAGGATTACTTGACAAATTTCAAAGAGCAAAGTTCGTTTCTTGGTTCTTTCGAATTCTTGCAATATTTGAACACACTTCATTTCTTGAGTCTTTTGAGAGCGTATGCTTTCTGGCCCGCAACCGTTATCGCGAGTTTTATGGTTAAGTTAAATTAAACTAAATTAAATTAAATTAAATAATATAAAACAAAATAAGATAAAATAAAATAAAATAAAATAAAATAAAATAAAATAAAATAAAATAAAATAAAATAAAATAAAATAAAATAAAATAAAATAAAATAAAAAATAAAATAAAATAAAATAAAATAAAATAAAATAAAATAAAATAAAATAAAATAAAATAAAATAAAATAAAATAAATAAAATAAAATAAAATAAAATAAAATAAAATAAAATAAAATAAAATAAAATAAAATAAAATAAAATAAAATAAAATAAAATAAAATAAAATAAAATAAAATAAAATAAAATAAAATAAAATAAAATAAAATAAAATAAAATAAAATAAAATAAAATAAAATAAAATAAAATAAAATAAAATAAAATAAAATAAAATAAAATAAAATAAAACAAAATAAAATAAAATAAAATAAAATAAAATAAAATAAAATAAAATAAAATAAAATAAAATAAAATAAAATAAAATAAAATAAAATAAAATAAAATAAAATAAAATAAAATAAAATAAAATAAAATAAAATAAAATAAAATAAAATAAAATAAAATAAAATAAAATAAAATAAAATAAAATAAAATAAAATAAAATAAAATAAAATAAAATAAAATAAAATAAAATAAAATAAAATAAAATAAAATAAAATAAAATAAAATAAAATAAAAATAAAATAAAATAAAATAAAATAAAATAAAATAAAATAAAATAAAATAAAATAAAATAAAATAAAATAAAATAAAATAAAATAAAATAAAATAAAATAAAATAAAAATAAAATAAAATAAAATAAAATAAAATAAAATAAAATAAAATAAAATAAAATAAAATAAAATAAAATAAAATAAATAAAATAAAATAAAATAAAATAAAATAAAATAAAATAAAATAAAATAAAATAAAATAAAAATAAAATAAAATAAAATAAAATAAAATAAAATAAAATAAAATAAAATAAAATAAAATAAAATAAAATAAAATAAAATAAAATAAAATAAAATAAAATAAAATAAAATAAAATAAAATAAAATAAAATAAAATAAAAATAAAATAAAATAAAATAAAATAAAATAAAATAAAATAAAATAAAATAAAATAAAAATAAAATAAAATAAAATAAAATAAAATAAAATAAAATAAAATAAAATAAAATAAAATAAAATAAAATAAAATAAAAATAAAATAAAATAAAATAAAATAAAATAAAATAAAATAAAATAAAATAAAATAAAATAAAATAAAATAAAATAAAATAAAATAAAATAAAATAAAATAAAATAAAATAAAATAAAATAAAATAAAATAAATAAAATAAAATAAAATAAAATAAAATAAAATAAAATAAAATAAAATAAAATAAAATAAAATAAAATAAAATAAAATAAAATAAAATAAAATAAAATAAAATAAAATAAAATAAAATAAAATAAAATAAAATAAAATAAAATAAAATAAAATAAAATAAAATAAAATAAAATAAAATAAAATAAAATAAAATAAAATAAAATAAAATAAAATAAAATAAAATAAAATAAAATAAAATAAAATAAAATAAAATAAAATAAAATAAAATAAAATAAAATAAAATAAAATAAAATAAAATAAAATAAAATAAAATAAAATAAAATAAAATAAAATAAAATAAAATAAAATAAAATAAAATAAAATAAAATAAAATAAAATAAAATAAAATAAAATAAAATAAAATAAAATAAAATAAAATAAAATAAAATAAAATAAAATAAAATAAAATAAAATAAAATAAAATAAAATAAAATAAAATAAAATAAAATAAAATAAAATAAAATAAAATAAAATAAAATAAAATAAAATAAAATAAAATAAAATTAAAATAAATTAAATAAAAATAAACTAAACTAAATTAAATTAAAGTAAATTAAATGAAAATTAATAATTTTTAAATAAA
>CAXKVI010000001.1:14680922-14685922 GCA_964058755.1 Campiglossa producta | reverse complement strand
ATTTTGCGATTTGTAACGCATGACAAAGTGTTTTAATGGAATCCAAATGATGCAGCGAAAAGATTGTTGGCATTTGTTTAAGCTACACAAATCACTATACCACTACATGTCTACACACAAACACACAAAGTGTTGCACACACACATATATATTCAAACAAATCTCAATCGCGTTTAGGCTTTGCCCAAGTGTAACATACCGAAACGCCAAATTGCAGCGACTAATCAAAAATTCTATGACTGCAGTCATTCCAAAAACAATTACAATAACAACAAAAACCGCTATAGGTACCAATAAAAATACCAGCAATACCTGCAACACACTTCATTTCAATCGAATGCAGCTATATGTGTGCGAGTGTGTGCGAACATTTTTGCGGTAGCTGACTGATTGACATGAGAAATTATTTGGCATTGCCACTGATGTTTGCCACGAATTGCTTGCAATTGCTGCTGTTTTTTTTTTAGCTCTTTTTTTTTTTTTGTGTTTTCCATAGACATTCAATAGTTTGTTGTTTCGTTTCTTCGGGATGTTGCTTGTCAGGGATTTTGATTTTTGATTAGACACTGTGGTGATGCTACAGCAACATAACTGCACAGCACAACAAAACGCACATTTGTGGTTTAGAAGAATTGAAAATTTTCTTTCTACTCGAGGCTGGCATGAACTGGCACTTCACATTTGAATTTTCTTTTTTTTATGATACAATTAATATTTTAATTACATATGTACATACAATTTTTTGATTTTGATCTTTTCAAAAATCATTCTCTTCCTTCGCTATCCTTTCTCTTTTTTATTTTTTAGGTAGATAATTTCATTTTTTTATGACACAATTTTGCCATTTAATTTCTTTTCGTTTCAATTCCCATTTCCTGCTTCAGAATTTTATTGCATTCTTTTTCTATTTGATTTGCTTTCGACTTACTTAAAATGATAATATTTATTTAAAGTTTTTATTACGGCATACTCTTATAATTAACCGCTGTCCCGTCGCTAAAAAACCACAACATCATAATTTTATATTTTTTGTATTTGTGGCCAACAAAGCCATATGACATATGTATATACATTGCTTGCAGCATAATATTTTTTTTATTTGCAAATGCACAAGTTGGACTTAAAAAATCTTTAAATTTATCATTTGAAGTGAATGTACACTAAAAATGTATTATGTTAAGCCTGGCTTAAGGGAGGATAAAATCAAAAACTGCATTCAAACTTCTTCAAAATTTTTAATGTTTTTTTAATTCAGACCTTTGAGCAGCCTTCCTGTTAACATTTGTATTCGCATTTGGATTATTCATAAACTGCCTTTCGATCCTTAACATATGTATGCATATGACGAAACAATTTTGTATCTCAAGTCTTTTATAATTTTAACCACTCGAAGAAATCAAGTTCCTTTCTTGAGTCTTTTAATCATTTCACTCACATCAAAATAAGCAAGTTCGTTCCATAAGTCTTTTGAATCCTGCAAAAAATTTAAAGAAAGCAAGTGCGTTGCTTAAGTCTATTGATCCTTTATTGCTTTTAAGAAAGCTAGTTCGTTGCTTAAGTCTATTAATCCTTCGTAAAATTGAACTAAAATTAGTTAAATATTATAAAAAAATATATGTACAGTCGAAATTCTTTATAGTGAACTTCTATAAGTTTTTGTTGAAAATTTAAAATCAAGTGGTGTTACTTAAACTAAGCTTACTAATTATTTCAAGTAAACTTTCTATATAATGAAGTTTTATATAGTGAACTGATAAAATAAAATAAAATAAAATAAAATAAAATAAAATAAATAAATAAAATAAAATAAAATAAAATAAAATAAAATAAAATAAAATAAAATAAAATAAAATAAAATAAAATAAAATAAAATAAAATAAAATAAAATAAAATAAAATAAAATAAAATAAAAATAAAAATAAAATAAAATAAAATAAAATAAAATAAAATAAAATAAAATAAAATAAAATAAAATAAAATAAAATAAAATAAAATAAAATAAATAAAATAAAATAAAATAAAATAAAATAAAATAAAATAAAATAAAATAAAATAAAATAAAATAAAATAAAATAAAATAAAATAAAATAAAATAAAATAAATAAAATAAAATAAACAAAATAAAATAAAACAAATAAGGAAGTCCTAGTTCGGGTTAAAAAAATGTATGGAAAAATTATAACAGAATGATCAGGGGGATTCACCTATAAAATTATATCATTTTAGCCATTTCAACTACCGAGATATGTCAATTTATGTGATTTTCGAAATTTTCGATATCGAAAAAGGGAGCGTGGTTATTTCGGTTATTTTCAATAGCAACCTACCTTGGCGAGAAAGTAACCTGTATACAAAATTGCATGCAAATATCTCAACTTTTACCCAAGTTATCGTGTACACGAACAGACGGACGGACGGACATGCCTTAATAAACTGTTCTTTTCAACCTAAGAACTTTCATATGTACATATATGGAACTCTATATCTATATCGATTATTTTGTGCCGTTACGTAGAACCGTTATGTGGACAAAATTATAATAACCCTGTACTAGTACTAGTACGCTGGGTATAATAAAAATATTTTATATATATATCATTTTCTTCCTTCGCTAAGCTTTCTTTTCTTTGTTTACTGACTGGCTAATTTCATCTTTTTATGACACAATTTTCCATTTAATTTAATTTGTTTTAATTCCTTTTTCTGCTTAAGAATAATTTTACATTCCGCTCTAATTCGTTTGCTTCTTTGCTCTTACTTGAAATAATATTATTTAATTGCAATTTTTATTACGACATGCTGTTATTACTCAAATATAAAATTCAGTTTTTCACACTTATTATTGTTTTTATGAGATCAAAGCTCCTCAAATACATATTTTTTAGTATTTGCTCCTAACAAAGCCATGTGACATTTATTGTATGCACCATGATATTTTTTATTGTTGTACATAATAAAACTTCAAGATTATTAAATTGAAGTGAATGTCGCACATACATACATGTTGTTTTTGTTTTGTACCACTAAAATGGATTCAATTGAAAAAATAGATTTGTTTGTGTGAAACCTTTTTCCCATCCAATTTTTTTTAAATTCACTCCTTCAAGCAACTTTCTCGTTGATATTTGTATTAGCATTTTGATTCTTCACAAACTCATTGCAGCCTTTCGATTCGTAATGAAACAATTTCGTATCTTAAGTCTTTTGAATAATTTAACCATTCGAAGAAAGTATGTTCATTACTCTAGTCTTTTCAACATTTCACACACTTAAAAGTGGCAAGTGCGTTCCATAAGTCTTTTGAATCCTGCAGAAGCTTTAAGCCTTAAAGTTTAAGGAAACAAGTTCGTTTCTTAAGTCTTCATTCAGAAGAAAGTTCGTTTCTTAAGTCTATTGACCCTTCATTCAGAAGCAAGTTCGTTTCTTAAGTCTATTGAACCTTCATTCAGAAGCAAGTTCGTGTCTTAAGTCTATTGACCCTTCATTCTGAAGCAGGTTCGTTTCTTAAGTCTATAGATCCATCATTCAGAAGCAAGTTTGTTCCTTAAGTTTATTGTTCTCGGTGACTAAATACAAAATTTAGGAACAAATAATATCTATGTATAATAAAGCATCACAATACTCGATTATTTTTTCATTAAAAGTAATACTACCACTCACCCAACACTCACACGCCTCTATCACTACAAATAAAGTTTGTGTCTATACCCAATTGTATTCCTATTTTTTGTCTCTGTGCATAGTAAATACTAAATAAAGCCTTGCCTTGTCGGTAAAGCTTACATAATTTTTTGTATAAATCAATTTCACACAGTCAAGTACTATTTTACATATTCGTATGCAAATATGAAATACGAAAGAGCAAAAGGAAAATATACCAGCGACATTTCCACTAACATAGCAGCAACAAACACATTTGCATACATAAATAGATATATGTATGTATGTATTCCACCAGAGCACTTCTGTCTGGCTTTTGAGTATTTTGCATACAAAAAAAAAAAAAAAACGAATCAAAGTAGCTGGGAGCGCGCGAAATCAATGAATGCTAATCAATATAATGAGCCAACTCTGCATATGAGTTAACTTGCAAGCACCAAGTGTTCTTATATGGCACAAACAAATGCACATGTGTGAACTTTAGCAGAGTTTAGTGGCCAAACACCATGAAAGCTGCTATTGCATTAGACACGCCGCGCTGCAGTGGCCACGCTATTTTGCCACAGACGAATACAGATTATTATCGATAGTTATGCAATATAGTCGTAAATTATGGACATTTCTACAAAGGAATATCACAAATGTGACTTAAGGCGTTGCATGCCACAATAGATATACTTATGTACACATTTACATGCATACATATATTCACAGATATACGTAAGTATAAATGTAATTTTTTTTTTATTTACCAAACTGGTCATGAGTTCGTTATGTCGGCTTAAACGAAATATGGGTCAGTTGGCTGTAAGCAGAACAGTTAGATAATAAGAAATGATTCCATTGTATTGAATTAGCTGTCCGTTGCATGCCACATGTGAGATTTTAATAAGCAATATATAGCTAATTGAGGGAATTTGCGTTCAATTAACGATGATCGTCTAATTATACAATCGCTTTGCACACGCATATTGTCTGAGGTAAAACGAGGACATACTTGCTGTGAGTTTTGTTATTTGAGTGTTAGCTCAAAAGTGGCCTTTAGCGTGTTTAAGTTAACGACAAGTCGGGTATAAATGTAAAGCATTGAACAGTGATGATTTTAAATTTGAATGGCGAAACTTAGTAATAAGCATTAAGAAACAAATTCCCTCAAACAAATTAAGGAATACAAATTTCAAGCAACGTTATAGATAGAAAGGAATAATGATCAATGATCTTTTTATTTTATGTTGCGAATTTTAAATTTAATTTAAGTCATTAAATTAGTAATTAATTTTTGGGAGTGGGGATAAAATCCGTGCGGAATTTTATTTAAAATGGCCCTGTTTATTTTATTT
>CAXKVI010000001.1:14675585-14680722 GCA_964058755.1 Campiglossa producta | reverse complement strand
AAAAAAATGTGTACTAACTAATATGGGAAAATTAAATACTAAATTTTTAAGGCTGGCTGAATTCCTTCAAAAGGGTTCATGGCAAGGACCGATTTGTATAGAGGTAAAGGATATAAATAAAATTGTTATAGAAAAAATTGAGAGTCAATGCAAAAAAAAGCGTGGCACCTCTAATAAAAACTTAATTTTTGATGCTGAAAATCTCTATTCGCGGTAAAGGTGGGGCCATTAAAATTGGTATGAAGGTGAACAACATCAATACCATACTCACCAAAAATATGCAGCTACCCTGGAATTGGTAAGGAAATAAAACCAAATAAAATAAAATAAAATAAAATAAAATAAAATAAAATAAAATAAAATAAAATAAAATAAAATAAAATAAAATAAAATAAAATAAAATAAAATAAAATAAAATAAAATAAAATAAAATAAAATAAAATAAAATAAAATAAAATAAAATAAAATAAAATAAAATAAAATAAAACCAAATAAAATAAAATAAAATAAAATAAAACCAAATAAAATAAAATAAAATAAAATAAAATAAAATAAAATAAAATAAAATAAAATAAAATAAAATAAAATAAAACCAAATAAAATAAAATAAAATAAAATAAAATAAAATAAAATAAAATAAAATAAAATAAAATAAAATAAAATAAAATAAAATAAAATAAAAAAAAAAATAAAATAAAAAAAAATAAAATAAAATAAAATAAAATAAAATAAAATAAAATAAAATAAAATAAAATAAAATAAAATAAAATAAAATAAAATAAAATAAAATAAAATAAAATAAAATAAAATAAAATAAAATAAAATAAAATAAAATAAAATAAAATAAAATAAAATAAAATAAAATAAAATAAAATAAAATAAAATAAAATAAAATAAAATAAAATAAAATAAAATAAAATAAAATAAAATAAAATAAAATAAAATAAAATAAAATAAAATAAAATAAAATAAAATAAAATAAAATAAATTAAAATAAAATAAAATAAAATAAAATAAAATAAAATAAAATAAAATAAAATAAAATAAAATAAAATAAAATAAAATAAAATAAAATAAAATAAAATAAAATAAAATAAAATAAAATAAAATAAAATAAAACCAAATAAAATAAAATAAAATAAAATAAAAGCAAATAAAATAAAATAAAATAAAATAAAATAAAATAAAATAAAATAAAATAAAATAAAATAAAATAAAATAAAATAAAATAAAATAAAATAAAATAAAATAAAATAAAATAAAATAAAATAAAATAAAATAAAATAAAATAAAATAAAATAAAATAAAATAAAATAAAATAAAATAAAATAAAATAAAATAAAATAAAATAAAATAAAATAAAATAAAATAAAATAAAATAAAATAAAATAAAATAAAATAAAATAAAATAAAATAAAATAAAATAAAATAAAATAAAATAAAATAAAATAAAATAAAATAAAATAGAATAAAATAAAACAAAATAAAATAAAATAAAAGTGTCCAACTAACCAAATGATGATTTCATAGATCGGAAGAAATCATGACTTTTTTGGCCCTTCTTAGAGTTTCAATTGCAGAGTTTTTAAAAGAATAATTTATTTGTTTCATCGTATAAATACCGAATTTCCCTCAGAGAAAAAATACCCATTCTACCCATTTAGTAACATCTCGCAAACGACTTTCACTTATCGCATAAGACCTGTATTTCGCGAGTCTTGGCAAAAATTGTATTAAAACTTGCATACATATATTATTACTTTTAGTATAGAAATGCTATATTTGACTGCAATTTTTTCGGATTCTAGAGTTATATAGCGCATCTCTCTTTTCCTCGCCTTTTCTTCGCTCATACCAACCATCTACAGTATTGGACAGATATGTATATAGGTATGTATATACGAATGTAAGTTTGCATACCGGCGTTTCATATCAAGCCAATTAAACCAAGTTAAAACACTTTGTAAGCAAGCCATCTTGCCAACTGATTACAACACCCAACAAGCAATTTTCCAAACCACGCCGATACCAAAGCCATCTACCAATTTAAAAGGATACTAAGAAATAGAATAGAGAACACACACAAACTCACAACGTATACATTAAGCAGACTAGTTAGAACGCTAAAGTGGTGACAAAGTTTTGTTAAATGTCCACAAAGAACTAACAAACCAAATTTCACAAGAAAAAGAAAGAAAACACGGCTAACAGCAGCAAAAAAAAAATAAACAAATATTTTTTCAAGTTAAATTAGTTGGTTTGTTCTATGCTTTTATGAACAGTTTGGTAGGGAAAATGTAACCAAAAAATAGTTTTCTAGCAATACTTTGCAGATAAATTTCTCACGTTTTTACGATTGCGACAAAATGCCACCTCTAATGGCGACTGCCCATAATGACTTTAAAGGCAAATGGGTGGGCAGATGTCTTTTGAATGTCACATACGTATAAGAAGCAGCAGCATACACGTCGGTGTTTACATACATACATACACTTGTACATGTATTTACATTCTTACACACATACTTGTTCTCTACAAACGAAATATTTGCATGTGAAGAGTGCATTTGTACTAATTTGTTGCTACTGTGCATACCTAATGAAAGGGTACATAAGCCCAACATTACACAAACCAAACAAAACTTCAATTACATATTCTTAACGAGTTTCACAAATTCTGGGGACAAAGGGATTAACATAACTTTGTATACTCTCTTCTTTGGTAGGTATGGAGCTAGTTTAATTTCATAACACATCTAACGTATTGTCCTAATTAGGCAAACAAAGGTTCAAGATATTTCGATGTCACAAACGGATCTCGAGAGTTCATACTTAGGATGGATACTGCGTGTGGATATTAGGGGTTTTCTATATCCACAAAATAATTTCTTATTTTTTTTTAACATCTCATATTAAATTTGCGTTGGATAGCAGTATTCGGTATTATTCATTTATGAACATTTAAGTACGTTCTTTCGCATTCGCAGTCACGAACATGAACAATAAAAAATTTGCATTCGCGTTCGTGAATAAGAACGCCTCAAAAAATCCACATCTTTCGCGTTCATGAATGCATTCGTGAATCATTCTCAAATGCATATGTTGCGTGAGTAATTCACGAATGCATTTAATGCATATTCGCAAAAGGTAGAAAATTTGACAAATGCTATTGCGGGCATACCGACAGAAATGTGAACCAAAAAAATCTTTTGATGGGACTTCTAGGTTTTTTTAGGGGATATAAAGGACTTTTTAGTTAGGGCCATTTCAATAATTTTTCGGGACCCTTTCGATATTGTTTTTAGGACTTTTTGGGATTATGTTCGGAACTTTTTCGGGATTGTTTTTCAATCAATTCGGGATCATTTTGGGATTGTTTTCGGGTCATTTCGGGATTGTTTTTTGCGATTTTTTGGGACTTTTTCGGAATTATTCTTGGATCATATCGGAATGATAATGGGAATTTTTCGGGATCATTTATGAACCTTTAGCGGATTGTGTTCGGGACTTTTTCGTAACTAAAATAAGATAAAATAAAATAAAATAAAATAAAATAAAATAAAATAAAATAAAATAAAATAAAATAAAATAAAATAAAATAAAATAAAATAAAATAAAATAAAATAAAATAAAATAAAATAAAATAAAATAAAATAAAATAAAATAAAATAAAATAAAATAAAATAAAATAAAATAAAATAAAATAAAATAAAATAAAATAAAATAAAATAACATAAAATAAAATAAAATAAAATAAAATAAAATAAAATAAAATAAAATAAAATAAAATAAAATAAAATAAAATAAAATAAAATAAAATAAAATAAAATAAAATAAAATAAAATAAAATAAAATAAAATAAAATAAAATAAAATAAAATAAAATAAAATAAAATAAAATAAAATAAAATAAAATAAAATAAAATAAAATAAAATAAAATAAAATAAAATAAAATAAAATAAAATAAAATAAAATAAAATAAAATAAAATAAAATAAAATAAAATAAAATAAAATAAAATAAAATAAAATAAAATAAAATAAAATAAAATAAAATAAAATAAAATAAAATAAAATAAAATAAAATAAAATAAAATAAAAAAATAAAAATAAAATAAAATAAAGTTAAAAAGTAAAAATAAAGTAACATAAATAAAAACAAATCATTTCGTGTATAGTCTACTTTCATATGTGAAAACGATTAAAACAAGTAAGCGCGCAAATTTACACTTTTATTTTATTTCATTTAATTTTCACTTTAAATGGGTAATTTATTCCCTGCAATTTCATCATTGCACTCTCTACTCACCCCAACTTAGTTGGCAAGTCATTAAGGATTTTCACTTGCCATTTGTAAGCTCAATATAGCCAAATTATTTCCCATTATTTTACTAAACGAATTTAGGTTCTTTTTTTTGGTGTTTACTCTCCAGCATTTTTTTTTGTTTAAGTTTCGAATTTATTAGCTGTAGAAAAGGAAAACTTAATGTCATGACTGGCCCGCCATCACCAATTTGACCTGGCCTAATCTCGATTTAAGTACCGACGGCACCCAGCTAAGAGTAAAGAAACAAAAAAAAAACGAATAAAATAAATTAGTAGCATCATTTGTATATACAACAACAACAAAATAGCAAATACAGCAGCAACAAGAGGTGGCAAGATGCTGCCGCCGTACTTGCTTAAGATCAAATTATGTGCTTACCTTTAAATATACATATGTATGTATGTATGCACGTGTGGGTGTGTGTGTTTATGCATTCATGCAAGCTTCATATGCTCAAGTATGTAGTGTAATCGAACGCGCTCTTAACGCATGACTACAGCGTTTTATTGTATTTTATTGCTTGAATTTTATTTTAGTTAATTTTTCGAGCTTTTTTTTGCTTTGCTTTGTTTGCTGCTTGCGTCGTGAAATTTCCTTACAGTTGATTTCAAATTTGCAGCACCCATACAGCCAGTAGCTAAGTTTGCTGTAAGTAATTTATACAATTTGTTTATTTTTTTTTTGCATTCATATTACTAAGTTTGTTTTCGTTGGTTGTTGTTGGTTTCATGCTATTTTCTCGTGGACCGAGATTTTTGGGTAAAAGTGCAACTAAACATCAATTACCCCAATTCCCATGCGCCCGGTTGCACT
>CAXKVI010000001.1:14660585-14670585 GCA_964058755.1 Campiglossa producta | reverse complement strand
AATTTTGGAAAGTGGGCGTGGCACCGCCCACTTATGAGTCAAGCAATTTTTATTAATTTTAACACCATTAACTATACAAAACAAAGAATAACAGCATTTTATGTGCACAGCTGGGTATGTAATGTTCGGTTTCACCCGAACTTAGACTTCCTTACTTGTTCAACTTGTTTTCGCCAAAAACTCAAAAGAAAAGATAATTTGATACAAACTATTCGACTGATCAAAAGTCCACAATAAAGCTAAAAGAACCAAAAAAAAAGCCAGCTTCAAAGGGGAGGAACAGACGGGGTAAAACGATAATAAAATAAATAAAAACAGAAACATCCCTCTAAATTGAGCGCTCTGCTGTTCGGAGTCGTCATGAAAATCCAACTTACAAGGTGAAAAAAAAGGTTAAACTAAAGCTAGTCAAAGCTCATGTCACGCTCAAAAATTACTTCATTATTAATAAGACTCCATTTCAACTTTCCAAGCCAACTATGCAACATTAATAAACTCATTCATGAATGGCTAAAAACTGCCGCAGCCGAACGCCACTTTGACTTCTCGACACGGTAAGTTAAGTGGTTGTAAATTATATGGCAACAGGTGATAACATTCATGGGCAAGTAAGTAATAAGTAGCAGCAACATTCCAATCGATTTCAAACCAAGTAGCAAAAATACAACAAAAACCAACAACAGCGAAGAAAAACTTTCGCTGAAAATATTGAATATCCAACATGGCAAACATCCTTGCCCTCGGTGTGAAATTGAATGCGGTCAAACAAATGACCAAATGGAGTGAGCTAGAAAAAACTAACAAATGAACTACAACGAATTTGCCATATAAATTGTTGTTCTACATGTTGCAATGCCAAATTGCTCTTGTTGGTAATAGTTTGGATTTTTGCTGTTTTTTTTTTTTTAGTGGTGAATTTTACAGTACGAGGCATTAGAAAAAAAATTTATTTGCTTCACAAATTTTCTCCTTCCCAACAAAGTTATTTCGAAATTTATCTCTATTTTTTTAACAATTGATATGTCGCTATTTGTTGCTGTTGCTCTATTTGGTTATGCCTGCAAATGGGCAACGATAATTCATTAATCGTCTAAACGGTATTTGGGCATGGGATTTACATGCGATTACTCGCTATGACAACTCAACTCCATTCAAATCTAAATCTAGAACCAAATCAAATATATAGAGCTCACAGAGCTGGACAGTCCGTCAAGTGCACAACGCATTACCATTCCGGTTGTCAATCAGTTTATGTATTCGCATAGCAAAGAGTTGTAGATCGCAAGTTTTTCATGTTGTCAACATTTTGCCGAAAATTGCTATCATCATCATCATCATCTGGGATTTGTAAGCAATGTCTTCAAGGTCTTTTCATTGGCAAATGCTATGCTTTTCTTCTTTGGCATTTTTTACAAGTGTGTGTGTGTGTGTGTGTGTGTGTGCGCTCCGCTCTATGTTCTATCAATCACGAGTTTGTCCAAAATATTTATGGACACGCAATCCACCAACTGCTGACAAGTCAAAGAGTCCGGCTCATCGTTTAAGCGGGAAAATATGTTGATGAGGATGATAAAATGCAGATGGTTACCATGATGGGTAATTAAGAAAATGTGGAATGAGATCAAATGAACGTGAGATTTCGGATTTTGCGATTATCTCGCAGTTACATAATTAGGGGTCTTAAAAAAGCTTAATTTCTTGTAAGCCGTTTAATGAGATGGGATATCTGAGCAATTGTTTGATCACTTGAATAAGTTATCGCATTTTTTCGCATGTGAATTAGGATGCGGAAGCATAATCGATCAATTTTATTTCGATTAAAACACTCTATGTAAGTCGGAGCCGAAACCGAAACCCGGATTGAAATCGAAACCAAAAACAGAACCGCTAACGAAATGGGAACGAAAGCCATATCCCATAACGACATCGTAAGCGTGAACTAAACACGAACCGAAATCGAGAAAAGCCGAAACTGAAATCCACGACGATTCGAACCCGAAACCGAAAGGCGTCTTCAAATCGAATCAAAAAAAAAAGGAACTGCAAACGAAATTGGAATTAAAGTTAATATCGAGTTCGGAAGATGAAAAGAAAGAGAAACCGAAACCCGAAGGCGAATCAAACCCGATGACGGAACCCAACCCAAAAAAATCTAACGTTAACCAAAATCCTATAACAGAACAGGAACCCAAAATAAAATCAAGTGCCGAGCCGACATCTAAACTGGAAGAGGGGCAAACCCCTCGAAATGTATTTCTGCCATGAAAGGCTTCTCAGAAAAATTTCATCAAAATTGTCCCGACTATGTGTATTAAAAATGGAAAATTGAAACTTGTGATGTCAACGGCGAGTATTGAAGGAAATTTAACCATGAGCTGTACGAGCTTTACGCTGACCTGACCATAGTTGAGCGAATTAAAGCCCATAGGCTCCGCTGGCTGGGTTATGTTATGCGAACGGACGAAAAAGCTCCAGCACAGAAGGTTTTCCTTCGACACCCAAATTCGAAACAACAAGTGGAGGATGACTTGAACTCACTTCGGGTTTCCAGCTGGCGTCAGTTATAGCTAAAAAGGAATGACTGGCGTGCTTTGATACGAAACGGCCAACATCGCCTATGCCGTTAAGCGTCAATAAATGATGAAAGTCATTATTAGATTAGAACTGAAATTTTATACGAAATTGTAACCGATATCGGCATCGGAAACGAACCAAACTGTAACCGAAATCGACATCGAAAACGAACCGAACGAAACTATAACCGAAACTATAACGGAAACTATAACCGAAACTATAACGGAAACTATAACCGAAATCGACATCGAAAACGAACCGAACGAAACTATAACCGAAACTATAACGGAAACTATAACCGAAATCGACATCGAAAACGAACCGAACGAAACTATAACCGAAATCGACATCGAAAACAAACCGAACGAAACTATAACCGAAACTATAACCGAAACTATAACGGAAACTATAACCGAAATCGACATCGAAAACGAACCGAACGAAACTATAACCCAAATCGACATCGAAAACAAACCGAACGAAACTATAACCGAAACTATAACCGAAACTATAACCGAAACTATAACCGAAACTATAACCGAAACTATAACCGAAACTATAACCGAAACTATAACCGAAACTATAACCGAAACTATAACCGAAACTATAACCGAAACTATAACCGAAACTATAACCGAAACTATAACCGAAACTATAACCGAAACTATAACCGAAACTATAACCGAAACTATAACCGAAACTATAACCGAAACTATAACCGAAACTATAACCGAAACTATAACCGAAACTATAACCGAAACTATAACCGAAACTATAACCGAAACTATAACCGAAACTATAACCGAAACTATAACCGAAACTATAACCGAAACTATAACCGAAACTATAACCGAAACTATAACCGAAACTATAACCGAAACTATAACCGAAACTATAACCGAAACTATAACCGAAACTATAACCGAAACTATAACCGAAACTATAACCGAAACTATAACCGAAACTATAACCGAAACTATAACCGAAACTATAACCGAAACTATAACCGAAACTATAACCGAAAGTATAACCGAAACTATAACCGAAACTACAACCGAAACTATAAACGAAAGTATAACCGAAACTATAACCGAAACTATAACCGAAACTATAACCGAAACTATAACCGAAACTATAACCGAAACTATAACCGAAACTATAACCGAAACTATAACCGAAACTATAACCGAAACTATAACCGAAACTATAACCGAAACTATAACCGAAACTATAACCGAAACTATAACCGAAACTATAACCGAAACTATAACCGAAACTATATCCGAAACTATAACCGAAACTATAACCGAAACTATAACCGAAACTATAACCGAAACTATAACCGAAACTATAACCGAAACTATAACCGAAACTATAACCGAAACTATAACCGAAACTATAACCGAAACTATAACCGAAACTATAACCGAAATTATAACCGAAACTATAACCGAAACTATAACCGAAACTATAACCGAAACTATAACCGAAACTATAACCGAAACTATAACCGAAACTATAACCGAAACTATAACCGAAACTATAACCGAAACTATAACCGCAACTATAACCGAAACTATAACCGAAACTATAACCGAAACTATAACCGAAACTATAACCGAAACTATAACCGAAACTATAACCGAAACTATAACCGAAACTATAACCGAAACAATAACCGAAACTATAACCGAAACTATAGCCGAAACTATAACCGATACTATAACCGAAACTATAACCGAAACTATAACCGAAACAATAACCGAAGCTATAACCGAAACTATAGCCGAAACTATAATCGAAACTATAACCGAAATTGGCATCGGAAGCGAGCCGAACGAAACTGTAACGGAAACTATAGCCGAAACAGTAACCGAAATCAGCATCGGAAACGAACAAAACTGTAAATCGACACCGGGAGCGACCCGAACGAAACTGTTACCTAAACTATAACGGAATCGAACCACACCAAACTGTAACCGAAATGATCTCATCATTGTTTTAGTAGTAG
Organism: Campiglossa producta; assembly: GCA_964058755.1. Taxonomy (NCBI): domain Eukaryota; kingdom Metazoa; phylum Arthropoda; class Insecta; order Diptera; family Tephritidae; genus Campiglossa; species Campiglossa producta. Next base: position 14,666,000 of record CAXKVI010000001.1, on the reverse strand, counting down.
TTTAAGATACATATACTTTGTTTCGATTACTCGACAGGTTTTGGAGTTATCGACAAATATGTATGTGGACCAGGGGTGGCCAAAAATGTGTTAGTACAATATGCTTATCAAACGAAAGGTGCTAACGAGTGCTATCATAAGCAATGTGATTAATTTAAATATCTCAGATGGTTTCAGAGATATATAGCCTCAATTAAAGTATGCGTGAAAACTGTATAAAAATATCAATATGTAGAACCTCGGTGATATCTGTTGAGAGGTATAACGTGCCAAATCAATATTATTATTACTTAAATGGGTCTCGACTTAGAGCAGCTGATCACGAGGAGAACTTACAAACATTGAACATGGGCACACTTTTTTTCTCAAACGAAAGTGTGGAGCAAGTATAGTCAGTGATGTTCGAATATCGCAATCGCCTAGTGCAGTAAGTTGCATCCGTACGGCATGTACTTTCGTATACTTACACCACACATAATATAGGCATATAAATGAATTCAACATTTAAAAAGTGGCAATTGACTTATTGAAAAGTCAACTAACAACTAAAAATGCAAAAACTGCAAAGCTGCAAAAGCCATATACGTGCACAAGGCAGGAAATTTCGACACAACCAACCAACAGCTTAGTGAAATTTGTATAGCGCTGTTGGGGAGCTGCAGGGGACGCTATCGGGGCTGTATCGATTACACACAAAGGAAATGACAGCAGCGGCAACAACTCCTTGCATCCGGCTGTGAAATTTAGTTTCCTTCTTGAGCAGACCAAACAAAATTGCACGCAATTTGCATTTTACAACAAACTAAACAAATACAAAATACATATCATATTCACGTACAATAACAAAATAGTAAGGAATTCACGCCGTAGATGCCACACGTTCAGTAGGTCAACGTGCAAGCCTCCTTATAAGTCGCTAAATAACTAAGCGTTTGTTATTTGAATTGTTAAGCGAGGCGCTTCGAATGCATTTATCATTTCAATATGTTCATACGTATATACATACATAAATATATATAGAAAAGGAAATTTATTTTATATAAATTTTTCATTATAAAATATGCACATTTTATTCTACAGAAAAATTGTTTAAATAAGAAGAAGAAATATTGCCAACGACAAACCCTGTGTGCTGAAAAATTTGATATATGAGTCACCTAATAAAAACTAAAATATACAGCGTTTGGTAGTTTCTTCTTCATTTGTTTCCCCAAGTTAAAAGGCAAGACATGTATGTGGCACTCAATTTGGAAGAATAATTGCCAACACGCCCATAACCGCACCAAGTGCTTAAAAATTACAAGAAAAAAGGAATTAAACAAAAACATTGTCTTAACTTAAGCTAGAAACAAAAAAAGAAGTAATTTGTTTTCAAGGTACATGGTTCCAGCAAATATAGCACAGTACACAGGGTCCACTATATGTATGAATATTAATATTGGGGTAGAATATAAAAAATTTAATATTTGCTTATTTAAATAAAAGTTGTTATAAATATCACTAACCATTAAAATAAAGTAAAAGAAATCAAAATAAAATAAAATAAAATTAAATGAAATAAAATAAAATAAAATAAATTAAAATAAAATAAAATAAAATAAAATAAAATAAAATAAAATAAAATAAAATAAAATAAAATAAAATAAAATAAAATAAAATAAAATAAAATAAAATAAAATAAAATAAAATAAAATTTAAAAAAATTAAAGAAAATAAAATAAAATAAAATTTAAAAAATAAAATAAAATAAAATAAAATAAAAAAATAAAATAAAGTAAAATAAAATAAAATAAAAAAAAAACTAATGGCGGCGATATACCAACAGATTATCATAACCTCTAACGAGATTTTTAGCTGAGCTTCTCTTTCCAACTTGTGGTGTGTTGCTTTTGAGTTTTTTCCTACAAGTTGGCGGGACCTACAGTTTTTTGCCGACTCCGAACGGCATTTGCAAAGCAAATGAATTTTTTACTGAGAAGCTTCTCATGGCAGAAATACATCCGGAGAGTTTGCCAAACTATTGCCGAGCGGCGACCCCGTTTAGAAAAATTCTTTTTCTAAATAATTTTTGATGTTACTTTTGCCGGGCATCGAACCGCCACGACTTGGTGTAGAAGGCTGAAAACTTAACCGCTACACCACGGCGGCCGCCAAATAAAATAAAGTAATAAAATAAATTGAAATAAAATAAAATAAAATAGGACAAAATAAAATGAAATAAAATAAAATAAAATAAAATAAAATAAAATAAAATAAAATAAAATAAAATAAAATAAAATAAAATAAAATAAAATAAAATAAAATAAAATAAAATAAAATAAAATAAAATAAAATAAAATAAAATAAAATAAAATAAAATAAAATAAAATAAAATAAAATAAAATAAAATAAAATAAAATAAAATAAAATAAAATAAAATAAAATAAAATAAAATAAAATAAAATAAAATAAAATAAAATAAAATAAAATAAAATAAAATAAAATAAAATAAAATAAAATAAAATAAAATATAATAAAATAAAATATAATAAAATAAAATAAAATAAAATAAAAAAATAAAAAAAAATAAAATAAAATAAAATAAAATAAAATAAAATAAAGTAAAATAAAATAAAATAAAATCAAATAAAATAAAATAAAATAAAATAAAATAAAATAAAATAAAGTAAAATAAAATAAAATAAAATAAAATAAAATAAAATAAAATAAAATAAAATAAAATAAAATAAAATAAAATAAAATAAAATTAAATTAAATTAAATTAAATTAAATAAAATAAAATAAAATAAAATAAAATAAAATAAAATAAAATAAAATAAAATATAATAAAATAAAATATAATAAAATAAAATAAAATAAAAAAAATAAAATTAAAAAAAATAAAATAAAATAAAATAAAATAAAATAAAGTAAAATAAAATAAAATAAAATCAAATAAAATAAAATAAAATAAAATAAAATAAAATAAAATAAAATAAAATAAAATAAACCAATTTAATTGAAAAAAAAATTTAAAAAAACAAATAAGGAAGTCTAAGTTCAGGTAAACCGAACATTAAATATCCAGCGGTATTTTTCATATAATTTTCGAAATTTTCCATTTCGGAAGTGGGCGTGGCTGGGAAGCGACTTCGCCCAATTACATCAGGTATACTCCCTATTATTCTAGTATACATTGTACCAAATTTCATCGTTCTATCGTAATCAGTTTCAAAGTTATGGCCCGTGAAATTTTCAAATATACCTACCTGAAAAGTGAGTGATGACACGCCTACTTTTAAAAATTTATCAAAAAATCACAATAGAATGACTAGGGGGCTCTCCATAACAAACTATATCATTTTAGCCATTTCCGTTACCGAATTATGTCAATTTAGGTGATTTTCGAAATTTTCGATATCGAAAGTGGGCATGATTGGGGGCGATTTTATCAAATTTCACAGGTATACTACCAACGATAATAGTTTGCTTTGTGCCAAATTTCATCGTTCTACCGTAATCAGTTTAAAAGTCGAATTTTCAAAAATACCTCCCTTAAAAGTGGGCGGTGCCACACCCACTTTGAAAAATTTATGGCAAAATAATAAGATAATGACCAGGGGGATTCACCTATAAAATTACATCATTTTAGACATTTCAGCTACCGATATATGTCAATTTATATTATTTTCGAAATATTCGATATCGAAAAAGGTGGCGTGGTTGTTATCCGATTTCGCCTATTTTCAATAGCAACCTACCTAGGCCAGAAAGTGATCTGTAAACAATATTTCATGCAAAAATCTCAATATATAATTGAGAGAATAAATTAATTGCAATTAAACGGCAACCCTAAGTGGCAACCCTGCCTGAAAATATCTTAGTTGGAATTACTCATTTTTCTCACTATTAAAAAGAAATTGGGACAAGTGGCAACCCTGTAGAAATTAATAAAATGAGGTTAGGTAGCAACCGTGCCTTAAAATAAGTATCTCAGTTGGAATATGGCCGAAATTATCTTTAATTTGATACCCATATTGGCATATCTTGCTCATTATTTAACAAAAATTTTCATAGGTGGCAACCCTGTAAACCTCGATAAGTGGCAGCACCCCAATAGAAAGTATTAGATTGAAGCATACTATCTAAATACATATCGTCCAAATTTGATCCAAATCGATTCAGCCGTTGCCGAAAAATATTGGTCGTTTGCTTGTTTCAAAGTACAAAAATCTTGCTAAATACGCTTTTCAGTATCTCAATTTCTATGTTCTATTGATCTCCGACCAAGCTCTGTACTCAAATGTATTTTTACTTACGCTCACTTGCACATTTTTGAATGACAGCTGTAACAGATTTCTTTCATGCGCATTTCAAATATTAATGAGGTTTTAGGCAGATTTTCTTCCTTTTTTTAACAACTTTTGCGCAAGAACAATATTACACAAGAATGTGATTGTGGCAAGGTTTTTGTAAATATTTTGCTTTCAACCCTTTCTTAGCACACTTCACGGACGAAAGAAAATTATTGCTTTCTGGCATATCTTTTGAACTCACACTTGTACATTATTTCATACAACCGATGTTCATATTTTGTATTGTTGTGAGTATTACGCAAGCGCATTTATCATCCTTTTTGTTGTGGGTGCCACACGCGCCCCATGCCAAACGGTAAATCAGCGCTATTTTAAAGCATTGCTCTTTATGAATTTGTGGCAAGCTCGTTTTGTGTGCCAACACAAACACTCAGTAATTCTTGTTAAGTGCAATAAAAACAAAGCCAAGTTATTTCTACGAAAATTACGTAACAGGTGTGAATTGTTGAGTGATTGAAGAGAATTGTATTCATGTTAGGTTAATGAATTATTTAGCTATTCAGCCTTTACTTTACATTTTTTGGCATAAATTTATCTTTTTAATGGTAAGTGGTTAGAATGCTGTTACATATATCTTTGCGTTACTATTAGAAGGCCCTAAAACGTTTTTAGTAATTTTCAGGTGAAAAACAAAGCCTACCTATTTATCTCACTTGGGGGTTGCCACTTGGTGCGGGTTACAGGGTTGCCACCTATGTATCTATTTTTTTTTGTTAATTATGGAGCAACATATCCCAATATGGGTATCAAATGGAAGGTATTTTCAAACGTATTCCAAATATGACAATTTCAAGCAGGGTAAACCATAGAGTTGCCACCTGACCGCGTTTTATGTATATTTGTATATCCAGACTATCTCGGGAACCGCTTGACCGATTTGGATGAAATCTTGAATAGAGGTAGTATGATTTTAAGACTATTCACTTCAGGGTTGCTACCTAGAGCGGTTACAGGGTTGCCACCTATCACATTTTTTTTTTAATTTTGTAGAAAAATATGCCAATATGGGTAGCAAATGAAAGGCATTTTCAGCGACATGCCAACCAAAATATTTCCAAGT
>CAXKVI010000001.1:14657575-14660385 GCA_964058755.1 Campiglossa producta | reverse complement strand
TCGCCTCCACCTACCAATGTTGGTTGTTTGCTCTTTTTTATGCAACATTTCGACTTCATGGCTTTTTGTCATAAGCACGATAGATTGTATGTATACTTACTTACTTGCACAAAGGTATTATGAAGTAGCATTTTTTGGCCACTGCGTCAGCTGGTCCTGGCACTTTCAACAGTCGAACTAAGCTGTGCTCGAGTTAGCAATTTCTCATTCGCCGAAATTTCGCCAACATCGCTGCTAGTATTAGGTATGATGTTCTGGTTGTTGTTGCTCGTGTAATTTCGTAGTTGTCAGTTGCGCACACGCACAAAATGAAGCGACTTGTTATCTGCCTCTTTGCAGCATGTTGCAGTCCAAATACTAAATACGCCTGTTGGAGCTGCTGCTGATTTTGCCGATGCCTTCCCCAGTTCGCAATGGTTTGTTTGTTTTATTTGCTTCTATGTCGCATTTTGCATACCAACGAAACGATAGTCGGCGTCGCTTCGTGGTCATCATCCAATTTCGCTCGCTTTTGTCCGCTATTCGCTAGTTTATAAATTCAATTAAAGCACTACAACTGAATGCGACAGCTGACAGAGCTTTCAATATAAGTGTGTACGTTTGTTGTTGTGGTTGGCAACAGTTGTTGGTTAACAGCGTATACTCATCACACTAACTAAGGTAACAAAGTGAGAAGGCTACTAGCAGCCAGTGGGCATCAGCCAGCAGCGTATCGCAATAATCGTTCAGTGGACAAAATCATGAAGGAATGCTTTGAATTTCTATTAAACATGCAATTGCTCTAGTTGCGGACATTTAAATGCTACCCTGTAGGAAATGCATAGCGGTTAGCTAGTTAAGTCATTATATTTATGTATGTTCTCGGTAATACCTTCGTTGGAATATGTTTACATTTCGGCTTTAGCGCAGTAATCTACATAGGACCAAACCCCGGCAGCTAGCGTGCCAATTGTCAGAAAATGTAAGGACCAAATAAACTGAAAAAAAACGTGATAATGAGTACGGCACAGGGAGGGGCTGGTAGTCTTAAACACGTGGATCTGAAATGCAGGGGCTACCAAGTGGCGACCTGTATAGACGACCTACAAACACTTGAAATAGTGGTCAATCCTACTCTCTTCTAAGGGGAATTGTTGTGGTTAGTTAATTTATATGAAAAAAGACGTATTACATAAAAACTGACATTTTCTGAATTCAGGCCCGGGTCCTCATCCACTAATTACACATCAAAAACAGTCTCCTAAACCGTTGCCATGACTCTCTAATTTCTCTAGCAATTTCTCTCTTCGCTTGTCCTCTTATTTTCCCACTTCCAATCATCTTCTTTCAGCTTTCTCTTGAAGTTTGACTTTAACTTTAACTTTAACTTTAACTTTAACTTTAACTTTAACTTTAACTTTAACTTTAACTTTAACTTTAACTTTAACTTTAACTTTAACTTTAACTTTAACTTTAACTTTAACTTTAACTTTAACTTTAACTTTAACTTTAACTTTAACTTTAACTTTAACTTTAACTTTAACTTTAACTTTAACTTTAACTTTAACTTTAACTTTAACTTTAACTTTAACTTTAACTTTAACTTTAACTTTAACTTTAACTTTAACTTTAACTTTAACTTTAACTTTAACTTTAACTTTAACTTTAACTTTAACTTTAACTTTAACTTTAACTTTAACTTTAACTTTAACTTTAACTTTAACTTTAACTTTAACTTTAACTTTAACTTTAACTTTAACTTTAACTTTAACTTTAACTTTAACTTTAACTTTAACTTTAACTTTAACTTTAACTTTAACTTTAACTTTAACTTTAACTTTAACTTTAACTTTAACTTTAACTTTAACTTTAACTTTAACTTTAACTTTAACTTTAACTTTAACTTTAACTTTAACTTTAACTTTAACTTTAACTTTAACTTTAACTTTAACTTTAACTTTAACTTTAACTTTAACTTTAACTTTAACTTTAACTTTAACTTTAACTTTAACTTTAACTTTAACTTTAACTTTAACTTTAACTTTAACTTTAACTTTAACTTTAACTTTAACTTTAACTTTAACTTTAACTTTAACTTTAACTTTAACTTTAACTTTAACTTTAACTTTAACTTTAACTTTAACTTTAACTTTAACTTTAACTTTAACTTTAACTTTAACTTTAACTTTAACTTTAACTTTAACTTTAACTTTAACTTTAACTTTAACTTTAACTTTAACTTTAACTTTAACTTTAACTTTAACTTTAACTTTAACTTTAACTTTAACTTTAACTTTAACTTTAACTTTAACTTTAACTTTAACTTTAACTTTAACTTTAACTTTAACTTTAACTTTAACTTTAACTTTAACTTTAACTTTAACTTTAACTTTAATTTTAACTTTAACTTTAACTTTAACTTTAACTTTAACTTTAACTTTAACTTTAACTTTAACTTTAACTTTAACTTTAACTTTATAGTAGAACTTACTATCAAATTTTTTCTCAGTTTCTGGAAATAGACTTTCGAGTAGCTCCATAAGGTGTGCCTGCGGGGTATCTATCTATCTGTGTAAACGCTTACAGTTATGCGCTTGGCATACGAAACGTTCGCATTTGCTGGTTATTTTTTTCTTCGTTGTTGTGCATTTGTTTGTATTTAAAATTGGACAACATTTTGCAGATTTTAACATTGATATGCACTACATAGTTGTAAGTACTTATATTTGCAATTTCCATTTATTTTTATTTTTTGTGCATTTATTTGCTTGTTTGTTGTTTGTTTGTTTTACCTCCACTGACAGCGTCTATGACAGATCTTTCACTTGATA
>CAXKVI010000001.1:14650075-14652575 GCA_964058755.1 Campiglossa producta | reverse complement strand
TTCAAAACTTTTAACATAGTGTGATTTTCATTACTATTGAACTAAAAAAATTACAGAAATTACTAGAAAATTTAGTTTGAAAAATATAAAATTTTTACCCATACAAAATGTAAGAGAAAGGTTAAAACATAATAGCGGTCTCTAAAGGTTAAGGTACAGGGAAATTTTTTTTGAATCACCCTTATGTATAGATATCGGCAGCATATTTTCACACTTAAACATGTGCAGGGCATTCAAAAGTCAGTAAAGTCGTAAATCAAAAACTGTCAAGTGAAAAGATATTTATGTTTACATTCAAATAAACTGAAATACTTATTCAGACTTTATTCGCTTATATATACATATACCAATGAACACTAGTTCGCTTCGCTAGGATTCTTATGTTGTGATTTTAATAAAATTGTTTCGCATACTCAACGTTTTAAGTTTTTTATCCACAAAAAAATTCGTTTCTTTAGTCTATTGTTTGACCTCATATTAAACCAAACAAGTTCGTTTCTTAAGTCTTTGGTTTCATATCATGTATTAACAGCAAAAGTTCTTTTCTTAAGTCTTTGGTTGTGTTTTTTCTTCCATTTTATGGATCCTGGAATGTTCTTTTTTTTCGATGGCATCCTCGCAACAGCTGCCTACAAGTTGCTCAATTCTTTAGACTATTCAACTTTTGTTAGTTACAACACGTAACATAAAAATGTCTACAGGTTATTTTAGCACCCATTTCATAGAAACGAACATGAAAAAATTGAATTTTATTGCGCCTTCGCTTTCAAGATTTATGACAAATATTTTTTACAATATTTTGTTTTTATTTTGTTTGATAATTAAATACTGCCGGCATCTGCAAGAAATTCAAAATGGAAGGTCAGATGGTGCATAAGCTACACTAGAAAAAAAAACAATTTTCATAATAATTCTGCAAATACATAAATAAATGCACAAAGTGAAAAAGTAAAATAAAATAAAAAATAATAAAATAAAATAAAATAAAATAAAATAAAATAAAATAAAATAAAATAAAATAAAATAAAATAAAAAAATAAAATAAAATAAAAATAAAATAAAATAAAATAAAATAAAATAAAATAAAATAAAATAAAATAAAATAAAATAAAATAAAATAAAATAAAATAAAATAAAATAAAATAAAATAAAATAAAATAAAATAAAATAAAATAAAATAAAATAAAATAAAATAAAATAAAATAAAATAAAATAAAATAAAATAAAATAAAATAAAATAAAATAAAATAAAATAAAATAAAATAAAATAAAATAAAATAAAATAAAATAAAATAAAATAAAATAAAATAAAATAAAATAAAATAAAATAAAATAAAATAAAATAAAATAAAATAAAATAAAATAAAATAAAATAAAATAAAATAAAATAAAATAAAATAAAATAAAATAAAATAAAATAAAATAAAATAATAAATAAAATTAAAACCAATGAATCTAAATTAAGTTAAATTAAATTAAGCAAAAAAAATAAAACGGAATGGAATAAAATAAAATTAAGTTAAATCATATAAAATGGAAGAAAATGAAATAAAATAAAACGATGTGGAATTAATTTAAAACCTGCTACCTTTTTTCTCTCAGTTATAAACAAGTCTCAAAAGACAACAAAAAATATTCAGCTCCTCAGAGCCGCCAAACGATAGCAATCAATTACCTTTGATCACTCAAATGTGCCGTCGCGTCGATTGAATCAACAAAGGGTTGAGTGCTGAGGCTGAATGAATGAATGAGCCAACGAATGAAAGTAAAGTGCCCTAAATGAATTGAGACTGACAAATTACTTGCAATTCAATTTACGAGCTCACATTATCAACGTCAATAAAGGGTGTTCAATGCCAATAATATCTCAACCAAACATAAGAACAACAACAACAAAACAAACAAATACAACAACAAAAATATAAAATAAGACAATCATGCGCCAATCTGAGCACAGCACGCCAAGTCTGGGCGTCGCTAAAATACCTGAACGTCAATTTTTGCTCTACATACTTGGCTACTTTGCGAGTTCGCAACTTTGGTGGCGCAGCAATTTGTCGTGTCGTAGTTGTTGGCAAACTGTGTCTGCTTGTTGTTGGCTGCTTATTGCTTATTGACAATAATTGCGTTGTAATCAATTGAATTGCAATAAATCGTTTGTAATTTAAATTGTCCTACTGCTTTCTCGTGTATTCGCATATTTTTTTGTTAATAATTTTGTTAGTAGTTTAGTGGTGCAACTTGATTTTACTAGCAAGTAATGTCAAGCAGTTGGACGAACAAGGCTGGGAAGTTTAAGTTTGACTTATGTAGCTTAATAATTGAATTTAAATTAATTGAAATTGTGAAGAGTTAAAAATAAACTTTAGTTCTTACACAGTTCCTTATACGAAACTAACACTATATTTACAATCGTGGTTTGCTGTTATACCACCCACCACTAGCGCAAATAAAATGAAGCCTAATAAAAGTGTTGGTTAGTAAATTTTTCAACTGTCTC
>CAXKVI010000001.1:14435075-14642575 GCA_964058755.1 Campiglossa producta | reverse complement strand
TTTTACAACTATTTTCTTCTATTCGTCTTCAAAATGTATACCGATGAATGGTAAGTTAATCTTAACAAAAGTCACAATTGGACATGTTTAATGAATGACTTTGGCGTGGGCTGTTAGACGCGTTGTAACGCCCCATTTGCTATTTAACGCTACTCAAAAGAAGTTATTGTCTTCTTTTCGACAGGACGAACTTTTGGCAAGTTGTCCAAGAATAGAATTGCATTTTTTTATAGCTGCGTGCTTTTGGATGTTTCTATAAGTGCATAAGTAAATAAGACTTGGTCAATTTTAATACTGACAATAGAAATGAATAATTCGATTTCCGTTAACTAGATGAGTATTGTTAACCGTTTTGCTACCTTATAAAAAGTTTCTCCGCTTCCACACTTTAAAACTTTTTTTTTAATGATTATCAATCTGTTCATAAGCGTTCGTTGCGCATGGCAACACTTGGTACATGACAAACTTATATTGAATAAATAAACAGAAATGAGAAAAAAAAACTGTTACAACATTAATTATTTACAAAAGATGCGTTAAAACGTTTTACGCCTACATCATTGTAGCATGACACGGCGTATGCAAGAGACAATATTTTTTTTTTTTATGTGTAAACATCTTTGCGCGGGGGTCATCCAGAAAAAGTTACGCATAAGAGGTTGGAGGTGAGGTGTACGATGTAGGATGTAAGAGGTTGGAGGTGAGGTGTAAGATGTAAGATGTAAGTGGTAGGGGCAGGGTGTAAGATGTCAGAGTAGGTTGTAGGATTTAGGATGTAGGAGGTTGGGGTGGGGTGTAAGATGTAAGAGGAGGGGTAGGGTATAAGATGTAATAAGCAAGAGGTAGGGTGTGGGGTGTAGGATGTAAGATACTCGTCAATGAATCATTTATGACTCGTCTGTGAGTCATTTATGGATCGTCTCTGAATCATTTATGACTCGTTTCTGATTCATGTATAACGTGCGGCTTAATTGGCTTATAGGAGTATTTTAGGAAAGACATATCAAAAGAAATAAATAAAATAAAGGACAGGGAAAAAACACCAAACAATTTAATAAAAATGAAGTTTTGTGGTTGAAGTGAAACGACTTTGCGAACAAAGTAGTGTTGAATATACGTATGTGCAGAATACACCTGTTTACACATCAAACTTCACGAGTACTTGCTACTAACGCCTTTTTTTTAACAGTTTCGCTTTTTCACGGCAAACAAATAATGCAGAGGGCAAAAGTGAGAGTTTTCATCATCGTTGTTATTATCAGCGGCATGACCAGCGCTATCTCGTGGCGTTGATCGCGCTTCATAAACTTGGGTATTTATCCAATCAAAATTTATTATCACTGGGCTTGTTGTTGTTGGTGTTGTATGTATGTATTTGTAGCTCACTTACGCACGCCAATCTTTTTTCTTAGTTTTATTTTTTTATTGTTTAATTTTTTTAGTATTGTTACATTTTTTATCGAAAATCATTTCATCTTCTTTTACGAGTGCTTTTATTTTCGTGTTCTCCTTATTTGGCTTTCGTTTTTTGGTTTTGAGGTTTGTGTTTCAGTTGCTTATAATTTTGGGTAGGCGAGTTTAAAGTTTACAAAATGAAGTAAAACACACAAAAAATAAAATAAAGATTACCTTAATATGAATGCTTTAAAAAAGCAGCAGCAAATTTGCCATTTTCATGAGCGTGTAGTTCAATCTCTGAAAATTGTGCCAGAAAAACGAATGTGCTACACATTTATGTTTCTGCCGCAACAAAAATGTTTAAAAACTGAATTTTGAAATTTTGTAAAATTTTAGTTTTTCCAGAAACACAAATGTGAAGCAAAATTGTTGCGTATACGCCATGTTGTCTGTTGTTGAGTGGCAACAAATTCATATTTCTGGCAAAACAAAAATTTTGCAAAATTTCAAAATTCAGTTTTTAAACATTTTCGTTGTGCCAGAAACATGAATGTGTAGCACTTAAAAAATTTTATTTGGAAATTTTAAAAGTTGAATGTGCCGAATCCCGAGTAATATTAACGTAAAAACTATATCAGTGGAAAGAGTATAATGAGAATATAACCTGCAAAAACATATTTATTACAACAACTGAAATTTTAAATTTTTTCGAGAGGAATAAACTTTCAAACAGGATTTCCCAAAATTTTAATTTTGGCACATTCATGATTCTGGCAAGCGAGCGACGATTTGTCAAGTTTCAAGTCTCTAGCTTAAAGTTTTTCAATTTATCGACCATCACGCCACCTTTCGGAGTATTGATTTCTACAAAATGAATTGTTACCGTGCTCTCAACTACATGTTACATTTCAAGTTCCGAGTTTACCAGAAAGTAAGTTAAAAGTCAATCGCAAGATTCCCAATTTAAACGAATTTTTGAAATAGCTCAATCCGTGCGCCACCTAGCGAAACTTTTTTGATGAGGAATTGCATTGTCACCGAGCTCTGGAAAATATGTCAAGTTTCAAGTCTCTAGCTCACTGGAAAGTTGTTAAAAAAACGATCGCAAAATTTCCCCTGTATTTCAAAGATTTTCATTTATATCGACCTGCGCGCCACCTATCTAAATTTTAACTTATACAAATTTTATTGTATTGTATTGTATTGTGCCCCCAACTACATGTTAAGTTTGAAGTCCTCAAGTTGTCAGGAAGTTTGTTAAAAGTGAATCGCAAGATTTTTAAGTTGGATATAATCCCGTTTTCGTTCTCGGTGCTGGTTTTTGTTAAGTTCAATTTCACTTGCGATCGTTACCTTTTCTTTGCTGCCCTTATCGTTCCTCTCTTTACTTTTCCTCCTGAAGAATGGTTTGAATAAACTTTCTTATATCCATTGATCCATTAAAAAATCGCACAAGTAGCAACAACAAACTTCTTACCGTTAATACATTTTTAATTAGTGATCACATTAAACAAGAATGAAAAAGAAAGTAGTTCATTTAAATCAAATTTCAATACAAATTTTCGCCAATATTCAAATCTGATTACAATTCAAAAGAACAATAGTTCTCACAGCTTTAATTGGGATGAACGCAAAAAAAAAACACAAATATTAATCTGATCTCAATTGTGTAGTCAGTCAGTCAGTGGGTCGTTTGTATGGATGTGTGTATGTATGAACATGTGTTAAAATGTAATTTAAGCAGTATGCTAAACTTAATCGTACCCAACTGTAGCTTCGTGCTCATATTTAGTTCAATCGTAAAAGCATACAAAAACAACAAAAATTAAATGCTAAAAAAAACCTCACTGCATATAAAGAAAGAATCAATGGGAAGTCGACTTTCGCAGAGGAAGCGCAATTAAAATATTAACTGCCTTTCATGTTTATCTTCTTATTTATTATCGACTTAATTAGCTATTCACGAAGTTAATGTGTCGCAATGGGATGTCTTTCACCATAATAAAATTTATTCTTGTTGGTTTACTTAATGATGCCGATTATAGAACAAATTTTGTGAAGACTTCTTTAAATGAGAAAGTGAATGTCAACCGACAAACGATTTATATTTAATAGTGTTATTTAAATGACTAATTAATCAACCATTTTTGATCTAATTTTAAATGTGAAAAGTCGTAAACATAAAAAAATTTATTTGTTATAACTACATTTATGGTGTCTTAATTATGAGAAAGGAAGTGAATAAAGTTTTGTTTGATTAGTTGCAATCTCATATCTGCCTTTAATTAAAATAATATTATCACTTGATTATTTTCCAATGTTTGCTTCGCTTTATTCGTAATTAATTGACAGCAAAACTTCCCATCAAAATTCATCAAAATCTGAGGAGGTCGATTCCAGTGTGCTCACTCTGCAGAAAAAGGCTAATTTCTGAAAGGATCAAGTTCGTTTCTTAAGCCTTTTAATTCATCTAGAGGAAGCAAGTTCGTTTCTTGAGTCTTTTAATTCATCTAGAAGAAACAAGTTCGTTTATTGAGTCTTTTAATTCATCTAGAGGGAACAAGTTCGTTTTAATTCATCTAGAGGAAGCAAGTTCGTTTCTTGAGTCTTTTAATTCATCTAGAAGAAACAAGTTCGTTTATTGAGTCTTTTAATTCATCAAGAGGGAACTAGTACGTTTCTTATGTCTTTTAATTCATCTAGAGGAAGCAAGTTCGTTTCTTGAGTCTTTTAATTCATCTAGAAGAAACAAGTTCGTGTCTTGAGTCTTTTAATTCATCTAGAGGAAACAAGTTCGTTTCTTGAGTCTTTTAATTCATCTAGAGGGAACAAGTTCGTTTCTTAAGTCTCTTAATTCATCTAGAGGGAACAAGTTCCTTTGTTGAGTCTTTTAATTCATCTAGAGGAAGCAAGTTCGTTTCGTGAGTCCTTTAATTCATCTAGGGGAAACAAGTTCGTTTCTTGAGTCTTTTAATTCATCTAGAGGGAACAAGTTCGTTTCTTGAGCCTTTTAATTCATCTAGAGGGAACTAGTACGTTTCTTATGTCTTTTAATTCATCTAGAGGGAACTAGCTCGTTTCGTATGTCTTTTTATTCATCTAGACGGAACAAGTTCGTTTCTTAAGTCTGTTAAGTCATCTAGAGGAAACAAGTTCGTTTCTTGAGTCTTTTAATTCATCTAGAGGGAACAAGTTCGTGTCTTGAGTCTTTTAGTTCATCTAGAGGAAACAAGTTCGTTTCGTAAGTCTTTTAATTTATCTAGAAGGAACTAGTTCTCGTTTCTTGAGTCTTTCAATTCACATAGAGGGAACAGGTTCTTTTCTTAAGTCTTTTAATCCATCTAGAGGGAACAAATTCGTTTCTTCAGTCTTTTAATTCATCTAGAGGGAACTATTTCGTTTCGTATGTCTTTTAATTCATCTAGAGGGAACTAGTTCGTTTCGTATGTCTTTTTGTTTATTTAGAGGCAACAAGTTCGTTTCTTAAGTCTTTTAATTCATACAGAGGGAACAAGTTCGTTTCTTGAGTCTTTTAATTCATATAGAGGGAACAAGTTCGTGTCTTGAGTCTTTTAATTCATCTAGAGGGAACAAGTTCCTTACTTAAGTCTTTTAATTCATCTAGAAGAAACAAGTTCGTTTCTTGAGTCTTTCAATTCAACTAGAGGGAACAAGTTCGTGTCTTAAGTCTTTTAATTCATCTAGAGGGAACAAGTTCTCGTTTCTTTAGTCTTTTAATTCATGTGGAGGTAGCAAGTTCGTTTCCTGAGTCTTTTATTTCATCTAGAGGGAACAAGTTCGTTTCTTGAGTCTTTTAATTCATCTAGAGGGAACAAGTTCGTTTCTTGAGTCTTTTAACTCTTTTCGTCACGGTGGTTACTGTAGCTAACCACCTTTTCTAGCTTCCGTAAAGCCTTTTTTATCTACCGTTTAACGTAAACTTTTTAACTGTTACCCTTTTTAAGTACATATAATAAAATTGTAACAATTGGATGTCTGATATTCAGGAAAAACTTATAGAAAGGGTAATTTTTAAGCCAATAGAATCCAAATCAAAAGTTTTTAGAACTTTATTTCTATCGGTCCGTGTGTTTGTGCGCGCATAATTCAAGAACTGCGTAATGGAATTGAATGCCTTTTTTGCTATTGCATTACTAGACATCTAACTTAAGATTTAAGGTACCCCATATTTCGATAACTCTTCGGGTTCGACTAATATGAGGACCTCGATTAGTAAACTTACCACCTCATATCTCAAAAACTATATGAGTTATGTTTGTGAACTTTTTTTCCCTTAATATATATGTCTAAACCAATCCAAAAATACAACTTTTTCAATTATAAAGTCAAATATATGAAAGCGTGACGTAAAGAGTTAATTCATCTAGAGCGAACAAGCTGCAACATTGTTAAGGCTTTTTTAATTCCACATTTTTACTATGAACTTTCCTTAAATCCCAAAAATAAACATAGAAAAAAGCTTAAAGAGAATTAAATATTATTTCAAAGTTCTTCAAGTGTAAAATAGAATCACAAAAAAAATGTTATCAGTCTAATGTTCACACTTACTCCTAACAAACACACTACATTCTCAGTTGCATTGTGTGAATTTAACCTTGCCACATTGTGACACTCTGTCAAGTATCTTTTACACGCTTTTAATGAGTATGACTTTCGGAATTTTCAACATTTTGCTGCATAACATAAATGTAAATTCAAAAGTTATGAGAGGAAACAAAAAGTGAAATGCCTAAAAAAAATGTTAACACTAAGCAACGACAAGTTCAAATTCATGCAAAAAATTTTCACTTTAAATTGAAACAAATAAAAACAAAACACATTTTTTGCGCGCACAAAATGAGCCAAACAAATTTTTGTGTTTCTTAAACATTATTTGTTTAACTATGGCATCAGGTGGCTAGCCGACCACGCATGCCCACACACATACTTCTAAAAAAATTTAAATCACAATTAGTTTTGACGACGCCGGCTACAATGAATCGCTGTTGGTGTCAACTAACTTTATTAACGGTGTTTTTAAATTTATATCTGAGCGAATGCCGTTGTTAGGTTCATCAATGCAGTGTCGCTTGTTGGTCAACTCGATCTTTCCATATTGTTTGGCCTAGTAAAAGTGCTTTCGCCGATTTATGAAAAAAAAATGTGGCATATATTTTTTCAAATTTATGGTGATTGTGGAAAGTCGCCTTAGCTCAATGCTGTCGTATAGGCCATAGATTACCTTAATTTAGTACAAAATTGTACTAACTAATTATGAGGCATTTGATAAGTTTGTATTTGCAAAAGGTTATAATTTATAACTCTCACCAAAATCAGAAAGTCTTTAAGTATGATCTGAAATTCGTTACTTAAATAAATAATTAAAATCCAATTTGTATTTTTTTCAGCCTTTCGATATTTATATCATTTTACAATATTTTGACAAGCGCTCCAGTTTTCTCTTCATCTTGAAGCAATCATACATGGCACGTTAATGCTAATTATTTATTAAATATTTTTAGTTATGGAGCCCTAAAACTCGAAAAAAAATTACCTCACTAAGCTTTTGTTTGTTTATATTTACAAAAAAAAAAGCAATAATAATCGGTCAGTTACTGTTCTGCAAAAATATCTAAAACTGGTTTACTTTTGTATTTCAGACGCGGGTGTAGAACCTGTAATGGGTTTAAAGCGTAACGCATCATCATTTGCCTATTAGTAAGTAACATGCTAATAATTTTCAACACCACAAACACAAGTTAAAAGGAAAAAATATATTTCGGCTCGTTTTTTGTTATTATTTCAACTTATTTCATAATAATTTAATTTGATTTACATATAATTTTTCGATTTACATCATCTTTTTTCAAATCGACGGCAAATCATTCCATAATACATCACGTTTCCACCCTGTGGCAATTAAACCTACGTGAAAAGTTCGTTTCTTGAGTCTTTTAAATCGATTTCACAACTGAAGGTAAAATTTCGCTTCCTAAGTCTTTCTTTGTTGCTTAAGTCTTCTAATAAGCTGCCACATATGAAGGGATAAAGTTCGCTTCTTAAGTCTTTTATTTCGCCAACGCATCTCTAAAAAGAATTTCTTTCCTCAAGTCTTTTAATTTTCTACATCTAGTGGGAGAAAAATTCGTCTTAGATGCGCTACTACTTCTGAAAGTAACAGCTTCGTTCCTTAAGTCTTTTGTTCAGCTACATCTAGAGTGAACAAGTTCGTTTCTTGAGCCTCTTCTTAATTCGTGGTCTCATCAGAGTGAAACAAGTTCGTTTCTTAAGTCTTTTGATCAGCTTCACCTAGAGTCAACAAGTTCGTTTCTTGAGCCTCCTCTTAATTCGTGGTCTCATCAGAGTGAAACAAGTTCGTTTCTTAAGTCTTTTGATCTGATTTCAAATCGAATAAAACAGGTTCGTTTCTGAAACTCTTTAGACGCAATCCGATATGAGGGAATAAGTTCGTTGCTTAACTCTTTTCAATTCTTAATTTTCCCTATTATGGAAGCCATAGCTAGTCAAAATATTGTGCGTATCTTTTCCAGACTCCCCTACGTAAAGCACCACTACTTATTCATAACCATCACAGTGAAATTCTCCTGTCCGTACAAAGAAAAAAATTTGCAAAAGTGGATTGAGGCGATAATAATAGTAATTTTTCAATAAAATCAAAAGCAAAAAGTCTAATAACAGTACAATATAAACGTTTTGTCAGTTCATTATGGCTTTAGCATAGCTTCACGCTAATACATATTTACGCGCACAATACAAAACTTGAATAAAATTCAATAACTAAAGTAAGTTATTTTTTTGTATGCCAACTAAAATGCTAATAATTGGAAGCACGAGTTGCTTAAAGATCAAAACTGCACAGTGAAAGTGTTGTGAAGAGATCAATAGAGCAGAGAATGAAGCGTAGCGCAGTGGTTTCGATTATGGCCGTAAGCATGCCTACCGTTAGAAGCGTAGCAGAGGCACCAACAGCAAACCCGCCTAAAAAATCTAACGCCAACGAAGTAAAAAATGTTAAAACGTACTAAAATGCTAATGACAGGGTCAATGGGCAAAAGCATTTCACTTTTCTTTAACAATAGGCAACAAAGAAGCAAAAAATTAGGTGAAGAACATGAATGGCGACAAAAAAAATGTTTAATGCAGACTTTTAAATGAATGAAACTAAACAAAGTCACTAACGAAAGAAAAAAAAATTTGAAAAAAGAGTAAAATTTTTCATAACGCCAACAGGTTTGCACCTTAAAAATTCAGTGGCGAAGAATTTTGCGAATGTTTTGTTATTTATTTTTATTGTCAGCCATTGTCAAGTTTAGAAAATAAAATCAGTTTTCTAGATCAGGTTAAAAGCTTTGTAACAAAGCGATTAGGGGGTTAAAGGTTAATATAACAAATATTCCTGCAGAAAATTCGACTGACTGAAAATTAACCTTTTAATTCGCTATCACTTCTGAAGGGAAACAGGGTTTTTTGGTTGGTGTTTTGATTGGCTCTCACATCTGACGGGAAAAAATCGTTTCTTGAATCCTTTCTTGAGTTTTCAAAATCGCTACTACACCTGTAGGAAACAAGTTGGACTCTATCGTCTTGTAAGTCGGAACAAGTTTGTTTACTAACCCCCATATTCCTTTAAAATATAAATCGGTTTAATAAGCTGATATAATTCAAAATTTGTATTGAAATATTATTTTAAAAAACTTTATAAACCTATTTTATTTTTTATGAATTATGGGGTTCTTTTGATTCACTACCACATCGGAATGTACAAAAGTTTATTTCCTAAGTCTTTTAATTGGCTTCTTCATCTGGAGAAAACAAGGTATTTTTTTAAGTCTTTCAATTCGCTATGTTGTTGTTGTTGTTGTTCGCTATATAAAAAGTTGTTACCTAAGTCTTTTAATTGGCTTCTTCATCTGGAGAAAACAATGTATTATTTTAAGTCTTTCAATTAGCTATAATATTTATAGGGACGAGTTCGTTTCTTATGTCTTTCATTTCGCTATCATATTTAAAGGGAACAAGTTCGTTTCTTAAGTCTTTCATTTCGCTATCATTTTTGGAGGAAACAAGTTCCTTTCTTAAGTCTTTCATTTCGCTATCATATTTAAAGGGAACAAGTTCGTTTCTTAAGTCTTTCATTTCGCTATCATATTTAAAGGGAACAAGTTCGTTTCTTAAGTCTTTCATTTCACACCTACATCTGAAGAGAACACAACAGTTGTTTCATAATATCACTGACTAACGCCACAGGTTACGCCAGTGCGCACGGAGGCCCTACATGCAGAAGATTGATACCCCAATTAACACTTAGCAATCTCAGTAGTCATATAAAAAAAAATGGGGACAATGTAAATCCGTCTCATCTTTTACCAAACCCAAAGTTCAGCTAGTGCAAGTATAAATAAGTTGTTAACTTAAAAAAAAATGTCACTCTTAAATTTTAGTTAGCCCATCAATCAGTCTGCCACAAGAAATGCTATAAATTTCGTTAGCTCTTCTTTTCACGTCAGAATGTGGCAGACGCCAATTACGTAGTGTCCCAACCCAATTCAATGTCAATAGAAGACCAAAAGCTGTGACGTTCTCGGCACCCACACATAGTCGATAGCACTGAGCAACGGTACGCTGTCAGCAATGAAAGAGTCACATAAAAATGCCGCTTGCGACAATGACAAAGTCTACATATCGCAGCAGGAGATTTAAAACCGTTGCTAAGCAAACAATCCAATTGCCAATTTCTCACAAGTGATTGTTGAGTAACCAAATATGGCATTTCCTAAAACTACTTTTACACCTTTGGTGCAATTTGGGAGCAGGTGGTAAGCAAAAATAAAGAAATCTAGCAGATTTTAGGAAAAAGAGATTCATTGTGAAGAATATAGATCGCAAAAACCGAAGTGGCTATTGTTCATTATGCAAATGTAATACAATGCAATATTTTCCGCTGCGTGACTCATATAGGTCTATTTACAGATGCATGTGTAAGAGGATTAGGCAGTAAGTTAGAAAGACACAATTGATGTTCGTAATAACATAAAATAAAAAAATGAAACAAAAATAAAATTAAATAAAATTAAAAAAAATAAAAAAAATAAAATAAAATAAAATAAAATAAAATAAAATAAAACGAAATAAAATAAAATAAAATAACATAAAATAAAATAAAATAAAATAAAATAAAATAAAATAAAATAAAATAAAATAAAATAAAATAAAATAAAATAAAATAAAATAAAATAAAATAAAATAAAATAAAATAAAATAAAATAAAATAAAATAAAATAAACTAAAATAAAATAAAATAAAATAAAATAAAATAAAATAAAATAAAATAAAATAAAATAAAATAAAATAAAATAAAATAAAATAAAATAAAATAAAATAAAACGAAATAAAATAAAATAAAATAAAATAAAATAAAATAAAATAAAATAAAATAAAATAAAATAAAATAAAATAAAATAAAATAAAATAAAATAAAATAAAATAAAATAAAATAAAATAAAATAAAATAAAATAAAATAAAATAAAATAAAATAAAATAAAACGAAATAAAATAAAATAAAATAAAATAAAATAAAATAAAATAAAATAAAATAAAATAAAATAAAATAAAATAAACTAAAATAAAATAAAATAAAATAAAATAAAATAAAATAAAATAAAATAAAATAAAATAAAATAAAATAAAATAAAATAAAATAAAATAAAATAAAATAAAATAAAATAAAATAAAATAAAATAAAATAAAATAAAATAAAATAAAATAAAATAAAATAAAATAAAATAAAATAAAATAAAATAAAATAAAATAAAATAAAATAAAATAAAATAGAATAAAATAAAATAAAACGAAATAAAATAAAATAAAATAACATAAAATAAAATAAAATAAAATAAAATAAAATAAAATAAAATAAAATAAAATAAAATAAAATAAAATAAAATAAAATAAAATAAAATAAATTAAAATAAAATAAAATAAAATAAAATAAAATAAAATAAAATAAAATAAAATAAACTAAAATAAAATAAAATAAAATAAAATAAAATAAAATAAAATAAAATAAAATAAAATAAAATAAAATAAAATAAAATAAAATAAAATAAAATAAAATAAAATAAAATAAAATAAAATAAAATAAAATAAAATAAAATAAAATAGAATAAAATAAAATAAAATAAAATAAAATAAAATAAAATAAAATAAAATAAAATAAAATAAAATAAAATAAAATAAAATAAAATAAAATAAAATAAAATA
This sequence comes from Campiglossa producta, assembly GCA_964058755.1. Lineage (NCBI taxonomy): Eukaryota > Metazoa > Arthropoda > Insecta > Diptera > Tephritidae > Campiglossa > Campiglossa producta. The sequence goes on along the minus strand of CAXKVI010000001.1, from coordinate 14,630,895 downwards.
AAATAAAATAAAATAAAATAAAATAAAATAAAATAAAATAAAATAAAGTAAAATAAAATAAAATAAAATAAAACGAAATAAAATAAAATAAAATAAAATAAAATAAAATAAAATAAAATAAAATAAAATAAAATAAAATGAAATAAAATAAAATAAAATAAAATAAAATAAAATAAAATAAAATTAAAAAAAATAAAGTAAAATAAAAGAAAACAAAATAAGTAGTCTTCTAATAACTAGATGAAAGTTGACGTTAAAAGTATTGAATTTGATATTACTATAATTACCAAATTGAAAAAAAATACGGACATATAAAATAGTCTCATCAGAAAAGGCAAGTTTCATTGCTCCAGTTTAACGCCACATAAGCACAATTAAATATGGTTTCGAATACAGTTTGTTTAGGCGTTAATTGCGTTTTAATTACTAGTTTCAGTGCAAGAATACAAAAACAGTAAATACCAAGCTATGATCACTTTTTTTTTTTTTGCTAACAATAAACAATTAATTTACTCATTAAACCATTTAAGGAGCACATGAAAACCTCAGTAATGGACACACTTAGCGACCGCTTTAGAAATTGCTTTATTTACAACCGCATTTTTCACCTACTCAATGTACACATACATATGTACATAAAAATTGTTGCAACCTGCAATGTGAATCGAAGAATTTCAAATGCATTCCCAATAAATACTCGAATGTTGTGAAATTCTTTCAATTGATTATTGAATTCTAGGAAGTTATCGCAAACTATATTGATGATAGATGACCTACATAGAAATCATTGAATCTTCCCACGAGGAAAGACGGTTAGTGAGACAATGGAAAATAAGAGTGTGTGTGTGCTGCCTTGCAAGGGGAGAAAGATGGAGTGCTATGGCTGGTGGCTTATATAAGCGAAATCAGAAGTACATATGCACGCTTGTGGCAATGTCACTATGATATATTTGTATGTATGTTACACTCGCGACCAGTGGGTGACAGTTTGATAGCTGTTATAATAAGCATTATTTACATACATATATGTATATCATAAGATATATACATACACATAAACAAATTTTCATATATGCACACTTAAGATTTCCTCTGGTTCGAACTGTCACTGTCATCATATGTCAAAAAAGAATTTAAATTTTCAAACTGTAAGGTTATAAGGAAGTAATGACTGTATCTTACGTGTCTTCACTTATCAAAGAAGTTTTTGGTTTCGGCTTATGTTAATAGTCATATGTTAATGAGCTCTCTCACGGCACTATATATGGCAGAAAATTGTTGAAAACTGCCCTAATGTTGGATTTTGTATATACATAAATACTTACTTGAGGACGAGAAGGGACAATACGCTAGCAATGAATGGATTCAAACCCGGAAGTATATATATAGTAGTGGTACTAAGTATAGATTACTAGCTTACTTATGGATGGAGGGAAAGTTTAACAGATTGCAAAGCCTGCAGATAAAAAGATAAAAAAGATAGCTATAAACTTATTTCATTTATTTTTTTAATTATGTAGTTCACTTTTGTTTTACGTTACTTTGTCGGCATCCTACCAACTCAAATTTTATTTTACCGTACATTTCACTGTATTTTATTTTATTTTATTTTATTTTATTTTATTTCATTTTATTTTATTTTATTTTATTTTATTTTATTTTATTTTATTTTATTTTATTTTATTTTAATTTATTTTATTTTATTTTATTTTTTTATTTTTTTTATTTTATTTTATTTTATTTTATTTTATTTTATTTTATTTTATTTTATTTTATTTTATTTTATTTTATTTTATTTTATTTTATTTTATTTTATTTTATTTTATTTTATTTTATTTTATTTTATTTTATTTTATTTTATTTTATTTTATTTTATTTTATTTTATTTTATTTTATTTTATTTTATTTTATTTTATTTTATTTTATTTTATTTTATTTTATTTTATTTTATTTTATTTTATTTTATTTTATTTTATTTTATTTTATTTTATTTTATTTTATTTTATTTTATTTTATTTTATTTTATTTTATTTTATTTTATTTTATTTTATTTTATTTTATTTTATTTTATTTTATTTTATTTTATATTTTATTTTGTTTTATTTTATTTTATTTTATTTTATTTTATTTTATTTTATTTTATATTTTATTTTATTTTATTTTATTTTATTTTATTTTATTTTATTTTATTTTATTTTATTTTATTTTATTTTATTTTATTTTATTTTATTTTATTTTATTTTATTTTATTTTATTTTATTTTATTTTATTTTATTTTATTTTATTTTATTTTATTTTATTTTATTTTATTTTATTTTATTTTATTTTATTTTATTTTATTTTTTTTATTTTTTTTATTTTTTTTTACTTTATTTTTTTTTTTTTTTTAACATTACTCTAAATTTAACTTTGCTTTCCTCTAAAAGTCCTTCACCAATCCAACATCTGAGACCTGTGAAGAATGACTACCAACTTCCTACTTTGCAAAACATTTGTATACAAAAAAAAAAAAAATCCTATTATAAACCATTTCTATTTATTCTTCTTATTCATGCACATTTACTTTAGCGCAACAAATGGCACAACTCCATATAATAGCTGGGTAATAAGAGTGCTTCAAATCGAAAAGTAAACCATTTATAATATATGAATAACTACAATATTTACTGACAACATATCAACACAGCAGCAATTCATTGCATAATTCTAAGTTAGCGAAGCGAGTGTGTCGAACTGTCTAACTGCCCACATAAATTGGTAACTACCAACTAAGAACTAGCAACTAAAGAACCAAATACAAGTCGACCGACAAGCCAAACTGCCCTACCTTGCTTGAATTGTTAGCTCGAGGACTGCGTATGCTCATCCATCATTGGCGTTGAGTGCGTCCAACTGTTCAATGGACATCCAATGTTACACAAAGTTCTCGTACACACACATGTACATATATGCTCACCAATTCGTATGTTGCTGTAGGTGCTGCTGGTATTATTGCGCCATTCGACTTGCTCGCTTCATTGTCTCGCTATTTTTTTGTTTATGAGTTATGCGATTTTCTATGTATCGGCAGCAATGGCCTTGTCATTAGAGCCACCAAAGTGATCAGCACACATATGCATCAAGATCGAATTGCTTTTGTACTATTTTATTTATTAACTACGCTTGGCCTTTACTATGCTATTAGAATTTTGTTTTTCTTGTTGTACCATCGTATGTAGAAAAGTTATTGTCGTATAGCATTTGTAAGCTTTTGGTCTCACTTACTCATTGTATGAGTAAAGTATAAAAGTGATTTTGGCACGAAAACAACTTCTATGAGTTATGGGCCGAAATTCTCCAACACAGTATGCTGCTTACGATTGTACTAGTAGGGCTAACAGATTTTATTTTTATTCATACCTACGTCTTTCGACACGGAAAGAAGTCGCATTACGCACTACCACCATCGAAATCGTACAACCCTTGCTATTGTGCAACTGTGTAGTTTTTTGTTGCTCTTGTTGCTATAATCTGTATATTCTAACATTATATTTTTTGTTGTAATCTTTTCTGGTTTCATGACCAGCGGACATGTTCGCATGTCGGTAGTGGAAATGAGTACCATGTCTATCCGTCCGTCCGTCTGTCTGTCTGTCTGAATTGCTGCACGGATATACCTCACCCATTCAGCTAAGCGCATGCAAGATGCGTCGTTTGCTCCTGCAGGCTGCCATCACATTTATTGTACATTTTCATATAGAAATATTACTTGATTACATATTTTACTATCTATTAGGGATGTTCGATGTGAGAAATATGAAAGCATGGATGGCATTTTTGCAGGGAACGGGGCATAAGTGCAAAGTTTGCAGGTTTTTTTTCTTTGAAGCCAAGTAAAGTCGATTATTGTAATTTTTTACTTTATAAAAAGTAAAAAATTGTATTTTAGTTCGTTTTATTTGATTTGCTCTTTTTGTTTTATTTTGTGTTTTTTTTTTTTTATTTTATTTTTACCTTTATTTTTTTTTCTTGTTTTATTTTCTATATTTCATTTTATTTTCCTTTTTTACTTTATTCTATTATTTATTTTATTCCCTTTGTTTATTTTATTTTTTTTATTTCATTCTTTTTTTATTTTTTTATTTAGTTTACTTTATATTGCTTTATTCCTATTTATTGTTTTTTACTTCAGTTTTTTATTTTATTTTGTTTTTTTTTTTTTAATATTTAATTTTTTTCATTTTGTTAAATTTTTTTCTGGCTTAATTTAATTTTTTTATTTTATTTTTCTTTACATTTTTTTTATTTTTTTATATTTTATTTAAACATATTTTATTTTCTTAACTTTTTTTCTTTTTAACAAAAAAAATTATTTCTTGAATACTATTTTATTTTATTTTATTGATTTTTTTTTTGTTTTATTTAGTTTTACTTTATTTTGGTTTATTTTTTATTTCATTTTATTTTAGTTTTCTTTATTTTGTTTTATTTTATTTGTTTTTTATTTATTTTATTTTATTTTATTTTATATTATTTTATTTTATTTTATTTTATTTTATTTTATTTTATTTTATTTTATTTTATTTTATTTTATTTTATTTTATTTTATTTTATTTTATTTTATTTTATTTTATTTTATTTTATTTTATTTTATTTTATTTTATTTTATTTTATTTTATTTTATTTTATTTTATTTTATTTTATTTTATTTTATTTTATTTTATTTTATTTTATTTTATTTTATTTTATTTTATTTTATGTTATTTTATTTTATTTTATTTTATTTTATTTTATTTTATTTTATTTTATTTCGGGAAGAAAAGTCCTTGAAGAGATGTAACTCCAGTATCATCGAAACATATGTCGGCTTGTCTGGTTCCTGCAGCGCGTAGGTAAATTTTTCTCAAAAAACACATTTTCATACAATCCCGAAAATTGCTTGTAAAGACCGTCGGTATTTACAGCAATAGACTACAAGTCAAAAAAGCAACAAAGAGTTATTTCATTTTATTTTATTTTGTTTTATTTTTTTTATTTTTTTTATTTTTTTTTTTTTATTTATTTTTTTTTATTTTATTTTATTTTATTTTATTTTATTTTATTTTATTTTATTTTATTTTATTTTATTTTATTTTATTTTATTTTATTTTATTTTATTTATTTTATTTTATACTATTTTATTTTATTGTTTTTTTATTTTATTTTATTTTATTTCATTTTCTTTTATATTTATTTTTTATTTTATTTCATTTTAGTTTATTTTATATTTTTGTTTTATTTTATATTTTTATTTTATTTTATTTTATTTTATTTTATTTTATTTTATTTTATTTTATTTTATTTTATTTTGTTTTATTTTATTTTACTTCATTTGATTTTAATTTCATTTTACTTTTATTTTATTTTTTTTTTCTTGATTGCATTTTATATCATTTTAGTTTATTTTAATTTATTTTATATTATTTTGTTTTATAATATTTTATTTTATTAAATATTTTTTCGTCTTATTATTTTTTTCCTTTTTTCATTTTTTTTCATTAAATGTTTTTTTTTTGTACTCCTATCGCAGCCTTGTCTGAAGAGCCACCTTAATGCAAGGTTGTTTTTTTTTTTTTTGCTGCACCGTTTGTACTTATATGCAAGTTCGTTTAGATTCGGCTTTTCGTTCAGCACTTCCTTAATCTGATGATTTATTTTGCTTTTGATTTAGTTGCACGTAAATTGCATTGCATTTTTATATTACTTAAATACGCACGCCAACTTGTATTGTGTAGTAGTTATGGACCTGTTGGGTGTTAAAGTGTAGTGAGTTGCGTTGATTTACCGCAACCACCTTGCAGTGCGTCATACAAAAATATTTCGCTGATAAAACATTTCGTGGTGTAACAATTTCCTGTACATGCGCGTCATTCGTTGTGCATAGTTACTTAACTCACGTCCTCAGGTATGTACCTAAGTAGCTATGTATTGTGATGTCGAAAATACGTCACTATTTCTTGTTTTCGGGCAAGGAACCTCATAAAAAGTTAGATTTTAACGGCGCTCATTAAACGTCACAATACAGTGACACTCAAACTGCTCGCTCATATCAATTACCTTTCAAACTTTTTGGCGCGCTTATTGTTTAAACTTGGTTCTATTGTTTACTATTTAACGAACGCTTTTATTTCTCAAACACAAACCAACTTAAAACGTTTAAACGCAATTTTTCTCTCTGGCAAACACTTGACATCGTTATTGCGCTTCATAGCAACGCTTTCAATTTGGTAAAAGTGTTTTCAGTTTTCGCTCAATCAGGGCAAAACTCGATAATGCTTCACACCCATTCTAAACATGTTCATAAATATGTACTAGTTGCACATCAAAAGCGTCAAGGTCGTAAAGGTCTAAGAGCCAGTTGGAGCTCTTAAACGCTTACGAACGGCCTTACCCGGGAAATCGAAACCATGTTGAGTTGCGTATGTTTAGCCAAAGTAATCACCGCTCGATGTTTACTCAAGGGAATTGCATGAAGTTGCTTTCAAAGTGGCAAAGCTCTTGCTGAGCGTTGAGACCGAAAATCAGGCTGAAATTAAGCTAAAACTTGCGCCTAAGCCAAAACTAAAGAAGCATGCGGAGCCATTGAATATTTATGTTGTGAGAATTAGTGCTAGCAAAGCGAATAATCATCATCATGATGCTTGACCGCTGACTTATTGACTTGGCAACAAAGAGTACAAATTTGTTTCACATGTTGCACTGAACTTGGTTCAAACTGCAAATGGTACTTGAGCGTTCAAGTATGTGTGGTTGTTTGTGAAGAGTCATCACAAAACTGTGTTGAGTATTTAGATAAACAAACAAAAATAGTACATATCTGCACATTTTATTGCATTTCCTTTGACTTTTACCTAAATTGTTGCAGTAAAAGTGTTCATAAATATTGATCTTCTTGATCTTGAATCATTTTTTTTATGTTCGATAGCGAAAATAATTGTAAGAAATGTTTTGCAAGCGCTATTATGAACTTGACTTTCCGATAAACAGCACATAAGTATATACATACATACTTCTTATTTATACATACTCTTGTCTCTTTTATAGGCAATAACCATTTTCTAACAATCAAATGAAGTTACAGCGAAAAGGCGCCACCGATTTTATCGTCAACAATTAATTTTGTGCCACGATGGTTGATAAACATCTTAAAGTTAATCAAAGCCACGGATGCAGACCGATTGACAGAGTTGGCGTTTGAAGAAAGTCACTGCCTTTTTGTACCAAAACACAAACAGAACCTTCCTTAATTTTGTGCTATTTCATTTTATTTAAATTTATTTTACTTTGTTTAATTTTGTTTTATTTTATTTTAATTTATTTTATTTTATTTTATTTTATTTTATTTTTATTTTATTTTATTTTATTTTATTTTATTTTATTTTATTTTATTTTAATTTATTTTATTTTATTTTATTTTATTTTATTTTATTTTATTTTATTTTATTTTATTTTATTTTATTTTATTTTATTTTATTTTATTTTATTTTATTTTATTTTATTTTATTTTATTTTATTTTATTTTATTTTATTTTATTTTATTTTATTTTATTTTATTTTATTTTATTTTATTTTATTTTATTTTATTTTATTTTATTTTATTTTATTTTATTTTATTTTATTTTATTTTATTTTATTTTATTTTATTTTATTTTATTTTATTTTATTTTATTTTATTTTATTTTATTTTATTTTATTTTATTTTATTTTATGTTATTTTATTTTATTTTATTTTATTTTATTTTATTTTATTTTATTTTATTTTATTTTATTTTATTTTATTTTATTTTATTTTATTTTATTTTATTTTATTTTATTTTATTTTATTTTATTTTATTTTATTTTATTTTATTTTATTTTATTTTATTTTATTTTATTTTATTTTATTTTATTTTATTTTATTTTTTTCATTTTTTTTTATTTTATTCTATTTTATTTTATTTTATTTTATTTTATTATATTTTATTTTATTTTATTTTATTTTATTTTATTTTATTTTATTTTATTTTATTTTATTTTATTTTATTTTATTTTATTTTATTAATTTTTATATATTTTTTTTCACTTTACTTTATTTTATTTTTATTCTAAACAGTGCTGAGCGGGGTTTTTAATCGTTTGCATCCCTGATAAGCATTCAAAAATTATTGACTATAGCCCATTGCTGTTTTGTTGCGCGGTTGAAAATTTTTATTGCCGGATTAATCGACACCTTTTCCATGGTTGTTTGTTAAATTACAACAAAGGCGTTAATGGCAAAGCAACGAGAGCAATCACTAACAGAGATGGAACAACAACAATTGAAGCATAATAAACCACATTTCGATAAATTGTTGCAATTCATTTGACAACTATATTTGCGTGAATAATTTGTGTCCAAATACTGAGTATGCAAACAAAATATTGCCAACTAGGGAGATATAGACTTGGATGTATTCAAATTTCTAAAAAATCGATTGCAACAACATTTTCATCCACCCAATATTTAAATGTTATAGTTGTGGCGATGGCAGCTACCTTTGCTCCAGCTCTGCTGCTTATGCGTAGAGCAAGCAAATCCAAACTTTGTTCACACGTTAGCTCACTTGTTGTACTTCTTCTTGTTGTTACTTTTGTTATCGCCACCAACTTGTTACAGTTGATTTGCCATCTGCGATTGTGTGTAAAATTTCCCAATTTCGCATATTTTCACACTCTCGCGCTTTACGACTATTCAGCCTGCTGTCGAACAAGCGTGTAAAAGCATCTCTTTCGATTGACCCACTTCGTTAAGGAGTTAACAAAACATTTTTATATCGCTCGTCTATGTTTTTGGCGTTGCTTGTCGTTGCAAATGTGTAGTGAAAATGTGGCAAGTGTGCGCGTTTGATATGTTATATATTTACATATGTGTTTGTATGTTTGTATGTCTTTTATTGTAACAAAAAACTTTATAAATAATTTCTAAGATCACCTCAAGCTTTTTGTGTTCACTGCAGACAGTTTTTCATTTTAATGAGCTTCAATTTGGACGATTTATTTTTGTTGCCAAACATTTCATGTGCTTCAATTAAAAATACTTTGTAGACATTTTTCTTGTATTTGTTGTTGTTTATGAGCCATTGGATTTTTAACAACAAACGGAAATTTAGCTACTATGAATTGATGATATTAATGAATTTGTTTTTGCCAACTGAGCAACGCTCATAGAGTTCAGTCATATTTTATTGTTTTTAGTTTTCTTATTTTATTTTACTTTTTTGTTTTATTTTATTTTTTGTTTTATTTTGTTTTTTTTATTTTATTTAATTGTATTTTATTTTATTTCATTTTATTTTATTTTATTTTATTTAATTATATTTTATTTTATTTTATTTTATTTTATTTTATTTTATTTTATTTTTTTTTTATTTTATTTTATTTTATTTTATTTTATTTTATTTTATTTTATTTTTTTAATTTTTTTTATTTTATTTTATTTTATTTTATTTTATTTTATTTTATTTTATTTTATTTTATTTTATTTTATTTTATTTTATTTTATTTTATTTTATTTTATTTTATTTTATTTTATTTTATTTTATTTTATTTTATTTTATTTTATTTTATTTTATTTTATTTTATTTTATTTTATTTTATTTTATTTTATTTTATTTTATTTTATTTTATTTTATTTTATTTTATTTTATTTTATTTTATTTTTTTTATTTTATTTTATTTTATTTTATTTTATTTTATTTAATTTTATTTTTTTTATTTTTTTTATTTTATTTTATTTTATTTTATTTTATTTTATTTTATTTTATTTTAGTTTATTTTGTTTTATTTTATTTTATTTTATTTTATTTTATTTTATTTTATTTTATTTTATTTTATTTTATTTTATTTTATTTTATTTTATTTTATCTTATTTTATTTTTTTATTTTATTTTACTTTATTTTATTTTATTTTATATTATTTTATTTTATTTTATTTTAGTTTATTTTGTTTTATTTTATTTTATTTTATTTTATTTTATTTTATTTTATTTTATTTTATTATTTTATTTTATTTTGTTTTATTTTGTTTTATTTTATTTTATTTTATTATATTTTATTTTATTTTATTTTATTTTATTTTATTTTATTTTATTTTATTTTATTTTATTTTATTTTATTTTATTTTATTTTATTTTATTTTATTTTATTTTATTTTATTTTATTTTATTTTATTTTATTTTATTTCATTTTATTTTATTTTATTTTATTTTATTTTATTTGGTTTTATTTTGTTTTATTTTGTTTCATTTTAATTTTTCTGTATGATTTCACCAACAACTAATCAAAATGCTAATATTTTCATTTCATTGCACTTGGGGCTATTACGGAAAACTCTTTTAAATGCTAAACTTTTCAGCAAATACTATCTCTTATACACACACGTGCTGGTGGTCGTAATCCCATTGCTCCTCTTTGAATGATTGCCATTACGCCAGAAGTTACGCTGATCTTTTATGTATGACTCAACTGACATTAAAAAATTATAAACCCCACTGGCATTGAGAGTATAGCTCTAATATAATAGCGGTTCTAAAAGAAATTTTCGATGCACATACACACACATCAACTAACAACATAACAACTTTCTACCAACAGCCGCTGGTAAATATATCAATTCACATGTGAACGTGTTAGGACGTTGATTGAAAATTTAGTCAATATATTTTGGTTTGATTTAACACAAAGTAATAATTTAAAATATGTGTGTACCCATGCATGTGTGAGTAAATTGATCTGTTTTATATATTTGTTACAACAGCAGACCGCTTATTACTTATTGTAGATATGTGGTTGAATGTGGCAACACTGGTAACCCATTGCCACAGGCAGGATGTTTGTTGTCGATTAAGTTGTCCGTTGCATAATCTTGTGATTAATTTGCAACAAGAATTTTTCTATATTTAAGTAATGTTTCTGAGCAGCCTAGCTGCTGGTTGTTAGAATATGTAGTATGCAACTGGTTGTGTGGCGAGCATGTGAGAGGGTAAGCTTTTGTTGCAAAAACTAGGCGAATCGCATCATCAATTATAACATCTTGGAAGGTGTAGTGTTCATACATGTAACTATGTGAGTCATCGAAAGATGTATGTTCTTTTTTTCATTTTTTTTCGTTTCCCCTACTATCATTCTTTTTTTTTAATGTTTTTTTTTTTTATTGTACTTTATTTATTTTATTTTATTATAATAAACTTTACTTTATTTTATTTTATTTTACTTCACTTTCTTTTGCTTCTTTTAATTTGTTTTTTTTTTTTATTTTATTTATTTTATTTTTCTTTATATAATTTAATTTAATTTTATTTTATTTTACTTTATTTTGTTTTATTTTATTTTGTACTAGCTGACCCGGCAGACGTTGTCCTGCCACAAATTTTTTTCCCGATCCCTATATCTATTTTAATCCCTATCTCCTTCGTATAGGAGGAACCACGCCCCCTTTTTCGTTATCCCCAGTTTTTTTGGAGGTGGCAGAGATTGATCGCATATAAACCCTTACCAAATTTCAGTGGTCTAACCTAAATACTTCCAGAGATATGGACTATGAAGTAGTTCATTCGTATGGGAGGTGCCACGCCCGCTTTTTCGTTAACTCGAGTGTTTTGGGAGGTGTTAGGGATCGATCACATATAAACTCTCGCCAAATTTCAGTGGTCTAACATAAATACTTGCAGGGATATGGACTATGAAATGTTTCCTTCGTATGGGAGGTGCCCGTCCCCTTTTTCGTTATCCCCAATATTTTTGGAGGTGGTAATGATCGATCTTGTACAACCCGTCACCAAATTTCAGTGGTCTAACCCAAATACTTCCAGAGATACGGACAATGAAAAATTCCATTTGTATGGGAGGTGCCACGCCCCCTTTTTCGCTATCCCCAATTTTTTTGGAGGTGGTAGGGATCGATCTCGTACACCTCCTCACCAAATTTCAGTGGTCTAACCCGAATACTTCCAGAGATACGGGCAATGAAAAATTCCATTTGTATGGGAGGTGCCACGCCCCCTTTTTCGCTATCCCCAATTTTTTTGGAGGTGGTAGGGATCGATCTTGTACAACCCCTCACCAAATTTTAGGAGTCTAACCCGAATACTTCCAGAGATACGGACAATGAAAAATTCCATTTGTATGGGAGATGCCACGCCCCCTATATATATCAAAATATTTTTTAGCCTGTGACCATTCCTGGAAGATATCCAGTGCGTGTGTAAAATGTAGTTACGATCGATTATTTTATTTCATTTTGTTTTATTTTCTTTAATTTTGTTTTTTTTTTTCATTTTTTTTTACTTTATTTTGTTTTTTTTTTCCTATTATTTTACTTTATTTTACTTAGTTTGCTTTGTTTTATTTGGTTTTATTTTTTATTATTTGTTTTTTTTTTTTTTTGTATTATATTATATTTTTTATTTTATTTTATTTTATTTTATTTTTTTATTTTAGCTGTTTTATTTTATTTTTATTGAAGGTTTTTTTATTCTATTTAATTTCATTTAATTTAATTTAGTTTAGTTTAATTTTATTTTATTTTTTTTCATGTTTTCTTTTTTGTTTTTGTATTTTTTTTTAATTTTTTGTTTTTTGTTTTTTTTTATTTTAATTTTTTTTATTTTAATTTTTTTTATTTTTGTTTTTTTTTTTCTTTCATTATAAAAGTCTTACCTTAAATTATTGGCAATCACTAATTTTTTACATTAAATTATTTTTAGAAATAGTTAACTTAACCGAAACTAGGCATTTCATAAATCAATCTGTCAGTCATTCAGACGGCTAAGTAAGCAGATGGAACATGTTATGCATGGTGAAGATGCCATCACGTCTGGGAACGCCACTTTGCGCATGCGCATCAGTAACTTGCCACATGTACAACAACCCGCGCTACAATTGCAAATTTTTTAGGTAGCCAGCGAGCCAGCCTCTAACCAGTTCTACCAAACTAAGCAATGCAATTAAAATGCGCTATCAATGTCACATTAAGTGTCTGCGCATAAATAATTCCGCACTAAATTGTATGTATGTATAAACTTTGTAGAGATATCGCTAAACTTATGTTAAAGAGGACTAACAAAAGTTCGATTAGTTGGATTGAATTGAGAAAAATTACAACAACCTTATACAAGAATGAGAGAAAGGGAAAGACCACAGCTTTCATTTGGACGTTGGTCCATTTCGATATATTTATCGATAAAGAGTTATCGGTCGAAATTTGGTGGCGCATAATCTTTGTAAAATTCGCACAAAATTGATATCAAACGAAAGGGGGATACCACAGCCTTCATTTGGACGTTGGTCCATTTCGATATATTTATCGATAACAATTATCAGCTGGGCCAGATTTCAAGCTGACTAGCTCTGCTTCACTCAGATTACCAGGTAGATACATATGTCCAATATGTAATAATATATAATACTTCCTTAAACATTTTAATTTTAGTAGCGTTTATTACATAAAAGTTCGTTTCTTAAGTCTTTCGTTCGTTTTATTTTTTTTTTTTATATTATTTTGCTTTTATTAAATTTTTTTTTTCATTTTTTTTTTTCAATTGCATTATTTTATTGTATATATCTACAGAAAATACTTAGCACACTTTTGTTAGTATCCCCGCAAGCGTTTGCAGAAAAAATTGAAGAGGCTCAACATATTACTAAGTAAAACTTATTGCTAATCTTTAATGAGGAGCGACATTTTTTATTGCTATCGTAACACCAGTGGCAAGGTGGTATGACAAAAGCAAGCCAATCATAGACACACATGAGTGTGTAGATAAGCATACAAACTAACATATTCCCATATCTCTTTCATTAATAAACTACTTTTTTATTACAAACTGCTAAAAAGAACAAAATATGGACACACCAACCAATTTTAGATTATGAGTTAATTAATCGATTCAAAGCAAAGTGATTACGATATTAAAATGCGTCAACAACAACAACAACAAACACAAGAGTCGTCGTCAAACTAGTGGCATAACATGTGTTAACAAGCCAAATCGAGCAAAGAAAGCAAAAGAAGAGCAACCACCAAGAATGGCATGGCACAGTAGCAACTTAGTTGTGACAGCAACATGCAACAACAATATCTGTTAACCAGAGCGGCTCATCCACAAAGTTGTCACACATCACAGCAAACAGACAAACTTAAATTGCGCTTATTTGTGATGTAGCCAACTGTTCTTAGTTGTTGTTGTTGTTGTTGTTGTTATTCATATCCTTCTTCTTTTTTTCTTATCCACTTGTTGCCTGTTTATGGTTCGTCTAGGATTTTTCTCACTTACTTTAATGAATAATACTATTTAGTGGCGGCACACACTGCAATTGGAATCTCACTCGAGTCATATGAATTAATGCTGACAGTTGAGTTTGGTTAGTTTCTTTCGCAATGTGCCAAGTGTTTGTTGTTAGCTGTCTTCTAGGTGCAAACTTCTTTTGTGGTTCATCTCGTTTGCCGGCTCTTGTATGCGACTTGTATAGCCGTGCCAAGTGTGAAGTATCGTGACAGTGATATTTGGTTTCTAGAATTATTGGAGTAATGTTAGCAATAGTCTTGGCCACATACATGAATATACATTTGTTTAGATGACAGCTTAACTGATTTTTACAGTAATTATGTAAGCGAGTGGTAATTAAATATGTAGGTATGCGTAACTGTGACCAGTTTCAAGCGGTCGTCTTTTTTGGAAATTTTTCTTTCTATGCGGTGGGCTTGGGGGAAAGGTATCGAACTTGTTGTCGTAGTTGTAAAGTTTCAGTGTACAACGAAAATTTATGTTTTTAACTCAGAGTTAAGGTGAGGGGTTAACCAGTACGTTTTTTTGACAACTTTACGAATTAACTCTGAGTTAAAAATATATCTTATTTTATTTTTTTTATATTAACTTATTACTTTATTTTACTTCACTCTGCTTTCTTTTGTTTTGTTCTATTTGTTTTTATGTTATTATTTTATTTTTTTTTTAATTTTATTTCATTTATTATACCTTTCATGGACATGAAATGGTATTATAACTTTGGTCCGATGTTTGTAAGTATGAGAAGAAGAAGAGATATACCCACTAATAAGTATACCGTTATGATAAGGACGATGAGCTGATTCCATTTAGCCATGTCCGTCTGTCCGTCCGTCCGTCCGTCTGTCCGTCTGTTTGTACGCAAACTAGTCCCTCAATTTTAGAGATATCTGGATGAAATGTGATATGTAGGCGTTGTTTTATATGAGAATAATCATTTGTCGGAACCAGCAAGATCGGACCAAAACTACTCATAGCTCCCATACAATCGATTGTTCCGATAAACGGATTTCGGGCTATAACTTATGTAATTAAAGAGATAGGAACGTGAAATTTTGTATGTATTGCTATTTTTATATGCGAAATAGCGATGTTGAAAATCATCGAGATGGGTCAAATATCTCACATAGCTCCCATACAATCGATTTTTCCGATAAAAGGATTTTGGGCTATAATCCCTGTAAATATGAAATTTCGTAACTATTGCTCTTTTAGAATGCGGAGTGTCGGTGTTAAAAATCAATGAGATTGGACCAACAAAACACATCGCCCCCATATAATCGATAGTTCCGATAATTTCGGTATGAGCTAAAGTTAAATTGACACAGGCTGTACTGGGGATCGAACAGTGAAAATCGAGACGCTTTTCATGAAAGGTATATACATATATAAAGACAGCTATCCTTACTTGTTTTTATTTAATTTTTTTCAATTTCATATTATTTTTTTTTTTTTCTGTTTTATTTATATTTTATTTCATTTGATTTTATAATTATTTTAATTATTTTTTATAATTTTTTTTTTTTGTTTTATTGTTTTTATAATTTTTTGTTTTAGTTTTTTTTCATATTTTTTTTTATTTAATTTTATAATTATTTTCTTAAATTTTTTTATTTAATTTTTTTTTTTTTCATTTTATTTTATTATTATTTTATTAACATAACATTTTTTTTTCATATTTTCTTATTTTATTTTATATTTATTTGAATTTTTTTTTTTGTAATTATGTTTTATTCTTATATTTTTTTCTGTATTTTGTGTTAAATTTTTTTTAAGTTTTTATTTCACTTTATTTTAATTCTATTTTTTTATTTGTTTTTTTTTTACTTTTACTTTTTTATTTGTTTTATTCTGTTTTTTCTTATTTAATTTAATTTTTTTTTTTTTGGTTTTTTATGTAATTTTTATTTTTTTATTAAATTTTTTATTATTTCATTCTATTTTATTATTTTATTTATTCTTTTTTGTTGTTTTTTTTTTAATTATTTTTAATTTTTAATTTTTTTTATTTTTTTATAATTTATTTTTCTATTTTATTTATTTCATTTCATTTTGTTTTGTTTTATTTAATTTTTTGATATTAATATACTTTTCTATTTTTTTTTTTTTTTTGTTATTTTATTTTATTTGTTTCACTTTATTTTATTTTGTCTGATTTAATTATTATTATTTAATTATTTAAATTTTTTTTCATTTTTTTTTTTTTATTTTATTTTATTATTATTTTATTTACGAATTTTTTTTTGTTTTATTTTTATTTACATTTTTTTGTAGTTTATTTTTTTTATTTTTATTTTACATTTTGTTAATTTTTATATTTTTTTATTTTATTGTTTATTTTTTATTAAATTTTTTTATTATTTTTTGTTTCACTTTATTTTGATTTTAGTTTTTTATTTAATTTTTTTATTTATTTTATTATGTTTTTTTCTTATTTTATTTAATTTTTTTGTTTTTTTGATGTAATTTTTATTTTATTTTATTTAATTTTTTATTATTTCATTCTATTTTAATAATATTTTATTAATTCTTTTTCGTTGTTTCTTTTTAATTATTTTTAATTTATTTATTTTTTTTTTTATTTTATTTCTTTTATATTTTATATTATTTTATTTTGTTTTTTTTTTTTTATAATATTTTCTTATTTTATTTTTATTTTTTAACTTTATTTTATTTCATTTTGTTTTGTTTTATTTAATTTTTTGACTTTAAATTACTTTTTCCTTTCTTTTTTTGTGTATTTTTTTTTTTTTTTTTTTGTTTGTTTCACTTTATTTTATTTTGTCTTATGTAATTTTGATTTTCTTTCATTTTATCGTGTTTTGTTTTATTTTATTTTAAATTTTTTTTTAATTTTTTTTCTAATTTTTTTGTGTTTATTTTTTTTATTTTATTTTAGTTTTTTTTTGTTTTTTTTTTATATTTTCTTATTTTATTTTATTTTTATTGAATTTTTTTTTGTAGTTTTGTTTTTATTTTGATTTCACTTTTTTTAATTTTTGTTCATATTTTATTGTTTTATTTTTTTATTTTATCTCTTTATTTTGTTCATTTTTTTTTTTTTTTTTTTTTTTACTTTATTTTATTTCATGTCATTTTGTTTTTTGTGTTATTTAATTTTTTGATTTTAATCTACTTTTTCTATTTTTTTTTTCACTTTATTTTATTTTATTTTTAATTCTTTTTTTTGTATTTTTTTGTATTTTTTTTTATTTATTTTTTATTTTTTTTTATTCTTTTTTTTGTATTTTTTTGTATTTTTTTTTATTTATTTTTTATTTTTTTTTATTCTTTTTTTTTTATTTATTTTGCTCTCCTTTATGTTCTTCGTTGCATATCATTAAGTTAAAGGTCCTCATCACAGCTCACAAAAATATGACTTTGTTTTTTATTAATACATCCGACGCATAAAAACTTCGAAAGATGGTGGGCTCCCGCTTTGAGGTGCCTTATATGTAAACCGAAGAACGTTGAGAAGGTGCCTTAAAGTCACAGTTACCTCAGATGAAATGGAACTTTGTATGAGCAGCATACGGAAGCTTAATTCCACCGCCCAAGCGGTAGCAACTCATAATTTGCGAATTTGCATTGATGCATACATTGTTTGTACCCCTTATAGGAGACACTGCCCAGCAATTGGCATTTATGCAAATTTGTACTCAATAGACATTGAAAAATAAAAGTGCCGATTGTCGTCATTTCGACAAACTATTGATACCCTGGGTCATTACTTTAAGCAGCTGTGAGCTTATGAAGCATTTGCATTGTCATTTCTATAACTCAATAAAATTATGATTTCATACCAAATTTGGCAACAAAAAAAAAAAAAGAATTGATCAATAACAAAGATGCCGACACGCGCAAGCTAGGACCAACTTATTAGCAGGGCATACGGAAGTTGTATGGGGTCAAAGAGCTCAGCAACTCATTTTTAACCCATCTGTCCTAAAATACTTGAACGAAGATGAGGCACATAAATTGAAATTGCCGATTGCCCGTAATATTGTTATGGCTAGGAATCATTGTCTTCCAACTTCGTTTAGCCCTAAACTTGCTGAATGGAACTGAATGAAAAACCCAAGAAACCCCCTTTGCGTACCTTTATGAAGAGCTGGGAACGCCCTTGTCATGGGTCATAACAAGCCGCTACCGGTCCAGTCAGGCAAATAGCGCAAAGTGCACCTCCGGGTAGTTCGGGATCATTGCAGGACAAAATAGGCTTTTGGTTGTTTCTATGTAGGGACCAGTATGGAATTTTTGTAGTGACTATTTTGTTGTACGGGAAGTTTTGGGACTATATCGGGATATGATCCGGAGGTAATTGTATAGATCCTACGTCAACTCAAAATATATGTCGCAAAATTTCGGGAAAAAGACCAAAAACGCATTTCCGTCTCAAGACTACGAGTCCGCAAGTGGAAAACTAATAGCTTCAGTAGTTTGCGAGACAACTTAGAAAGGTGTTATTCTAAACCCCTAACCCGCAGGGGTTAACATTCCCGAGCGTTGTGCATTGCACATAGATAATGACGTGCTAAGACTATGCTTGATATACGGATATGATGCTTCTTAAGGCTTATTTAGACAAGTCGATTTCTTGGTTGATCTTTTGTCGTTCCATCGTGTACGGCTACGCTCACACTGCAGCCGACTTTTGTCGTTCGTCAGCAAATACACATCCGCATACATGTGTTTTAAATGAGCTACCCGATTTCATCCGATTTGACTCGAATGTAAACAAACTTTGGCCGCCCGATAAAATAGAACGTGCTCGAATTTCTCGAGGTCGGATGAAAAATTCGGTTAGAGTGTGAGCGTGGCCTAAATAGCAGTTCGATCGATTCACAGCTTGTATTTGAAGGCTTAATGAAAAATCGACCAGAAAATCGACCCATTTCAATCAACCCTTATCTGTCATTACTCATCTTTTCCTTCCTTACGATTGAAGGGATGATATGACCTAGAAGGTTCCACTGGTTATGCCAAATCGCTACCAAGCCAGTCGGGCAGAACCAGAAGGGAGTACCGGAGCGTACAACAAAACAATCTCGGAAATTTCCCAAAATAAATTATATTAGTCCTCGATAGTCCCGAAATTACCCATTTTTCCTTATAGTACATTTATACCGCACCAAATTTGGCGCTTTTTCCATACAAATCTCATATTCCAAATTGGGAATTCCATCACATTTGACATCATTTGCCGAACAATCCACATTAAGGATTGCCCAGCAAGAACCTTAATGGGTAATTTACGTGTGATAACTTTTGCACAATGCACAGCTGTAAATAACAATTTCAACTAGTTTTTTTTAATAAAATGTACCAATTCTTCCAGGAAAAGACAGAACTGACTGATTTGAATTCGCCAAATTTGGTGCAGTGTAAATGTATTATTATATTAACGCAACACTTCGTGCTGTCAAGGGAACACACCCAATGTGCAAGCACAGCTGTTTCTTGACATTTGTTTACAAAAAAAGTTCAAAAACAAAGTTTCGCAAAAGCCGCTAAAAACAAATTCCATTTTATTTCGCACTTATTTACACAAAAATTATGGCACAAGTAAACAATTCCAGCAGAGCATCCAAGCGGAAACTTATCATAAAAACAATCGTCAATGATTTACTCGAAACCTCAAGTGAATCCGAGGATGAAATCTATCATTTGCTGGCCGAAAATTCGGATAGTGAAGACGATGCGCTGCTCGAACGAATCGTAAAACGATGCGGCAAAACAAATATAAGAAAGGACTATATGAAGCAAGTGTTGCCTGAATATAGCCGAGAAGAGTTTATAAAAGAATTTCCCATATCAAAAGATTTGTTCGATGAACTTGTGAGTAAATATGAAGAAAGCGACGCATTTACGGACTTGCGTCCCGATAAACGTTTGCCGGCCGCATTGAATATGGCGGTGTTTCTATGGTTCGCCGGTCATGAAGATGTTAGCTTTTCCGACTTATCCGCACGCTTCAATATGCCCAAATCGAGCATTTCGCGTGTAATTTGTCGTATAACCGAATTTTTGCAAAACATGCGGGACGAAGTGATCAAATGGCCCACAGCTGCGGACAAACAAAGGAGCGCAAATTTTTTCGATAAAGAATTTGGTTTCACCAAAGCAATGGGTAAGAAGAAAATTAATCAATGTAAGAGGTTCAAGGTTAAGTTTTCTTCGATTTAGGTTGCATTGATGTGACGCATATTGGTATCAATTTAAATTTATCGGCAGAGAAGCGTGCTGATTATATCAACTCAAAAGGGACCGTAACACTTTGTATGCAAGCAATTTGTGATGAGCAAAATCGATTCATAGACGTTTTCGTTAAACATCCGGGTTCCAAACAACCGAGTGAAATCCTTTACAACTCACCAATCTATGAAAATATTTCTACGTCGTGTGAAGGTAAGGCTTATTATTCGGATATCGCAAGTGAGCATGGAGTTTGAAATCTATGTAGGTGACCACAAACTACCTAATGTCTCCCACAGCAAAATCTTGGGGGTGACTTTCGACACCATGCACAATTACGCTCTGGATATTGTAATAGATTAAAGTCCAACTTATCCAGACTGAACCCCGACGTACCGAATGAATGTCCGGCATGCGGCTCGTCCCAATAACATAATACCAACCACCTATTCACTTGCTCTACGGAGCCCCTTTCCTCTAACACCCATCTCCCTTTGGTCCAACCCTGTTGAAACAGCTAGTTTCATAGGACTCCCGTTAGAGTTTAACTTGTCCAGACCGATGCTGTTGTTGTTGTTGTTGTTGTTGTTGTTGTTGTAGCGAGGTGTCTAAATGTCAGACAGGGTCACCCAGGGTGTATTGCTCTTGGCCGGGTCGATATAAGAAAACGGCCCGGGTCGTTTCGGCACGATGGCTACAGCACAAGTACTGGTACCGTTCTCGTAGAACCGGCAATACAAGAAACTAGCCGTGTAGGCCATGTCCAAACCGATGCTGGGCCATAGTGACTCTAGTCTCCCTTGGTAAGGTGCCGAAATCAGACAAAAGTATCAACCTATTCAGTGTGGATGTCGATTAAAGTCCTCTTATGATTCCGCAGATCAAACGGCAAGGTAACATTATGCCGGACCTCGACATAATGCTTACGGATTTGTTTCCTTATGTTTCTTGGGCGGATCTGTGTCCAAAAGATGACAGTTTGGATGTCCTGGCTTGTGGCAGTTCAGAAGGAATTGCCTGCTCAGCATTTCCACGTGCTCTCTTACATTGAGCAGTTTTGCCTCTTGATGGAGGTGAGACTCAGCAAATATGAGGAGACATCTCGTAGCAGAAGAGGGTAAGGTGGCCTGGGAGGCTTCACTGGTTTTGCCAAATCGCCCCCGTTACAGTCGGACAAGCAGCGCATGGTCCTAGTACCGGAGATAACCGGGCCTATATCCGACAAAGGAGTGTAATTATCGACAACACTCGCCAAAACGTTGTGCGAGGTTTTTTTATGTATCGCATAATTTTACCAACAGAATGAGCTTTCCAAAATTTATTTTATTTGATAGCTATGTATAAGTATTGGCATATCTTGCTCAATATTGAATAAAAAAATTAAATAGATGCGCCAACCCTATAAACGGCCCAAGTGGCAACATCCATGTACAAAGTCTTAGAATGAGGCATGTTGTTGTAACAGTACTTCGCCCTGCCTAGTCGGAAGATCCACTTATAAAAAGTTACGTCACGGACCAGATAGGGTTTTCATTCCGTCCCCTTTTTTTATTTCCTATTAAAATTCCGAAAATAAATTTTTTTTTTTTTGGTACAGTCACACACAGTTTTATATCTCCTTATTTAATATTATCATAACTAATCATTTTGTAATATTTCAGATTATTATCTGCTAGGACCTTCATCTTATCCGTGCAGCGATTGGATTATAACTCCCTACGGGACTGATCTTAAATTAAGGACTTATGAAAACTTGTTCAATACACAACATACAAAAGCACATAACGTGATCAGATGTACATATAGTATGTTAAAACAACGTTTTAAACAATTAAATTATTGTAAATTAAGAAGCTTAGAAAAAGTTTGCAATTTTACTGAAGCCTGCTGTATACTGCATAACTTATCTATAGGTGATAATTTCAAAATGTTGAATAAGATTGATGATGATGGTTATATAGATAACGTAAAAAGTATTGAGCCAGATATAAATGATCAAACGCGTTTGTTAATTTGTGAAGAAATATGCCATAGAAAACCAAAAGTTTAATTACTTTAATATTTAATTTACTAGTATAGGTACATAGGCTTATGTTTTAGTTATAAAATGAGAAGATATATAATAAAATGAAAAATGTACAAAATCAAAACAACAGTGGAAATTATAATGACGTTTTTTTTTGGAAGAATCGTCTCAATTTCTCAGTAACAATCATTGTGTACAACATTGGTAACAATCGAAGAGAAAAAGCTATCACCCAGTTAACGTTTTTAAAAGAAAAAGGTTGTTCTATTCAATTTCAAAATATCAATCATACATATATTCAATTATTATTCTAGTTTCTATAATTGTTTAATAAAAGCTTCGAGCAGTTTTAGCTTTGTTTGTGCTCGCTCTTCTCTTCTTTGTTCTCTTTCTTCTTTTTTCTTTAAATAATACAAGACTTTGTTGTGATACTGTTGCCGCTCTGTTGCTATTTTGACGAGCGTTTTTTGCAATTCTCTTTGTACTTCTCTTTGAACGCGCGCTGTGTGTGGATCTACGATGTTGGCTGTGAAAAAAAAAAAATATTAAAAAATACTTGTTATAAATATAATAAAAATTAAATTTTTTTTTTTTTTTTGTTAAATTTTTTTTTTTTGTTTGTTTTTTATTACATTTTTTTATTGATTCTTACTTATTTACTTTAACTTATTTAAAGCTTATTTATTTTTCTATTTTATTTTATTTCATATAATTTTTTTTTATGTTATTTTGTTCTTTCTTGTTACCTTCGTTTTTTTATATTTTACTTTATTTTTGTACTTTTTTTATTTCATGCTATTTTACTAGACTTATTTATTTATAAAAATTTAACATTTAATTTGATTTTATTTATTTGTTTTTTTTTTTTTAATTTTTTTATTTATTTATTTTTCTTTTTTTTTTTTTAATTAATTTTTTTTTCCTTTATTTTCTTTTATTTTGTTATTTATTTTATTATTTTTTGTTTCATTTAATTTGATTTTATTTATTTGTTTTTTTTTTTTTAATTTTTTTATTTATTTATTTTTCTTTTTTTTTTTTTAATTAATTTTTTTTTCCTTTATTTTCTTTTATTTTGTTATTTATTTTATTATTTTTTGTTTCATTTTATTTTTTTCTCTTTGCTTTATTTTTTTTTTTCTTTATGAAAAGCTTTTTTATTTTTTATTTTACTTTACATTGTTTAATTTTTACATTTTTTTTTTTTATTTCGTTTTATTATACTTTTTATTTTCTGTAGTTATTTATTCAAATTTTTTGTTTTTTTTTTTTAATATTAATTATTATTTTTATATGTTTTTTTTTTTATTTTATTGCATTTTATTATTTTTTCTTTCTTCATTATTACTTTGTTTTTTTTTTTTACTATTTTTTTAATACTTTATTTTTTTTTAGTTTTATTGCATTTTTTTTCATTATGACTTATTTTTTAGCTTGTTTTAAATTATTTTTATGTATTTTTTTTAGTTTTGCATTATTTAATAAAATTTTTTTTTTAGAATATTAATTAATTTATTTTATCATTTTATTTAAATTTATTTTATTTTCATAAATTTATTTTTCCTTTTACCTCCTGTACTATCCTCCATATCCGTATTTGCATCAGAACCCGTATCTTCATTCCTGTTTCGGCACTTGAAAGGTTGTTGAAAAATTTGGTCTAGATCCCTAATAATGAGCAACATTTAACATTTAGTTGTTAAATAAAAATACATTTGCTTATACAATTCCATACCTCTGATAACGACTAGTTTTTCCTCTCGTTTTATCCCTTTTATACTGCCTCTCAACGGAACGTATCTTATTTTCTACCTGCACGGCACTAAATTCAAAACCTTGTTTTTTCATTTCATTCGAGAGGTAGTTAAACATTTTCGTTTTATTACGCAGCGGGCCATGTTTGCCCAATTTGGGCTGTGTTTTTTTAACTAAGTCCAATAGCAGTCGGGTAGGCTCGCCTATCCAATTGGGTTTTTCTCTTGATTTCTCATGTTCAGCAGAGTCAGCTGCAATTTCTATATCAGTACCAGGTTTAAGATCGTCATCTGTAACTATGTGTATAATGTTTATTGGTAAAAAAGAAATTTGGGACACTCTAATAACTATATGTACGTACCCAATGCGGTGAATGGCATATCATTGTCCGTGTTTTGTTGTGAGGTGTCGTTACCATTTTCTAGTTCTATAAATGGTATAAAGTTTAACGGGTATTTGTTTAATTAATACTATAGCAATACACATTTACCGATTTCTGAGTTAATTTCACTGTAGGTAGAATCCAGCACTTGAGTTATCTCCTCGCTTATTATTCCTTGATCTGTGGAAGAATTTGTGTTATTACGATTGGTGTTGTACAAAAGCGGAGCCACTTACCACTGTTGATTGCGCTAAAGGCTCTCTTCTTGGACTTCCATGATTCCATTTCTAGTGTTATTTTTTTTTCTAATGGTCTATATAAATCAAAAATATAAAATTGTTTAGTTTGCGATTTGAAGAAAGAATAGAATTGACAGATAAACAAAAATGACCATTGTGAACTACGATTCTTTTGAACAAGTTCACAATTGTTGCTATATCAGAATGACGCGTCAGCTGTTAAAAGCACTGTTCGATTTCTTACGATTTATTAACCCTGTTCCAAGACGTGGAACTATTTAAAAACTCCGAGGGATAGATAGGGCCTTTTGAAAGAATTTATAATAATAAGTCACTTATCAAACTAGGTCAGGAGCAAAAATGCCTTGTCAATTCCATCTTATATTTCTTTATCATATTTATGGTATTTGAGTCCTTTAGCAGCCAACTGCTAAAAAAAAATAGCTAAAATTATGAAGCCATATTTGCAATCAAAGTTGCAAGTTTTCATGTGGTTGTTGTAAATACATTAGGCTGTCCCTATATACGTACAAAAAAGGTGTATTTTTTATAAGCGCGACCGAAGGCTGTTTTTTGACCATAACTTTCCACAGAAACAAAAAAATTAAAAAAAACGCTTCCGTGATCCTGACCCCAAAACATGTTTTTTCAGCCCTCTCCCATAATTTTAGCTTATTTTGTTGCAGCTGGGTGCTAAAGGAAACATATACCCATATTAGTACTAAACCCGGCCAAGAAAAAAAGTGTCTTATTTAATTAAATACCTCCAAACTTGTATATTTCTTTATCATATTATTATATCATTTTAGTTTCTATAATTGTTTAAGAAAAGCTTGGAGAAGTTTCAGCTTTTTTTGTGCTCGCTCCTCTCTTCTCTGTTCCCTTTCTTCCTTTCTCTTTAAATAGTACAACACCTTGTTATGATACTCTTGTCGTTCAGTTGCTATTTTTACAAGAGTTTTTTGCAATTCTCTTTGTACTTCTCTCTGAACGCGTGCTGTGCGTGGATCAACAATATTGGCTGCAAAAAAAATTACGAAAAAGTACTTGTTAGAAATGTAATAAGAAGATATTTTTTAAGCTCTTAGGATTTTGAGAATTATTTTATTGGGGTTGAACCCCCTGTCTGTCTGTCTGACAGTTTTTCTGTCTGTATGTTTGTGGTCGTATCACTCGAAAGCTGCTGAATTGGATTAAATTTCATTTAAATATCGACCAATATACGCATATTGTAAGAACTCATGTTTGGTCACTCCTGCTCCACGTATTGGTCGATAAATCTGAAACCGGTCGAGTTATAGAAATAAGGCATGTCTTAAATTTTAAGTTGAACGTCTAATAATACCATGATGAAAGTCTCATTTAATTCCAGTGATACGACCACAAACATACAGACAGAAACTTAGACAAAAGTTCTAAAAACGGTCGATTTGAACTCTATTGGCTTAGTAATGATTAATTCTATGCATTATTTATTTTTTTTTTTTGAATATCTGCAATACACAGGCATCGACCTGTTACAATTCTATTAAAAGTAGAGATGTTGGAAGTTACAAAAAAAAAAAAATTGCCAAAAATACAGTTTTCACTAGATCTTGGTAATATTCTGCTTATAGTGTTTGTAATTACATACACTAATTTTAGAAAAAAATAAAAAGTTCCTGATTTTTACAACTTCGCATAAAATAAACATTTTCAAAATCAAAATTTTTTCAAAAATCATTAAAATTCAACGAAATTTCAATTTTGACCAACTATTGTTCAGCGATGGTTTGGTCCACCCCTACAAATTATACGCCGTTGGAAGCGTATTTTAATTTCCTTTTGATCGAGGTATTGTTTGCGTCTATCGCTTTTGTAACAATGGCGAAAAGAATTTTTGAATGAAGTGATACCTGAAAAAATACAAAATTACCGATATCTCGAAAACCTGCCCATACAAAAATTTTTAAAAATATGTTCACAGCTCGGTATGTCAGTGCCAATTCACCCATATGCATAAAATTCTTGGTATTTTTCGGCTGTAAACTAGTGTTATATATCATGTATCAAATATGAATAAAATCGGACTATAAATAAGGATTTTGTAAATATAGCGACTCCCGCGCCAGAAAACGGATAAAAATATATTCGATGTTGAGAGAACGTTTCCAAGAAATAAACTACAAAATTTAGGGAAAATGTGTGTGATTTTTTTTTAAATTACTCTACGTTGTTTTATTTTATTTATTTTTATTTCCTTTATTTCATTCATTTCTTTTTTTTACTTTATTTTCTTTTATTTTACATGATTTAATTTTTTCTTCTATTTTATTCAACTCTTGTTTATTCGACTTTTTTTGTATTATTTATTTTAGTTTTATTTCTGATTTTTTTTATTAGTTTTTGATTCAAGTGTTTATGTTAGTACCTTCAGTAGTGTCTTCCATATCCGAATTTGAATCAGAATCTGTGTCTTCATCCTTGTCTCGGTTTTTCAAAGATTCTCCAAAAATTTGCTCTACATCGCTAATAGCATGATAATGAATAAAAAAAAATTTA
This sequence comes from Campiglossa producta, assembly GCA_964058755.1. Taxonomy (NCBI): domain Eukaryota; kingdom Metazoa; phylum Arthropoda; class Insecta; order Diptera; family Tephritidae; genus Campiglossa; species Campiglossa producta. Next base: position 14,603,436 of record CAXKVI010000001.1, on the reverse strand, counting down.
AAACTAGAAATACATTATATTATAAAGTTTCAAACCTTTGATAAGCGCTATTTTTTCCTCTTGCTCTTATATATTGTCTCTTGTAGTAGTAAACTTTATTTTCTATTTGACAGGGGCTAAATTTAAAACCTTGTTTTTTCATTTCATTCGAAAGGTGATTATACATTTTCGTTTTATCTCTGAAACCGTCATCCTTGCGAAATTTGGGTAGTGTTTCCTTTGCCAGATCCAATACCAAGCGGGTAGCCTCGGGCGTCCAATTAGGTCTCTTTTTTGATTTCTCATTATCAACATTAACTTCTTTATCAGTCTGAGGTTTAAGATCGTCATCTGCAAATGTTTGGAAGTTTTTTTTTTTTTTAAAGCGGGTAAAATTTTTTTTGGGACACTCTAATAACTAAACGTACCCAATTCGGCGAATGGCATTTCGTTGTCCGTATTTTGTTGTGAGGTGTCGGTACCATTTTCTAGTTCTATGAATAAAGTTTAACGTTTTGATTAATGCTAATGAGCTACAAATTTACCGTTTTCTGAATTAATTCCACTGTGAGTAGAATCCGGTACATGATTCATGTCATCGCTCGTTGCTCCTGGGTCTGTGGAAGAATTTTATGTTATTGCGATTGGTGTTAAACAAAAGCAGCGCCACTTACCACTGTTGATTGCGCTAAAAGCTCCCATTTTGGACTTCACTGATTCCATTTCTAGCGTTATTTTTTATAAATCAAGAATATAAATTTGTTTGTTTGCGAATCAATGCGAAGTGAAGAAAGAAGAGAATTGACAGCAAAACAAAAATTGTTTGGAGCAAGTCACAATAGTGCCAGCTGTTAAAAGCACTGTACGATTCCTTAAAGCCCGAATTACATAAAACTTTGACAGATGCACAAAGTTGCTTTACGCTCCACAAACTTTGAATGGAAATGACTACTTCAAAATTTTATATAATTGGGCCTTTATATTTTTTTTAACCCTGTTGCAAAAGGTGGAACAATTTCAATTTTGACACCGCAAGAAAATATGACCATCAGTTTGCTCTTGCTCACGCATACATTTTGCTTCAAAATTCTTAGCTAAAAACGTAATAAAATTTCTTTCAGAAAAAAGGGCATTTTTTAATTAGTACTTATTCTAGAATAGCGCGTTATGAAAAAAAAAAACTCCGGAGGGTAGGACCTTTTTAATAAAATTGTTAAATAGACATACTTACTACACCATTTCAAGTTGGATTTTAGTAAGCGTCAGTTAAATTTCAGAATTGTCAATAGGATTTCAGAAAGTCATTTGAATTTTAGAATTATCAATTGGATTTTAGAAGGCGTCAGTTTGATTTAAGAATTTTCAATTGGATTTTAGAAAGTGTCAATTTTATTTTAGAAAACTGAAAAAAAAAACTTCAATTTATGTTTTCTAAGTACAGTTGACGCTTTCTGAAATCCAATTTACGCCCTTTAGAAGGGGTAAGGCACAGTCAATTAGATTTTAAGAAGCGTAAATTGGAATTGAGAAAGCAAAAATTTTAATTCTTTCTTGGTTTTCTAAAATCCAATTGACGCTTTCTAAAATCCAATCGACAACTCTGGTATCCAATTGACGCTTTCTAAAATCCAATTGATAATTCTAGAATACAACTGACTCCTTCTAAAATTCAATTGACGCTTTCTAAAATCCAACTGGAAATGGTGTAGACTCTACCAAGAAAAAAGTTGTCTTATTCAATTAAATACTTCTAAACTTATATTTCTTTATCATATTATTCTATCATTTTAGTTTCTATAATTGTTTAACATATGCTTCGAGCAGTCTCAGCTTTTCTTGTGCTCGCTTCTCTCTTCTCTGTTCTCTTTCTTCTTTCCGCTTTAAATAGTACAACACCTTGCTATGATACTGTTGGCGCTCAGTTGCTATTTTTACAAGAGTTTTTTGCAATTCTCTTTGTACTTCTCTCTGTACGCGCGCTGTACGTGGATCAACAATATTGGCTGTAAAAAAAAGTATGAAAAAAGTACTTGTTAGAAATGTAATAAGATATTCAGGGCAATTTTAAATATTCTCCCAGAATTTTTCTCAGTCGGATTTTTTATCCTTACCGAAAAATTTCTTCAATTCTTTCCTCAAAGGAAAATTTTAAATATTGGAAATCATCTGTTTTGGCGAATGACATAATAATGCGAATTTTAAATTTCGTTTAAGTTATTAGATTAGTGGATAATTTTTGGCAGAAGAGACAAAATCCGTGTGGAATTTTATTTATAATTGCGCTGATTATATAAGCTTTTAGGACTTTGAGAATTATTTTATTTATATTTTTTAATACTTTGTGTTTTTTTTTTTGTATTCTATTTGATTTTATTTATTTTTTGGTTAATTTTCTTTATTTTTATTTAATTATTTCTTTTCATTTCACTATATTTTCTTTGGTTTTATCTTATTTCATTTTACTGTTTCATTTTATGTATTTTGATTTTCTTAATTTTATTTTTTTTTTATATTTTGGCTTCTTTTAATTTATTTTCTTTTTATTGTATTTTTTTATTTTGTTTATATTTTAGTCATTTTTTTGTTTTGTTTTATATTTTTATTTTTTTTTCTATTTTTTTTTTGTTTTATATTTTATTTTATTTTAAATTTTTTTTTGTTTTTTTTTTTTGTTTTATATTTTATTTGTTTTCTATTTTTCTAAATATTTTTATTCTATTTTTATACCCAGTGTACTAGTACTAGTACAAGGGTATATTAATTTTGTTCACATAACGGTAGTACGTAACGGCACAAAATAATCGAGATAGATATAGAGTTCCATATATGAAAGTTCTTAGGTTGAAAAGAGGAGTCCATTAAGACATGTCCGTCCGTCTGTCCGTCCGTCCGTCCGTCTGTGTACACGATAACTTGAGTAAAAATTGAGATATTTGCATGAAATTTTGTATACAGGTTACCTTTTGGCCAAGGTAGGTTGCTATTGAAAATGGGCGAAATCGGATGATAACCACGCCCCCTTTTTCGATATCGAAAATTTCGAAAATCAAACAAATTGACATATCTCGGTAGCTGAAATTGCTAAAATGATATAATTTTATAGGTGAATCCCCCTGGTAATTCTCTTATGTTTTTTCTATATTTTTTTTATAGGGGGCGTGGCACCGCCCACTTTTAAGGGAGGCATTTTTGAAAATTTGACTGGTCGTAACTTTTAAACTGATTACGATAGAACGATGGAATTTGGCAAAAAGCATACTAGTATCGTTGTTAGTATACCTGATGAAAATGGATAAAATCGCCCTCCAACCATGCCCACTTTCGATATCGAAAATTTCGAAAATCACATAAATTGACATATCTCGGTAACTGAAATGGCTAAAATGATATACTTTTATAGGTGAATTCCCCTGGTAATTCTCTGATGATTTTTTCATTAATTTTTTATAGGGGGCGTGGCACCGCCCACTTTTAAGGGAGGTATTTTGAAAATTTGACTGGTCGTAACTTTTAATCTGATTACGATAGAACGATGGAATTTGGCGAAAAGCATACTAGTATCGTTGGGACTGATGAAAATGGATAAAATCGCCCTCCAACCATGCCCACTTTCGATATCGAAAATTTCGAAAATCACACAAATTGACTTATCTCGGCAGCTGAAATGGCTAAAATGATATAATTTTATAGGTGAATCCCCTTGGTCATTCTCTTATGATTTTTCCATAAATTTTTTATAGTGGGCGTGGCACCGCCCACTTTTAAGGGAGGCGTTTTTGAAAATTTGACTGGTCGTAACTCTTAAACAGATTACGATAGAACGATGGAATTTGGTACAAAGCATACTAGTATCGTTGGTAGTATACCTATTGAAAGTGGATAAAATCGCCCTTCAACCACGCCCACTTTCGATATCGAAAATTTCGAAAATCACCTACATTGACAGAATTCGCAAGCGGAAATGGGTAAAATAGTATAATTATAGTATAATTTGGTAGTTAAATTTGTAAGGAATTGTCTACTATTAACGAGTCTTAAAAGATGAGTTAATTTTGTTAAGTGAGCCACATATAATTTTTTCGATAATATATATAGGTACTACTATTGTTTCCATACACTGGGTATTTTATGTTCGGCTTACCCGAACTTAGACTTCCTTACATGTTTATTATTTTTTCTATATTTTATGTTAGATTATTTTACATTTTTGATTTTATCTGGTTTTTTTTTATATTATTTAGTTTTATCATATTTTTTGGTTTTTATTTCATTTAATGTAGTTTTATTCTTTTTTTTATTTTTTACTTTAACTATAATTTATTTATTTATTTACAGTATTGCTATGTACTTTATTTTGTTTAATATTATTTTTTTTTTTTTTAATTCTTTAATTTTTTTTTAATTTTTCCGGTTATTTTAAATTTTCTTTTATCGAATTTTTTTGTATTGTTTTTTTTATTCTTTTTTTTCGGTTTTTATATTCAATTTGTTTTTTTTTTTGTATTTATTTTTATTAATTTTATTTTATTTTTTTAAGGCTTACTTATTTTTTTACTACTTTATTTTATTTCATTTATATTTTTTTATTTTTTTAGATATTTTTTTAATTTTATTTTGCGTTTTTTATTTTATTCAATTTTTTATTATTTAGAAATATAATTATTTTTGTTTAATTTTAATTTTTTTATATTATTTTATATTAATCTGTTCTTGTCTGGTTTTTTATTTGATTTTATTCTTTTTTATTTTTATTTTTTCATTTTTTATTTTATTTTTTTTTTATTAATTTTTATTTTTTTTTATTTTACTAAAATTTTTTTTATTTGACATTTTACTTTTGTTTATTTAACTTTTTTATATTATTTATTTTAATCAAGGACTGAAACCGAAACCGAAACCGTAACCGTAACCGATTAAAACCGATTCATTTTTCAAAACCGAAACCGAAACCGTAACCGTTATTTTGATCTGAAGAAGAACGAAACCGAAACCGTTTCAAAAGCCGGAACCGGTTCCAAACGGTTTTGAATTTTTTTAATGTACCACTTCTTTTACTGGGCACATAGGTATTTTCTTTTACAAACAGGTAGTTACCCTGAAAACTTTCATGGAAGACTGTCGAGCAAGGTTACAAAGACACGTTTTGACCTCAGTAAAAATTCTGAAAAGGGAAGTTTGACTATAGTTGAATGAAGCGATCGAAAAAAGTTTACGAGATCCGAAAAAGAAATGTTGAGGCTTGTCTCAGAAAGCACCACTCATATTAATGTTTTTGACGACTTTAACATTTAATTTAGCTTCCATTCTAATATTTTTCTTATAAAACAGTAGAGTTAATTGTAGGAATTCGTTTTGCAGAAATTTCATCCATGCATAGCGTTAATAAAATGTATTATTATATTGGAGAAATTTCATCATGGCCGCAGGAGAAAAGTTTGAAAATACAGACCTATTTCGAAGCTACATAGGTACTTGATTATTTTAGTAGTAAAATTTTGTTTTGTTCGTGTTTTTATTTGGGAACCGAAACCGGAACGAAACCGTAACCGAAACCGAAATAAATGTTGAAGAACGAAACCGGAACAGAAACCGAGACACGTTGCAAAACCGAAACCGAAACCGGAACGTTATTTTAATCGGTTCAGACCTTGATTTTAATTATACTTCTGATTTATTTATCTGTTTTATTTTAGTGCTAATGTTAGAACATACCTTCATTAGTGTCCTGCATATCCGAATTTGAATCAGAACCCGTATCTACATCCTTATCTCGGCTTTTAAAAGATTGTCCAAAAATTTGATCCAGATCCCTAACAGCATGATAATGAACAACAAACTTTAAAAACTAAAAATACATACAATTATACATTTTCAAACCTTTGATAAGCACTAATTTTTCCTCTCACTTTATCCATTTTATATGTCCTTCTTAAGGCGTGAATTTTATTTTCTATCTGATAGGATGCAAGTTCAAAACCTTGTTTTTTCATTTCTTCCGAAAAGTAAATATACATTTGCGCTTTATTTCTGAACGCGTCTTCTTTGCGAAATTTGGGTAGGGTTTTCTTTAACAGCTTCAATAACAATGGAATAGCCGCACAGGGCCAATACTGTTTCTGTTTTGGTTTCTCATTATTATCATCTTTGACTTCTTTATCAATCTGAGGTGTAAGATCATCGTCTGCAAATATTTGGAAGTTTATTTGAAGCTCATATACATAATTTAAAAAAAAAATGTTTTGGGACACTCTAATAACTATACGTACCCAATGCGGTGAATGGCATTTCGTTGTCCGTATATTGTTGTGAGGTGTCGTTACCATTTTCTAGTTCTATGAATGGAATAAAGTTTAACGTTTTAATTAATACTAATGAGCTACAAATTTACCGATTTCCGAGTTAATTTCACTGTAGTTAGAATCCAGGGCTTGATTCATTTCATCGCTTATTGCTCCTTGGTCTGTGGAGGAATTTGTGTTATTACGATTGGTGTTCAACAAAAGCAGCGCCACTTACCACTGTGGATAGCGCTAAACGCTCTTTTCTTGGCCTTCCTTGTGTCCATTTTTAGCAATTTTTTTTTATAAAGATCTGTAAATCCAAAAAACAAATTATGCTGGGTGAATTTGAGAAAATTTCACGGCAAAACAATGATGACTATTGTGAATTTCGATTTTTTGGAACAAGTCACAATAGTATCAGATGTTAAAAGCATCCTTGCTACCCAGCAGCCCAGCAGCTGATAACAGCTTGGGAAATTACTGGGTCGCGCTTACTAAAAAAGAGGATAAACAACTGGCCAATTTTTTCGAGCTAATCAGTATTGGAAATTTTCAAATTTTCGGTATTGCACAGCACTAATTTTTGATTTTGGTTTCACCATAGCTAGCGCTGATTGACAGGGTGCTAGTGGTGCCAGCAGCGGATAAAATCTTGGGAAATAACTGGGTCGGGTTAACTTTAAAATAGGGTAAAAAAGTGTGCAATTTGGTACTTCGGGCTCGTTATTTTCTACCCATGTTGAAGTTGCTAGTTCGTGTCAAAATTTCCGAAATAATAATTATCTGTTTTTTGAGTTTCAAAAAAATCACAAAAATTCCACCAATTTTAAAAAAAAGTCTCATCGTAATTAATACTCATAATAATAATTATGATAAATTTTTTCTTTTGTCTTCAAAGACTTTTATTTGCGCCGTTTAAAGCACAAGTGGTATAAGTCAAGTTTTCGATTTTTTTCGTTAGACATGAAGTTATGTAGGGGAATATGTTTTCTATATAACACGCTAACGAGGTAGCTCCTAGCTCACATCGAAACCGAATAACTAGCAGAACTAACTTGTGAAATCTAGGGTACCCCCTATTTGTTGACAACACAAAACCTTCAATATCTCAGTTTGAGAAAAGGTGGACTAAGGGTACACTTAGCGACGCGACTAAATATTCTTCGCATGTGTTCTTATGGAGCAGAGTACACCTAGCGACAGCAGCACCACGCGACACGACGCGACACAACAAGGACACAATAGGCAACTATTTGGTCACGTAGCGTCGCGTCGGGAAAAGTCTGCGCGGAGTCTTTCCAGAATATATGAGGTAGTGTGTTTCAAAGTAACCCTTTTTTTATATCTGAGAAAGTGTTTTTGGACTTCGTCAAAGCACCTTTGATGAGACCGAGTCTCCCTAGATGGGTGAGTGCACCGCGCATGGATTCCAATCGGAGCACCTTGCAGACTCTTCTGGTAAGATTGCACTAGTTATTCTGTCTGTGTTGGCGTTATATAATGCAAAAAATTCCGGACTCATTCCAAATAATAGAAAAATGTAAATAAAATGAATTTAAATTTTATTTACAAAATTATACATCAAAATCTGACATTCGTAAACAACCCCAGGGCTACGCTCACACTGTGACCGACTTCTGCCGCCCGACAGCAAACACACATCTGCACACATGTGTTTTAAATGAGCCGGGTGAAATCGGATGAAACTTGTTTACATCGGCTGAGCTCATTTAAAACACATGTGTGCAGATGTGTGTTTGCTGTCGGACGGGAAAAGTGGTTCGCAGCGTGAGCGTACCCCAGGATTGTACAAAAGTTGAGTGCTAAGTTGAACCAAAGTCGGCTAGCTACCAACTTTGTTGTGTGCAACTTTGCAAATACCGCTTACACGAGTCAATATTCAGAATCAACAAGAAATTGTATAAAAAATCGATCAATGTAAACGCGCTTTTACCCACTTTTTTATCTTCCTTTTGCGGAAACGCGAGCCGGCAATTTCCCTAGAATTTGTCCACTGATACTTAGCAGGGCTAGCCAAGAGGATTGATAAAATAATAAAATTAAAAAATATTCATGCAAATTTATGAATAACAAAAAATATAAATTTTTGTTTCGCTTTATCATTTCATAGAGCGAGAAGTTTCCCCAAATCCTGTCAAAAAAGAATTTTAGGTGTTTAAAGTTTTTCATAAATTTTATTTGCATATTTTTTATTCTATCACTTTATAGACCACAATTTTTGCCCATCTCGCAAATCACTATTGCCAACCATTATCGTGTGACTGACTGCATAGAGCGAGACAACACCTGCATACCTTCACATCTTCTACACTGCTTGCACGAAATTTGCGCTGCCAGTTGTACACAATATAATTGACAAGGGAAATTATTACTAATATTTATATAAAATGGCGTTAAAAGCACATAATTTGAAGTTGAATATAAATTAAAAAATCGATTTAATTATGAAAAACTTTTAAAACCCTACAATTCAGCTGATACTTGACTTCCCCTAACCTACCACAAGCAACTCAACACTTGAACAAACACAGCTGGCAACACCAAGTCTGCCACAACGGCACGCAGTAGAAGGCAAACTAGACAATTCAGCTGAAAATTTACAATTTCGTGTGGTTTTATTAGCAATATTTTAATAAAAAGTGCATTAAACGCTAGCTAAGTATGCACTTAATGTGTAGAGCTTAAAGTTCAGTGTAAAAACAATGTGCAAATAACAAAATAAAGCTTTTCAAATAGAAAGTGCCCAACGCAGTTCCTTCTTGTCCCGTGGCTCTTCTGCATGCACACTCTGTCATCAATGTGTCTGAGTGTATAGAAAAAGTGAAAATCGTATAAAGCATCGTATTTAAGCGCCAAAAGAGCGAATTTAATAGTGAAATAATAATTAAGTGTGACGCATGTTTGAATGCTTTGCTGTGTGCTCAAGGAAAAAGTGAAATTACTATTTTTAAGCGAAAGCAATGAAAAAAATAGTAATAAAATTTTGCAGTGAAATATACATTATAAGCGCCTGTTTGCTTTATGCTTTTTCTTCTCTACCATAGAAATGTGCGCGTGAGAGAGACAAACAACGTTTGTTGTGTTCACTAGCCATCACTGTTATTGGGCAGCATCTTTTGGCCTGCATGTTCTTTGTATGCATTTTGAGAAAAATCACGAATCACGAAATATTTATATGACAAGAAGGAACACACAAAATAAAGCAAAAACTACAAGAAGAAACAGAGAGGTTATAGAAAATTTGTTTTCATTGTGCGTTGGAGGTGAAAAGAAAAAAAAATTCACCACAGACTACCAAAAACTATCTATCTTTGACAATTTCACCAGCGGTATAGCACAACAACAACAACAACAAACAAAAAATCGAATTCTTTTGTCTGCATTCAACACATTGTCGGCATTGAAGGACAATAAAAAGGACTACGCGCAACGGTTGCTATTGAATTTCACAAACAATAAATGCAGGAAAACGCATGAAAATATTGAAAAAAAGTGCAACATATATGTAAACAAGTGCATGTGCAATAATTCAAACAATTAATAGAAGATGTACAAAAAACCCCGCATCTAACAAAAATGAAGAAGAAACGTAACACTTCGTTTTTAACGCCGCTGTTGCCATTGCTGTGGTCTTTACATTACCCTTAGCTGCTTTGCATTGAAGCGCCGTTCACAAAGTGGTCTAGTGAGTTTTTTTCCCTCCCTATCCTTTGATCCTTTTCCATTGTATACCAAATGCTAAAGGCATAATATGCGCTTCCCTCTGCTTATTGTGTAGATACCATCAATTTTATTTAAATGCTACCAAACGCCTGTTTTACATTTTGCTATGCAAATTTTAAAATTTATACAAATTGCAAACATAAAAGATATGCACGAAAGAAAGTTGAAAATGTGTAAATTTTGTGCGCGTTTTCTTGACTTATAACAACGAAAGTGAAATATCTCAATAAAAAAAAAACCAAGTTTAATAAATGAAGCAAAAAATTGTATGCAACAGAGCACCCTTCCAACAACAACAACACAAATTCCACGTTGTCATCATCACTCTCTTTTTTTACTGAACATTGAAAAATAAAAAGAAACGCCAATGAGTCGACGACAGTCACTGGATCGACCAGGTATGTATTATTTACTGTTTACATACATTTTTATTAAAAAAATTTAAAAACATACATATAAATATTTACATGAGTACACAAAAAATCAAGGGCTTGCATAAAAATTTCAATAGTGTTGAAATTGCATCTGCATAAAAAGTTAAAATAAATTCACCATGCAATAAAACAACACAAACCACCACTCGCATGTTGAGCACTTACTCACCACACAGCAGCTGATGGCTGTTTTTCTCAACATACTACTCGTATTTTTCTGCTATGCATATACAACGAATACCGTAAACAAATATTTGGCGTTCATTGTAATATAAGCAGTGCTAAATTTTCTTGAATGAAGTGTGGTGAGTTGGAGGTGAAGGGAAGGCATTACAAAAAAAAAGCCTAGCACCAAAGAGGTTTGAAAATACATAATTTGCTAGCACCTGATAAATGTGATAATCGCAGTTGTTTATAGCCTTGGGGACGTCTTCTCCAGCATACTTTTAAAAGTACCACAGCTTTGCATTCAGTCTTTCTGACAGCTTTATAATTGGTAACTCTTTATTATTTGCGAACAGCTGACGTGGATTTGCCATTTCAAAATAGTACAACAAAAATCATTAATTTTATATTACATATTTCAACAAAAGTGGAGATTTAGCATACTGCATTACCTATTTAGATATAAAACGAGTTTCAAACAAAAGGACACTCTTCAAACATAGGAACTCATATTCAACAAGTGCATACGAAGAAGTTGTTAGTAATACATATCGTCGCTCCCAACGAAGACAAGCACGGATCTGCTATCTGCGTGGAAGACTAACACAATTCTTTTTTTGCGTGGAAGAGAAATTCAAAATTTAAGTCATAGTCGAGCCAAGTTGGTTAGGAAGTCTTGCAACTACATACTAACGGAAATCGATGCCAAGGCAACGTAGAGGGTATTGGTATACTTGCGGTATATTCTGAATGACTGTGAGATTGGCCGAAGAATGGTGCGCCAAAGTAGTTAGGTCTAAGCAATAACCTTAACAACAAAAACAAAATGGCCAAAAGAAGATCACTGAAGCATCACTCCCCAAAACCTTCGAGGAGTATTTTTGTCGACAACAGATCAACAGGATGGAGCCACCTTTGATTCCAACTTGCTATGGGGGCAGCAAACGTTTCATATGAGATGACAAGAGCAATAATGGTGTGTTGATGAATGTCAGTAAGTCTTGAGGATTCAGTCCCTAAATTCTCGTTCTATGATATGATAACGTGAAACTGCCTTCCCTAAATTACAGAAGTTTTCCTTAAATTTAGTACTTCGCATTTGGATGCAGCACTGGAGCTATGAGAAAGTCTTCTCCGTGGAAGCACAGATCGGTGCGCGACCACAACTAGCTACTTCTGAATAAATCTTTCCTGTAGGGTGGGCTGGGAGTTGGCGGATCACTACTAATGGCAGGACTTCCGTATATGTATTTTTATTTTAGCTGTTGCTATACAAATTTAAGTTATTTTCGAGATAATAAAATTGGATGGCAACCCTTTTCGATTAATTGTAACCTTGCTTCACATCTGCAGGCTATGCCTTCCTAAACAATGCTGCTAAATCAATCATTCTACGATCAAGGCCTTTCACATGACATCTAAAACTAAAAAAAAAAAATCTACCCAGTAGAAACCAATTTTTTTAAACAAGTGGCAGCCCTTTAAAAGAAGTACCTCCCTGCACAATTATAGACTGAGTCCTTTCATTTAATATCTTAACTCTAAAAATGAAACAAACTAGGCAGGAAATATAATTTGTTTACCAGGTGGCAACCCTTTTCAAAAAAAAAATCATGTACAGGCTGAACCCTTTTATACAAATTATGATAAATGACTAGTTTTCAGGTCAAAGCCTATAACATGACACTAAAAATTAAAAAAAACAAAAAGAGTCTACCTGGAAGAAAACAATAATTTAATAAAAGGTGGCAACTCTTTTCAGAAAAATGTTTAAATTCTTGCACTTTTATTGGCTGAGCCCTTTTCTTTGACAACTCAACGTCAAATTTTAAACAAAATGTACAAAATATAATTTTTAAACAGGTGGCAACCCTTAATCTAGTTATTTTTGACATAATAAAATTAAGTGGCAACCCTGCATAGAGGTAGCCATATCTGAAATTCTTTTGTTGAAATACGACACAAAAGACGTTTCGTTTGATACTCATTTTGTTTTATCTACGTCACGTAATTTATAAAAAAAAAACAAATAGGTGGCAACCTTGAGAAACATATTCTGTGATAAAACGTAGATAAACAGGTTTTACAAAGTAGTGAAATTGGTTGAGCCGTTTCCGAGATAGTAGTTGTTGTTGTTGTTGTTGTAAATTCCTTCTAACGGTATCGCTTTTGGCACAATCTTCTCTATTTGGTTCATGGTAGTAAGATAGATAAGAAAAGTTCGTTTCGAATGGTTATGGAAGCCTAAACACAGTTTTTAAAAAAATTGTATGTCGGTCTGTATGTTTGTTCTCGCATCACTCATATCATGTTTTATAATTTTGAATGCAACTTTCGACGATATATTGCTAGAAGTCCAACATTGACTTTAGGATACATTTTGCCCTGTCAAGAGTTATCTAGGCCCACCAGGTTAAGTATAGATTTTTCTGGATTATTTTTTATCTTACTCCAATAACTAGCAGAGTGTTGATTTTTATAATTGCGGCTAGCAATTTCAGCTGTTTTTCAATCATTTACTATTTTTTCTAAAGCCTCAAGCAAGGGATATTGAAAGAAAAATAAATACTTAAATATCTTTAACCAGCATTTGATTACAATAAAATTCGTTAGAGAAGCAGGTTGCCATACTTCTTTGTTCTTTTGGGTTGTACCTTATTGGTATGTAAATGCTTTTATTTGATTAAAAGATCATTCTTTTGCTTTGCCTTGCATGAATTAATTTCTTAAAAAGACTCTAAGCACCTTGAAAAAACTATAAGAAAAGTTGTTAGGGTAGCAATTACACACAGATAGTCTGGAAGAATGAATCGCAAATCAAACAGAAAAAGGGTTGATTTGCATACTGTGCATTTAAATGTACAATATATTCATTGTTTTATCTTAAAAAGCTAGCGAAAGTTTTAAAATCGATAGTTTAGGTAGTGGGAGAAAAGAGGTAGATTCCTTAATTATCCCATAAGAACATTGTGCATAAAGTTTGGATTTTAAAATAAGGGCGCGAAATTGAAATGAAATGAGTATTGTAAAGGTATACCAATCTTATCGAATACTCACATAAACAGCGGAAATATGATACCTTTGTACATATATCAAGGGCAACAAAGTTTTGTTTGAGATGAAAGAAAATTCGCGTGCAGAGTGGAAGGTTAATAAAAATTAAATATTTTATGGGGTTGACTTATGGCATTTTTGGGGATGTCTTGATTTTTTTGCGGGTTTAGGCGCATCTCACTATTACCACAGAGCACATATACCTAAGCTAAGACATTGCCATTTTTGCACTCTTATAGTGTGGTGAAGATACTAAACAAGCAAGGTTACAATTAATCGAAAAGGGTTGCCACCCAATTTTATTATCTCGAAAATAACTTAAAATTGTTTTTGATTTTTTAAGTTGAGGTAAGAAATGAAATTTCTCACATTGTAGATGTACTGGTAGATTGCGTTCTTTTAAAAAGGGTTGCCATCTGCTTAAAAATTATATTGTACATTTTCTTTAAAATTTGACGTTGAGTTGTCAAAGGAAAGGGCTCAGCCAATAAAAGTGCAGGAATTTAAAGTGTTTTCTGAAAAGAGTTGCCACCTGCTTTTAAATTATTGTTTTCTTTTTTCAAGGTAGGCTGTCTTTGTTTTTCAATTTTGAGTGCCATGTTATAGGCTGTGGCCTGAAAACTAGGAATTTATCATAATTTTTATAAAAGGGTTCAGCCTGCAGATGATTTTTTTGAAAAGGGTTGCCACCTGGTATACAAATTTTATTTCCAGCCTAGTTTGTTTCATTTTTAAAGTTAAGATATTAAATGAAAGGACTCAGTCTATAATTGTGCAGGGAGGTACTTTTTTTTAAAGGGTTGCCACTTGTTTAAAAAATTGTTTTCTACTGGGTAGATTTTATTTTTTTTTTTTTAGTTTTAGGTGTTATGTAAAAGGCCTTGGCTGTAAAATGAATAATTTAGCAACATTGTTTAAGAGGGCGCAGCTTGTGAATGTGCAGCAAAATTACAATTAATGGAAAAGGGTTGCCACCTGTTGAAAAAAGTTTTCCCCATACAGGCAGGGTATTTGTTTTAAATTTTAAGTGTTATATGAAAGCTCTTGAAACAAAAATTAGTTAGTAATTTCTAATCATTTTGTAAAAAAAGGGATGCCACCTGTTCATAAAAATTCAATTTTAATTATAAGAGACAGTATTTTTCGTGCAGAAACTCTGCTTCGTATGTATTGTTTTAGCTAATGATTATGGCGTTTGACGGTGCGTTCCTTTACTTGCAACTCCAATGTGTCTGTCTGCCAAAGTTAATTTAATCCAAATTGAAAACGCAAGAATTAGTCAAGCAGACAAAAAGTCATAAAAATCTGTGAATTTCGCAAATTCTTGTAATTTTTCACCACTTTGTTTCAGTAACTTTTGGCCTTTGCTTTTGTTGCTGTTGTATGTATGTAGTTCGCGCTGCCGCATACCTTTTTTTTGATTACATTGTTGCATTTGTAACGTATTATACGCATTCGTTTTGCTGTGTAAAAATTGTATTGACAGCTAAACGCCGGTAACGTTGACTGGATGGCTGTGATTTTAATTGTTCGTCGACATTTTCTCTGTATTTGCTATAACTACTCTCCACTCTTCATGCTCTTATTAACTGTAGTTCGTGCGTCCATTTCACAGCTCGAATGAGTTACTTTAACCGGTGTCAAGGAAGGAGAGGGGCAACAGCAGATATGTAGATACACATCCGTTTTTGTCAGATACATAATTTAATTTTTCTCATATGTATTTGTTGGTTTCGCAATTTCTCCAAACGTCCAGAATCAACCAAAACGACAACAAATACCGCAACAACAACAACAAACAACAAAATCGACAATGGGATATGAACTTTTGCTTGTGAAATGTCAAACTGGTAAAAATCGTTAGTTAATTTGCACTGACAAAGCAAAAATCCAAAACGAATCAGCGTCAGAGAGTCAGCACTTATAGTCAACTAATTGGAAAAGGTGGATTAATGAATGTGTATGCACATAATTACTTGTAGATATAAAGCTATTTATTTATGTTTGTCTATACGGAGATGTTGAACTTTGCGCTCGAATAAGTATGTAATTAGTTAACAAAAAGTGCTTACAAAGTGCGCTGAGATGTATTAACTGGCAAAGGCATAAACGAAATTTCATTTCGTAATTTAATGTGTGTTCTCGACTAGAATATTTTATTTGATTTTGCTTTCTGAAATAAAGTTTTCTTTTATGTTTATGACAGCAATTCCTACTTTATTGCTTGGAGTTGGGGGAGGGC
This sequence comes from Campiglossa producta, assembly GCA_964058755.1. Lineage (NCBI taxonomy): Eukaryota > Metazoa > Arthropoda > Insecta > Diptera > Tephritidae > Campiglossa > Campiglossa producta. Next base: position 14,587,537 of record CAXKVI010000001.1, on the reverse strand, counting down.
GCATAGAGATGACTGGCGACAAATTAGAATAAGAAATTCATATGAAACGAAAAGAAAATTTGTAATTAGCAGAAAGGGGCGTCTTGCGGCCGCTTCTTTTCCTGGGTTCATATTACATATTAAGTTCATGACATTAAAAGATCAATTTGACATGAGTTTTGTGGTGTCAAAAAGTAAGCTTATTTATTCTTTGGATGAGGCGCTAAAGTAATCTGCACAAAATGTTTCTTCTCGTATTATCTAAATTGAAATTGTTTTTTTTTGAACAGGTGGCATCCTATTTTTTATAAAAATTACTACTAATACTCGACGTGCGTTGCCACGACAAAGAAAAACACCTGAATAAGATTTTACAATTTTTACCATTTCTGGGAAGATACATTATCTCATATTTTATCAGGGTGAAACGCTAGCTACATGCCAAATATCAAGCTCATCGAGTCATAAATACGATTGTTTAGCACAATAGGGAGGTCCCGGGTTCACTTCCATAAAAAAAACCTTTACAGAAACATTCTCCAGGCTCCTACTTATCTATCCTGAAAATTTTAAGACACTTGGCCGAGCAGTTTTGGAGTCCATGAGCTACATATGTATGTACATACATACATCCAATTTTATATGTATAGATAACAAATTACTAAATTCTTAGGACAAGAGCTTTCATATAACACCTCAACTGAGCCGTTTTGTTTGACGTCTCAACTTTAAAAATCCAAAAAACTATACAGGAAAAATAAATTTTTACCAGGTGGCAACACTTTTCAGAAAAATTTCACAAACTCATTTTCAGGACAAGGCCTTTCACATGACACCTAAAATTAAAAAAAAACCTAACTAATAAAAAAAAAATATTTTTAAACAGGTGGCAACCCTCTCAAAAAAACAAAACTTTACCTTCCTCCACATCATAGGCTGAGCCTTTTCATTTGACATCTCAACTCAAGAAAAACTAAACATGTAGAATTATTTTTCACCAGGTGGCAACCCTTTTCACAAAAATGTAACCTTTCTGCACATCCGTTAGTTGAGCTCGTTTATAGACATGATAAATTAATAAAACAAATTATTTGAAACAGGTGGCAACCCTTTTCATAAAAAAATCGTCCCTTACTGCACATATATAGACCAATGATGCCACATTTTTTTCCTAAAAAATCCCTACAAATAACGTAAAACTCTCTAGATTACCCTAAGCGTTAAAATATGTAAATACATACCTATAAAAATATCTACATTTTTTTTCCATGCGCAAATATTGAAAACAGCATAGCTATATATTCAAATCAGACCTGATAATTTTACTTGTTTTCAAGAAAAAGCAATTACTAATTGATTACGATTAAAAAAAAATAAAAAAAAAAAACAAAAAAAAAAAACAAAAAAAAAAAACAAAAAAAAACCAAAAAAAAATAAACATTAAATAATAAAAAAATAAAAATAATAAAAATAAAAATAATAAAAAAATAAAAATATTAAAAATAAAAATAATAAAAAAATAAAAATAATAAAAAAAATAAAAAAATAAAAATAATAAAAAAATAAAAATAATAAAAAAAATAATAATAAAAAAAAAAATAAAAAAAATAAAAAAGATAAAAAAGATAAAAAAAAAAAAAAAAATATAAAAAAAAATAAAAAAAAATCTTAAATTATAAAAAAAAAGTTTTTGATTACTTTGGATTACTTTGGATTTTTTTGATATTTTTTTTTTGATTATTTTGCAGTAAAAAAAAAAATTCATATAATATGATTAAATGGCAACCCTAGAAGTTGGTAACTATGCCTACAAATTGTTTTCTCCAAATACGACATACATATGTAAGTTACCTTTCTTTTGACACTCCTTTTGGTACATCTCACATAATTCAAAACAAAAATAAAAATAGGTGGCAACCATATAAAACCATCCACAATCATCTTAAAATGAAATACACTAGCTACATATGAAATTTTATCCAAATCGGTGAAGCCTTTGTCGAGATATGGATATACAAAAATAAATTGTTTTATTATGGCCGAAGAACGGTTTTCAAAATTTAGTCTGTATGTATATGTGTTTGTTCGCGCATCACTCGTAAACCACTTTGTATAATTGAACACAATTTTCATACATTATTTCTAGATGCTCAACTTAAAGTTCAGAATCCATTTTACCGCATTGACTTTGCGATTTCTGTTCACTAAAGAAAAGAGCATGAGTTGAAGAATTTGACTAAGAATGAATAAATGATTTATTCACGATGCACACCACTAAAATGTGACGTTCATTTAACTTGTAAAGCATATTACTTACAAAGATACAATGACACATTATAACCTTGAATTGCAAATATTGGTTTATCATTTCAATTACTTAACTAATATGTAGGAGAAAAGTTAGAACTTTGCTAAGATTGAAAATAAAGTAGCAGTTAATATTGCATGCGAAGAAATTAGTATTTACAGCATTCTACTACAATGATAATGACGTGCAACTATTGTATTTAATAAACACATACTAAGTAAATTAATTATTCAGCATTAAATCTAAAATGCCTGAACATAGACCAACCAACATCCTTGCTTACATTTCGAATGAAAATTAGGTGAAATGTACAATGTGATGCCAAAGTAAATTAATCAAACTCATATGTTGATGACTTGCAATTGAATTGGCCTTATTAACAACAACACTTATTTCATTTGCCTACTTACTTACTAACTTATTTACTTACTTTTCGCACAACAATAATTATATGCAAAAACAAATTGTGGCTTTGTAAATGATTAGTGCTTTGACACTTACATAAATTAGCTGTCACAAACGATGAAGTGCAACGCAAATATGTAAAGCAAACAGTAAATGGATTTGTGTGAGGGCATATTTCTAAGTGTTTGTGACGTATGTATACATTGTCATGCCACGCCCCTCAAGGCTATATATGTATCTATGCATTGAGTACTTACTTAATATTATAAGTAGCTGTTATCTTTGTTGTTAGACTTGTAATGCTAATTACCTTGAATGCCGTGTGCAATAATAATAAAGAAATGTTAAGTAGTTGATAAGCTGAGAAGCTACTACAGAATTTAATTTGCATTAAGGAGGAGAAAATGTTAAATATGGATAGTAAGATACAGTCGCTTGAAGTTGAAATGGGACAATCTTTTCTTATCGATATATGAAAAATTAAAAATAAATAAAAAATGAAAATACAAGAAAGAAAAGAAAAAAAGTTAGAAAAAAGTTAGAAAAAAAAGTTCAATTAAAGAAGATCAAAAAATAAAAAAAATGAAAAAAAAAAAATAAAAAAAATAAAAAAAAAAAATAAAAAAAAATAAAAAAAAGGAAAATATAAAAAAAATACAAAAAAATTAAGTCACAAGAAAAAAATAAAAGATAAGAAAATAAAAGAAACAATGAGGAAATAATACAAGAATTGAGATAAAAATAAAAAAAAAAAATACACGAAAGGAAATAAAAAAAAAACAAAAGAAAAATAATAAGAAAAAAAGAAAAAAATAATAAAAAAAATAACAAAAAAAAGAAAAAAATAATAAAAAAAAGAACAAAATAATAACAAAAAAAATAACAAAAAAAAGAAAAAAAAAAAATAATAAAAAAAAAAACAAAAGAAAAATAATAATAAAAAAAAGAAACATAATAATAAAAAAAACAAAAGAAAAATAATAATAAAAAAAACAAAAGAAAAATAATAAAAAAAAACAAAAGAGAAAATTAATAATAAAAAACAAAAGAGAAAATTAATAATAAAAAAACAAAAGAAAAATAATAATAATTATAAAAAAACAAACAAAAGAAAAATAATAATAATTATAAAAAAACAAACAAAAGAAAAATAATAATATAAAAAAAAAAAACAAAAGAAAAATAATAATATAAAAAAAAAAAACAAAAGAAAAATAATAATAAAAAATCAAAAGAAAAATAATAATAAAAAAAACAATAGAAAAATAATAATAATAAAAAAACAAAAGAAAAATAATAATGAAAAAACAAAAGAAAAATAATAATAAAAAAAAAAAAAAACAAAAGAAAAATAAATAATAATAAAAAAAAAAAACAAAAGAGAAAAATATTAATAAAAAAAACAAAAGAAAAATAATAATAAAAAAAAAACAAAAGAAAAATAATAATAAAAAAAAATAAAAGAAAAATAATAATAAAAAAAAATAAAAGAAAAATAATGAAAAAAAATAAAGATAATAAAATAATAAAATAAAAGAAAATAAAAATAATAAAATAATAGAAAATAAAAATAATAAAATAAAAGAAAATAAAAATAAAAAAATAAAAGAAAATAAAAATAAAAGCAACAAAATAATTTAAAAATAAAAGAAAAAAGGAAAAAAGAGAAATCAAAGAAATGAAAATAAAATAAAAAAACAGAAAAAAATATAATGAGAAAATAAAATAAAAGAAAAAAAGTAGAAGAAAAATAATTAAAGAAAAATGAATAAAAAATAACAAAACAAAGAAACTATTTAAAAATGCAAGAAAAAAATATAAAAACTTTAATCATAAAAATAAAATAAAAGTACATAAAAAACATAAAAATACAAGAAAAAATATAGTGAAATAAACACACAAGAAAAAAATAAAATAAAAGTACATCAAAAAATAAAACAAAAATGCAGAAAGAAAAGAAATACAAAAAAAAAATTCAAAATACAAAAAAAAAAATCAAAATACAAAAAAAAAAATATAGAAAAAATAAAAAAAATAAAATGAAAATAAAAGCAAAAAATAAAAACATAAATAAAAGAAAAAAATCAATGTGAAGAAAAAAATAAAAGTGAAGAAAAAAATAAAAGAAAAGAAAAAATAAAAGAAAAGAAAAAAATAAAAGTAAAGAAAAAATAGAACAAAAAAATACAAGAAAAAAATAAAAGAAAAAACTAAAAAAAATTTAAATACAGAAAAAAACTAAATAAAGAGTAAAAGAAAATTAAAAATGTAATAAAGCACGATATAAATTAAAAAAATGAAAAATGAAAAATATATTTAAAAAATCAAAAGAAAAATAAAGAAAAAACTGAAAAAATAATACATAAAAAAAGCCAACATAAAATTAAAAAAAAAAATAATGGAATAAATATAAAATTAAAAAAAAAAAAAAAAATCGAAAGAAAAAATAAAAATAAAAGGCGCTCATGGTACTTACTGACACAGGCATTTTCTAGTTTTTAGCGGTGCCTGATTTAGCCTTAGTATTCATTGGACACTATTTTATTAAATGCCTAACAATTTGTATTTATCGCGATTGTTGTTGTACATGTACTGTAGGTGCGTATCCAATGAACACGAGCAATTTGAATAAATGCATTATTTATAGGCGTCAGAGGCGAAAAACCAACGCATTCAGCACTATTTTGCTTATTGCTAGATAGCTAGAAATCACGATTCATGTTAGCCGATTGTGTGTTAGAAATATACTCAGTATCCAAATTTTACTAACAACAACAAACTATTTTTAGCGGAAATCCGTGCGGAAAACTTTGTCATTATTGGTGTTTCTGGTCGGTAAGTGCCTAGCCGCTATTTTGGCATAGGCAGACAGACAAGTGTTTATTATGTGTTTTGTTTTTGTTTTTATATACGTTGCGGTTAAACGCGCGTGCCATGCGCCATGCCGTGATGAAGCGGCATTATATGATTGAGCTTTAATAGCTGGCGAAGCATAGGCTAAACGTGTTGAAGCGAGCTACTGCTAGTGGTTGTCTAATCGACTTACAATTAAAATATGGGCGAACAAATTTAATTGTCAAAAAACACTTTCATTGCATTGCCAATTATGTAAAACTGAATTTTGGGTGACACTATGGACAATTTATTGGAAACAAATGGGCTTGGTAACGCTTTCAGTTTGTGTCGAATGAGCAGAATGGTAATCACTACCATCCTTAGATATTTTCCGTTTTCTCATCTGACATTTAACCGATTGCTTTCGGTACGACTAGGCGTATGAGTAACATTTCTTCCTATAAACTGACTAATTTAAATTTAATTAGTTTTCTTATTAAGAAGCTTTTAAATGGCAGATAACTTGAGTTAAAATTGCGATGTTTAAATAAAACTAGAGGACTCTGCAGAAGTTGTGCTGCCAAAAATAACACTATACCGCATCTAAAAAAAATCCCATTTGTGTGGCAGTTGCCCCTCACCCTCCCTTTTTTCTAGAGGTGTTTTAAATTAATCTCATTTACCCATTCCTCGATATTCTAGCATGAATACTTAGAGAGAGATATGGTACAGATAATCCTATCTGTATGGGAGGTCCCACAGCCGCATTCTCTAGTTATTCAATCCATATAAAAAACTAAAAAAATAAAATTTTGTAATAAAAAAATAAGAAAAATATAAGAGTAAAAAAAAAAATTAAATAAAAAAAATTAAATTAAATTAAACAAAAATAAAATTAAATTAAACAAAAAAAAAAATTAAAAAAAATAAAAAAAAAAAATTAAAAAAAATAATTTAATTAAAAAAGGAAAAAAAAATTAAATAAAAAAATAAAAAAAAAATAAAAAAAAAAATAAAAAAAAAAAATATAAAAAAATTAAATAAAGAAAATATGCAAAGTAAAATGAAACAAAAATTTTTTTTAAATTTATTAAAAAAAGCAAAAAAGTATTTAAAATAAAAAAGAAAAAACGAAAATATATTTCAAATAAAACAAAATAATAATAAAATGAAAAGAAAAAAATTAATTTGGGAAAAATAAAAACAAGAAAAAAATAAAAACAAGAAAAAAATAAAAACAAGAAAAAATAAAAAAATAATAAAAATAAGTACCTGAAAAAAAAATGAAAACAAGAAAAAAAAAGAATAAAAACAAGAAAAAAAATAAAAACAAGAAAAAAACACAAAAAAAAACATGAAAAAAACAAAAAAAAAAACAAGAAAAAAAACCAAAAAAATAAAGACAAGAAAAAATAAGAATAAGAAAACAATAAAAACAAGAAAAAAAAAATAAAACAAAAAAAAAAATAAAACCAAAAAAAAACAATAAAAAACAAGAAGAAAATAAAACAAGAAAAATACAAACCAGAAAAAAATAAAAACAAGAAAAAAATAAAAACAAAAGAATATCAAGAAAAAAAACAAGAAAATAATAAAAACAAAAAAAAAAAAATAAAAAACAAGAAAAAAATAATAAAAAGAAATAAATAATAAAAAAAGAAAAAAATAGTAAAAAAAAATAAAAAAATAAAAAAAGAAAAAAAATACTAAAAAAACAAAAGAGAAAAAGTAAAAAAAAAAGAAATAAAAAAGAAAACAAAAAAGAAAATAAAAAAGAAAATAAAAAAAAAAGAAAATAAAAAAGAAAATAAAGAAAAAAGTAAAAAAAGGAAAAAATAGAAAAGTAAAAAAAATTAAAAAATTTAAAAAATAAAAAATTTAAAAAATAAAAAAAATTTGTAAGAATAAAAAAAATAAAAAAGAAGAAATAAAAAAAATTAAAAGATAAAAAAATTAAAAGAGTAAAAAATTAAAAGATAAAAAAATTAAAAGAGTAAAAAATTAAAAAAAGTAAAAAATAAAGAAAAGTAAAAAATTAAAAGATAAAAAAATTAAAAAAAGTAAAAAATTAAAAAAATAAAAAAATAAATAAAAAAAATTAAATTAAAAGAAACAAAATTTGTATGTATGTTATAAGTTTGTGGTCATTAAATTTGAAAATCTTTGAAAATTAAAAAAAAAGGAAATAATAAAAATAATAAAATTAAAAATAAAAACGAAAATTAAAATTGAAAAAAAAAAAAAATTAAAATTGAAAAAAAAAAAATGAAAAACTAATAAAAAAAAATAAAATGGAATAAAACAAAATGAAATAAATTAAATAAAATAAAATTAAAATAGATCAAAATAAAATATAATCAAACAAAATATTGAAAAAAAAAAAAAATCATCAATATCGTTGCCAACCATTCATTCAACCAAGCCACCACCTGTTCGAAGCGCATTCAATGTGCGAGTATCACATTGCAACACATTGCACGTCTAATGCACTGTTTAACAAATTCAGCGAATTCGCTGGGAACGTGAGCAAAGTGTTGTTGTTGGTGTTGGAAAATATTCAACACATAGCGTGCCTCCAAGGCATTAAACAAGTGTGTGTCGATATGTCGTACTGACATGATTGCGTGTTGTTTGCACGCCAATTTTCCTGATGCGAGCAAAAAGCAAAAACTTCAGTCATCAGCGCGCCAACAGACAACATCAATAATAACAATATTAAAGTGGACTATTAGGACTAAACAACAACAAAACTTATGCAAAATACATAAATAGTTATGCAAAATAGTTGTTGTTGTAATCTAAACGCCAAAAAAGCCAGCATGCAAAGTGCACAAGCGCCGTTTTATATGTTTCTAAGTGTATAAATAAATAATTTATTCATATTCGCTTTTTGCCATTAGCTGTTGTTGTTGGTTTTTGCTGTTTTAGTTGCTTTGCATAGCTGTTGGCATATTTATTTAATAAAGTCGTTTTCGTTCGTCGTCATTCAAATCGTTTTTGTACCAGCTAAAACTACTATTTTTCTAAAGCATTCGCACTTTGTTATTGTGGCCTTTTTATTTGTTTTTGTTGTTGTTGTTGTTGTTGTTGTTCGTTCGCTCGTTCGTTTCATTGACATTTGCTGGCATTTTTGCTGTTTTCATTCCATTGCTGCTGCCTTTGCAATGCAACCCTGACCTACAAATGCTTATAAATCAAACAAATTACATTACAAAGAAAATTATAAAATGCTAAATAAAATGAAATGCGACAAGAGCAATGAACAAAAACTATTCACGATTAAAGTGCGAATATTATTATTTTAATTATGAAGTTATTAGATTGTCTGTTAGTTGTTGAATTTGCTTTGGCTAAGGTAATATGAGAATTTATAAACGAATTTTCTGGGAGCACAGAGACATAATTTAGGAAATTTATATTTTTTTTTTTTCAAAATATATTTTTAAACAAGTGGCAACCCTTTTCCAAAATCCAGAATCGTTTTAACGGAGTAAATCTTATGATCTGCACAAAAAATTCCTTCGCTTATTATATTGATTAAAATCAAATTTTCTGAACAAGTGGCAAGCCCTTTTATAAAAATGATAATAAATTATTCAATTTTGGACCCAGGCTTTCCACATGACACCTAAAATTTAAAAAAATCCAAAAAATCAGCCTAATAGGAAATTATTATTTTTCAACAGGTGGACGCCCTTTTCAAAAGTACCAATTATAATTACACTGTACAACAGGCAAAAAATTTCAGAAAGTTTCTCATAGGTTTCTAAAGCTTTTGGGTGTGCTGAATCCGAATAGGAAGTCAGAATTATCGGGTCACCCTAGGTTTTCCTTACAGAGGTTAGTTTGTTCAGCTTTCGTTAGTTAGTAGTAGAAAATTATTTTTTTTTTTAAATTTTTTAAAATTTTTTTTTCTTAATAACTTACTATACCCCAAATTTTTGCACTATGGAACAGCCGTATGCCGCTAAAAATTAATAAAAAATATAAAAACCAAAATTATATTACGGTTCCATGACCCAAGAAAAATTGTTAAATTATTTAATTTTTTTTTTTTGAACTACCGACCTTTTTACAAACGACCATCGGGAGAGAAAACCTAGGGTGAGCCGAAAAGTCTGTCTTCAGATTCGAATTTAGAACGCCCAAAAGCTGCAGAACTTCAATTTTGTTGTACAGTGTTATTAAAATAATTATATTTGAACAGAACTCAAAAGGAGCTGCGGAAGCTGATGATGATGCAACCGTTTTCGTTATAGCCGTATTAATTTGATGGTTTACATAAAACTACCTAAAAGAAAAAAATATTTTTCAACAGGTGGCAACCCTTTTCAGGTCATTTATAGGTTGATTCCTTTCATTTGACATCTCAACGTTAAAAAAACAAACAAACTATACAGAAAAAAAAATGTTTTCAAACAGGTGGCAACCCTTTTCAAAAATCCAGAAACGTTTTAACGGTGTAAATAGGGGTTCTGCACAAAAAATTATTTTTAAACAAGTGGCAACACTGTTCCAAAAATCCAGGAACGTTCTAACCGCGTTAACCTGAGGTTCTGCACAAAAATACCTTTAAATAGGTGGCAACGACCTTTTCCAGGCCAGCGCTTTCCACATGGCACCTAAAGTTTAAAAAATAAATTACCTAATAGGATTTTTATAAACAGGTGGCAACCCTTGAAAAAATGTCAGCTCTTGCACATCTATAAGCTGTTCTTTTCCACATCTCAAAGTTATCAAATCAAACAAATCATATAGAATAAATAAATTTTAAAATAGGTTGCCATCCTTTTCAAATAAATTATACCCCCCTGCACATCTACATTTCCTTTCACACCTCAATTTCACGAATTGTGTTAACGGTGAAAACCACTATACATATGTTTGTTATCCCCTATATCATTGTCTATTAAACGTTTTGAAATCACATGTTCCTGACCCAATTAAAATACATTTCATTCTAATGTCAATTACCAACAATCTTGATAAGTCATAAAATGTGTATTAACCGCCCAAGCATGGGAATGACCAATATAATGAAATTAATTCCACAAATAGTGTAGCCATTAAAGTGCGCATTGATATGATTCTAGAGTAACACGCACTTCCCAGTGGTTAAAATTATTTTTTTTTTTTTTTTTGTGTTGATGATAAATCGTGTCTCTGACTCTTGCCTAGTTCACATTCATGAGTAATTATCGTGAAACGTTGTTAAATATATAAAAGAGATTTCTTATCAGCAGCGCAAAAAAACGTTTTTTAGCGTTAAACATTTTTAAATTGTATACAGAAGTTTTTTAATGACAATAATCAGTCAACAATGCGTACCCGTGAATAGCTGCTGATAAGGTGCGGATTGAGGCTTTCTTTTATTTAGCTTATCGGCGATCTTTATAGTAGTACGTTTCAATTTTATGAATTTGTTTTTCTAATCTTAATTTGATAATGTTTCGAAGCAGCTAAACTACTAAATAAATATACAGTAGGGGTATTCACTAAGTTTCCACAAATAGTGGGTCAGTTTAATGAATTTGTTTTTCTAATCTTAATTCGATAATGTTTTTCTATTTTTGTTTACTATTTTTTATAAGTTTTTGCGAAGCAGCTAAACTACAAAATAAATATATAGTAGGGGTATTCACTAAGTTTCCACAAATAGTGGATCAAATAAAAATGAGAGAGAATTTGCGGGTCTTTCGTGGTTACGCGACAATTTTTAGTTTGACTGGTTTTTGTTTTATGTGGCAATATGTACACTAAAATCAATTCAATATTTCCAGTAAAATTTTTTGTTAATTGTAGCTTTGTTATTATTTGCTATTATTTGTTTTAAGTCCCTAATAGCTTGCTTAGTGTAATATATGCGCTTCAGAATACATGAAGGTAATAATTTGGTTTGCTTTTTCAGAATATTAATTTCGTAAAATTAGTTGATGGTAGTGCGATTTCATAGAGATAAAAACACTTTGCGTAGCACTAAATGCATTATAAAAAATTGTTATATATCGTCGCTCGCTTGACAGAGGGATGAATGTGAAAATTTTCCAGATTTGAGTTAATAGGCTCATGTCACTAATCTCTCGTTTCTCTACGATTCACGAAAATTCTGGGTTTCCAAAGTACAAGGAAATTCGCAATGCCATTTTCATGAATGTGTAGTTCAACCTCTGAAAATTGTGCCAAAAAAAACTAATGTGCTACACATTCATGTTTCTGGCGGAACAAAAATGTTTAAAAATTGAATTTCTAAATTTTGAAAAATTTTCCTTAAGCCAGAAACAAAAGTGTATTGCACTGAACCACAAGACACCATGGCGTATACGTAACAATTTTGCTACGCATTCATGGTTCTGGCAGAACGAAAATTTTAAAAAATTTATTTTAGAAATTTTAAAAGAGAAATTGAAGGAATATTAATCTAAAACCTATATCAATGGAAAGAGTATAATGAGAATATAACTTGCAAAAATATATTGATGGCAAAAACTAAAATTTCAAATTTTGAAAAAAACTTCATTGAACTTTCTGTTGACGTTCACTGTAGGTGTTGCCACTTAGGATGTTTTCACGAGAGATTAGGCAAATTTTAAATGAATTAACATCTTAAAGAAATAAATCCAAAGGAGTTTTACGTCATTTTTGAAAAAAAAAAAATATATATATATAAAAATTCAGTCACTGCTACCACCTAGGGTTGCCACCTAATCGTATTATATTTATTAATTTTTTAACGGCTTGAAATATTTAGTTATCATTAATCAGTTTTAGCGGGGTTGCCACCCATTTAAACAAATTTAGATGTATTTTACGTGGTAATAAAAAAAAAATTCCAATGGGATTGGCAAATAGGGTTACCACTAATAATAAATTTTTTGTATATCCCCATCATCTCATCTCGAAAAAGACTTTTTCTACAACACAGCTCTACGAAGTCTTTTATATGCTACCATCTTTGCGCTCCCTTAGTTTAATGTTGCCAATTGAAATGTTTTTTAAGCGTTGCCACCTCTATTAAATAAATACTCGTTTTTCTGATCTTTAAAGTTAAGATGTCAAATAAAAGAGCTCAACTTGTATGTAGATGTGCAGGAAAGTAAACTCGAGAAGGGTTGCCACCTGTTTAAAAATAATTTTTCTTGTATAAGTGCTTTGATATTTAACGTTGAAATGTTAAATGAAGTAGCTTGGCCTACAAATGTGCAAGAGGTATATTTTTTAAAGGTTGCCACCTGTTTAAAAATTATTATTTTTGTCCTTTTAGGTAGTTTTTGCCTAAAAAATAATGATTATAATAATAATCTTTATAAAAAGGGTTGCCACCTGTTCAAAAGTCCATCTGTTTAAAATATTTTCTCCTCTAGATTTTCTTTGATATTTAAGTTTGAATGTTAAATGTGTGGATCAGGCCACATGGATATGCAGAAAGTGAAAATTTTGTTTAAAAGAGTTGCCATCTGTTTTAATTTTTTTCCTATCAGGTAGTTTGCTTGGTTTTTCAATTTTAGGTGCAAGTGAAATGCGTAACATAAAAAATTTTAATTTATAATATTTTTTTTTTTTTCAAAATTGGGTTGCTACCTGTTCAAAGGCCTTTTTGGAGATGGTTCCACCTGTCTAAAAATAAATTTCTCCGTAGATGCTTTTTTATTTTTAACGTGGAAATGCAAACTGAAAGGACTCGGCCTATAGATGCATAAGAAGGTAATTTTTTTTTTAAGGGTTGCCACCTGTTTATAAATATTTTTTTCTAATTAGTTTTTTGCTTGGTTTTTAAATTTTAGGTGTCATGTGAAACGGCTGCGCCTGAAATTGGTAATACATTGTCATTTTTATAAAATGGGATTGCCACCTGTTCAAAAACTTTAATTTTTATCAAATATATTGCGATATTAGATAATAATATTTTGGGTAGCTGCCAAAAAGAGCAATATTATATTAGTAAGTACCTATTTCTGAAGATAAATCATCAACTAGACTAGGGAATATCTACATTTGTGGTATGTATCTTCGTCCAATATTGATTTCCTTGCTGCGTCAACTATGCAGACTACAAAATTTGGATTCAGCGCACAAGAACAAATGAAGATGGATGCGTCTGCTGCTGGCCACGAATACATACAAACTTTACCTACACAGCGCCCAAGCTAAGCAAACTAGCTCTATATTAGAACTTAACTAAATAAAAATGTGAAAAAGTCGAAAGGCCAAAGCATGTCTAAGAAGTAAATTAATCATCAAAACATCATAAAAGTATAACAAAATTAATTATTGTCTCGTTATTATTATTTATGCCCATACAAATTGTCTGACATACTTTCTTCAATAAAAATTAATCAAATAAAGCAAGTTAGTGTCGTCGTCGTCGTCGTCGTCGACATCATTAGCAGATATCCTCTCCTCTATGCGCTTCGTGTGTTTTTCTCACAAAATTTATTCATCCTATTCTAATTGCCACACTATGTATATCAACAACGCCTACGTTGGTTGCTCAGGTGTTTCATTGCATACTTACAGGCGCGCAAACATATTTGTGTGAATATATTTATGTTGTGTATGCTGTTGTTATGGTTGTTTGGCTTGCGCGTTGTTTATACCACACACACACACATGCATGCATACAATAAATGTATGTATGCATTTGTATCGCCAAAGTTTTCCAGGGGTTATTGGTTTTTGGTCGCGCGCTATTGCAACACCAACTTTATGTACTCGAATGTTGTGTATCTATCTATCAAAAAATAGCCCAATTCACAGACGTTTTGCTTGTGTCGGCGAGTAAAAAGTGTACTCTTAAGGCAGCGAGACATGTCAACGTGAAAGGAGCAGGATTAACAACAAAAACAACAACAACAAGAGCATAGTGAAAGGTCGCACGCCTAGCGGTATGCCTAGCGTTTTGTCTATCATCCATATGCGAAAGAGTAACAAAATCAATGAGCGCTACAGGAGAGTTATTTAGCTAGAGAGACAGATAGAAAGAGAGAGAGATAGAGCGCGCACACGTTAAGATTACTCACGGCGAGTAACCTATTTTCCCATATTAATATTAAGATGGCCGTATTTCGTGAGTTTTGCTAAACTTGAGCGCGCGCTTTTTCTTTGACAGCGCGCTAATGACGAGCTATGACTGTGTGCTGTTGGTCTGAGGCGAGAAGACGCGCTATTACATTCTTTAGCTGTGAGTAAACTAATCGAACAAAACGGTATGGACAGAAGTCAAAGGCTGTTGCTGTTGTTAACCTTTTTGGACAGCAATGTTGGTTCGTCCTCACTGTAAAGTAACAGTGCATTGTGGGTTTAGACGATTTTTTGATGAGCAAATTAGAAAGTAGTACCGGAGCGAATGAGCTTTGATGGTAATTTTTCGACATAGATGAAAAATGACCATTGTTCTAAATAATTATCACGTAAAGCGATATAAGATTATATTTTTTTGAAAAAATTGAAATAAGTGGCAACCCTGTAAAAAAATTGATAAAACAGTCAAAATAATAATAACTTGTAAACCCTTTTTGCGTCATAACAGGTGGCAACGATTCCTATTAAATTTAGATACATTTTTTAAGTATGGTGGCAACGCTTTCGCTAATTTATAATAAATTACTCGTTTTTAGACCAATTTTTTCCCATTAATTTAATTAATTATTAAAAAACACTCTACAATCCCATCCAAAATAGTGCAGGTTAAGCCCAAAATGCTGTAAATATAACCTGATTTATATGTATTTACATCAGGATTACCATCACCTTCTTAAGGGCAATATGAAAAAACTGATGGGTGCTGTCATTCATGTCTATATTGTATTGTTTTTATTTAAAAAAGGTTGTCGGTGTCCTATTGTAGACGGATTATGATATTTTAAAATTTAAATGAAAAAAATCGGGCCAGTGGTTCGGCTGTTTAGCTTTTACAAAATTTTGAGTTGCAATTTTACATACATACATAGTATAGATAGGATTATGTGGCAACTCTAACAAACATATTTTTTTACTGTAATACCACGTAAAATACCTTTCGTTTGATATCCATATCGACATATCTCAGTTTGAAACAACAAAAAAATGCAAATAGGTGGCAACCTTTTAAAAAATTATAAGTGGCAACGCTTCAGTAAATGAACAAACATTGTAACAGATTACCTGTTTACGATAGATACTTTATAAATAGCGGTGAATTCGTTTTTGCGATAATATCAAGAGGATATGCAGAAATAATAAATATAATAGGACTAGGTGGCAACCCCGTTTAAAAATATTGTTAAAGAAATACGACTTAAAATACCTTTCGGTTGATACCTACATACATACATACATCTAATTGATTTTCAAAAATTCTTTTTACCTGGCAACCTTGTAAAAACGCCTTCAGTGGCAACACTTCGATAGAAAGTCTTTGAATGTAGTCCACGTTTTGCGTAGCAAATTTCATTCAAATCGGTAGAGTCGTTTTCGAGACAGTAGTGCATGTTCCAGAAGAATTCATTTAAACGGTGAGAGAGTCTAAATAACGGTTTTTAGAATTTTTTTCTGTCTGTCTATATGTTTGTTCGCTCATCACTCAACAACCGCTGTATAGAATTGAATGAAATTTTCTCCAATGTGTTGTGATATCCAAATTTATGTTAAAGCTTCATTTTGTCGCATGAAAATATTTTTTTTCCTGCTGCTTATAGTGGTGGCAATAGAATTGCGTTTAAATTATTTTTATACATACATATAGTGAAATTGGAGCAGACCGATGTCTACTACCTTAAAATTGGGTAATCTTAATAAGAGCCAGGTTTTTATTTTAAACCGAAATGTTTTAATTTTCAAACCAAAAAGTTTTAATTTTAAATCAAAAAGATTTAAGTGTAAAAAAAAATTAAAAAAATGTGGCACTTGGCAGGATTCGAACAAAAGCGCTCGGGAGTCACAGCCGACTGCTCTACCGCTGAGCTATGCCGCACATAAAGTTTTTGTGAGCTAAACTCAATGACTTTCAAACAAACCAAAAAAAAGCTTAGACTGCTTTTTTATTTAGATCCTAAATCGAAACCAAAAGTAATTGAAATTCTTTTTTACAATTTTGGAAGGTGTAAAATATTCGAAAAAAAGTTTAAAAAATTGTTTAAACTTTAGGCGGGCTTAAAATTTATTCTCTGTTTTTTAACCGTGTAGCTTTTCAATCCCACTGTTCATTGCCGGCTTTTCGAACTGAACATTTGATAGTCGGCATTGTTGTCGTCGTTGCCATATGAATCGATTTCTTGTTTTTTTGTTGTTTGTATTTAATGCGGTT
This sequence comes from Campiglossa producta, assembly GCA_964058755.1. Taxonomy (NCBI): domain Eukaryota; kingdom Metazoa; phylum Arthropoda; class Insecta; order Diptera; family Tephritidae; genus Campiglossa; species Campiglossa producta. The sequence continues at coordinate 14,570,729 of CAXKVI010000001.1, read as the reverse complement.
AAATCATAAAATGTTACAACGTCGCTAACGGTATATCCGGTACGCTTTGGCATTTCACATTTGGAACTCTTGCTGTGCGTGTATGTATAAAATATTTGTCCTTCTGTTGTTGTGGCTTTAGGTTACGCGCAGGAGCAAAATTTATTTCTAGAATATTCATCAAATACTAAAATACCTACAACGACACAAATGTGGGCGGGGCGGGGTTATAATGATTTTAATATACATATACAGATACAGATACATGTTATTGATAACCGTTTATCTAGCGTTGCTCTTGGTACACCTAAAAGTGTTCCAGCGATATTCGGTATAACTCAATTAAACGTTTCCATTTTGGGTTTTTGCAAAGCGCTTTTGGTTGATTTTGTTATTTTAACACGCGCGTGTTTGAGGCTTTTTCTGTTTAAGGGTGATTTCCTATTATTGTTAAGCCTTTGTAACTTTGATTGCGTGCGTGCTCTTTCGCCTTTTCCACATTTGATTTTTGTTTAATTGATTTTTGGTTTTCCCTTTTAACTATTTTTTTTGTCATCTCCAGGTGTGCGTGCGTGCGTTCCGGTTAACTTCGGGTTGACCGCCTACCTTTGTCGTTGTTCTGAACTTTTTGTGTTGTACTGCTCTTGCTGTTGTTGTTGTTTTCCTAGTTTATCCATTTTCAATTATATGAGCTCTCATGAGAGTGTTTTATTTTTGTTGATGTTGTTCACCCCTTTTTCTGCGTGCAAAATGATTCAAGCTGTCATATCTTGTTGTTATTGCATTTGATGTTTAATTTCGTTATGCATTTTGATGAATTTTCGAAATTTACTTTTTTATCATTTTCTCATTTCTCTAATTTACATACTCCCTTACTCTGTTTTTTTTTTTTTGGTTTTTGGCTTGTTGTTGCTGTGCTCGGCAGGTTTTCCCTATTACAATTAATATACTTATTCGTCGAGGGGTGAAATGCGCGATGATGAGTTGAAGTTTGGTTTGTTTGATGGCTGTAAGCGTAGATTATTTCGTTGACATGTTTGTGAACGCTCGGAGGTGTATGACAATCAGTGACGGCCACACTTTTAAATTTACGAAATTTGAGCGTGGATAAAGCTTCGCTACACCCAAAAAAAATTTAAAAGCTCAACACTTAGAAACTTTTGAAAAGTTGCCCTGCAAAAGAACTATTCAACGATTGGTCCAGCCGCACATAGCTTTCTTCCTCAAAAGCTACCCAGCTTTCTAAACGGAGGGAAAAAGAGCATTTCAGAGCTTTTATCGGAGCACAAAAATGAGCACATTACAAGAAGTCATACAAAAGAGTCGAAAATTACTTCGAACCCGATGTATGTGGAACCTTTTATGTCTCTTTTTAAGTGAACTTTGGAGTCTTTTTGGTCTCATTTTACTGATGCCTTTGTGAAGCTTTTTTTTGGAGTCCTTTTTCGCCTCTTTTTTTTAAGCAAATTTTTCATGATTTTTCGGAGTCCTATTTTGAGCTTTTTTTTTACTCTTTTATAAAGATTTTTGGAGTCTGTTTTGACTGTTTTAGGCAAAGTTTTTCAGAGCATTTTTGTATGCATATTGTAGCGTTTTATTGAAGCTTTTCTGAAGCTTTATATGGGTCCTGACTCACTTTAGTCACCTTTTTTTCTATATTCTGATGATGTTTTGTCCTCTTTGAAGCTTTTTGCGGTCGTTTTTGCCTCTTTTTTTAAAGATACATTTTTTTGGAGCTTTTTTAGACTCATCTTTTCTATTAATGCTTTTCTGGAGCTTTTTTTTAAGTATTTCTTTACTATTTTAGGCATATTTATTTTTTTCAAATTTTTCATGATTTTTGTAGTTGTTCTTGACTTTTTTAGGCAAATTTTTTCACAGTATTTTTGTACTTATATTGTAGCGTTTTATTGAAGCTTTTCTGAAGCTTTATATGAGTCCTTTCGAGTCTTTTTAGTCAAGTTTTTTTTTTCTATATTCTGATAATGTTTTTTCCTGTTTGAAGCTTTTTGCGGTCGTTTTTGCCCCTTTTTAAGATAATTTTTTTAGGAGTTTTATTTTGGACTCATCTTTTCTATTAAAGCTTTTCTGAAGGTTTTTAAGTATTTCTTTACTTTTTTAGGCATCTTTTTTTCAAATTTCTTACGATTTTTGTAGTTGTTTTTGACTTTTTTAGACAAATTTTTTCACAGTATTTTTGTACTTATATTGCAGCGATTTATTGAAGCTTTTCTGAAGCTTTTTATGAGTCCTTTTGACTCTTTTTAGTCACATTTTTTTCTATATTGATTGATGATTTTTGGTCCTTTTTGAAGCTTTTTGCGGTCTTTGTGCCCCCTTTTTTAAATATACATTTTTTTGGAACTTTTTTGGACTCATCTTTTCTATTAAAGCTTTTCTGACGCTTTTTTTAAGTATTTCTTTACTTTTTTAGGCATATTTTTTTCAAATTTCTTACGATTTTTGTAGTTGTTTTTGACTTTTTTAGACAAATTTTTTCACAGTATTTTTGTACTTATATTGCAGCGTTTTATTGAATCTTTATATGAGTCCTTTCGAGTCTTTTAAGTCACTTTTTTTTTTTCTATATTCTGATAATGTTTTGTCCTCTTTGAAGCTTTTTGCGGTCGTTTTTGCCCCCTTTTTTAAAGATAATTTTTTTAGGAGTCTTTTTGGACTCATCTTTTTTAAAGCTTTTTTGGAGTCTTTTTAAGGCTCATTTTTTTCTAAATTTCGATCATTTTTTAGTCCATTTTGGTGTTTTAGTAGAAGCTTTTATTGAGCTTTTTGCAAAAGTTTTCTAGTATTTTAAAAGGAAATTAATCAATTTGATTAATCAATAATGATTATTCCTTGATTAATTATGCTCGACAGATTAATTGGATCATAAATAACCAAAATGCAATTTAAAAGGAAATTAATCAATATGATTAATTGATTATGATTATTCCTTGATTAATCAATTAATCAATTTTTTCGAAAGATTAATTGGATCATAAATAATCAAAATGTAATTTAAAAGGAAATTAATCAATATGATTAATTGATTATGATTATTCCTTGATTAATCGATTAATGAAGTTAAGGTTAGTTACTATGCTCGATTGATTCATCAAATTAATTAAAATATGATTAATCGAAATTCGATTATTAGGAAAATTAATCGTTTTGATAAATCGATAATTATTATTCTGTGACTAATCGGGCTTATGTTAGTTATCTCGATTAATAAATTGCACATCCCAAATTTTGAATATAAATAAATCGTCTCTCAGTAAATTCAATGTTCCTAAAATCTTGTTGAACCAAAGTGGATTACAAAAAAAAGGCAATAACAAATCATTTTTCCATAAATTGTCATATCAACTACAAAACAACAAACATAAAAATTTCCACAAAAAACTCAACAAAGCAACGCACATTAATTATGCAGTTGTAAAAATTTTTTGGCTACCTTTTGAATGTACCTACCCACCGGTAGTAATGTGTGTAATTTTACAAATCGCAGACTGATCAATTATTGTGATTCCTTAGCCTAACGCCGGGTCTCTTTAACACAACTAAAAAAAAATTATGCTTGGTTGTAATAAAATCAAAGCAAACAACCCTCATTAAAAAATTTATTTGCGAAATGTAGGTCTGTATTCCCTTGTATGTGCATTAGGGTGGTCCTTCTCAGATTGTTCTATGGAGACTCAAAAAATAAAAATTATTATTTTTATCTAATACTCAAAATCGATTGCACTATGGTCAGAGATATAACATACAAAATTTGGTTCCGATCGGAAACGCCTAAGGCGTGTCACAGGGGGTATTCTGAGCTTTAACGCCCATGCGACATGCCTTAGCGGTTTCCAATCGGAACCAGATTTGTCATGTTTAAAATTTTTGTGTGATATCTTTGGCTATATTGCTATCGGTTTAGAGGTTGAGCCTTTGAAAGTCGCATAATAAAATTGTCTCCATACAAATAAGGACCACCCTAATGTGCATACGTTGTATGTACTTACTGCCTTAAATGTATTACTATCCTGTGGGGTAGATTTGTCACGTCTAAAAATGCATGTTCAGAATTCATTAAGCAAACATTTTCGAATACTCTCATCCCTGTTTTGCGTGCGAGCACGGCCGATCGACCGGCTACCTACACGGTTAAAAAAATTTGCCTAAATTTTAAACCCGTCTAAAGTTTAGGCGATTTTTTCAACTTTTTTTGGAATATTTTAAACCTTCCAAAAGTTTAAAAAGAAAACAGTGTAATTTTTTTTTTGGTTTTTTTGAATGTAATTGAATTTTGCCCACAAAAACTTTATGTTGTTCTTAAAACTTTTCGGTTTAAAATTAAAACTTTTTGGTATGAAAATTAAAATTTTTTGGTTTGGAAAGTAAAACTTTTTGGTTTGAAAATTAAAACTTTTCGGTTTAAAATTAAAACATTTTGCTTTGAAAATTTAAACTTTTTGGTTTGAAAATTGAAACTTTTGATGCGGGGGGAGGGAGGAGAGGGGGAAGTTTTGAATTTTGAATACACAAATTTAAAACTGTTTGGTTTGAAGCTTTTCGGTTTAAAATTAAAACTTTTCGGGTTAAAATTAAAACTTTTTCGTTTGAAAATTAAAACTTATTGGTTTGAAAATTAAAACTTTTCGGTTTAAAATTAAAACCATTTCGTTCTACAATTTTTGTTTTGTTTTCATTTATATTTGAAAGCTTGTTCAAGGCGGGCATGAATTTTTAACCGTGTACCTACAAAACAAGATTTTTTTTTGCAATTTTTGCAAGACGAGCCCCCTGCTACTTTATTCTTTGGTTACATGCCCCGCTGCTAGCCTTTTGATATGCTTCATTGCAAAAACTTACGAACGCTTTTGTCATCGTCGTCGTCGGTTTTGCGCTGTTTTTGCTTTGGCTCGTTATTACAATGCGATTATAATTAAAACTGCTAAACTATAAAATCAAAAGCTGTCAGCAGCTGCCTACTAACACAAACTGGTATACATACCGCATTTGTTTTATATCCATTTAAACGTTGAGCTAGTATACCTCATTCGGTCGCTAGCTGGTTGATTGCTTGAACGAGGGCAATGGACACGTTCGTCTGCTAGTCGGTAATCGGACATCCGTCACACCGCCGTCTGGCACTCATAAATTTCTAAAGCAACGCTTACAGCAGAAGAGGACCTTCACAATTTGCCCTCCACTTCTGAATTTGAGTTGCCCTACAAAAAGCTTTTTTTACTGAAAAATTCAAACGTCAGCAAATACAATGAAAAATGCAGAAAAATTATATGAAAATAAAAGAAAAAAAAACTTTTTTCAAACAAAATTTTTGCTCCTTTTAGCTCAGCTGCCCTCTTTTTATATAGCAACTTTAACCCTTTACAGCCGATTTGGCTGCTGGCTTTTGCTGTTCGTTGCTTGTGTGCAGGTTGTGTGTGTGTGTGTGTTGTCTGCTTGAAGGATAATGTAACACTGGAATTACCTATTTTACAATGGACTACAAGGTAATAAAGAGTAAACAAATATTTATTTAAAGCTAAACTTACTTGATTCTTGAAAAATGTGTATAGAATTAGGTGTCAACCCTATTTTTCATTTTTTGATTTCGTATTTATTTAAATTTTTTTCTATTTTATATTTTTTAGTTTTTTGTATTTTTGTATTTGTTTTTTGATTTTTTGTATTTTTTTTGTTTTTTTGTATATTTTTTTTTGTTTTTTTGTATTTTTTTTATTTTGTATTTTTTTATTTTGTATTTCTTTTTTTTTGTTTATTTTTTTTATTTAATTATTATTTTTTTAATTTTCTTTTTTTTTTTTGTATTTTTTTGTTTTTTTGTTTTTTTTTTATTTTGTATTTTTATATTTTTTTTATTTTTTATTTTGTTTATTTTTTTTTTTTAATATATAAATATAAATAAATTTGTTGACTTTTTTCTTTTTTTTTTGAAAAATTATCCCAAAATGATACTAAAATTACCCCCAAATGATCCCACAATGGCCCAAAAATATGCACCAAAATGACCCCAGAATATTCCCGAAATGATCCGAAAAATACCCCAATATGATTTCAAAATGATCCTGAAATTACTCCAAAATTAACCAAAATAATCCCCAAATGACCCCAAAATAATCCCCAAATGATCCTAAAATTACCCCAAAATGATTGATGCCAAAATCTGAGGGCAACGGGCAATGAGGGCAACCTTTTACAAATATTTTCAAAATATCAAATAGTTGGCAACATTGTAAAAATATTTTGAAGTTTCAAATAGGTGGCAACTTTGTTAAAAAAGTTCAGTGGTAACATTAATATAGAAAAAAATTATTAAAAATTAAGTTTAATCGTTATTTGCTTGTGTGATGAATAGCAAGTCATTTTATTCAAGAATAATTATTCAGAATAAACATGATGGAATTAGGTGGCAACCCTAGCTGTTAACCCTACCTAGACATGTTTTGTTGAAATTCGCTGTAAAATAACTTTTGTATGATGCCCATATTGGCATATCCCATTTCAATAAAAATTAAAAAAATTATTTAAATTTAAATAAGTCTCAAATAAGTGACAACCTTGTAAATTCTTTTTCAAGTTTCAAATACGTGGCAACCTTGTAAAAATATTTTCAAGTTTCAAATAGGTGGCAACCTTGTTCAGTGGAAACATAAATCTATGGTTTTTGCTATTGCTATTGCTAAATTCTCTTCCTATTTACATACTTCTTTTTCAATGCTATTTCCTGACTGCCTTCACTTTTTCCCACGTTATTTTGATCGCAAAAAATGCTCAAATTTCTTTCACAAAACACTGTAAACCAATATGTTGTCTCACTGTAGGCGACAATCGTTCCAAGGCCAAGGCGATGAAACAACAGCAATTTGCCGGCAAACCAATGAATAATTCGCATACTTTCAGGCATAACTAAACTAGCAGACCACAAAAGCGGCAAAAGCAGACAAAACAAAGGAAATGACCAATACAAATTGCAATGATAACAAAGCCAGCTTACAAAGACAACATTGAATGTTTTTGGTTTTTTATGACAAAGACTTTGAGATTGACTGCAAAGAATGACAAAGCGTTTAGTTTTGATTTGTTTTTGTTTGGAAATAAATTCATGATCTAGTATTGGCTTTATCTAATCAAAGTTCCAATTAGTTCTAAAGAAAAAGAGTAAATGCCGACCCCTGGTTTAGCTAAAAATTTCCACTGTCAAAAAGATTCGTTTTGATGATTTGTTAAACGCTTTTTCAAGGACTCAAAAATAGTAAGGCAATGAAATAAATGTGAATACAAAAAGCACAATTTTCCTCCCTTCATAAGCAACACTCTACGGGTAACCAGCATAACTACTCGAGTACGGCCCATCGCCCGTAGGGTTACACCTAAGTGCAATTACATTACACTTGAACGAGTTGACTGAGTGCGTGCGTTTGCGAAATAAAAACGAAGAAATGAGTTCCCATTGCTTTAAAGTCAACATGCACACACCGAATATTTGCCTAAATTGTTGAGACTGACTTTTGAACCACTCGAAAATCCAACGCTAACAAACGTTAGTAACCCAACTGCGTGCCATTTTTTTTTTTTTTATTAATGACACTGTGTAACAAAAATAATTTTTTTTTGCTACCAGTCCAGTACCAGAGCGAGGGACTTGGAGAAATAGGCAATAGGACTCACAGGCCTGGTAGGCACATCTTGTTCCACAAATAGTTTAGAAATGATAACAGAAAAATTCTTAAGTGGGGAATAACATAACCACACCATAACCATACCATAACCATGCCATAACCATACCATAACCATACCTAACTTATGTAGAACAGTGTTATACACGCTTGAATTAATAAAATACTTCCTCCCCAAAATTTTGTCAAGTTCATTGCAAATATGTCTCTTAAATCTCCTCGAACATCTTGCCCTTTTCCACTGCGCTGCCTTGTCCCATCTTTAAGACATATCGCCTATATGTCCTGCATATTTGATATGCTAATTTTTCGCAGTAAGTCGATTTAATTTTTTCAAATTCATTTAATATTCAACAAATCATTTCCGTGCCCTGTACGCTCTACACTTTTCATGTAAATAAATAAATAATGTGTGTGCATATGGGTTCATATATGCGTTTTAGGCCTCATTTCGATCGTTGTTGCTTGATTTGTTGCCCTGCAGGCAAATAGACTTTTTGAATGTCATTAAAAATTCATATGGGTAAATATTTACTGAAGTGTCATTGATTCAGAATCTTGCAACAAATCTTGTTGCTTTATTTCTTGCTTACCTACATTGCATATATTTTGAATAATTTGACTCTACGCTCTCTCCTTTTGGAAACTCTTGTGCTACGCAAGCAGAATACGTAATCAGTTTATGCAAACGTGAGTCAATTTAGTGAAGTGGCCACTTCTTGTTGACATCCTCGAAAATACCACCAATGACTTTTATGTTAATGTTGCTCTTGGTCTTGTTTTATTATTGTGATTTTGATTTTGTCACCATTATCGTTGCTAGGTACATATCATCTTCTACTCAATATTGTCGCTCTATCTTGTATTCGATCTATTTTTTTTTTTGCTTAGAAGTGTTTTATTTACACATAAATCTTGTTGAGGTATCCAAGTCCTATCTTCTGCTAATCCAAATCATAAATTATCTGATCGAATATATTTGTAATGAATCTGAATGTAAAGCAGACATGTACCGAAATAGAATACATTATATTATTTTTATTCGAGAACTTGTTGATTTTTTATACTTAGATGGTTCTTATTTAGAGCCAATATATCCTCGTTTTTTCAAAAGAACTTTTACTATACTATTTGATATTTTTTGGGGGTCGTCAAACTTATCCTATCTTCTTAACCAAATTAATTAATTTTTTTTTATAAAAACAATGAATTAATTTCTTTTTCTTTATTTATTTTCAGGTGAGTTGAGAAGTTATAATAATAGCCAAGTTAGTTGATAAAGAAGTACGTATGCTATGTTCTCCGAATTGCTGTAAGTTTACCCTAAAAAATATAAAAAGTTAAAAAAAAAAAATTGAAAAAATTAAAATAAAAAGTTTAAAAATTAAAATAAAAATTAAAAAGAAATAAAATAAAAAGTGAAAAAAGTAAAATGAAATAAATTGTAAAAAAAGAGGGGAAAAAATAAAAAGTAAAAAAAGATAAAAAATAAGATAAATAGTAAAAAATTAAATTAAATAAAATGATAGTTAAAAAAAAATAAAAAAAAATAAATAAAAAAAAAATAAAAAATAAATAAAAAAATAAATATAAAAAAAAAATAAAATAAAAAAAATAATAAAAAGGAAAAAAAATAAAATAAAATAAAAAAACGTAAAAAGAAGAAAAAAAAAATAAAAAAATAAAAAAAATTACAAAAAAATACAATACCAAATAGAACAAAAAAAAACCTACAAAGTTGTTTAAATAAAATATGTAAATCAAATTTAAAAAAAAAGAAATTCCAATTAAAAAAAAAATAAAAAATAGACAAACAAACAAAAAAAAAATAAAAAATAGACAAACAAACAAAAAAAAAATTAAAAATAGACAAACAAACAAAAAAAAAAAAAATAAAAAAAAAACAAAAAATAAACAAACAAAAAAATTAAAAAAAAAAAACAAACGATAACAAATAGAACAAAGAAAACCTACAAAGTTGTTTAAATAAAATATGTAAATTCAAATTAAAAAAAAAAAGGAATTGCAAGAAAACTAAAGGAAAAATAATTTACAATAAAAAATATATAAAAATACAAAGTAAAATTAAAAAAACTGTAATTTAATTGAAAAAAATAATAAAAAAACAAATGAAAAATAAACAAAAAAAAATAAAAAAAATAAACAAAAAAAATAAAAACTAAACAAAAAAAATAAAAAATAAACAAACAAACAAAAAATTAAAAAAAAAAAACGAACTATAAATAAACAAAAAAAATTTAGTTTTTTGAAAACTAAAACTGCAACTTCCATGGTTACAAAATTGGTGGGAGAGATACCCTAAGTCAGCTGTATGTCTGACTATAAAATTGCGTGTCATCACATTAACTGAATTATTTTTATGTGATAATTCTCTTTGTAGAAACTACATTTTCTTAGCTATTTTCTCTGTTTACTTACTTATTGCCACCTCATTTCATACCTTCGTCCTTTTTACTTCATCTCGGACATACATATCTTAATGTATTTATCTCTTGACACTACCGCTAACTTAGGTCAGTCGTTTATACACGCATGCAGTTTGCATTAGTAATATATGGAACCGGTTTCGAAAAACCTGGTCCTAGAAAAAAGCACACGTTCGGTTCTTAAAAAAAAAGATTTTTCTTGTAAATATTTAATAGAAGTATGATAAAGACATTTCACATGCTGTCATGACAAATGCAATTGCATCCTCTTACAACCGTACTCGACACTTAAAATACTCGGCTCCACACATCACTATTGGACATGTGTACTTACTTCGTATCTCAAAAGTAAATTTATTACTAACTTTTCAATGGTCTACTTAACAAACAGAACTTGCTTACTCATACACTTTTGTGCTTTTACATTTTTTTATTTTGCTTCAAGGGAATCCCTTTCGACTTTTATTACTTTTAAAGAGTTTGTGCATACTTGGCCATGTGTGTGTGTGTGTGTGGCAGGGTGTAGGTGAATACCTTACATGCGTGTTGAAAGTGTGAACTTTTACAAAATGCCTTATTCATTGTGTCCTAATAACCTAAAAGTAGTATGACTATGATGCAGCTACTGCTTTACCGTTTTTACAAGTCACATTTTGTTTTTTGTGTTCTTTAGTTAAGTTGGAGTGCTTAAATTTATTTTGATTTTTGCTCTTAAACTTTCTAACTGCCGAAAGTGGGGATACCTGGGATGTTTATAATAATTGATTGCTTATAATCGGTTGGACCAATTTTTTTGTCACTTTTCGCTAAATAGGATTAGAGAACTTTCATGCATCGAAATGATAAAAAAATACAAAATACAAAATAAAAAAATACAAAATAAAAAAATACAAAATAAAAAAATACAAAATAAAAAAATACAAAATAAAAAAATACAAAATACAAAATAAAAAAAATACAAAATACAAAATAAATACAAAATTTAAAATAAAATTAAAGATACAAAATAAAAAATAAAATAATAAAAAAATACAAAATATAAAATTCAAAATAAAAAAAAATAAAAAATTCAAAATAAAAAAAATAGAGAAATATGTAAAATACAAAATAAAAATAAAAAATAAGACATTGAAAAAATAAAAATAAAAAATAAGAGATTAAAAAATAAAAATAAGAGATTGAAAAAAAAATAAATAATTAATAAGGGATTGGATAAAAATACAAAAAAAAAACTAATAAAAATTAAAAATAAAAAAATTAAAAATATAAAAAATAATAAAAATTAAAAAATTAAAAATATAAAAAAAATTAAAAATATAAAAAAAATTAAAAATATAAAAAAAATAAAAAAAATATAAAAAAAATAAAAAAAATATAAAAATACATAAAATAAAAAATATATAAAATAAAAAATATATAAAATACAAAATAAAAAAATAGAAAAAAATAAAAAAAATAGAAAAAAAATAAAAAAATAGAAAAAAATAAGTGTCAAAAAAAAAAAATAGATTAGATAAGAGATTAAAAAATAAAAATAAAAATTAATAAAAAAAATAATAACAAAATTAAAAAAAAAAAAAAAAAAAAAAATAAAAAAAAAATTAAAAAAATAACAAAATTAAAAAAAAAATTAAAAAAAATAATAACAAAATTAAAAAAAAAAATAAAAAATACAAAACAAAACAAAAAAATAAAAATAAATACGAAATAAAAAAATGAAAAATAGAAAACAAAAAAATGAAAAATACAAAGTCAAAAATACAAACAAAAACTACAAAATATAAAAAACAAAAATAAAAAAAAAAAACAAATAAAAAAATTCGAAAAAACAAAAATTAAATTAAAGATACATAAAAAAATAAAATAAAATAAAAAAAAATTTATTAAATAATAATAATAAATAAAAAGAGAAAAAATAAAAAACAAAGTTAGAAAAAGTGGAAAATTCAAGAAATTAGAACAAAAAAAGCGCAATTAAAAAATAAAGACAAATACATAAAAAATACAACTAAATAAAATATTAAAGTACAAAAACAAAACAAATAAAAAAATATTAAAAGAAAAATTTGAAAATAAAAGTTAAAAAAAAAAAAAAAATAATAATAATCCAAAAGAAACCCAAAAATAAAAAATAAATAAAATGAAATGAAACAAAACAAAATAAAATAAAGGAAAATAAAAAAGTGAATGAAAATAAAAAAAGTAAGAAAATTAAATAAAATAAAATAAATTAAAATAAAAAAAGGCCTTTAAAAGAAGTTTTTGTAAGTTCTTTTTCTCGTATCGGAAATCGCTCGCAATTAGTGCTATTTAAGATCTTGGTGATAGTTTTCTTTATGGGCTAAGATTTTTGCGATTTTTAGTCTGTTAGTCGCTGTTGCTTTCAATTGTTCCACGATTTTCTCATAATTTTAGAGCCTTAAATAGTTTAGCTTGACCCTTAAACTGTTAAATATTTTAATGATGTGCCTTTTACATATATGTTTCCTTTATTGTACCTTTATGTATTCACATCAATGCTCGCAACGGATCGCGTGTGACCCAACAATTCGCAGTAGGTAAAATGAGCACGCAACAGTTAAATAACTTTAAATCGCGTTGGTAGTGGTAAATTTTTATAGAACAGTAGTTACGTGTTAGATTTGGGATATGTTTATGTCCAATTCAAAAAGTGTGTATTGCTAAAGCTATTTTTATGTTTCCGTACAAACTTGCAAAGGGTGGATGGAATAGGAAAAATACTCTTACTATAGACATTACTTAAATATTTTTGAGAACCTTTTCTGACGGTCGTCAACTTACTGAATGAATAGCCAGTATGACAAACTATGCACGACAGGAGGTAAAAACCCGCATGACATGCAAAAGTATGTGAATGAGCGAAGGAATCTAGATGCAGTAGTGTGCAGAAAAAAAATCATATTATGACTGTGTACTGGGGAAATAAAGATTTTTGTATGGTGAAATGGATTCTAAACTTTGAGTTAGACATCCAGCCACACTATGCTGAAAATTGCATTCAATTCTATACAACGGTTTTTTATTGATACGCGAACAAACATGTAGACAGACAGACAAAAATTTTAAAAACTGTTGTTTTGGCTTCGATTTTTCTTGTACAGCCACATATATACACTTTTCTTTAATATCCACAATCGAATAGCTGGTTTAGCACAAAAATCTGTTAACTATGACGTATCAAAATTTTAAAGCTCTGCTATTTTTTAGTAACACTACTGTATTTTAATAAAATATTTTGAAACTGTCAATCTGTGCTTACTCATTTATGTTCTCTATGGCCAATTAAATATGAGAAAATATATAACAATCATTTTTAAAGCACTTAAATAAAAAAAATATGTGTAATATGTTGATCGGATCATAAGAAACAATTCAAAGGAATTCTACTTCAATGGGCTCTACTCTAATTCAATCAAATTAATGATCTTTGAAATCGAAAGAAAAAACAAAACGTCCCTAAACATCTGCTCTTTTTTGCCTGCTGTTTGTGAATATCGTGTGGAAAACATATTAGTTCTTTTCTTTTATTTGTATACGACATTTACCCACGAACGAGCCTCAAATTTGTAAGTACAATGAACTGAAAATACTTGAGAAATGTTTGAACTAAATACGCTTGTACGTGAGCTCTTAACATGACATATGTACATACATATGTGAATGAAGAAAGCAAGACTCGAGAAGGATACTGGTTAAAAGGATAGCGATAATCACTGTTAAGCAGAATTCAAGTTGAATGCAGGAGATGATAGATGTAAGTTGAAGTGGTACGTGGTATTAGAGACAAAAACTTAACTAACAAATGACATACATTGTAAAGATAACATTTAATTTTAAAACTATCCCTATGTCCTTGCCAGGCTCGTGTATGTTATACTAAAATTTGAATTATAGTATCCGGTCCAGTAGATTGGCTGTTTTGTTTTTACAAAATTATCGATATTTTTTTTCGATTCTAGAGAAAAATGTTCTTCGTTGACGGCTTAAATGTTTCCAACATTAATATTGCATTTATGGTTACATCCTTAACCCTGAATTGAGAACAACAAAAACACACAGCCCTCGCATTAACTGAAGCTACAAAAAACTGCAAAAACGAGAACATTCTCAATACTCTGACAAAAAAAAAAAAGAAAATGGCAAAGCGAGGATGCGATTCACAGTGGTTCAGCCGTGTTAAAAAAATATTTTTTATGATTATTTAATTTTCAGATTTTTGTGATACAGTCTTATAAAGAAATGTCCAGGTATGAACAATTCATTACTACTTTGCATAAAGCTGAAGTTTTTTACGAACTAATGGTAACAGTACCGGGGTGACCGAGCTTGCTTGTTGCTATCAATTTAGCGCTAATTTTACTTAGCCAAAATGACACTAAAATAATCCCGAAATAATCCTAAAATGATCCCAAAAAGACCCTCAAATGTACCCAAAATGATCCGAAATTGAACCCAAAACGACTCAAAAATGATTCCGAAATTATCCCAAAATGACCCCAAAACGACCCTAAAATGATCCCAAAATGATTCAAAAATTATTTCCAAATGACCCCAAAAACACCCTTAAATGTACCCAAAATTATCCAAAAATGATCCCATAATAATATCCAAATAATCCTAAAACGACCCCAAAAAGACCCTCAAATGTTCCCAAAAATGATCGCAAAATAATCCGAAAATGACCCCAAAATTGTCCCAAATTAATCCAAAATTTAACCCAAAACTATCTCAAAATATCCCCCCAAAATTATCCCAAAGTGACCCCTAAATAATCTCAAAATGATCCTAAAATAATACAAATATGATCCCAACCGTACTTAAAAATATTTTAGTTGGTATGTAGGCGAAAATACCTTTCATTTTATACCAATATTCGTATATCTAGCTCCATAATTTAAAAAAAAAAAGAGGCAACCCCCAAGTGGATAGTCTTAGAATTAATCATACTATCTATATGACAAATTTCATCCAAATCGGTCAAGCGGTTCCCGAGATAGTCCGGATAAACAAATATATATGGGTCATTCCATGCCAAATCCACACATTTTTTACCTGACCTTCGATTTCGCTAAAAATTTGCTCTTTTTCTACCCCCCGAAAGACATTTTTCAGATGGTTATACAAATATACCGCGGTAAGGTGGCAACCCTAGGTGGTACTTGAAAATATTTTAGTTGGCATGTCGCTGAAAATACATTTCATTTGATACCCATATTGACATATTTTGCTACAAAATTAAAAAAAATAAGATATAGGTGGCAACCCTGTAAACCGCTCCAGGTGGCAACCCCCGAGTGGATAGTCTTAGAATCAATCATACTATCTATATTCTAAATTTTATCCAAATCGGTAAAGCGGTTCCCGAGATAGTCCGGATAAACAAATATATATGGGTCATTCCATGCCAAATCCACACATTTTTTACCTGACCTTCGATTTCGCTAAAAATTTGCTCTTTTTCTACCCCCCGAAAGACATTTTTCAGAATTTTTTCCCAAATCAAAAAAAGTTATCACATACAAGTTTAGCTCGTTTAAAGTTATAAGATCGGTCACAAAAACAGTCTTTGAAATAAAACTGCTTAGAAGTTTGTGTGCTACAGCGTTTTACTCCTTCTAACTATAATAAAATTAAAGTTTGGAATATTTTTTATCGATTTTATAAAAAAATGTTTGCCCATATTTGCTCCTTCTTGATTTAATGACAAAAATGCATTCCAAGTGACATGGCGTATACGTTACAAGTTTCATGAAATTATTTTGCTTCTTTGAGCTGAAGTTAAGGTTTGCATTTGAAACAAATTTTTTAGGTCTAAGTTTTATACCCCTGGCGGCTTACCGATTTGCACAGTTTTTTCTAACTTTTATGAGGGTAATTTATGCTCGAATTTTCATGAAGGCATCTTGCGTTTTTGAGCTGCAACTACAAATTTTATTAATTTTTTTTTATCCACTTTTACCACTCCTATTTTTTTTCAAAAAATTCATGGAACCGAACCACTGTGCGATGCTTCCTTTTTATATTTTGCCAAGTAGCAAAAAATTACAATTCATGGGTTGTCGTTATTTCAGACATTTTCAGTTCAATTCTCGTCTATCAGCTGTTGTCGGTTCATTCTTGCAGTCTTTTTTTGCAAGCTCAGCTCGCCTATGGCTGGGGGGCGGCTCTGTATGCTAGCTGGTTGTTTGCTTGCTCATTCCCTTTTTTGTTTTCGTCTTCCAGTTGGGAGTTATGCGCAACAGTGTTGCAAACGCGTTCAATGCACCGCTTCTACCATCTCGTCGGTTGTTTGATGTTCATGCTGTATAGCTGGCTGGTGTCGATGCATATAATTCGTGTCCGTGCATTATGTTAAGATTTCTGATGTATCAGGTTGCTTTTTGCTTAAACACAAACCAAGCCACACACAGTATTTACCATACCATACATACATATAAAACACAAATTCAAAGTCTTTTTCGCATGAACTTATCATTATGTTGCTACGGACGATATTGGTATATGGACAATCCATTTGCTTAACAACGGGGTTGTTGTTATACTTTTTGTCTTGCATATTTGCATCGATTTTATAACCCTTAGTGATAGCCAAACTTGTTCATATGCAAAAATATATATAGAAAGATTAGGTGGCAACCCTAGGTGTCAACTCTACCTTGAAATATTTTTTGTATGGTAAAATCCTTTCGTTTGATACCCATATGGATATATCTTATTTCAAAAAATAGTTTAGATAGGTGGCAACACTCATAAAATATCCTAAGTAGCAACACTCAAGTAGACGAACTTAAAATGTAGCTTATTATCTATATTCAAAAGTTGATAGGAAATGGGTAAAGTCGCTTTCGAAATAATAGTGGAAATCCAAAATTATAAACATAGTAAGATAAGGTGGCAACACTACATAGAATTTTTTTTTGCAGAAATACGACGTAGAATACTTTTCATTTGATGTTTATATTGAAAACTCTCTTCCGACTTACTAACCGGTATATAATATTCCTCTTCACTCTTTCGGCACTTTTATTTTGTGTTGTTGCTGCTGCAACAAATCAATGTGTAGCAAAATTGTATAAAAGGATTTCGTAGGATTCGTATATTGTGTTGCTCTTTAATGAAATGTGAATAATAGGTAGTCGTTGTGAATATTTGGTAACATTCGCCCGCACACAAGCACCTACAACTTGTGATCCTGGTAGTCCATCAATGCACTGAGTATGTTATACATATGACTGTATGTGTGTGAAGCATCAACAATATCCTGCAGGGAAATCAAGAGATTTTTCTATAGAATGCAGAAAAGGAACCCTACAAGACAGACGAGGAATTTATGAAAAAATTTGGTTTTTTTTTTTCAAAGAAAAAAATTAAAAAAAAAACTCAAATTTTAAAAATAAAATAGGTTTAAAATTTTTTTTGGAAAATTAAAAAAAAGTTGAAAATAAATAGGTTTAAAATTTTTTTTGGAAAATTAAAAAAAAGTTGAAAATAAAATAGGTTTAAAAATTTTTTTGGAAAATTAAAAAAAAGTTGAAAATAAAAGAAATTTAAAATAAAAAAAATTTAAAATTAAAAAAAAATTAAAAATTAAAAAAAAATTAAAAATAAAAAACATAAAAATAGAAAAAATTTAAAATAAAAAAAAATTTTGAAATTAAAATTTTTGAAAAAAAAAATTTTGAAATGAAAATTTTTGAAAAATTTTGAAAATAACAAAATATTTTTGAATAAAAAAAAATTGGAAAATAAAGTTTTAAAATAAAAATATCTGAAAAAAAATTTTAAATAAAAAAATTGAGAATAAAAAAATTTTTTTGAAAATAAAAAAAAATTTTAAAATAAAAACACTTAAAATAAAAATTTCTGAAAAATAAAAAAAAATTGGAAAAAAACAAATTTGAAAAAAAAAAATTTTGAAAATAAAAAATATTGGAAAATGAAAAAAAAAAATAAAACAAAAATTAGAAAATAAAAAAAAATTGGTTTTAAAAAAAAATTGAATAATAAAAAAAATAAAATAAAATTGAAAATAAAATAAAATTGAAAAAAAAAAAAAAAGTTTTTATTATTTTCCCCCCAGGCCAGCTCTGCATTGCCATAAATATTGTAAATACTCTATAAACATACTTAGCTGCATCTACAAATACCTGTTCATCATTTTGTAGCAATCAATGCCTACCATCCAATGAGAAAATAAATCAAAAACAAGCCAGCAAGTTTCCATAGCAGCGTTATTTCCTTTGTCTTTTGCGAATATTTTGTTTCGTTCTTCATCTTTATGGATGGTTGAGTATCTAAAAGTGGTGGTTCCTACATATCTACATAGATGCATATGCATTCTTCTTAAGCAAATATGATGCATATCCACAATATTACATATTCATACACTGACTTGCATATGCAATCTTCTCTAGCATGTGGATTATTGTTGTTTGTGTACAATTTTATTGCATTTACTTTTTTTCACTTTGTCTCTTGTTTTTCAAGTTTTTTTTTTCGTTTTAATTTTGTTTTGACTCTTTCATGCTATACCTGAACGGACATACTGTTCTTGCCATTATATGCCGCCCTGCACTCCGTCTGTCTGTCTGCAAGCTTATCTGCTTGAGAAAAAATGTTATTTTGAAATATGCTTTCTGACATTTGAGCCATCTCAAATGTCGCCGCCAAACGTTCTTAACTATCTAAAACATCTACATACGTCGTTGCATAGCCTAACCTAGTAAAGAATTGGTTTGAATGATAAGGGAGACCAGTCATACCAGTTATACCATACCATACCATAAGCATACCATAACCATACCATAACCATGCCACAACCATACCATAACCATACCATAATCATACCATAATCATACCATAACCATACCATAACCACAGCATAACCATATCATATCCATACCATAACCATACCATAACCATACCATAACCATACCATAACCATACCATAACCATACCATAACCATACCATAACCATACCATAACCATACCATAACCATACCATAACCATACCATAACCATACCATAACCATACCATAACCATACCATAACCATACCATAACCATACCATAACCATACCATAACCATACCATAACCATACCATAACCATACCATAACCTTACAATAACCATACCATAACCATACCATAACCACACGATAACCATACCATAACCCTACCATAACCATACCATAACCATACTATAACCATACCATAACCATACCATTACCATACCGTAACCATACCTTACCGAACCATTATCGCCTAGTCCTCCATCACCACTGCGTACCCTTGAGTTTTTTTGAGTTTACTTTCACATTCTTTGCATTTCAAATACATCATTGCCCAGCTCTACTTTCTTTACATTTACATTTCTCGTTTGTTTCTTTTTTTACTTTGAACTCTGCAGGTAGACAGTTTTTGAAGTTTTTGCATCCTTGACTGCTGCTCGGTGCGACATCATTTGTTTTACTTTATTTCAGCTTATCCTTTTCAATAGCTCAAAAACGAGTGTGTGAGTGCATGTAGTTAAACAACCTTTTGAGTGAATACTGAAAGAATGTACTTAACAAAGAGTTGTCCTTTCACTTAAGCATTCAACAAGGGTGCTTGTAAAGTGCTAAGGCTGAAATCCTTTTAAATTGTGTATAATGCTTAGAACTTGAATTTTTATGCTAAATCAATTTTTTGTTGCGAAAAAGAGTTTAAAAAAATTTTGAAAAAGTTTGCAAGGGTTAAAGCGTTTTCTCTCTTCTTGGCTAGTCGAAGCTATAAATCATTTCCCTTTCCCTTTTTGCCAGCCGCCTGTTGCATTTAAAGCTAATAGCTTTGAAATTACCACAAAGCTGCTGCAATTGTCCATAACTTTGCCAAAGTTTTGCCGATAACAGCAAGTGAGAGTTTGAACTTGTTTCTTCAGTAATGGCAAGAACTATGAACAATTAAAAGCGAAAGCAGATTTTTTTTATTCTCATTCTTGAGAGAGTTAAAGTTTAGTTTTTAGGCTATGCATATCGGAGTTGACTGCAGAAATTGGCCTTAATTCATTAATTTGAAGATAGTGGCGGATATGCGAAAGAAGAAATTTTATAGGATTTCAGATGTGTGGCAACCTTGAAAAATGCTAAGCGTTAGCTTTTAAACAGGAGAGCTTGAAATATCGCATATTACTGGCCAGTATTTAAAAATTTATACAAATTTTTCAAGTCGGTTTCGTAATTAAAGCCGATATGCAAAAAAAAAAATGGGGTTAAGTGGCAACCCTACTCAGAAACTTTTTTTGTTTCAAATACGACGCAAAATACCGTCCGTTTCATACTCTAGTTGTTAAATTGCATTTCATTAAAATTTCATAGGTGGCAACCCTCTAAAAGCATACTAAGTGGCAATACTTAAATGTTAGAGCTAAAAATTTACCTTCTTCCTGTATTCAAAAAGTCGTTCAAAGTAGTTATTATTAAATTGAGATAATAATGGATATGTGATAAAAACAATACAACGGAACTAGGTGGCAACTCTTTTTAGAAAAATCTTTGTTGCGTTGCTCAGTGAACTCGTGTTACAGGTGAGGCTAATTGTGAAATAGTTCCGAGACAAAAAATACTTCGCCACACTTATTGGTATATATAATTCCATTTAAAAAAATCTGATAAGTGGCAACCTTGGAGATGCATGCTAACACTTAAGTGGGATAGCTAAAAAGTTAGATTTGCTTACTATATTCAAGAAATATTTCAAATTAGTCAACTATTTTTCGAGATAATAACGGATATGTGATAAAATAAGTGAAAAAAGGATTAAGTGGCAACTCTAAATCTAATTTTTTTCGTTTAGCTTGCTTTAGCTGACTTTTTTTCCGTTGATGCATATTGTGCAACAGTCTGAGACAATCGTGAGAACGGCATTTAAAGATCACCCACCACAGACCAAAAAAATAAAAATAATTGGATTAGGTGGCAACCCTGTTATATGTACTTAAAAATACTTTAAGTTGAAAAACGAAGGAAACAACCTTTCTGTTGAGCCCCATATGATACATATGCACATTTCTACCAACATATTGTGGATCTTTCAATATTGAAGTTGCAATAAATATCAAATTTTTTCAACACATGACAATGGCATCCCTTTCCAACAAATGTGTGTATACAATGTCAACAAAAATAAATATTGGTTAGTCGGCTTGTCTGATGATTGGTTGTGACGTTCGAGTTCGAGTGGTTTGTTATATGAATGTGACACCACGGCATCTTCGGCTGCTGCTGCTAAGCCTGAGCGACGGTCCAATATATACCAATTTGACGGTCTTTGAATGGTATGCCATGAGAGCACAAAAGTAAATATCATAAATCAGTGCGCAATTCCAGCTAATTTGCCGTTGACAAATATTAAATGAGTGGCGTTCATTAGGGTGTTGCATGTCTGAACAAAAGCTAAATTTATGTATTTTTTCGACAGTATTAGAAAAGTTGCTTCCAAATGGATATTAAAACTTAGTTTGGACATCTAGCAAAACATCAGTGAAAATTGCATTCAATTCTATACAGTGGCTTGCGAGTGATGCGCGAACAAACAGGCAGACAAAAACTGTGATTTTGGCTTTTTTTTTTAATAAAGAACACCCCTTTGGTTTTTTTCAGTCGGTTTTTTCAGGTCGGAAAATTGAAAATGAGATGAGTTTACCCCCCCTTTGGCTTGCTGTACATAATTTTATTTGATGTATGTAAATATAAATCAGTCAGATTAAAAAAAAAAAAAAATCAACTAAAAATTAAACACCCTAATGTGCATACAATTGAAGCTATTACATCGTGCATATGTACATAATTTGAGTTCATGTCAAATAAACGTTTTATGCACTTTACCACTGACACTTGAAAATATTTGTGGCACAAAAATGTTGCTTACATACGAGCAAATGAAATTTTTGTTAACAAAAAAACTGTGGCTACCATGCTTAGTCGAGCTTGAACTATATACTATACGAAACTCAAAGTAATTGTATTCATGCAAATAAACCGTTACATATTGCTACATATATGTAAATATGTTTAAGAGTACACTCGCAGTTCAGCAAACATTTAGGTCACAAACATATTGCACGCACTGTAGCCTAAAATTTTACTTGAATTGCGTTATTAGATTGATATTCTTCCCAAACATTAATGCTATATATAACATACATATATTTGAACTCAAATCACGTCATTTCAGTGGCGAATCCAGGATTTTGGGAGGGGGGGGCGGGTAAATTTTTTTTTTCGCAGACATTTTTGATTCTTAAAACTCGGCTTTTAGGGTTGTAAATATAGGGTATAAAATATATACCCACATTTGAGGGTACGGGCAATGTCAAATTCAAGGTATCACTTAACTTTTACTATATTTTTTGCGTAATTTAATATATTTTTTGTGTAATTTTTTTTTATTTACTATATTTTTGTCCAATTTTTCTATATTTTTGTGTCATTTTTACTATATTTTTGACCAATTTTAAATATATTTTTGTGTAATTTTTAGTATATTTTTGTCCAATTTTTACTATATTTTTGTGTCATATTTACTATATTTTTGTCCAATTTTTCTATATTTTTGTGTAATTTTTACTATTCTTTTGACCAATTTTAACTATATTTTTGTCCAATTTTTACTATATTTTTGTGTAATTCTTACTATATTTTTGTCCAATTTTTACTATGTTTTTGTGTAATTTTTACTATGTTTTTGTCCAATTTTTACTATATTTTTGTGTAATTTTTGCTATATTTTTGTCCAATTTTTACTATATTTTTGTGTAATTTTTGTTATATTTTTGTCCAATTTTTACTATATTTTTGTGTAATTTTTACTATATTATTGTCCAATTTTTACTATATTTTTTGTCATTTTTTACTATATTTTTGTCTAATTTTTACTATATTTTTGTGTAATTTTTACTATATTTTTGGGTAATTTTTACTATATTTTTTTGTCATTTTTACTATATTTTCGTCTAATTTTTACTATATTTTTGTTCAATTTTTAATATATTTTTGTCCAATTTTTACTATATTTTTGTCCAATTTTTACTATATTTTTGTGTAATTTTTACTATATTTTTGGGTAATTTTTACTATATTTTTTTGTCATTTTTACTATATTTTTGTCTAATTTTTACTATATTTTTGTTCAATTTTTAATATATTTTTGTCCAATTTTTGTCCAATTTTGATCTTTGTCCAATTTTTAATATATTTTTGTCCAATTTTTAATATATTTTTGTCAAATTTTATATATATTTTTTTCCAATTTTTGCTATATTTTTCACTGTATTGAAACCACCCCCGTGGATCCGCTCCTGCATCATTCATATATGTACAATGCCATTTTGGCTAAAAACGCATCAAAATTGTGTATCTTTGGTTTTCCCTAAATACCTTTGCGTGTTTGCACTTTTGTTTGTTTTGTGGCTCACTCTACTTTGGTGGTCAGAAAAGCATAATTACGTATTTAGATACAGTGGTGAATGAAAAAAAAGCGCTGATGAAAAAAAAACTTCGTACCTATTTTGGTAATTTAAAAAAAAAAATATTTCAGAAAGTTAGCTTAGATTTCAGGTGATAAAATCATGTTCAAAATTGCATAAAACTATGTTAAGTCGTTTTCGAGATAATAGCGAATACCCGAAAAAATTAAATAAAAATCTCTACTTTTTCGAAAATTTAAAATAGGTGGCAACCTTGTAAAGGCTTCCTTAATGACAACACCCAGGCAGAAAGTCTTAGAAAGTTATTATGCTATTTTTATTTTCACCGACACTGTATAACCAAACTTTTTTGACAACGCAAAAGAAACCCTGAGCTACAAATTATGTGGATTTGAATCACATATCGGCCTTTTATTGTTGTGATCTTTTCTTTCCGCTCTGTCAGTGAGCTTTCATTGCGCCCATTTCGTGATTTTAGTACAAAGACAAGACATGGCAGTCAGTCTTCTAATGCAAACAAACCTTTAACTTTTTTTATTTACCGTCAAATAGATCAACTTTAATGGTTGGCTCTTCAAATACCTTTAACTGTATCGTTTGCTTTTTCTTAGCCGGCTTGCTCGTTATACAATTCTTATATGCCAGGCACGTCTTTTGATGTTTGGGTTCACTTTGGTTTGGGTTTGAGACTTATGACAATATTCTAGTATTTTTAATACCGGTAATCAGGTCAACTGGTAGCTGCAACTGTGACCAGCAGGGCCTGGATTCTCTAAATGTGAGTTTTGAAATGTAAAATATAAATTTTAAAATTCACAGCTGAAGAATCCAGGCCCCTGGAGGAATGAATTCTTTTGGCAATTTTTGAAAATGGGCGTGGCACAACCTACTTTCGATGAACAAAATTTTATTAGTAATCATAACTCGTAAGCAGTTTAAGATATCATAACAAAATTCGGCACCAAAATCCCTCTGATTTCAAGAAATTTACCGCAGAAATCAATTAACGACCATACCCACTTTTAGATTTATTATACAAAAAATAAATCAAAATTGACCTACAAAACTGCTATAAATTACAAAAACTATGCTTCGCTATGCAGCCATTTTAATGACCTTACTTGATTGTTCAAATTAGATTAATTTTACCAAATCACATAAAATAAATATTTCTGCAACTACCACGAAATCGCACGCTTTTGGCTAATTTTAGAACAAAATTTTGATGTAATCGTAAAAAAAGTTTATTCACACCGGAACGCTAAGCAATTTGGGCAACTGAACAATCTTAACGATCATCATCATCAACCAGTTTCTATCAACATCCCGCAATCGAAAAGCAAAGCAGCAGCACAGTCATTTGGGTTAGACGCGGTGAACTCGGTTTGTTCTAAGTTGCCACTTTGCAGCTTGTTCTTATTACCGCAGGTCAATGACCCCCGAAGCAGGAAATCAGAATACAGAAACATGCTTGCTCTCATATACATACATACAGTCAAAGTCACATTAAAAAACAGTTAGTAATTTTGGTCATTGAGGTTTTTCTACGAAGAAATGAAAACAGAAAAAAAAAATTTAGTTTGATGCTCTTTTTATGTGTACCGAAGAATTTTAATATGATGTAACTCCCAAGAGAAAAATAAGCATAAAACATGCAAGTACTAAAATGGTACCATAAAAACGTTAAACAATTTTTTTTAGCAGAATGAATGGTAAAAAAAAGAAAAAATTAATTAAGTGATAAAATAAAACAAAATTAGCGTAAAAATGATATAAAACTTATAAATAGAGTAAAACAATAAACCAAAAAAAAAAAATAATTAAGTTATAAAATAGAAAAAAATAATAAAAATAAATTAAAAAATAAAAAAAGTCGAAAAAATTAAGAAAAATCTAAACAAAAAATCGAAAAAAGTTAATAAAATTAAAAGAAGAAAAAAAACTCTAAAAAATATTAAGAAATATAAAAAATTAATAAACCTTGAAAACAATCGAACAAAATGAAAGACATTAACGAAAATAAAAATAGAAAAATAATAAAAAAATCTAAAAAAAAAACTAAAAATTAAAAAAAAAATAATATTAAAAAAAATTAAAAAAAAAATAAGAAAAAAACTAAAAAATTAAAAAAAAAAAAATATTAAAAAAATTAAAAAAAATAAGAAAAAAACTAAAAAAAAATTAAAAAAAAAAATCGCGAAACAGAAGAATAATAGATAATCTAAAAAAATCGAAAAACAAGAAGAATCAAAAAATCTGAAAAAATTGAAAAATAAAAAATATAACAAGTAAGGAAGTCTAAGTTCGGGTGAAACCGAACATTACATACCCAGCTGTGCACATAAAATGCTGTTATTCTTTGTTTTGTATAGTTAATGGTGTTAAAATTAATAAAAATTGCTTGACTCATAAGTGGGCGGTGCCACGCCCACTTTCCAAAATTTTGAAAAAATTATGTAAAGAATATGAAAGTTGATGTATGTACCAAATTATATTATTATAGCGAAATCAGTTAATTAGATATGGACTTTTCAATATTTCCACCTCCTTTCAATATAACTTTTATGAAAAAGTAGGCGTGGTCGCGAAGCGATTTCGTTTATTTTCTATAGCTGAATTTACCACAACAATAGTATGTCCTCTACGAAATTTCGTTATACTAGCATAAACTGTTCTGAAGTTATTAAGAGTCAAAAATTTAAAATTTCTTCAAATATACGTGGGCGGTACCACGCCCCCTTTTCAAAAATTTTTATAAAATCGGCCTTAGAACATCTAAATCAATACATATTGCAAATTTTATCATTGTAGCTGCTTCTAATATTGAATTAACCCATTTTATACGTTTTTCGAAACTTTCGATATCGAAAAAGGGGCGTGGTTATGGTCCGATTTTACCCATTTTCAATAGCAATCTATTCTGAACCCAAATAAGTACGCATGCCAAATTTGGTGAAGATATCTCATTATTTGCTCAAGTTATCGTGTTAACGGACAGACGGACGGACGGACGGACGGACGGACGGACGGACGGACATGGCTTAATCAAATTTTTTTTCGATCCTGATCATATTGATATATGGAAGTCTATATCTATCTCGATTCCTTTATACCTGTACAACCAACCGTTATCCTAACAAAGTTATAATACCCTGTGTACAAGTACAGCTGGGTATAAAAAAATAGAAATAATAAGAAGAATCGAAAAATAATTATAAAAAATTTTAAAATATAAAGAAACGTCGGAAATAAATCTAAAAAATAAAACACATCGAAAAAAAGAAGTAAATAAAAATAAATGGATAAAATAAAAGAAATCGAAAAAAAACTTAATAAAAAAATAGAAAAAATAGAAAATAATAAAATCGATAAATAGAATATTCAAAAACCTAGGAAAAATAAAAAAAAGAAAGATATAACAGAAAAAAAGAAAAAAAAAATCGAAATAATTGTAAAAAATAAAAACATCAATGTAAATAAAATAAAAAAATATAAAAAAAATAAAATATATAAAAAAAATATACAAAAAAAAATATATATAAAATAAAAATACAAAAAATATATAAAAAAATACAAAAAAATATAAAAAAATACAAAAAATATATAAAAAAAAAATACAAAAAATAAATAAAAAAATACAAAAAAAATTCATAAAATATATAAAAAAAATACAACAAATATATATATATAAGTAAATCCAAAAAACATAAAAAATAAATGTAGGTATGTATATTCGAAAAAAAAATAATCAAAACAAAAAATAATAAGAAAAATATGTAAAAATTTAAATAATTCCAAAAAAAAATTAAATAAAATGGAGAAAATAAAAAAATATTAAAAAAAATATAATAAAATTAAATAAAAAATTATAATAAAATTAAATGAGCAAAATATAATAAAATAGAAAAAAAAAAATATAATAAAATGGATTAAAAAAATATAATAAAATGAAATAAAACAAAAATTGTTCTAGCTTTTCCATACTTGTTCGTTAATAAAACAAATAATAATTTAGGAAAAATTATTCGAACGGTCAAAAGTCCAGTAAAATTTCCAAATGTTTACAAATCAATGACCATAAAACTTATAACATACTTAATACCTAAAAAAATATAATAAAATGAAATGAACAAAATATTAAAAAAAAAAAAAATAATAAACTTAAAAAAATTAAATAACAAAAAACTGTAAATAAAAGAAAATAAGAAATTCAATGCACTAAAAAAAGATAAAGTAGATTTTGTTTAAAAACTAATAAAATAAAAATGAAGTAAAATAAAATGAGCTATGGATAAAAAAATTTATAAAATAAAATAGTAAAAATAAAATAAAATGAAAAAACAAATAACAAAATAATAAGAAAAAATATATTTCAGTGAAACTGATATCCAATTTTGTTTTTGTTTCTTATCGCACATTTAACTTAAGACCTAGTATACCAATTTATTTAAAATATATGATAACATCAAACTATTATTGAATTATAATTAATTAATATTTTTTCTATTTTCAGGTAAATTTCATAATCTTAAATCTACCAACATATGACAATACCAATAAGCTGTCAGTTTAAGCTAAAAGTACAGAGGAAATGTGTAATCCCTTTCGCATATATTTAGTATGTATTAATTTTTAAATGGAAAACAAACAAATTATTAAAATCTTTATACCAGCTACTTAACCGGAATTACAGATAAACACAGATACAAAAAAACTCCCCCTGACCTGCCCTCCCTTTCATTGCAATTATCAACTCATTAATGCATAAAATTAATGCACAATCAAGAACACAACAACAGTTTGGTTATTTCACACTTGAACTGCAAAAGTTTTGTAGTGCACTTGGCTGAGGAGAGATTGTTGTTGTAGTTGTTTTTATTTTTATTTTGATTCATCACTGCTGTTAGCAGTCACCCTTCGCATTCACACTAAAATGTTAAAAGCGCGCTACAAGTGGTGTGAATTAAAAGCTAAAACCCAGCGTAATCCGCCCTCATACAAAACTATTACCGGTAAAACAAACAAAAAAAGCGAGCAATAATCCACTCTCAAAAAGCAGCAAAGTGAAAAAGAATTAAAACACAAAAAAAAAACGTTGAGGGAATGCACAAAAAGGAAATATGCCGACAATTTGCCAAAAGTTGAATAAAAATCATACAACAACAAAAGCTAACTAAAGCAGGCTAGTCGAGGTGAACAAAAAAAAAACCACCCACAGACAGATAGTTGTAATAGACAGGCTGTCGGGGTAGATATGTACGTATAAAGAAGGCGCACAGTGTTTACAAACGTTTTTGTTTGCTGCGATAGAATAAAGCAACAACAAAAAATCTTGTTCATTCATTCATTCAATGATTTTGGCATTTTACTGTTGGCATTGGTTCACACCAAAAAACGCTAGAATTGTAAGCAAAAACAAGATTTAACTGTAATACTTTTAACTACACTGTTAGTTGAGGGTGGCTACTTTTGTTTTGGGAATGGATGAAGAACATTTTCCAGCTTATTATCGAGTCAAAAATACCAAGTTTTCTGTATTCAGTACTTCTTCTATGTCTTGAGTTCCTTCGCCACGTCCTACATTTCATTATAGATTTTATTTATTCTCTTACATAAATTGACATATCACGTCAGCTACCGTGCTAAAATGATATAACTTTATACGCGAATCCCCCTAATTATTATATTATAAATTATTGATAAATTTTGTTAAATGGGCGTGGTACCGCCCACTTTTATGGGAAGAATTTTAAAAAATTCGACTGGTCATAATATGGAGTATACCTGATGAAGATAGACGAAATCGCTTCACGACCACGCCCACTTTCGATATGAAAAATTTCGAAACTCACATAAATTGAAATAACTTGGTAAGGTTAATAGCTAAAATAGTATAATTTGTTAGGTAAATCTTCCTGGTCATTCTATTGTGATTGTCTGTTAAACTTTAGAAGTAGGCATGGCACCGTGGACTGGTCGTAACTTTAGATTAGCAGGTTTCAAGGTGGTATAGGAAATATTTCTGATGAAAATGGTAGAAATCGCTGGGTATTTAATGTTCGGTTTACCCGAACTTAGACTTCCTTACTTGTTTTTTTTTTCTTTTTATTTATTTTACTTAATTTCATTAAGAAATTATTTTATTTGTTTTGTTATATTTTCAATTTTCTTTACTCAAATTTTTTAAATTTCTTTTCATTTTTTATCTTTTAATTTAAAAATCCTTTTATTTATAAATCTTTTTATTTATTTCACATGATTTAATTTTATCTTGTTTTTGCTATTTAATCTTATTTAAAAATTTTATGCATAATTCATTTTTTTAATTTAATTTTCGTTTTTTATTATGTTTTTTTTTTATTTATTTCTTTTCATTATTTTTTTTAATATTTTTTTATTACTTTGTTTTTTTTTTTTTTAGTATTATTTTTTTATTATTTTGTTTTTGTTTTTTTATTGTTTTGTTTTTTTTATTTATTTTTTATATTATTCTTACTTTATTATATTTTTTTAAATTTTTTTTGTTTTTTATTATTATTTTTTTATTTTTTTTTTTACTATTATTTTTTTATTATTCTGTGTTTTTTTATTATTTTTTTTTTTGTTTTTTATTATTTTTTTTTTGTTTTTTATTTTTTTTTATTATTTTGTTTTTTTTTTTATTATTTTGTTTTTATTTTTTTTATTATTTTGTTATTTTATTTTTTTTTTATTTTGTTTTGTTTTTTTATTTTTTTATTTTATTATTATTTTTTTTTTTTATTATTTTTTTTTATTATTTTGTTTATTTTTTATTATTTTGCTTATTTTTTATTATTATTTTTTATTTTGTAATTATAGGTATTAGAAAGAATTGAATGCAAAATTTTATACAGCGGAATGGTAATTCACTGACTAGTTTCCATGCGACCAAGCATTTAGACGTAGTGTTTTATCTGGTCTGGCTGGCATCGAACCTACCAGACTGCATTGGCATTGCGAACGCTTTGAGCCATGTCTGCACATTGTTTTTTTGTTATTTTTTTTATTATTTTTTTTTTGTTTTTTTTTTTTATTATTTTTTTAATGCTTTATTATTATTTTTTTATTTTGTTTTTTTTTTTTATTGTTTGTTTATTATTTTGTTTTTGTTTATTTATTATTATTATTTTTTTTTTATTATTATTTTGTTTTTTTTTTTTTTATTATTTTGTTTTTGTTTTATTATTTGATTAGGAAATATAATTATTTTTTTTTATTATTTTGTTTTTTGTATTTTTTTATAGTTGTTGTTTTTTATTTTTTTATCTTGTTATCTTGTTTATCTTGTTTTTTTTTTTGTTTTTTTTTTCTTTTTTATTATTTTTACTTTTTATTATATCATTTTTTTATTTTTTATTATTTAATTTTGTTTTACTAATTTGGTTTCTTTTTTTAGTTTATATATCTTTCAAATTGTTTTTTATATATATTTTTTTAAATTTTCTTTATTATTTTTTTTTTTAGTTTAATTTATTTATTTAATTTTTGTTTTATCTAATTTTATTTTGTCTTGTTTTATTGTGCTTTGATTTAAATTTCTTTTTATTTAAATTTTTTTAAATTGTTTTTTATTTATTTTTTTAATTACTTTTTTATGTTTTTTTTGTTGGCTATTTTTTTTCATTTAATTTAATGTTATTAAATTTTATTTTATATTTTTATATTTTTTTTATGTTGGTTTTTTTTAATTTTTTTTTTATTTTTTTTTTTTTGTTTTTCTTTTAATTGATTTGTTCTAGGTTTTAATTTTTTTCCTTTTTATTTTTTTCTTTTTTTCCATTTTTTTCTTTTATTTTTTTCTTCTTTTATTTTTTTCTTCTTCTATTTTTTTCTTCTTTTATTTTTTTTTTCTTTTATTTTATTATTTTTTTATTTTTCTTAATTTTTTTCCTTTTTTTAATTTTTTAAAATTTTTTTTATTTTTTTTTTTCTTTTTTATTATTATTACTTTTTATTATATCATTTTTTTATTTTTTATTATTTAATTTTGTTTTTTAATTTTCGATTTTATTTCGTTTTACTAATTTGGTTTCTTTTTTTTTAGTTTATATATCTTTCAAATTGTTTTTTATATATAGTTTTTTAAATTTTATTTTTTTTTTTTTAATTTTATTTATTTATTTAATTTTTGTTTTATCTAATTTTATTTTGTCTTGTGCTTTGATTTAAATTTCTTTTTATTTAAATTTTCTTAAACTGTTTTTTATTTATTTTTTTTAATTACTTTTTTATGTTTTTTTTTTGTTGGCTATTTTTTATTATTTTGATTTAAATTTCTTTTTATTTAAATTTTTTTAAACTGTTTTTTATTTATTTTTTTTTTTAATTACTTTTTTATGTTTTTTTTTTGTTGGCTATTTTTTTTTTCATTTAATTTAATGTAATTAATTTTATTTTATATTTTTCTATTTTTTTATGTTGGTTCTTTTTATATATTTTTTTATGTTGGTTTTTTTTATATTTTTTTATGTTGGTTTTTTTTATATTTTTTTTTTTTATTTTAATTGATTTGGTCTAGGTTTTAATTTTTTTCCTTTTTATTTTTTTTCTTTTTTTCCATTTTTTTCTTTTATTTATTTTTTTCTTTTATTTTATTATTTTTTTATTTTTCTTAATTTTTTTGCCTTTTTTTAATTTTTTTAAATTTTTTTTTGTTTTTTTATTTTTCTTTTATTTTTATTTTTTATTTATTTTTTTTTTCATTTTATTTATTCTGGTTTCTTTTTTCTCTATATTATTTTATATTGTTATTTTTTTGAATTTCATTTAGTTTTTCTTTTTATCT
Source organism: Campiglossa producta (assembly GCA_964058755.1). Lineage (NCBI taxonomy): Eukaryota > Metazoa > Arthropoda > Insecta > Diptera > Tephritidae > Campiglossa > Campiglossa producta. The sequence goes on along the minus strand of CAXKVI010000001.1, from coordinate 14,538,322 downwards.
TGCATATAAGATAGAACCCATTCTCAAAACGAAATTAGCAGCCCTCGTAAATTTAAGCAACAGCTAGCGGAAACAGTTGCTGTGATCGGCGCTTCGAATGGACAGTCTTTTTTCACTTTGCATATTCTATTAACGCCAGCCTAACGTTGTTTACTTTGAAGTTTTATAGTAAAAGAAAAATATCCAATGCGTTATAAACAATGAATAAATCTTTTAGCGAAATATTTACGTGAATAGCGTTAGGTGGGTGGTCTCAGATGTGTTATGTTGTTGTGGTTAACAAAGCAGCACTTTACGTGATAAGCTCTACAAAAAGAACGATTCAGGCATTCATGCAACATTTAAGTCAAAGAGTCAATTAATATTTCCTTTCTTTTTATTTTTTTAATTTTTTTTTTTTTTTTGAAGAGTTGGTTTTGAGAGTTATCAAAAGGTTCTAAATGTGAATGGATGGCATATAAAATATTTTTATTGATGAATGTTAGTGCCAGATTTATTCCTTTACTTTACGTTACGATTAATTAAGCCTATGCACGGCATAAAACAAATCTTTTAAAACAATATTCTATCACTTTGATATCCTCAAAATTTTAGCTAAAAAAGGGTGGATAATAGAAATATACAGATACGGTTAAATTTATTTCAGTTATGCGACACTTTTGAAGATTATATCAAACGCCAGTAAATCCTTTGATGTTCAAATAGTATATACAAAACCTCTTCATGTAATTTGCACGCATTCAAAAAAGTGCTTCTACACAAATAAATACGCAAATCGGTGAGCGTGTATGAGTTATAATTAAAAATACTTTCCTTCCTACAAGGGCAAAAGCGTGAATTTAGTGAGTTTTTTGGTTTTTGGCATTTGTTCCCATGACGATGCTATTGAGCTTTTATTACTCTAACTACATTTAATCCCTGATTAAATCCTTTTGATCTTTTTCATTAATTACTGTTTGATTGTAATTTTTTTTTTTTTTTTTTTTTTTTTTTTGTGTAGGTATAGAATGATAAAATTAAAATTTATTTATTTTAAGCAGGGATGAAAAAAACTTTCTTTTGCCAAATTCCTGGCTAGAATAAATCACTAGCAGCAGTTTTCCGGATTAACCGAGACAAATATTTTTCATTTCTGAAAAAAAAAAAAAAAAAAAAATATATACTTGTTCCAACTTTTACTGCCACCACTGTGTAGACCAGATATAAAATATTTTCTTGCGTTAAAATGGATTCTTAAGCTTAAGTTGCACATTTAGCAATATATCGCCAAAAATCACATTCAATTCTATATATTAGTTTTTGAGTGATGTGCGAACAAACACCCAGACAAAAATTCTTAAGTATGAATTAAAAAATACTCAAAATACCTAATAAATGTATATACCTCGAAATTTTTATATAATTTGCTCAAATTTGAGTTGATAGACATATGCACAGGGCAAATCTAAATATAAATCCACACAATAAAAATTATTCAATAGCAAACAAAACATAACCCAAAATAAAAAGCGTCTGCTTGCGTGTGCAAAAATTAAAAATGTATAAACATAAATAATTTCTGCATAAATATTTTTTTTCTTTAATATTGTTTTTTTTCCCCCTATTTTAATTGAGTGCCAATTTATGACGAGTGTTGCCATGGCAAGCAGCTTAAACGACGAATCATTGTGGTTAACATTGCTGTATGAGAGATTAACAATTTGTTGGTTTTAAAAAGAGATGGAAAATATTTGAATAGCCTTTACTTGAACTGTTGAAAGAGAAGCAATATTTAATCAAAAATAGATAAATATGGCATTTATAAACCACTAAGAAAAAATTATATTGGGGTCATTCTATGTCAAATCGTCAAAAAAAAAAATTGAATAGGCCTGTTCCGATTTTAATGGTTTATGGTTGGAAGTTTGCTTTTATCCAATATGCAAAGAAAAACAAAATTAATGTCCTTTCAAATGCTATGAAAATTGCACTTTTTTCCTGCTTTTAAAGACAAATTTTTTCAATATGTATGAAACTACTATGTTTAAAAAAAATCTGGCATTTTCAAAGGAGGTGCTTAGAGGTAAAAAAAAAAAAAAAATAAAAAAAAAAAATAAAAAAATAAAAAAAAAAATTAAAAAATAAAAATAAAAAAATTAAAAAATTAAAAAATAAAAAAAAAAAATAAAAAAATTAAAAAAAAAAAAATAAAAAAATTAAAAAATTAAAAAAAAAATAAAATAAAAAAAAAAAATAAAAAAATAAAAAAGTTAACAAATTAAAAAAAAAAATAAAAAAATTTGAAAATTAAAAAAAAAATTAAAAAATTAAAAAAAAAAATAAAAAAATTAAAAAAAAAAATAAAAAAAAAAATAAAATAAAAAAAATTAAAGAAAAAAAAAATCAAATGAAATAAAAAAAAAATAAAAATAAAGTTACATAGAATAAAAAAATAAAGTAAATTGTAATAAAATAAAAAAATAAAGTAAAATAAAAGAAACAAACAAAAAAAAAAATAAAATAAAAAAATAAAAATATAAAATGAAATAAAATAAATTAAAAAAAAAAATAAAATAAAAAAATAAAAAAATAAAATGAAATAAAATAAATTAAAAAAAAAATAAAAAAAATTTAAAAAGAATAAAATAAAATAAAGTAAAATAAAAAGAAACTAAAAGAAAACAAATAGAAAAAAAAATTAAATTCAAAATTAAATGCACTTTTTTTTCGCAATCAAAACTTTTTACATGATTTTTAGACCAAAAAAAAATGTTTCTTTGTTAGAAAATTTGTTTAGTCCACCCTGTGATTACAACATTTATTACTACTTTAACTTAATCAACCCCTACCTACTACCCTTTTGACAAGAACTAATCAAGCTAAGTTGCGTCCCAAGAACTCTCCGCTAGCCAAAGTGATAAATTAAATTACACATGACTTTGACCGGTGGCCATATGCGTGTCTGCGTATGACTTGCAATAACCACTGCTTACTATATCTTACTTCTCCATCGATGCACCTGCCGTTCGCTTAGCTCGTTAACCATTGATGGGCTGCTCGTCATAGTGTCAATTATGTTGCAATTACCAATTTTGCAGCTGTGGTTGTAATGCATTGCAAAACATTCTGTAGCAGCTAGAATTTTCACATCGGTACTTTGATTATGCGGCAAAGGTTTTGCAAACGGAGCTGCTTTGATATCATTTAGGTTTAGGTTTTGCTTTACTCCTTTATCTATGCTTCACCACTCAGCCCTCTTTGCTGCACTATGCAATTATGCTTAATTATTAATACATATATATATATATTTGTGTATGACGCTTTAAATTGAGCCTTTGTCTAGGTGCAAGCCATTTGAAACTTTTTGCTAGCCACACCCTTTTAGCAGAAATACCAACAAACAAACATATGTATGTGCAAACGTTTTCGTAATGTTAAATATTAATTTGTTATTTTAACGGTGAAATGGCTTTAGTCTGTTGATTTGGTTTAAATAATTTATAAAGTTGAATAATTCTGTAGGCATAAATGTCGTTATCGATTGAAAACACATTTCTTAAATTCGCACGTTAGCTTTAAATAACTGCACAGAGAAAAATGAGCTGGCCATATCAACCAAAATATGGGTTGATTCAAGCAAAATCACGGTAAAAATTTGGTTGTTAAACTAAAATAAGTGTTATTTTAACACCAAAAGAAGTCAAAGTAAAAAAAAAAATTATTTTTCAGAGTTCTTAATTTAAAAAATTTAAAATAAAAATGTAAAAAATTTAAAAAATTAATTATGTGATAACATTAAAAAAAATAAAAACATAAACAAATAAAAAATTAAAATAAAAAAAATTAAAAAAGTGTATAAAATTTAAAATAAAACAAAATTAAAAAAAGTGTATAAAGTTAAAAATAAAAAAATTTCAAAAAAATTTATGTATTATTAAAATTGAAAAAAAAAAAATAAAAAAATAAAATTTAAAATAAAAAAAAATAAAAAAAATAAAAAAAAATTAAAATAAAAAAAAAATAAAAAAACTAAAAAAAAAAATTAAAAAAAAAATAAAAAATTAAGAAAAAATTAAAAACATTTATCAGTTAAAAACTGAAAAAAATATAAGATAATTAAATTAAAAAACACTTCTAAAAAAGTAATTAAAATTTTTTTTAATGAAAAAAAAAAAAAAAAAATAAATAAAAAAAATTAAAAAAAAAGAATAAAAAAAATTAAAAAAAAAAGAATAAAAAAATAAATACAAACAATAAAAAAAAATAAATAAAAAATAAAAAAAAAATAAATAAAAATAAAAAAATAAATAATTAAAAAAATAAATAAAAAAATATAAAAAAAATAAATAAAATAAAAAAGTAAATAAAAAAATAAAAAAAAAATAAAATGAAGGGTTGAATTTCAATCATCTTGTTTATGCTGAGAGATTTTTGTCAAAATAAGTCAGTCGTTTCTTAGACTGCCTTTTTTCTTTTTGTATTATTACCAGTTTTTTATTAAAAAAAAATAAAAACGTTTAAAAAAATTATCAGTTAAAAAAGAAAAAAAATTAAAATATAAGAAAGTTAAATAAAATTACATAATTGAAAAAAAATATAAATAATGAAAAATTTAAAAACATATATTAAAAACATTTAAAAAAAATTATAGGTAAATGAAAAATTAAAAAAATTAAAATAATAAGAAAGTAAAATAAAACTAAATTTAATCAATGGTTGAATTTCAATCATCTTGCTGATGCTGAGAGGTTTTGTCAAAATAAGCCAGATCTTTCGTAGACAGCTTCTTTGTGTTATTTTATTTCTATCCAGGTTTACCACTATCCTTTATTAATTTTTTATTATTTTTTCATTCACAATACTAGCTAATGGTCTTTAGATATTGAATACGCTATAGAAGAGAAACCACAATACTTAATTAAAATAGACATACAACAATACACATAATTGAGTGCATATCCTACGCTTCACTGCATTATTTATACTTACATATGCATCACACATCTCCAGGTACATATTTATCGTTAGCTCATTAAGATGTGAAAATTGCAACACTTGAGACTTTATTGAAGTACCATTAACAATCATAGATACATTCTGACTACATTCATGGAAGATGCATTTGACTAGATTCTCCACGCAGACTTGCTCTTGCCGCAGATACCTACACAGACACTCGCGAATCATTCTTTTACAAAAATAGCATGGCATAATTAAAGAAACAAATAGCACTTTTTACAGCAAAGAAAATATCAACCAAGGACACTGGATGTCATGAAAGAACTGTAAATAAAAGATGTCTAGTCTAGCCGACGAGGTTGTGTGGGTTAGACTAATCTATAGTGAGAGGTTTTGAAAGGCTTAAAATATTTTATTTTTGCGAAGAAAAAACTTGAAATTACAATATGTTAGAGGTTGAATGGAGCCAACTGAGGCTAACGGAGTCATACTAAAGGCCTTAAGCGATGTAAAATGATTCAAATGCGTCAGTTAACAAAATATATTATATAATGCTAGACGACCGCGATTGCACGAGGTTTCGCTACGCATCCAAAAACGGTTTATACAGCAGCATTAGTAAATTCTGTACCATATTTCAATATAAACCTTTGGAAGCACCCATAAAAAGGACTCTAAACCTCAAGTTAAACATCTGACAATAATTCAGTGAAAATTGCATTCAATTCCTTGCAACAGTTTTTGAGTGATGCGCGAACAAACAGACAGACAAAAATTCTAAAACTGTTGTTTTTTTTTATAAAGAAATGTTTGGGTGAGCTTTGGAACTAGGACTCTAAAAATTAGTAAGTTTAAAAAACTCACAAAAGAATTTTTGCAATCATCCAAATCGATTCGACCAAAAATTCATTTACGAAACCGCAAATAAACTGCAACAAACTTGAGTTTTTCTACGCTATCAAATGTAAATTTCTCACGCCACATACGTCTAACCGAAACACATCACAAAGAGAATGAGAATACATTTTCAACCACATTCCAGCTATTAGCAGACAAACACATCAAAAGTCCTTTCCATCAACTTGCACGAGCGAGCATTTCGTTAAACCCAAAATCGATGGCAAACTTTTGAGTATTGTTGTTCTTGATTACATTTCACTAGGTATTCGTCGAAAAGATAAAGTGAACTGTAATTATTGTTTTTTTTTGTATTGTCTTCAAATGAAAAAAGCTGCTTTATGACTGACATTGGCTCAAGTTCATCCCTTTAAAGGCTGACTGCAGATGCGTTAGGGCTATGAAGATGGAGAGAGCAGGAGTGGAGAGCTTATTCACGGATTAACACAAGCTTGATTGATGGGTAGATGGTGGGGGTGCTCCCTAGAGGCATTTTAACAATGTACTCTAGCTAAATACAAACTGAAAGTTTTTCTAATGTTTGTCATTAACAAAAATAGCGCAAATATTGGAAGAAATTTGGATTTTCTTTTTTCAGTTTGTTTTTTTTTTTTTAATGCTTCGGAGGACGACAAACATTTCAGAGGTTTCATGACTTATTTAAATGGCGCAAGTTTTGAATGTCATAAACGTCTAATTTGGAGTTCTAACTTTATGCCACAGTCGTATGCAGTTGTTTTTGTTGCATTGAGAGTCAACGAACTGGAACACCGTGATGACGATGATAGACAAACAACAGAGCGTCAACTAGTGGAAACTCCACATTTATTTGTATGTATGCCTGTAGGCATATTTGAGCATTACAAGCATTGGCTGACGCTCTCGTTTATACCTCATGAGAAATTGAGTTGTCGGTGCTATAGACATAAAAAAATTAAAATACAAATTTTTAGAAATTTTGTAACGTCAAAACAAGCAAACTCCAGAGCCAATTTCTATTCCATTTTCTATTACCAAAAACAAAAAAGTTATCACAGAAAACGATATAATTGACAATTTCTTTGACGTCTATTTGGAAAAAATGTATCATATGTAAAAGTCCTTGGTGCTACTTCTTTTTTCTCACAGGGCTCAGACTATAGCTACACACATAACCATGTACTCAAACGAAATGCCCAATTGCCTTTCATCTCACCTACAGCAATCAACAAAACAGCAAACGAACAAACGTTGTCCATGACCATGTGCTCAAGCCAAAGCCATGACAGTTGGGCCATTGTCACCTCGCTAGCATTACAATTCTAAAGTATACATATGTACATACCCAGCAGGCAAACCAATTAGTACTCAACAATTTTATTAAAATAATAGTGAGTAGTAAATGTTTATTGTAGAAAATATATTAAGGGGTAGATACATAAATACAATTTATATAGCAGAAAAGGCATAGTGAATTCTATATTCCACCGCAGACCTACAGCATTATATCGGTGAAGAAATCACTCAATTCGATGAAGCCGTTTTTAAGTGATGCGCCGACAAATATCCCTTAAGTCTGTCGGTATATAAGTTTGTACGCGCATCACTAGAGAAATACTGCATGGATTCGATTGATTTCTTTAACGATGTGTTGCACGAGGTTTATCACGAAATATAAAACACATTTTCTGCTTTTTATCGTGGCAACAGTATAAATAAAATAAATAAAAAAATAAAGCCTTTACTTTTTACTACTGTATAATGAATTCTATATTTCAGTGTACACCTACAGCATTACATCGTTGAAGAAACATTCAAATCGAAAAAGTGATTTATGAGTGATGCGCCTACAAACATCCTTAAATTCTGTCGGTACCCAGCAAACCATAAGAGCTCTAAATGAGCGCATATGGGACTCTTTCCTCTGAGCGCTCACATTCATAATGAGTTCATAAAACAATCATAAACAGTCATAAAATGCTCGTATTTGAGTGGCTTTTCCTATGAAACTGGTCATTCATAAATGAGCTCTCAGTCTTATGCATAAAAGATTATTTTTCGAATGTTCTTATGAGCTCTGAAAAGAGCGCATGAAAGAGTCTTTTTCGAATGATTTTTTGTACGAATTAAGAGCTTCCTTTTCTTCTTAATTTTTATTAATTTCTTTCCAATTTTAATTTTTCCTTTCCTTTCTCATGACTTCTCCCATTCCCTTTTCCTATCCCTTGCACTTTAAATTTTCCTTTTAAATATGTAGAAACAAATAGGTAAACATTCATTGCATATCTAACATTCAAATATTGTTCATTATTTATTTTCTTACAAAAACTTATTTCAAAAAGAAAAATCATAACGTACTTGAATCCATATAATGAAAGCAAAAGGTATTTATAGGGGCTCACTCAGAAAAACTCATAAAACAATCATATTTATGTACACGCTCATAAAAGCTCACATAACGATCATAATTATGGGCATGTTCTGAAAAAACTCATAAAAAGGCTCATATTAGAGCTCAGATATAAGAGCGCTCCGAAGCTGGTTTGCTGGGTATGTTAGTTTTTTACGCATCACTAAAGAACTACTACATAGATTCGATTGATTTCTTCAACGATGTGTTGCAGGAGGTTTTTTACGAAATATCTTGCATAAAAAAAAACAGAAAATAGAAAAAAATTATAAATTTGAACCAAACTTTTTTTTTTTGAATTAAAGGAAATGCTTTTTATTTTACATAATTTATTCTATATTTCAGGGTAGACTTCCAGCAAAACATCGGCTAAGAAACCAGTCAGTTCTATGAAGCAGTTTTTGAGTGATGCGCGTACAAACATCCTCAAAGTCTGTCGTTTGTTCGCTCATCACTATAGAACTACTAAATGGATTCGAATGCTTTCTTCAGCGATGTGTTGTGGGTGGTTTCTCTCGAGATACAAAATATGTTTTCTTCTTTTTTCTGGCTAAATACATTGAAAAAAATAAAAAAATTAATAAAATACAAAAAAAAAGAAGTTTGTATAAAATTTCTTCTTTCTTAAGGCGTATTCTGCACTGTTTTTCTTTTCAACTAGTTCAACTCTAGTCAGTGACGAACTAGTTCACGATTTTTGACTACAGGATATGTAAGCACGTACTCTAAGTACATATTTATTTATTTGTATACATAATAATTTTTGTATTGAAAATGCATTCGAATGCTAACAGTTCTAGCAACAGTAATATGTTTGTATGTTACTTGCTACTTTGTGGCATGGTAATTTATTGTTTGTATTGGGTTTGGGTTGCATCATTGTTACTTGCTGCAGGAAACGTATTTGCCGCGATTGGTGTACACGACGATTGCACTTGTAAATGCAGCGAACAACAATAACAAACAACAATTCAACACTACTTCATTGAACTTTATGCAGTGCGTAGCGCTGGTTGAGGTGGCAGACGCTCATCCAGGACAAATACAATGTTTGCATTTTTTTTACTGGGCTTGTATGCACATTACAGTGCCTCATTCTCCATATGATACAAAAAAAAAAAAAAAACAGTTCCTAAGGGGTCGTGCATATATGACGTCACGCTCTTTGAGGGGGGGAGGGGTCTGCGATTTGTGACGAAATGTGACATGGGGGGAGGGGGGGAGTAGCACTTACGTGATGTCACGTTATTTTTTGCATGTTTTCTAGCGTGCAACGTCCATGAACGTTTTCAAATTTAGCACGTTTTCATTCTTTCGATTGGCAAATATTATTTAATAATTAATATAAACATTCTAAATATGTATCAGATTTTATGTCAAATAAATATTGAATTTATATTTATTAAGGGTGTGATGTGACATTCGAGGGGGAGGGGGGGGTCTGGCGTTTGTGACTGGGTGTGACATGGGGGGAGGGGGGGGTCAAAAACTACCAAAAATCGCGTGACGTCATATATGCACGACCCCTAATCAATCTGCAACAAAACTAAAATTTCACATTTCCTTTGTAATATTGGTCCTTGTATATATGGTCACCCTAATGCACAAAAATATCTGCTATTCATATATTAATGTAAATATTTAATATATGTTATACATAAAATATGGGTAAAATTGTAAAAGTCATCATGACTGCATTGGTGTCATCACAGCTCCCATTATGCTGTTATATTCTATTGCTGATGGATGTGGGTTGGTGCTCGGCTGTCTAGCCTGTGCGCCTCGCACATTGTCTCTCGAAGTTCAATTGATTGTGGCAATGATTTTTACTTTTGTGCACTCGTTTTTTTTTTTTTGTTGTTTTACAATAATTTCTTGAAAAACACTCCCGGTACTCGCATGCTGCGAATGTGCACATACTACAAAATATTTTAGTAACGTGCGTGCTGCATGCACCATTAAGTTTGAGTTATGAAGTAAGTTTTTTGGCGAGTGCAATGTGCGAGTGGTTCGAAAATATGTGCATTCAATTTTCTTATTTTAGAAAATTGTAAAACAGTTTTCAAAAGTTTGTTTTTGGGTTTTTCAAAAATATAAATTTTTCATGACTTTTTCAAAAATATTTTTTTCTAAAAATATTTTTCATAACATTTTTTTATTTTTTTCCAAAATGTTATTTATTTTTGTTTTTAGAGCTTCTGTTCAAAAGTTATCTATTTTTCGTAACATTTTTTATTTTACATATTTATTTTTTGGCAAGAAATATTTTTTGTTTTTACTTTTTTGGAAATTTTTGTTTTTATATTCATCTAAAAATATTTTGTTTTCTTCTCAAAAATGTTTTTTTTTTGTATTTTTTCCAAAAAATATTTTTTTATGGTTCCTGGAGCTTCTGTTAAAAATTTTGTATTTTTTTATAACATTTTTTAATATTTTATTTATTTTTTTGCAAGAAATATTTTTTTTTCTTTTTTCAAAATTTTTGTTTTTATGTTCATATAAAAATATTTTGTTTTCTCTTTTTTTTTCAAAAGCTTGCTTTCATGGGCTTGCTTTTTCTGGGAATTTGGAACTTTTTCCAAGTGTTTTTTTTTTTTTTTTTAATATAAATTTTAAAACTTTTATCAACCGTTCCAAAAAAAAATATTTTTTTCCCGAAAATGTTTTTTTTATTTTTTTTCATAATGTCTTTTTTTTTCAAACATTTTTTTCAAAATGTTTTTATTTATATTTTTTCCAAAAATGTGTTTTATATTTTTTTCCAAAAAGTATTTTTTTGTGCTTTTTATAGCTTCTGTTCAAAAATTATTTATTTTTCATAAATTTTTTTATTTTATTTATATTTTTGCAATAAATACATTTTTTTTACTTTTATCAAAATTTTAGTTTTTAAATTCATTTAAAAATATTTAGTTTCTTGTTTGAAAAATACCATTTTTTTCAAATAGGCTCGCTTTTTCTGGGGAATTTTGAACTTTTTTCAAGCTTTTTTTTAATTTAAATTTTTAAACTTTTTTCAACCCAAAAATGTTTTTAGTTTTTTTTCCAAATTTTTTTTTTTATTTTTTTCCAAAATTTTTTTTTATTTTTTTCCAATTTTTTTTTTTTTGTATTTTTTTCCAAAATTTTTTTTTTTTTGCTTTTTAGAGCTTCTGTTCAAAAATGTTTGTTCTAAAATACAAATTTTTGAATTTTTCCCAAACTTTTTTCAAAAATTTTTTCCTGAAATATTTTTTTTCCCAAAAATATGTTCGTTTTTTATTTTCTTCTAAAAATAATTTTTTTGTGGTTTTTAGAACTTTTTTCAAAAATGTTTTTTTTTTCAAAAATGTTTTTTCAAAAATTTTAGTTTTTGAATATTTTCTCAACTTTTTAGCTTTTTTTTTAATTTTTTAATTTTTATATATATATTTTTTTCAATTTTTTAACTTTTAAGTAGAATTTAATTAGTTGAACACAAAATTAAACTCGACTAGAAAGAATTTAATTTTTTTCCAAAAATATTTTTCTTCGTTATACCAAAAACTTTTATTTTTTATTTTTCTGCGATGCTTTTTCTAAAATATACATTTCGCTACTTTTTCAAAATAAATTTTTTCATTTTTTCCCGAACATTTTTTATTATTATTTTCAATTTTTTTTTTTTGCAAAATTTTTTTTTTGCAAATTTTTATTTTATTTTTTTTCCAAAAGAACTGTTTCTTCTTCGAGCAACTTTTGATTACTTTCCATGTTTGTTTTTGCATTATCTTTTCATATTAATGTTAGCATTATCTTTTTTCGAATTACCCCTTTTAGCAACGAAAAACAGAACGACATTGTCACACAGAACCACAATTGCTGCCACTGTTTCTGCTGCCGCCCACACAATGCAAACGACAAGTCTAGGGCTTGTCTCGCCAAATCGTTTTTTATCTTTATTTACACAAATTTCAAGTACTCGTTCATTCATGCCGATCTTTTTTAAAAAATATGCTTTATAATAACACTACCAGATTTACACATTTTTTCAAAATTGTCTACATGTGAATGATTTGTTGACATCCGATTCAAGTAACGTCGTGTCATTTTTTGTTTGTGCATAGTAATTAAGTAAGATAAATAACACGGTGTTACAGTCAAAAAGTACTTTTTGCGAGACATACCTCATTTTGTAGGTCTAGTCAGACTGACTAAAACTGCATACTCAGAATTTCCAATACACCCCCAAAATCTGAAGTTAGGGGCCAAAAACCCCTTTTCCATAGGTGAAGGCATATATTGGCCTATAACTTTACTTTTGGTCGCCCTATGTAAAAGGTTTTGGTATCATTGGAAAGAAGACATTTTGACGCTTCTATCGATTTATAAACGGCTTATTTTTTTGACAGAAAATTCAGAGAAAAAATAAAAAAACACAAAAAATTTCAATTTTTGGAAAAAAATTCCATCTTGAGTCACAGTTTTTTTCCACTATTTTGTTCACCAGTGTATATTGTTTGATTTACGTGTAGAGTCTCCTGTGAATTTAGTTTCCAACGAGGTATAGTTTTTTATGATCCGTTGAGGATTTCTAATGTAATTCGTTTCTTTATTGAAAAACTAAAAAAAAATTTTAATGGCGTACAAATACGTTTTTGTCAATTAAAAATGTTTACAAACTCTTTTTCTTTTATACAAACTATCATCTGTATCCCGTTTAAGAGACCAGCAATACTCCGAGAGCATATTAACAATATTTTTTCCAGAAAATCTTCTCTCTATAGCTTCCATCTCCTGATGCATGCGCTCCCCTTGTTCATCACTGAGCTGACCCAAATTCTCTGGAAAAACGTCCAAATGAGAGTGGAGTAAGTGAATTTTGATGGACATTCTACATCCCATTGCTGAATACGCATTCAGAAACTCATGAACGACGTCTTTGTAGTCCTCACGCCTTTTATTGCCTAGAAAGTTCGTACATAAAGATTGGAAGCTATTCCAGGCTCTTTGTTCAACCGGACTTAGTTTGAATGAAAATTCAGTATCTCTCATAAGCTTGCGAATCTGAGGCCCAATAAAAACGCCTTAAAATTATAAAAACCAATCAATGAAGCATGAGTTATAACATACAGAAATAATATCAGAACTACCTTCTTTTATTTTAGCCTCACTTAATTTTGGAAATGAAGATTTTATATGGAGAAATGCTTCACTGTCTACATTAAGCCTTTTAACAAATTGCTTCATGTAGCCCAGTTTTAAGTGCAGTGGTGGCAAAATTATATTTTCAGGATCCACAAGTGGAGCTCTCAACATATTTTTCTCTCCAATTTGAAAGGTACTTCGCTCTGGCCACTTATCTCTTTCGTACTTAAGCGAAGAACGGCTATCCCACTCGCAAAAATAGCAGGGATACTTTGTGTAACCTCCCTGCATGCCCATCAGTATTGTTAAAACTTTAAGGTCACTAACAATTTGCCATTTGTGCATTGCATAGTTTATTAAGTGAAGAATTTTTTCAATGGAATCGTATGTTTCTTTCATACCAGTGGCGTACGCTAATGGGATCGAAGGCATCTCGTTTTGGTTATGTAGCAATACTGCTTTAAGGCCTAAAGAGAATTCACATAATATTATTAAACAATTTTTTAGTTAGTTACTTTTATACTTCTACAAGATCCATCGATGAAAAGGCGCCAATCTTTTGGTTCGTAGTTGTATCCAAATCGGACGAAGAGTTCAGACACATCCGTACAATAAGCCAAGTTTTTTTCGTCTTTATCAATTTTAAAAACTTGGTTAAACATCAAGCGCTCATTACTTCGCAACAGCGTAATTTTAAAATCTTCTTCCACTATATTCCACTGCTTTAATCTAGAAGCAAGTACTTCCCTTTGCCGAATTGTTATACCTAGATCTCTTACCAGATCTTCAAAATCCTCGTTAGAAACCAAATGGCGCTCGGATGAACGCGACCCGTGTGGTATAAACTCTTTGTCGCCGTCCTCTGTCGAAAAGTCTTCAGCTTTGTTGAATTTTTTCTCGACAGTATTTGTGCACTTCACTTGACCTTGATAAGGTATTGCCTTCGAAACACTAGAAACATTGGCATATTTGATATATTTACGAGTTTTATAACTATGCCCATATAAATTTGTTTTACAGAAGTAGCAATCACTTATATTGTGGTATAACTGAGGATGCCATATCATAGGCGCTGAATAAGGGAAATCCCAAGTTTGATCGACTCTTTTTCGTGGACACTTTAGCAGCTTTATCACACAAGAAAAACAAGCATACTCTGGCTCATACCATCGGCTTTTTACAAATGATTTGCCAAACAAGATGTTGTAACTTTTAACCAAACCATTCGAATTTTCTAGTTTTTCGCGTGTTTTTTCGCCTACAAACAAGCCACAAATATAGCAAAATTTATTCCGATTTTCACACATTTTTTACAATTACATACACTTTGAAGAAGTTTGGGTCGTAGCTAACATAATCAAAAAAATGTAGCGCGCATATTTCGCTGTAAAAATTGATCAAAGTGGAATAGCTGAGGAACGCCTCCTCGAATAAAAACAAATGTATATATCGTTGAAGACAGAATTAATAAGAGATTAATTTTAAATAAAATTACATATGCACTAGTTAACAAATTATTCGAAAAATCTGCTATTAAAGATGAAAAAATTAAAAAAAAAATTGATTTTTCGATATTGTTTCGCCCGTTTTTCTGACATTTATCACGGTATATGAACAATTTTTACATTGTTGGAAGCGGAAAAGAGTCTCCTTTAAAGTAACACTAAATTCGTGTTAATCGGATAAATAATAAAAAAGTTATTGAGCAATATGTATCTTAAACTATGAAAAAGGGGTTTTTGGCCCCTAACTTCAGATTTTGGGGGTGTATTGGAAATTCTGAGGATGCAGTTTTTATATGTCTGACCAGACCTACAAAATGAGGTATGTCTCGAAAAAAGTACCATTAATTTTTTTTTTTTTGTCACACCGTGTAATTATCGTCTCAATGATGGCATTGCTCTGTTGTCTAAGCAGTGACTATTATGTTAATTACCTTATAATTATTTGTTGTTGATATCATCATTTCACAGTTTATTTGGGTTTCGATTTCATTTCAAAACGGAAGTTTGTATTTAGTGATAACTATTTAAAGCGTGGCAGACATGGAATTCAACTTCTAGTGCAAACACCTACTAAGACAGGACAATTAAGGGTTATCGTTTATGTTCTCAATTGCCTCGTAAATATTGTAAACTTCGAGATTGTTATTAATTTTGTGTTTAAAAATATCGCTATGTCATTCCGTGAGACAAATGCACTATTTTAAAATTTGAATTAGCGAAATCCGTCCAGTAGTCTGACGGTTTTCTTGTAGAACCACTACTCTCTCTACTATCTTGAGAACGGCACGACAGATTTCAATAAAATTTTATATGTAGATAGTATACTATATTCCAAGACTTTCGACTAGGTGTTGCCACTGAGTATGTTTTTACAGAGTTGCCATCTCGTAAACGTTTTTGTAAAAATTAAAAGATATACGCCAATATGAATATCAAAGGAAAAGTAGATAACGTCGTATTTAGAAACAAAATATTTCTATGTAGTGTTACCACTCAGGGTTGCCACCTATTCCAATTAATTCTTCTTGCTTATACGCTTTTAGTTGGAAAGTAATTTCACTCCCTCGAATGAACTTTTAAATATTGTAGATACATGTTAAGCTCTCTTACTTAAGTGTACCCATTTGGGATGTTTTTACATGGTTGCCACCTATTTGAATTTTTAATGAACAAATGACCAAAACGGTATTAAAAGAAATGACTTTTGCATTGCATTTAAGTAACAAAAAGATTTCTAGATAGGGTTACCAAATAGAGCTGCTAGAGCTGGTTTTTAAAACGGCTCAAAAACGACTTGATATATTTCTACGAAATTTTTATTCTTTTCAAAAAATGAATTTTTTTCCGCATTTTTATTTTTTCCAAAAATATATGATTTTTTTTTTTTAATATTTTTTTTTGTTTTTTCCAAGCACTTTTTTTTCAAACTTTTTACAAAAAATTTTATTAAAATGTGTTTTTGTGTTTTATTCTTTTTGTTTTTTTTTGTACAAAAAATTTTTACTTTTATTTTTTAATAAAAATATTTTTTTATTCGCTTTTTTCTCCTTTTTCCAATTTTTTTATTTTTTTTTTTTTATTTTTTTTTTTTTTTCAAACATATTTTATTTTTCCATGAAAAGCTCTCTTACGATTTTTTACGGAGTTGCCACCTATTTTGAATTTGAGAATAAATCAAATGCAAGATGAGTATCAATAAAAAGGTATCGCGAAAATTCGACAATCCTGTGATCGCAAAACCCGAAAAAATGGGCAACCCTTGCATATATCGTTATGAAATATTAATCCCTTCATTCATCAGCAGCAGACACACGTATAACACACGTTCCCATACAAAGTAGTTAACATATTTTTTTTTTATTATTAATTTATGCATCGAATCGAACTTGGTCATTTATTCAATTCACTTATCCTTAATTGGGTTTGTTATGTATGAGAACAAGCTTAAGTGTTCTGTTTAGCATATTCGAAGTGCCCAAAGAAAATTTCTCTACAAACTGAATTATAAAAGAAAACCTTTGAGCATGTTTTTTATTTTCTTCATTTGGTTAATAGAAAACATAAACTTTTTTATTAACTCGTATGTGTGCTGTAGATATCCCCTCGGGTTCCCTTAAGTGTGTTTAATGTGTTTGGACAGCAAAGGTTTCTACAGTGCATTTGTGGTCAATAATTTATGCACACGTGCTGTTGGCTATCTTCGACGGCCCTTGCATACGTTCAATTTGCCTATTCCCTTAATTATTAACCTATAAAAAGTATTTCACACGTTTGTTATACTGCCATACGTATGTTTACATATCGTTGATTCTTGACAACTGTTGTGGCAACCATCATTCACCAACGCATTAGCATTAGCTGTCATACATGTTTATAAATAAACTTGGTGACTTTTTATTTCATCACCGAAAGTTGTGTTTGATTTTGTATTCATTTTTATAGTTTATTTATTTTAGTTATTTTAATATCATAATGGTAATTTGTGTTAGGGAGAAGTATTAATTAATTGCTTTTAGTTTCCTATGTTAATTAGGAATATTTTCTTTTATATCTAGAGCAGAGGTCGGAAAATTGAGAAGTGAGGATGTGTTTTTAAACGGGAGAGTAATTGCGTGGTGATATATACAGGCGTAGGGTATTCTATATTTCAGCGGGGACCTCCAGCATTACAACGGCGAAGAAAGCAATCAATTCTAAGTAGTAGTTTTTAAGTGATACGCGTACAAACATCCTTAAAGTCTGTCAGTTCGTATGTTTGTACTCACATCATTAAAGAACTACTACATGGATTCGAATGGTTTCTTCACCGTTGTGTTGCAGTAGGTGTATCACGAGATATAAGCACATTTTTTTCGGGCTACTAGTATACATAAATAAAAAAAAAATTTAATTTGTATACAAATTTCTTTCTTATTTAGATACTTCGAATTGGGCTGTTAATTTCGGCTTGTTGTGCAGTTACAAAAAGAGGAAAAGAAATGAGAGAGAAAATAGGGAAGAGGAAGGTATGGAAAAGAAATGAAGATGAAAAGAAAGAAAAATAAAGGAAAGGAAGGGAAAGTAAAGGGAACAAAATAATGAAAGGAAATGAATGGAAAAGAAATAAAACTAAGGAGTTGCGACAAGGAGATGAAAGAAAGTAAGCAAACGTAAGGAAAGGAAATGACAGGAAAAGAAAGCTGAGGAGAAAAGGAATGTAATGGAAAATAAAGGTAAGAAAAAAAAGAGAAGAAAAGAAATGAAAAGAAAATAAATAAAATGAAGGGAAACTAAGTGAAACGAAACAAAACTAAAGCAAATGATATGAAAGGAAAGGCAAGGAAAAGAAAAATAAAAGGAAAAAAGAAATGTGATGAAAAGGAAAGGTAAGAAAATAAAAGAAAGGAAAAGAAAGGAAAGAAAGGAATTAAAATGAAATGAAAAGGGAGAAAAGGAAACGAAAAGAACAGGAACGGAAAGGAAAGGAAAGAAAAGGATGAAAGGACAGCAAAGGAAAGAAAAGAAAGAAAAGAAAAAGAGCGTAAAGAAAAGGAATGAAAGACGAATAAAAACGACCTTAAATAAATAATTATAAACATTGAAACTGTATTACTGAATGGTGTAAAGAGGGAGGAAAAGGCAAGAAGAAGAGAAATGTATGGAAAAGGAAAATATAAAAAAGTGAAAGTTAAGTTGAAAGATGAAAAAGTAGAAGAAGAGGAATTTGTGTGTTGTGGCCCTGCTTTCTTTTAGGGGTCGTGCATATATGACGTCACGCTCTTTGAGGGGGGGGGGGGGGGGGGGAGGGGTCTGCGATTTGTGACGAAATGTGACATGGGGGGAGGGGGAGAGTAGCACTTACGTGATGTCACGTTATTTTTTGCATGTTTTCTAGCGTGCAACGTCCATGAACGTTTTCAAATTTGGCACGTTTTCATTCTTTCGATTGGCAAATATTATTTAATAATTAATATAAACATTCTAAATATGTATCAGATTTTATGTCAAATAAATATTGAATTTATATTTATTAAGGGTGTGATGTGACATTCGAGGGGAGGGGGGGTCTGGAGTTTGTGACTGGGTGTGACATGGGGGGAGGGGGGGTCAAAAACCTCCAAAAATCGCGTGACGTCATATATGCACGACCCCTTAGTAAAGATTGTATGTCTCCAACTACGAAATACCAAAACAAACCCATCTCTTAAGCAAGTAGCTTAAAAATCAATTTACCGCCCAGCCAGAAAAGTACAAATTCACTCTCATCGATTACCAAGTAACCCAATTCTTTGTTGAACGGCCTTTTTTTGTAACAAGTGTATATCAAAAGTTAAGCTTATTTTTTTTTTGTGTCTGTAGAAGAAAAATGAAATAATCTTATAAATAAATAAGAAAACGTAACATATTTCAATGGCATGCATCCCTTTTTAGAATTTAAGTGATGTCTGTAAGTGTCTTAATGCCCTGTGGCGTGTTTTTTCTTCGACTCTCTTTATATTTTTATTTGCAAGAAAATTTTTGTTAATGGGCTTACATTAGACAGGTTTTCAGACGGTTTCAAGTTTACTTCAAAAAAGTTTATTAAATTTTCAAATTGTTAATTAATTAAAGAAATTTTCGAGGTCCATTACAAAAAAGGTATCGTTTTAAAGGAAAAAGATCAAGCTTTAAAGCAAAATTAAAAAAAAAAATTTGAAAAAATTGATAATTTTTTTTTATAAAATTTTTATTAAAATTTTTTTAATAAATTTTTTTTTTAATTCATATTCGAAAAATACTTTGGAAAACGATTTCCATGTTCCTTCTTAGCTCGTCAATTACAAGACTTCTAATTTAAAGAAAAAAAGGCATACGCAGAAAAAAGTTACGAATTCAAACCGCTATATCTCGGTAACCATCCAATATTTATACGCAAACTTTGGTGATATTTTTTTCCTGCATAGCAGATAACTTTCGCTAAATTTCATTCAAATCGAATTTTTAGGTAGTCCGCTTAAGGAATTTTACCCCATATATCATATACTCAAAATTACTTTAATATTCTTGTATGTCATTTTCAAATTTGATTTAAAGAAATCAAACTCAATACCTACTTGGCAAAAATTTTTGTTTTCCTGAAACGGTCTATTGCACATACAATTATTTATTACCCAAGTCGTATCGAACTTGAACTCGTTTAAGTGCGCCCCAAAAGGTTTTTTTGTTATATTTTGCCCTCATTTTCTTTTGCTTCGCTTTGAAATTCTTCATTTCCTTCATTGCTGCTGCTGCTTAGTAAATTTTATTATAATTTTCTTGTGCTCTACATATTTCTTGCATTGCCTAAGTTGGCTCACCCGCCGCCATAATATGTATACAAAAACCAATAACAACCCAATAAGTTAATGTCAATAAACCTATGAGAGGTCGTACGATACACAATTTTTTTTTTTTCCTTCCTCCATACTTATGCATTTTCCCTCGAGGCTGTTGAATTATTTGTTGCCGAGCAGAGTAGAGGGACTACAAGGAAGCCTGTGCTGCTGCTTCTTGACTTTTGTAGTGAAAGGAAGTATCTTTGTTATTGTTGTTACTTGTTATTCCTGCATTTATGTGCTGTGCATGCTTCTTGCTCTCATTTCAAAACTCATTGCACACAGCACATGTGATGTCACATCACTGATGTGTATGGTCATAAAATTTATATGGATTTATTTTTAGTTATTGCTTTTAAGAGCAGAATAAGCGCCCTGTGATTGTGATTTTATCAACTCCCCACCTTCCCTTGTTACTAGCAATTCCCTTTGAACATTTTTTTTTTTCACTTTATTGCCGTTGCACGCGCGCTTAACTTTGTATCTTTCTTGCGCATTATTTCACTCGTTTTGTCAGCAACTGTCGTTGATTTGATGCATCATCGTCTTGTTGTGCAGTCAACTAACAGCAGATGCACCAGTTCTTCAGTGAGCCATAAATCCGTGTGAGTGTGTGGAGGAGGAACATTTGTGTTGTGTGTTGATAGCAATCCCGATGATATGCTGTAGCGAAAAATGACATTTTCAATAAAATTTTAAGTAGGTGGCAACCTTGTTAAAATATCCTCAGTGGCAACAACTAGGTAGAAAGTCTTAGAATGGTGTAAGGTATCTGTATACAAATTTTTATCCAATTCGGGGGATGCGTTCCCGAGATAGTAGAGGATTCACTATATACAATGTAAAATAAAAATTCTAGGGGTTGGTATTTACCCATTACTTTTGGGGAAATAATATGAAATTACCTGCATTTCGTCATCACAAATCTTCAGAAGTTTCACAAGATCTTGGGATGAGTACACATATATTTTCATACATGATTACACCTTTTTCAATTCAGGTAGGTGGCAACCCTGTAAAAACACCCTAAGTACCAGCACTTTATAAGAGAGCTGAAAATTTAGCATATTAACTATATTCAAAAGTTCATCTGAATGGATCAAGTCGTTTTCAAAAACTAAACATAATATAGGATTAGTTAGTAAGCGTAAGCATATGGTACCCAATCTACACACTAAATTTTATCCAATTCGGTGGATGCGTTTCCGAGATAGTAGAGGATTCACTATATACAAAGTAAAAAAAAAAACGTTCTAGGGTTTGATATTTTAGTACCTTAGCCCATTACTTTAAGGAAAATAATACGGAATTCCCTTCACTTCACCATCAAAGATCTTCTAAAATACTTTCCAATGTATGTTGTTGACTCACCTCACCCATATCGGCGTAGATTATTAAATTTTTTCAATTGAGATATGTGGCAACCCTGTAAAAAACATTACCAATAGCAACACCTAGGTAGAATGTCTTAAAATGTAACATAATACTCACAAACGAAATTTCATCTTAATTGGTGGAGGCGTTTCCAAGATAATATAGGAGTCACTATATACAATGCAAAAAAAATTGCTAGGGTTTGATATTTTAGCGTAGTCCAGTGAAGCCTTTCAGGAGGGCAGCTCTTATTGGATTCAAAGTTATCGGAAAAGCCTAAAAACCTTTAAAACGCTTAGACGGAAGTAGAAATAGAACATGTTTAAAAGGTTAACTGACAAGAGGTGGTCCACTGCGAACTCAGAAAAAAGCCTGAGAGTTTAAAAGGCACTGAGTACCAATAGCTTGAAAACTGCAATGAGGATTAGTTCTTCGAGGCCCTACGCTAGTTATTACAGAAAGGTGATGAGCGATAATTTTAATATCTGATAGAGAACCATATATGTAAACTAATATCATAACTAAGTACTGGCTACCTGGTGGGGGTGAGATATTATTTAATAATATTTCTAGGCAGTAGGTGCTTTTGTTTAGAAAGGATTAATAATCACCTGAATAAGCGAACTTACCCTCGATATAGTAATTTATAAAAAAAAAGCGAATCACCCTTCACTTCATATTTTTTCTTGCGAAATTCTCCTTACTTTTTCCCAAATTACCACAAATTATGGTTGTCGCATTTGCGAGGGTTCTATTATTACTTCCCTTTGTGCCATTGTCAGGTTCTGTCACAATTGAAAAATCATTAAATGCGCAGGGTAGTTTTTATTGCGAATGTGAACAATAAAAATAAATATCTATATCATTGACAACTCAAAGCGGATTAAACCCTCTGGATAACACGTGTTTTGTGCTTGAAAAAATCCATATACCAACATATTTTACAGCATTGATTTATATGGCAAATGGATCAAAATGACAAATACGTGGTTTTATTCCCTTGAGTAGCTGTAAAATTTCACTCTTTTTAACGCATATGTCAATAATTTTAAAAGTACCCGTCGTTCTAAGTACTATGCTCATATTAGGGGTGATCACAGCGACGCGAAAAATGTATACATTCCCTGCAGGAAATGATGTTCACTGCGAGTTAGCTATATAGTGATTTACAAAGCTGTGCAAGTGTAGAAAGTAAGAAGAGAACGTTTTTAATAGTTCGCTTTAAAAATACGCCTATATTCTTGTCTGACTGGAATATGTTATTTTAAAACTTGAATTAGAAAAATCTGCCCGAAATATTGCCGGTTTTGCCGTTACAAAAATTTGGGTTTCAAGTTAATATATATCATAGAAATTCAATTGAAAATATTTCTATATCATTTCATTGCACTTTGGCATTTTGAAATTTGAAGTAAAGAAATGTACTTATTAGATTGGTGGCTTTGTCGTTATAAAAATTTTGATTTAAATTTTATTTATATCGTAAAAATAAATTAACTTTGAAAATACTTGGGGGACTACAATGTCATTTTAAATCTGGAAGATGGTTTGTTTTGCTGTTACCAAAAATTTGGCTTCAATTTAATATATATCGTAAAATATATATCGTAAAAATACATATCGTAAAAATATATCGTAACAATAAGTATCGTAACAATAAATATCGTAAAAATATAGATCATGAAAATATATATCATAAAAATATATATCGTAACAATATATATCGTAAAATTGTATATCGTAAAAATATATATCGTAAAAATATATATCGTAAATTTTGTGACCCGAATTTGTCATTTTCAAATTCGATTTGAGGTAATCCGACCCAGTAGACTGGCTGCTTTGACATCACAAAAATTTTGTTTACATTTTTTATATATCGTAATAAATCATTTTTCGGGACTCCCATCACATCCCGAGTTCCGAATTGCAACACGCATAACCATAAACACTTCTTCAACACAAAAAAGTTGCTCACGTTCTTGGCAGCAATTCTTCGCATCGTTTTTAGCGCTTACTTCCGAGCAATTTTTCTTTTTATGCTCGCCATTTGGTGCGCTCACATTGAAAATATTTCCATTTGTTTGCATTATTTATAACAAACAGCGTGTAGTGAATACACTACTATCCTTCAATCATTCATTTATTTTGTTATTCATTCATAAGATTTTCTTGGTTTTTTTTTTTTTGCCTACATAAGAGAAGAAATTTCTGATGCAGCGGCACTTACAAATTGTTGTTATCCATTAATTAAACGTTTTGTCGGATCACTGCTTACTCGTACTTCCGGTTGTAGATTGTTTGTAGTTTTGTGCTCATGTGCTCTTAAGTAGCTGTATGATGACTAATTTGATCTGATTTTCATTGATTTTATTTTTCCAGAGAGTAGGTAATTAATTTATGAGCGCTAGTAACAGGTTGCAGGCGCTAATATTATTTACTCGATTTAATAGAGTTGTGCGTGACTCTTAGGCGCAGCAAAGTTGAAGCGAGTAAATTTTGGGAGAGCGTCATTAATTTTTCGACTTTTAGGTTTAAGTAACATTGTTTGAAAATTGCTTGGTAGCTTCGACGTAACGACGACCACCAGTGTTTTTACTTAAAAAATTTCACGACTATAAAGTTGTTAATCACCGTAACGATGACTGACGCAAGTTACTAATATGCCACTTCTAAGTTCTCATATCTTTTCAAACTTCAAAGTTACCACTACTTTAAGGTAGTGAATCTTGCCCTAGGGTACAGACGTAATTTATTTATAGGCTGATTAAAAGTTGTCATATCTTTGAAGAGGTCTTGCTAATTTCAAAAATTCGACGACTTTAAGGTTGTTAACCACGGTAACTGTGACTGACTGATGTTACCCATATGCCACTTTAATGTTGTCATACCTTCTAAGAGGTTTTTCTTATTTCAAAAATTCCACGACTTAATGGTTGTAAATCTAGGTGACGGTAGCTGACTCATGTTGCTGATATGCCACTTCAAAGTTGTCATAACATGTAAACGATTTTGCTAGTTAGGTTCTTTCTTATTCTTTTTAAAATAAACTACGTAGCACTAGTTGTAATTTTGAGTAGTATTCTAGGGCCAATTCGCTTTCGTGTTTGAATATAGCTGTTACAACTTTGTAGTAAATATTACTTCAAAGTTCCATATTGCCTAAAAATTACTTCATAGTTCCATATATTGACTATCGTCAAGCTCAAGCTAGTTTCAACTAAGTAAAACTTCGTGTATCTCCCAAGATGTAAATATCTCCAACAAGTCATCTATTTGTTGAATGTGACTTCAAAGTTCCATATTGTCAGTTACCGCTACTATCATCATAAAGTGCGAGTTAGAAAGTAGTCAATATCTCAAACCAGTCCTCGATATATGATTAATTTACAAGCCGATTCACTTTCGTATTTTCCTATAATTTCGAATACTTTGTAGTAACTATTACCTTGAAGTGGCCGGATAGCGCACAGAAACGTTGTGGTAACCTCAGGGTTTTTCCACATTCTAGTCGTTATCACGTAATAATTATGTGTCTGGAAGCTCCGTTGCAGCTACTATAGCTACTACTGGGATCCTCTGGGGGCGGTTTATTAAGCTCATGCCAATAGACCATACTCCGGTTTGGGCGGGGCCCTCAACACGTCGATATGATTCATAATAATGCTGTCTCCTTCCAATAACCCAAAACTAAATCAATATCGATAGGTTTGGCATTTCAATGCTCGCCCCCCTCCCCTCCACACATGTACATCAAAGTCCACTTTTATTGTAATGCCTTTCGTAGCAAATTCGTTCAATTTACAAAGACCAAGATAAACAAAAACCATAAAGAAAATACGCGCAAACAATGAATTCAATAGCGGAAAAATAACAATAGCAACAACATCGGAAATATGCAACATGGTTAGTCATCGATGGAGCTCAAGAAGCACACAGGTAAAGTAAAATAAATAAATTGTTAGACAAATGCAAAGTCAGCAAATGACACGGGCTAGTTGATGGACTAAAGGAGCCATTTGCCAAACAGTGTTGTAGGTGAAACTCCTAGCAAACATACGCACGACCAAATACTTTTAGGATGCAAATGTTAAAAAGGGCACATTGGAGTCTTCCTTCCACCCTCCACTCGTGAGCAAAAGCATATTGGTTAGAGTCAGCTTGTCAACACATACGGCACAGTAGGGCTTACGTAGGCATGGACACAAAGCACGGGACGGCGGATAAAACCAAGATGGCGTGCATGCAACATTTCTTTTTTTTGTTTTTCCTTTTTTTCGATTTTGGTTTGTGTAAGTTGGGTAGAAGGGGGAGCAAATGATTTCTTTTGAGGACCTCTATTGTGTCTGTTCCAGAATACGAGTGCTGCGTGTAAGTTGTTTCTATTTTTTGTTTGCTTGTTTGCTCACTAGACACGTACGCCGAATATGCCAAGCCAGCGAGCCCGCCATCTAGCCTCGCAGGATGCCACTGTGGCGCAATTGACATTGCCGTTGCCTTCGCCAAACTCCAACATATTCAGCAGCTGTTGTTGTGTAAAAAATAAAAGATTTTCTCCTTCGCTCGTTTTGCAGGCCATGCTACGGATCCTTTCCGTGTTTCGTGTGGTTTTTTGTGTATCTATTAAAAAAAATTGAAAGGTTTTTTAGCGTTGTGTAGCATCTTTGAATGAATGTTTGTGACAAATATTACAGATGAGATGTTAGTGGGGAGGAGGAGTAAAGCCAGGCACATCAACTGATTGGCGATGCTGGTATGATATGTGCTTTGTGGTCGGTGAATCGATGGAATTCGCGTTGATTTTGCTATCTCAGACAAGAGATGGAGAAACTATTTTTGGCTCAAGTGTGGTGATGACGAAATTTTTATCGAATATTGTATGGTATTAAAATAAAATGAAAAAAAAATTAAAATAAAAATAAATAAATAAATGAAAAAATAAAATAAAAATAAAAAAAATATAATAAATAAAATATGAAAAAATTAAAAAAAAATTCTTAAATTAAAAAAAAAATTAAAAAAATAAATAAAATAATAAAATAAAAATTAAACAAAAAAATAGACAAAGTAAAGAAAACAAAAATTAAATAAAAAAAGACAAAATAAAATAAAAAAAGAAAAAATAAAATAAAAAAGACAAAATAAAATAAAATAAGACAAAATAAATTAAAATAAAAAAAAAAAAAAAAAAAATAAGACAAAATAAATAAAAATAAAAAAAAAAAATAAAATAAATAAAATAAAAATATATAATAAATAAAAAATTAAAATAAAGTTAAAACAATATAAAAGTGAAATAAAAGCAAACAATATAAAAATAATTTAAAAGTAAAATAAACAGAATGAAATAAAAAATTAAAAAAAAAAAATAAAAAGAATGACAAAAAAAATTAAAAAAAAAATTAAAATAAAAAAAAAATAAAAAAACAAAAAATATAATAAAAAATTAAATTAAATATGATAAAATTTAAAAAAAAAATTTTAAATAAAAAAAAATATAAAAAAAAATAAAAAAAAAATAAATAAAATAAAATAAAAAAATAAAAATGAAATAAAAAAAATAGACAAAGTAATTTCTTTACAAAAATTGAATAAAATAAGAAAAATAAAATAAAATAAGACAAAATAAATTTAAAAAAAATAAAAAAAAATAAAAAAAAATAAAAAATAAAATAAAATAAAAAGAATGAAAAATTAAAATAAAGTTAAAATTATATAAAAATGAAATAAAACCAAACATTATAAAAATAATTTAAAAGTAAAATAAACAGAATGAAAAAAAATTAAAAGAAATAAAAACAATGAAAAAAAATATTAAAAAAAAATAAAATAAAAACAAATAAAAATAAAATAAACTCAAATTAAAATAAAAAAATAAAAATAAAAAATTTAAATAAAACAAAAAAAAATTAAAAAAAAGAGATAAAAAAGTAAAAAAAATATAAAAAATAAAATAAAAATTAAATCAAAGTAAAAGTAATTAAAAATAAAATTTAGTAAAATAAAAACATTAATTGAAATAAGAACAAAATAAATAAATTGAAAAAAAAAAACAAAAAAAGAAATAAAATTTAAATAAAATAAAAATGAGATTAAAAAATAAAAAAAAAAAATAAAAAAAAAATATAAAAAAATTTAAATGAAATGAAATAGAAAAAAAGAAATAAAAAATAAGTAAAAAAATAAAATAAAATATATATAAAAAAAGGATAAAAATAAACATAATATAAAAATAAAATAAAAACAAATAAAAATAAAATAAACTCAAATTAAAACAAAATAAAATAAAATAAAATAAAATATAAAAAATAAAAGAAAAAAAATTAAAGAAAAAAAAAAATAGTGTAAAATAAAACAAAAAAATAAAAATAAAGAGATAAAAAAGAAAAACAAAAATATAAAAAAGTAAGGAAATAATGTATCTGCGCCTTGGCAGCCACATCACTGTTGATAGCAAAAATTTTTAAACTGTAAGTACTATGCCTAATCTAGAATAATGTCAGCCGATCGATTTAGAGGAGAACCACTCTCTCGCCGAACAAAGAACACACTCTGCAAGTGTCTCATTACACCGGTTCTAATGTATAGCTCACAATCATGAGATGGATCGAATAAAGATTGAATGGCTCTTCGAGTATTTGAGAGAAAGGTTAGGATTATGTACCTTAATTTATTTATTTTAGGTTATTTTGGGTTTTCCTAGCGATATCTGATGCCAATGGGAAACACCAAGGAAGGCTAAGTCGTCCTCCACCTGTTTCTTTCAGCTCAGTGGGGGCTCTCAAATCATTCGCTGCCAAAACGTGACTTTATAGACCCACCTTTTCTGTACCAAACTTACATTGCCCAATCGCATACTCATACCTGATATATTCATGTCCTTTTTTCCGTTACCAAAAATTCACCTGCACCGTATACTGAAAATACATTCCTTTACATCTGCTAATTTTGCTACTTTGCCTATTTTTTGTGCTTCCTTTTCAATGCTTCGTCTTGCCCATTTCCCACTTCTGACATATGTATCTTTTTAACTGAATAGATACCTATGAAATTGTTTTGCTCTCTCGCGCGCCGTTTTCTTGTTAACATTTCGGCGCGAGATGCCATCGACAGTTTGGTGTGTTTCTGCTGTTAAACGGACGGATATGTGGTCTACACGTAATGTGAGAGTCCACTCAACTCATTCGTCGTCTTTACGAGATGAGTAAAAGCAAATTCGGTTGATTCTCTAAACCAAAAACATTATGTTTGTATTATTATTATTTTATACCTCTGACTTGTTGTGTTTTGTTTATTGTTGTTATACTTTCTGGTTGATGTGTTTATTGTTGTTATTGAGAACTTGTTGTTGACATACCAACCAGATATCTAAAAGAAGGTGTGTACGTGCACCTATTGTGAATAGATACCTATCAAGATGCTTATGGTAACTGAATTTTTTTTTAGGTTTTTGTTGGAGACGTGATAATTGTGCCTGCGCGTTGGCCACCCAATAACTTGAGTTGACTGTATTCATTTTCGTGTATCTTCTTTCTTGTTCTGTTTAGTTTTAATTTTTTTAATTTATTTCTCACGCTCATTTTCTTAGGCACAAAAGCACTCAATAAACATGTTTATTTAATATCCGATAAAATCTTAATGAACTGACTAAAACGTGGGCTATAAGCAGTGGTGGTGTTATCATTTTTTATTGTTAGGGGAAATGTTTTTTTTTTTTTTTTTTTCATTTTATTTCTTTTATTATATTTAGTTTCAATTTAATTTATCTAATTTTTTCTTTTTTTTACATTTTATTTGCCTATTTATTTACAAATATTTTTTAATTTGCCTTTGTTTCTGTTTTATTTTTTTTTTTTGTTTTAATTTTTTTTTTTTTTTTTTTTTTAGTTTTAGTTTTTTTCTATTTTTTCATGTTTGGTTTTTTATCTCTTTTCATTTTTTATTTTTGGCTTTTTTTACTTTAATTTGGTTCTACATTTATTTATATGGTATATTTTTTAATATTATTTTATTTCACTTTTTAAAAAGATGTTTTGTTTGTTTAATTTTCTAATTTTTTGTTTTATTTTTTCCTTTTTTGTTTTATTTTTTCCTTTTTTGTTTTATTTTTTCATTTAAATATTTTTTTTTTTTCATATTATTATTATAAATGTTTTTTTTTTAATTATTTTTTTTTGTTAGTTTTAAATTTAATTTTTTTTGTAATGATTAATTAAACATTTCTTTTTGGCTAATTTTTGTACTTATTTCCTTTATTCTTATTAATTTTTTTTTTGCTTTCTTTTATTTTTTTATTTCTTTAATTTTTTTTTCTTAATTTTAATTTTTGTATTCATTTTTTTTTATTTTTATTAATTTCAATTTTTTTTAATTTTTTTGCTTAATTTTTTTTAATTGGTTTTATATTAATATATTTTTTCCCCCGTTTTGATTTTTTTTGTTTTCTTTTATTTTTTTTATTTCTTTTATTTTTTTATTTCTATTATTTTTTATTTCTTTTATTTTTTTTATTTCTTTGTTTTCTTTATTTTTTTTTAGTTTTATTTAATTTATTTTATTTTTTTAGTTATTTTTTCAAGATTTTTTAATTAATTAAATTTTATTAAATGTTTTATTTTTTTTCTTTATTTTTTATTTATTTTTTATTTATTTTTTTATTTTTTAGTCCTTTCTTGTATTTTTTATAGATAACTTTTTAACTTTTTTTATATAAATTTTTTTTAAATATTTTTAATTAAGCTTTTTTATTTCTTTTTTTATTTCCCTTTTATTTCTTTTTTTATTTTTTTTTTATTTTTTTTATTTTTTTCTTTTTTTTTCTATTTTTTTAGTCCTTTCTTGATTTTCTTTTAGATACATTTTTTTAAATATTTTTAATTTAACTTTTTTTATTAGTTTTTTAATTTTTTTATTTTTATTTTTTTAGTCCTTTCTTGAATTTCTTTTATTGATAACTTTTTAATTTTTTTAGATACATTTTTTTAAATATTTTTAATTTAACTTTTATTATTTATTATTTTTTTCTTTTATTTTTATTTTTTTTCTTTTATTTTTTTTCTTTTATTTTTATTTTTTTTTCTTTTATTTTTTTTCTTTTATTTTTATTTTTTTTATTTTTAGCCTTGATTATTTTGTTCAACTGTTTTTTTACTGTGTTTTGTTTAATTTTATTTCATTTGAATTTTAGCTTTTATTAAAGTAATGGAAGAAACAGTGTTTAGAATTTTTGTCTGCCTGTCTTTATGTTTGTCAGAGCATCACTCAAAAACCGCTGAAGAGAATAGAATGCATTTTACACCATTATATTGCTAGTTGTCCCACTTAAAGTTTAGCACTCTTTCTAGCTTTTTGCGTCTGTATATCTATATGTATGTTCGTGCATCACTCAAATGTTGCTTCCTAGAACTTACATAAATTTTCACGGCTGCACTGCTAGATGTTCCACTTTAAATTTCAAGCCCTTTTTAGAATTTCTTGTCCGTCTGTCTCTATATTTGTTCGTGCATCACTCAAAAACCGTTTAATAAAATTGAATAAAATTTCCATTGATGTATTGCTAGATGTCCCTCTTAAAGTTTAGGGCCCTTTTAAACGATTTTTTGTCTGTCTGTCTTTATGTTTGTTCGTGCATTACTTAAAATCTGCTTTATGAAATTGATGGCAATTTTTAACAAAGTATTACTAGACGTCTTACTTCGAGTTTAGAAGCCTTTTTACAGCATTATTTTTTTACCTTGTTTGAAAAAGAGGTTGTGGACCTCAGCGCACCTCCATCCCCTTTTCGATTTCCTTTATTACCTACATATGTATGTAGGTTATGCATTTCTCTCTTGAACTGTGTGTGGCATTATCAAATACACACTCCGGTGTTAATTCCATAAATTAATTGAAGTGCATACAAACATTGCCGGGTTTTCTATTTAACATTGACCTGCTCTCTGGTTTCATTTGTTCTAATGCCCATTACACCTAAATGCTTCTAAACCTTTAATGTATGGAAAATAATCGAATAGAATTTGAAATTTTTCACAAACGTGTAATATGTGTTGACTTAAGTTATTCACGTGTGTGGGTTAAACCTTTTCCCGCACTTCCGTTACAAACTTACTTCAAAATTTATTTACCATATCGGTTTCCCAATCGATTTAAATCAAATACTTCCGGTTAAGCGAAGCAACAAACGACCTTTTTCTATCTTTTTCCTACTTTTTTTTACTTTACCTTCTTCAATTGACTCCAACTTTATACATACATAAGTATCTCAAACATTTTAGATCAAAATAAAATACCCAATTCAATAGGAATAGCAGTCTCAATTTTCACATTTTACTTACACCTTTCTTTCTTTTCCTTTTACCAAAGAAGAAAACACAAAATTTGTTGGTTATGCATGTGTCCTAATTTCTCAACTTTTCTCTTCCCTTTTCCTTTTTTTTTGTAGTACTTCTTGAATTTCTTGTTACCCAAAATTGGTGCACCGCAATGCTGGCTGGTTGGATTGAGTCAAGAGTTGCTTGCTTCTAAATGTGATTCATGCTTATACTCCGGAAAATTGTCAAGGGTTGGTTTTCTTATCTTCTACCATATAATCACACATCAAACCTCAAAACTTCACATACTCAATAGTAGAACATACCTACTCTACTTCTCTCAATCTTCATCAGTCGCGCTCAAATTTCATTCAAAGTGTTGCTTATTTGTTGTTGACTCTCGCAAGTACTTAGTGTATGTATGTTTTACCCAAAGGCATCAAACTCTGCTTTCCAACTTCTCACTCTCTATGTCAGCCCGTCACGTATGAAACATGGCTATTATTATTAATGTTGTTTAGTTTGTTGTTGCGCGTAATATTGAGTTAACATAAATTTTATTTGTGCACGTACGCCACATTTTAGGTTTTTTTTTTTTTTATTCATACAAAACTTTACCCAAATACTTTTTGTCTAACTGCAATTCTGTATTCTTCTCATTCACATAACCCATTTGTCGTCTCTGAATAAATAAATATTAACATAATTCCCTTTATGCGCCTGTAAGTAGGCATTTAAGTATGCATGTAAGTATATAAGTACTAGATACATACACATTTAACCATATGACTGAGAGGTTATTACATTTCAATTTGATTAACAGCGTTAACAGAGAATGTAAAAAAAAATAACCGGTATCACTAACGAATGTTAAAAGTTTACTTGGTTTGTTGAGACCTTTGTTGGAAAAGCACGAAAGGGCATTAATCTCAATTGCAATATATGCCTAACTTTATTTCCATAATAGGTACAAAAACGATACACCAAAATTGATAATAACGTGGTTGTCGACTGAGAGAAATTTATACATTAGGGTGGGTTGAAAAAAAATACGCTGGAAACGTTGTATGTATATATGTATGTAGTTTTTTTTAAATGTTTGTCTGTCTGCATGTTTGTTTAAACGCAAGGATCTCGAAAACTATGAAATTGATATTTATGATACTTTCCCTCCTGGACAACTTGATTTTTGGGAAGGGTCGCCAACTTTTTTTTTATCAAAATCGCTTGATGAACAAAAAACAAAAGACTTAAAAAAAATTTGAAAAATAAAAGAAAAAAATCAAAATAACATTAAAAAAATGGAAATGAAATGAATACAAAAAAATTAAAACACAAATAAAAAATTTTAAATAAAAAGCATATAAATAACAGAAAAAAAAATAAACAAAAAAATTCAAATTTAAATAAAAAAATGAAAAACAAAGAATTAAATTAACTAAATAAAAGTTAAATATAAATAAAATAAAAATTTCTGAAAGAAAATAAATTCGTCCAAATAAAATAAAAAAATGAAAAAAAAAATTATAATAAAAATAATCATAATAATAATAAAAGTAAAAGTAAAAGTAAAATAAAATAAAAATAATCATAGTAATAATAAAAAATTAAAATAAAAATAAAAAATAAAATAAAATAAAAATTAAAAATGCAATAAAAAAAATAAAAAAATTAAAAAATTAAAAATAAGGAAAATTAAAAAAAGTAAAAATAAAAAAAATTAAAAAAATAATCATAATAATAATAAAAAAAAAAAAATAAAAAAAAAAAATAATAAAAAAAAAAAATAATAAAATAAAAAAATAAAATAAAAAAATAATAAAATAAAAAATAATAAAATAAAATAGAAAAAAAAAATAAAAAAAATTAAAAAATGAAAGAAGAAAAATTAAGAAATCTAAAAAATGAAAGAAAAAAATAAAAGGAAAAAAAAATAAAACGAAATAAAATAAAATTAAAAAATAAAGAAAAAAGCATTAATATTGCCTTCGAAACATTTATATGCACTTTACAAAAAATTATAAAATAAAATTTAAAAAATTTAAAATAAACAAAAATATAAAAATGAAATAAAAATAAACTAAATGAAAACAAGAAATAAAATAAAATAAAAGGCTAAATGAAAAAAAAATTAAAAAAGTAAATAAAATAAAATATAATTATATAAAAAACCGCGTGTAGCAGAAGTAGAAGTTAACTTCTTACCTGCAGAATAATTATAACGAAATATCATAAATACCCAAGTAATAGGAATAGTGCCAGATAATTCTTATATCCTTATAACTTATTACTTTTTAGGTTTTAAATTTTTTTAGATAATGCTATCCATATTCGTTATTCAAAACATTTTAGATAGGTGTCCACCTTGAAAACTAATCCAAGAATATTGGCATATCTTGCTCAGTATTTAAAAAAAAATGAGCCCTGTAAGCCCACCGAAGTGGCAACACCCATATAGAAAGTCTTAAAATAAAGCAAATCCAAATGCCTGTACCCGTTGCCGAGATGTTGGTCGATAGGAGTGAATAAAGGAAATGCCGTTAGGTGGCAACTCTTCCTGAAAATATTTTCGTCGGAAAATCTTGTTCAATTTAAAAAAAAATTAGATAGGTGACAGCTCTGTAAATCGCCCGAAATGGCAACACCCACGTAGAAAGTCGCCGCCTAAGAAGAAGAAAAAACAAAAAAAAAAAAATATTAAGTAGATTAAAGATAAAATTATCACTGAGCGAACACTACTACAAAAAAAAATTTAAGGATTTTCTGTCATTACCCACTTTCCAACATTCCACAATTTTTATAATTTTTAACACTTGTTACTTGGATTTAAGGAAGTTGGTGATGATGACTTGTAACTTACTTCAAATAGGATAAGCGAACTTAACTAACATTAATGTTGTTGTTATTGCAAATTTTGCTATTTTTGGGCTTTTGGGGTTGCCACTAGTAGAATCAACCTCAACTAGAACCATGCCGACGAGATGTGTATGTGATTGTATGTGTGCTGTGCTGTTGCTCTCTGCGCTCTAAATGAATTTACGTGTACGAACGGATGCCGAATACGTTGACTGAATGTTACTTTTTTTTTCATATCGTATGACTACAACAAATATATATGTATTTGTTCATAAGTACGTTTCTTCTCATCACTTCCTGCTTACCGCATATTGGGCATGTTTTTTGCCATTTGTATACCTTTTATTACCACTGTTGCTGTTATGTTGTTCTGCTGTTGTGTTATTTTGTTGTTCTGTTGTACTATTATTTTGATGTGCTGTGCTGTTGTTGTATTGCCCTATGTTTTTGGTTTTCGTTGATGCTCACGTCTCTGTGGGTTTTTATTTATTGTAGGTATACAATAATCGAGTATATTTGGTTCTGTTATTGCAGAGATCTTGTTTTTGGTTATTGCTTTGGCTTTCATGTTGTATATTTTATTTTTTCATATATGTTTGGTGGCAACGATGAGAACGTCGATTGTCGCTCACCGCGATGACGATTACGAGTACAACGAGAAGACTACGTTTGACACAACAAACGACTACGACGACGACGGGATATGAGATTTTTTGTGTGGTTAGCCTGAATAGTATTACGTGCCGGGGAGCAATGAATGGAAGCAAAAATTCGATTTGTCTCGTCCGTCATTAATGTCGCGTGTGTAAAAAAAAAAAAAAAAAAAATATTTGTGTGTGCAAATTTGTTGTTGGTGCATACACATTTAAATGTGATATGAAATTATACAGATAGATTGTAGATAGTATAGCTACTGCAAAAAGTTTAAAAGCACCATACAAAAAAAAAATATAAAATTTTCATTGAAAATGCACAAACAACTAATAAGAAAATTGTATGGAAAATGAAGAAATAAAAAGAAAAATTAGAAACAAAAGAGTGTTTAGTGATTTGCAAAAGCAATAAAGTAACAAAAAATTGTATCGGAATATCGACGAGTGTTCGTATGTTTGTTGTAGCGGTGTGTGTGTTTAGTGAGTAAATTGAAAAGATATTTGTGCTGCAGAATCTTTTTTTTTTCAACGTCACGTATATCTACTTATGGTGTAAGCAAGCTGATAAAAATAATATTGAAAAATAATGAAATGCAAATTTCATTTGTTGATGCAAAAGTAGCACAAAACAAAGTGAATTATGAAAATTTAAAAGGTAAATGGATTTTTTTTTGCTTCGGCTAATAAGCATGCTTCTTTGGCCTGTTGAAGTGATTATCTGTGTGTACCTATAATAAAGAGAAGAGTGTTGGTAGGTACAATGAGGCTAGTTTTATAAAAACTAATTATAAATAAATAGAAGCACAGAGAAAAGAAGAGTGGTGAAATAATTATTGTATGAACATTTTTTTAAAAATATTTTAAAAAAAATTTAAATATTAAAAAAAAAAAAAATTTAAATACTAAACAAAAAATTAAAAAAAAAAAAATTTAAATACTAAAAAAAATTTTTTTAAATAAAGAAAAAAAAATTTTAAATATTAAAAAAATTATTTTTTTTTTAACTTGAAGGGTAAAAACAAGAAAATTAAAAAACTAAAAAAGTTAAAAGAACTAAAAAAATTAGAAAAAGTTAAAAAAAAAGTAAAAAAAATGGAAAAAGTTAAGAAAAGTGAAAAAAATTAAAAATTAAGTTTTAAAAAATTAAAAATATTTAAAGTAATTGAAAAAAAATTTAAAAACGCTATATTTACATAAGATAAAAAAAATTAAAAAGTTTAAGAAAATTAAGTAAATTGTGTAGGTAAATATTTAAAAAAACTTACAAAAAATAAAAAAAAAATTTAACAACATAAAAAAATTAAAAAAAAAAAAATTAAGGAACCAAAAAACAATTTAAAATTTAAAAAAAAATTTTAAAATGTAAAAAGAAAATCAAATGTAAAAAATAAAAAATTTGAAAGGTTAAATTAATTTAGGTGAAAAAAAATTAGGGAGATTAAAAAAAAAAAATGAGTAATACAAAAAATTTTAAATAATGAAAAAATGTTTGAAAGAAGTATAAAAAGATTAACTAATTACTGTACAATAACATGACCATAACATCAAAGCTTAAGATTAATTTAATTAAAAAAAAAAATTTAAAAAAGAAAATAAAAAAAACTGAAAAAAAGTTAAAAGAACTAAAAAATTAGAAAAAGTTAAAAAAAAAATTTTTAAAAAACTAAAGAAGTTAAAAAAAAGTAAAAAAAAAAATGAAAGTTTAAAGAATTAAAAAAATTTAAAAAAAAAAAAATAAAAAGATTTGAGAAAAAAAATTAAAAACGCTATACATAAGAAAAATTTTAAGAAAATTAAGTAAATATTTTTAAAAAAATTTACAAAAAAGTAAAAAAAAAAAAAGATTTAACAATATAAAAAAAATTAAAAACAAATTTAAAGGAAACAAAAAAATTTTTAAATGTAAAAAAAAAATTTTAAATATAAAAAAAATTCAAATGTATAAAAATTAAAAAAATAAAAGGTTAAAATAATTAAGGCGAATAAGAAATCTCCATAGATTAAAAAAAAAATAAAAAAAAAGTTGAGTAATACAAAAAATTTTAAATAATGAAAGAATGTTGAAAGAACTAAAAAAAATTAGGGAGATTAAAAAATAAAATTGAGTAATACAAAAGATTTTAAATAACATAAAAATGTTGAAAGAACTAAAAAAGATAAAAGTTAAGAAAAAATTAAGATTAAAAAAGTTCAAAATTATTTTTAAAAAAATTTAAATTAAAAAATTTGTATAATTTAAAAAGAAAAACAAGCTAATACTTATGGTGATATAAACGAACATTCAAGAAATGATTTTGGAATAAGTTTTGAAGAAAAGAAAAAAAATCGTTTTTTTCTACTTTTCACAAAAAAACTTTTGATAATTTTAAAAAATAAAAAAATTTTTAATTAAAAAAAAAATTTTTAATAAACAAAAAATTTATGAAAAATAAAAAAACTGTAAGGAAAGACAAAAAAAATTAAAAAATTAAAAATAAAAAAATGCTACAATACCAAACAACTTTGATGATTGCAATTTCGATCTTGTTGAAGGATCTTGTCAAACCGCTTGAAAGAACAATTTGATAAAAATCATTCGACTGGTCAAAAGTCCCCAACCTTTTCAAAGTTCGTAAATATAATGACTAAATAACACTAACTAAATTATAATAAAAAAAAATAATGAAAAATGTAAAAAAAAACAAAAAAAATTAAATTTAAAAAGAAAGCGTGCATAAAAATTATAATTATGTGCACCGAAAGAATAAAAACAAATGCAGCAAAAAAACTAAGAAATGGCGTGCTTAAAAAAATTCAAAAAAAAAAAATTCAGAAAAATATTCAAAAAAAAAATTCAGAAAAAAATTAACAAAAAAAAATTAAAAAAAGCCAAAAAAAGCCAAAGAAAAAAATTAAAAAATTCAAAAAAAAAAAAAAATTTAAATTTAAAAAATTTAAAAAAATAAATAAAATAAAAATGATTTTAAAAAATTTCAAAAAGCTGTTTTTAGGAAAGAAAAAAAAAGAAGCGAAAAAGTAAAATCAAATTGAATTATTGTGTTTTAGAACGCACAATAAATAAAATTATCGAAAAGTTAAAAAAATATAAAAAAAATATAAGGGAATATAATTATATTAACTAACAAACTGTGAATTTTTGTTTTTGTTATTTTGCTTGATGCTTTAAAACAAAAAGAGTGTCTGAGTGTTAGTGAATTAAAAACAAAAAAATAATAATTTACGTAAAAAAATCTAAATACATAAATTTATATAATTTTATGTGAAAAAAAAATTTAAAGAAAAAAATATTTATTTAAAAAAAAAAAATATTTACAAAACAAAAAAAAAAATATTTACAAAAAAAAATTTTTATTAAAAAAAAAAAAAAAATTACAAAAAAAAAAAAAAAATATTTATTAAAAAAAAATATTTACATAATTTTTGTTAATTTGTTTAGATAATTTCGCTACTGAGCAGTTTTAAAAAAAGATTATACCTATGTGTGTCAAAAAACTCAGGAGAAGAAAATAGAATTAAAGAAAATTGAACTTGCTGAAAAAAAATTATTTTGAACTAAAAAGTCAAAAAAAAAAAAAGTTAAATTTTCCTACCTTAAAAAATTTTTGTAAATAATATTAAAAACCAACAAAAAGCAAGCAGCGCGGCGCTCTCATACATTTCAAATCTTCCCAGAGGAATAAAATAACATCAAAATTTTTCCGCAATTTTTTAGTAAGTATATCAGTCTGTTGTTGTAAATCGCTGCTACGTGTAGTATTACACATTTAACTTAACTGCTATGTAGTGTAACATATCTCCTCACATACTTGATAGAACCACTCGTAGATACATTTTATTTGTAAACGCGCTACATTTCTAGCGTCAAATGTAATGAAATGCTGATGGTGCAAAGACCAAACCAAACGTAACAGCCATACAATATAAAAAAACAACAACAACAACAACAGCAACAAAGCGCGCAACAAAAAACAACAACCAAGCAGGCATTTTAGTCATGTCAATAGCAATTTATTATATGTTTGTATGTCTGTTTACCATTTACCTCGCAGCTAAGGCAACAACAAAAAAAAGAGATGTAGATACATTTTCCCCCATTTGATTTTCTTTTTTGGACTATCAAGTGTTTTTTTTTTTTGCTTTTTTTTGTATGTATCTACATACATACATATGTGTTCATATATCAACTTTTGCCATCGCCTTTTTGGTTGCCTATTGCTTTGTTTCTTTGTTGTTGTGTTTCTTCTTCCACCAACTTTCAACATGATTATGAACAATGGGTAACATCATTATTAACAAAAGCTAATCGTCTGCCAGTCAGCGTAAAACTTAAACTTTTGGCTAGATGTGTTTTTTCACTACATTTGTTATTGTTGTGTGATTTTTTAAGTTCTGTCTCTCTGTATCTGTATCTGTTGCTGGGAGTCAACGACTGTTTGAAAGTTGCAAGTTTTTTTTTATTGTTGTATTCTTCTCAGTCATCTATAAGCATATTCTGAACTGGGCCGCGTTTTGATTACTTGATGATCTTTTTTATTCTCCTTTTTTGATGTTCTTGCACTTTTGACTCTATTCAACCTAAATTTCTAGTAACTTGAAAGCATTTGTCCTTTGTTTCCTCAATTTTCGAACCGAAATAAATCGCTGATAGTATTTTAATAATCAGAAAAAAAAACATTGTAAAATCAAGCAGAAGCCATCTTAAATCAAGCATAATGTTTTCCGGTTAAGATGGAAAATTCTTAATTCAACTATGAACAATGGAAATATAACATTGAGAGCTATTAATTTAAAGTGGCTCATACTTAAATTACTATTGATTCATATTTATTTAAAAAATATTTATTCTTAAACTAAAATGGTGCGTTCTTAATTTAAGGCAGTCAGACCTTTGAATTAAAGTTGAACGTTCTTAATTTAATATTGAACCATTTCACTTTTGTATTCCCCACAAACCTATTTACTTATGGCTTAAATTTAGATTGAGAACTAAAACCCTTGCGGGTTAGGGATTTAGAATATGCCCGAGGTAGGTATGCCGATCGCAAGAGGCGACTAAAATCCACGAAATCGTTCCCAAGAAAGTCAGGCAGGAACGCAAGGGAGTAACGGAACGTACCGGATTCATCCGAAAAAGGACTGTTAACATCCCTACAACCCCTGTCTGGTCTGTCACTTAACTTTTTATAAGTTTATCTTCCGACTAGGCAGGGCAAAGTATGGCTACAACAACAACAATAATGTGTACGAGAACTGAAGAGAAATACTGACGGCTTGACTGTGAAATATGTCAGAAAATCAACAAAATAAACCTAATTTTTGCCAAAATCTTGAACCTTCATTCTCAAATACATCTCAATTAAATGTGTGTGCAAAAGCCAAAGTGTCACCAAAAATATAAACAAAAAATTTTCTGGGTAGGTTCTAAATACCTAGTTGTAGAGTTCCTGAAAAGCAAACAAAATGCTCTGCAAAATAAGAACAAAATATAAAAAGAGGCAATGACATGCTGTTCTGTGTAGCATTCAAATAGTCCTAAAGCTTCTGAGAAGAATCAAAAAAAGTTCTGCAAAATTGGATCTGGGAACACTTGTTTTTAGATGTTACAACCTGTGTTGAAAAGTCACAACCTGTGTATATTGTTTTTTGAAGCTACGGCCTATGTATGTTGTTCTTGTAAAGTATAACTCTGCCTTTTGACTTGAGAGTTGTGTATTCACAGAGAAATTCTTGCTTGACTAGTTGCTGATATGTGAGTGATGCTGTGGTTATGTGTGTGGGTATATACAAAGGAAGTATGGGAAAAGAAGGGAAGGAAGGGAAGAAAAGGGAAAGGAAATGAAAGGATAGGAAAAGTAAGGAAAGGAAAAGTAAGTACTTATGAGTCACCCATGAGACATTTATGAATTGTCCATAAATAATTTATGACTCGTCTATGAGTCACTTATGACTCGTCCATGAATAATTTATGACTCGTCCATGAGTAATTTGTGACTCGTCTATGAGTCATTTATGACTCGTCTACGTATCATTTATGACTCGTCCATGAGTCAATTGTGACTCGTCTATGAGTAATTTATGACTCGTTTATGTATCACTTATGACTCTCTATGAGTCATTTATAACTCGCCAATGAGTTATTTAAGACTCGTCTATGAATCATTTATGACTAGTCTATGATTCATTTATGTATTGTCTATGAGGCATTTATGACTCGTCTATGAGTCATTTAACAACAAATTTCTATATGCAATTTATGAATCGTCTTTGAGTCTTTTAGGAAAGAGATATCAAAAGAAAGAAATAAAATAAAGGAAAGGGGGAAACACCGAAAAATATATGTAATAAAATGAAGTTGTGTGGTTGAAGTTCAACCTCTTGGCGAACACTAGTTTAATTTAATTTATGTGCAAAATACACATATTTACACATCCGACTTCACGAGTACTTGTTATCGGAAACTCTGTCACAAAAAACTAACCCGCTAGGTGGCACTAGAGTCGAGATATTGAAAAAACCGTTATATATGATTCGTTTGCAAGCTTTCGCTGGGCACCTACATAAAATTCCGCACGGATTTTGTTCCCTCTCCCAGAGTCAAGAAAGAAAAAAGATTAACAATTTAAACCAAACACCGCAAAATATTGCGATCACTTGAAAAAAAATAGCATTAATTATTCTATACAGTTGTTTGGCAATGATTGTCCCCTCCTACTTTCTAGCTTTATTTGAACCCTTGCTTATACTTTTAAAACAATAAAAAATGTGTTCCCTGCCTTACCTTCATTATTATTACTTTTTTATACAATTGTTTCGGCGTGTTTTCACAACTTCTTGAATAATCAAAAGAGCGCGAGAAATGTGGCAATTTGTTGTTTGAACTTTATGTTCGTTCTCAAGCACTTTTTGCGAAATGTTCTCTATAGACATTTTAAGTATGTGTAAATACGTATAATTTGAGTGTTAATGACATACACAACATTTGTGTTCGCTATTGTTGTTATCGTTTACGGTCATGCCGTTGAATTCGCACATTGTTAATTGTGTTGATTTATTTAAATTTTTTTTTTTACTTTTTCCCTTTTTTTCCTGTTTATTTTTTTTAATACGATTTTTTGCTTGTTCTATTTTATTTTTATTTTGTATTTCTTTTTCTTTCAAGTGTATTACGGTTTATTCACATTTTTCCTAAGCACTTAATAATTGCTCAAAGCTTTCAAGCATTTCTTCGGCGTTTTTGACTTGAATACTTTGAATACTCGCGTGCTTCTGTATTATTATCGTGTATTTGTAACGTAAATATTTGTGAAACTATTTCTGTGTAGACCTTTTTTTACTCTTGAGTATCTCATACACAGAGAAAAAGGAGCTGGTGATATCAACCAAAATATGAGTTGCTTCAACTAAAATCACGTTCAAATCTTATCCATTATCAAATTCTGTTGATTAAACTGCATCGAAACTGTTAACTCTTAACTTAACTGTTGTTTTAAAAGAAAATAAGTGTTATTTTAATACCGAAAGGAGTCAAGGAAAAAAAATGACTTCAGTATCAAGTACTCGTGACGTCGAATGAATGAATGAAATTATTATTTTTAGGCGTATTTTCGCTGCTTATTAACCGAATTAACTGCAAAACAACAACAACATAAATTTTGTTCCCAGTATGACCCCGAAATTATTTTAAAAAAATCCCAAACTGGCATCAAAATCAAGATGATGCTAAAATGACCCTAAAAGGATCCTAATATGAACCAAGAATGACCCCAACACGACCCAAAAATGATCCCAATATGACTCCAAAATGATCCCAAAATTACCTCGAAATGACCCAAATAAGATCCCTTTCCTTTCCTTTCCTTCTACTCTCTATTCTTTCCCCTTTCTACTTTTCTTTCCCATTCCTTCCCTTTCCAAACTTTTCTTTCCTCTCCTTTCCTTTCCTTTTCTATCCCTTCCTTTCATTTCCTTTCTCTTCCTTCCCTTTCCCTTCCCTTAATTTTCATTCCTTTCCTTTATTTTCATTCTTTACCATTT
The DNA here is from genome assembly GCA_964058755.1 of Campiglossa producta. Taxonomy (NCBI): domain Eukaryota; kingdom Metazoa; phylum Arthropoda; class Insecta; order Diptera; family Tephritidae; genus Campiglossa; species Campiglossa producta. The sequence goes on along the minus strand of CAXKVI010000001.1, from coordinate 14,494,927 downwards.
CATTCCTTACTTTTCCTACCCTCCCCTTCCCTTTCCTTTCCTTTCTTTCCATCCCTTTCCTTTCATTCCCCTCATTTTCCATCCCTTTACTTCCTTTTTTGTTTTTTTTTCTCTTCCTCTCCTTTTCTTTCCTATCCTTTCAATTCCATCCCTTTTCCTTCCTTTTTTTACTTTAATTTCCTTAACCTCCAACAAAAAGAGCATCCATAATCACGAGTTTTGTGTCTCATGATAGCTATTTTGTTTTTCTCATAAAAACAAAACAAGCCACGTACCCTAAATCATGCCTGAGCAAGTGATCGAATTTTTGTTGTTGCGATTAACAAAGCGCCAGCAAAGCTCTTGGATACACACACACACACACACACACATAATCACAGGTAATCAGGTATCAGCAACCAGTCAAGCCAGAATTGCTCTCTCAAATACTCTGTACTCACGACATACACCTCACTTACATCTTACATTTACAAGAACAAAATACATAGAATATAAAACATATTTTTTAGAGTTCTTACATTGACTTCACCGAGAATCGAACTCAGGTGTCTTGAACGCTCAACCCAGGTGTCTACCATGATGGCATCGTATACTTAGGCTTGCCAGCGTCTAATTACAGCTTTGTTCTATGACAGTATCTTTGTTGCAGGATTTTTGGTGTTTCAACACAAAATTTCCGAATTAACTAGATGAAGTTGTTGTTTTAACACAAACTTTAGTTTGATCAACAAAAATTCTGTCAGTTTTACAAAATTTTTTTAATCAAAAATTTACAAACCTATGACTGTCCAATCAACAAAAAATTCCGTTCAAATAACCAAAATTTGATCAATTCAACAGAATTTTACAACTTTAATATAACAGTACGATATTGTTGTTTTTACCAGTGTCATTTTTTTCTGTGTACCGAGTTGCCAAGTTATTTACATTTTTTTTGTTTTGTGTAGCTGTCAAGAACACGTGCAAAACTGAATTCCAATTTGCAATTTTCTGACCCAAATCATTCGTTTGCGTTTACCAAGGAATGCTGAGATCACGTGTTGGCCTTTCGCAATCACGAGTACTTAAGTTGCTTGATTTGTTAACACTCTTTTTCGATCAGCTTTTGCTTGACAAGGCATTTCTTAAGTTTTAGTGCCGATTTTGTGATTCATATAGATATATATTTTGTAGGACTATCATCAACTGAAAATTTGTTTATTTTACTTGTAAACAAACTAATTAGCATATCTGTTACATTTGTAGTACACAATTAGTCATTGCTGTAAAATTAGCTCAGCTGTATTGACTGATCGTTAACTCACCCCTCAAGTGATTTGATGGCAAAATCGTGACTATATTGCTTGCATTTCATGATTGATACAAATTGATTGATTTATCACGACACAGATCATAATGTGATGGGAGGGATTTTCGGAAATCGGACGATTTAACGTCATAAAAACGAAACATTTTTTAATAAGTGCGAGCGTCGTGTTGTAGTTACAGTGATTCAGATTTTAGTGATGCAGTCTTATAAAGAAATATTCATATATGCATAATTCATTACTACTTTGCATGAAGTTCAAGTTTTTATAAAAATATAATAACTTTTAAAGGTGTGGTCTTAGTTTGTTTGCTACAGCGTGCTACACCTGCAAACTATAATAAAATGAAAGTTTGGAATATTTTCTATCGATTGCAAAAACATTTTTTTGCCCATATTTGCTCCCCTTGATTTAATGACGAAAACTCACTTAAACTATTCATAAAAGTGACACGACGTATACGTAACTTTTTTTGCTTATGAATATATAGGCATAGTGAAGCAAATAATTGCAATACTATCTATGTAGCTATTTGAATGCTTTAAGAGGAAGCTGAAGAAGCGCGAAATAATGATTACAGAAAGTACAGGTTTGTGTTTTCTAGGAAAAGTGATAAGATTTCTACTAAAACAGATATTATTAATAGAGTTGTGACAAGTTCTGATCAACAAAAAGTCTATGGAGTTGAATCTGTTGTCGAGTATATGATAACTGAGTTTCAAAGGTGATGAGGAGCAAGAAAGGTGGAGCACCTTATCTGCAATTGCCCGGCGTTAAGCGGCGTGAGAACTCGCTTGTTGGGAGTTCCCTTCCTCGATACCCTACACCGTATCGCGAAGCTGGACATAAAGAACTTTATGACCTTAATCAAGTCATCTAAATGGTTCGAGGAGGAGTAACGGTGTCGGTTTAGGAGTGTCAGTCTCCGGATTCTGCTATGTGGAGAATCCCAACAACTCAGGGATTTTCCACCTCGCCGAGTCCCGGGACTGAGTCTCCTTGTGTTGGTGGTATCACAATGGGCTTTTCAAAACTGGCCTAGGTGTGCCTCTGCGGCAGCCAGTTGAACCTAACCTAACCTAACTAATTTGACAACGAGCTTTAAAAGGCTCGACGAGCTAAAATTAAAACGTACCCACGACAATCGGGTTGGCCCTTGAGCATATCTGAACAAACAAAAATCCCAGCCCTATAAGTCACTTAAGTGTACTCGTCCTGCTATATGGTGCAGGAGCATGGACAGCACCTGATGAGGCCGTTTTGGAGAGAATTTCGAAAGATTTATGGACCCCTAAAAGTTGGCGACCGCCAATACCGAAGAACATATAATGATGAGCTGTATGAGCTCCATGCGGACGTCGACCTAGTTCAGCGAATTCAAACCCAGCGGCTTCGCTGGCTAGGTCACATAGTGCGAATGAACGAAGATGCTCCGGCCCAGAAGGTATTCTTATCGGCACCTGCCGGTGAAGATAGAGAAAGAGGGAGACCACCACACCGATGGCAGGATCAAGTGGAGGCAGATCTAAGATTACGCGGTGTCTCCGATTGGCGCCAGTTGGCTTAACAAAGGACCGACTGGCGAAATATGTTGGACGGCCAAAATCGCCAAGACGGTAAAAGGCTATTTTAAGTATCTAAGTATACGAGTATTTAAAAAGGGTCAACACGAAGTCTACCAGCCACAAACTACCAATCAAAACTGACTCATGCTCACAGTCACGTTTTCTCAATTTACTTTCTTGCCATTTTATTTTCCTTCCATAGTTTTCTGTACACATTTGTTCCCTCTTGTACAATTAATTGTAGGTTTTGATCGCTTGTTCGTTCAAGTGTTTTGTTGTAGCCATCGATTCATGATACCATCATTTTGCAAAGCAAACAATAACAACACAAATATTGGCAATAATGATGGGTAGCAGCTTGCAGTAGACCCGGCTACTGGTCACTTGGCAAAAATGTGTATAAATGAGGCATGTGAATGAATTGAATGAGTGAACGGCGATGAAAGAAGACCCGACCGCACTATCGAATGTGACATGATGATATCAGACAAATCGCTTAAATGCCACTTTTCGTTTGCGCGCTCATTTGAGCGGCAACATATTGAACTTGCTAATAAAAACCGCCCCGGATGTTTGATTAGATTCATGACTTTTACGTTTCAAGTGTTTGCGTGTTATTTAGGGTTTTTTTTGGCGGCTAATCAAATAAAGCTTATTTAATTTTAATAAACACTTGAATAACGATCAAGATTGAAGGGAAGGTAAGAGAAAATATAAGTAGCAAAAACTATAATTTGTAAATGCTACAAAAAGTGTGTGTGCTACAACGTACTACACCTTCGAACTGTAATAAAATAAAAGTTTGGAATATATCTATCGATTACAGAAAAAAAATTTCGCCCATAATTGCCCCTAAGCTCCTTACAAAAAAAGTGGCTCTGTGGGAACTTGTGTTATACAAAATAAACTTTACCGGACTAGTATTTTTTTGATACTGTGCATAGAGAAAAGGGCACTCTAGCGTGAGAACTATAGGCTTTACAAAAATAATTTTTTTTTTTTTCATTGTCGATGGGGAATATCGTGATAAATAAACGGTAGAAGAAAATTTTTCTATGCATACTAAAGTTTTCGAAAAAATCCTGAAAAGACCATACGTGGCATATAGTTTCATATGATTTTCAGAGCTAATTTTACAACCGCGAAACTATGTCAGAACTGGTTGCTCTTAGAGAAAAAATAATTGGACCATAATTGTAGAGAATTTCCAGTTCTACAACACGGTCTCAGGTAATTTTTCGAAAAAACTTACCGTTTTCGAGAAAAGTAAAAAAAAAAACTAAAACTTTGAACTTTGAACTTTGACCCCGAATAACTTTTTGTTAGCACAAACGGGATCTTCTTTCGGCGAGCCTAAGCTCTACTAAAATTTGGCTCTGTGGGAATTTGTGTTGTTTAACTTAAATTTTTGAGATATCTGAACGAAACTTGGTGAGCGGGTGTCATTTTTTGATTAGAGGTACATACATTCTAAAACCTCTAACGTTGGATGACGACTCGAGAAACATAGCGTTCTCCAACAAAATGGGACATACATAATTCTCAAATCGAGAAAACCATAGTTCTCTAGTCGAATTCGAATGACATTCTCTAATGGGATTCTAATGTGATTTGTGTTTTTGCTTAGGTCTCTAACCCAGTAGCGGATCCAGGATTTTGGCATGGGAGGTTAAATTTTTTTTTTTTTGAGGATATTTTGATTCACATTTTCTCAAAACTCGCGTTTTATGACTGTTTTTCAAAAAAAAAAAAAAAAAATATACCAATATACCTACATTTGTTGGTATGGGAAATTTCAAATACAAGGTTTTACGTAATTTTTACTTAATTTTTTGTGTAATTTTGAGTATATTTTTTGTATTATTTTTACTATATTTATGGATAATTGTTTACTATATTTTTGTTCAATTTTTACTAGTTATATTTCTCTTCAATTTTTATTATATTTTTGTGTAATTTCACTATATTTTTTGTGTAATTTTATTACTATATTTTTTGTGTAAGTTTTTACTTATTTATGGGTCACTTTCTACATTTTTTGTTCAATTTTTATTATATTTGTGGGTGATTTTTACTATATTTTTTGTGTATTTTTAGTATATTTTTTGTGTATTTTGAGTATATTTTTTGTGTATTTTTTACTATATTTATGGTAATTTTTTACTATTTTTTTTGTGTAATTTTTACTATATTTTCGTGTATTTTTTACTATATTTATGGGTAATTTTTTACTATGTTTTTTGTGTAATTTTTTACTTATTTATGGGTCACTTTCTACTTTTTTTTTGTTAAATTTTTACTATATTTTTGTTAAATTTTTACTATATTTTTGTTAAATTTTTACTATATTTTTGGGAAATTTTTACTATATTTTTTGTGTATTTTCAGTATATTTTTGTGTACTTTTTACTATATTTTTGTTAAATTTTTCTATATTTTTGTATAATTTTTACTATATTTTTGCTGTATTACTGTGAAAAATATGACTTTGGATCCCGAAGTGAATTTTTTTAATTTTTTTTATATTCATTATTCAATTTTTGTTAATAACGTTTGACATTATTGCTTATCCTTGTTTTAACAGCAATTCAGCAATTTGGCATCATTAATATTATAACGGCTACTTAATTACAACTATAAAAGTGATATGTTGTCTTAAGTGATTTATTTTTTATTTTATTTTTTTGTAATTACAAAATTTCATTTTGATTTCTTTATCGCTATGTTTATTATGTTTTTTGTTTTTATTATTATTCCGAACACTTGTGTGAGACTTTTTACTTGTTTGAGTTTACACATTAATTACACCACAGCACGTAACACGCATTTGACCAACTTTGTGTGCGATGGCTGATGTGAAGGCCTGTTCAATAGGTCTTTAACAAAGTTGTTTACTTCACTTTACTTTTTGTGTTTTGGTTACCTTTCTCCCTCTGTTCGAACAGAGCAAAGGCGTATGCTATAACGACAACGAATCGTGCGTGTTTTATGTAAATAAATACTAAAAATATGCCTTATTTAATTCAAGAACTTGGCAATTCGATTTGTTTAATTTTGTTTATAGCAGTTTTTTTTAGTTCTTACTCACTATTTTAACGATATTTTAATCAAATATCTGTTTAATATTAAGCATGGCCTATTAAAAATCCATTAAAAATTAATTGTGGTGCTAATCAAATCAGAATTCAATCATAATCGACGGTGAATGATAATGGAAGAGTGGTGTCACTCAGAAAAAAAAATGTTGCCCCTGTCTAATGTAAAGATGAAGAGAACATATTTCTCAAAATTGTTCGTATCATGAACCTATCCATCAATCGTGGTATCCACAAAAAGCCAGTAGAAAACATGAGTAGATGGATAACATGACTGGGCTCAGCATTGAATTGGTTTAACCAGAAGCGGATTTATGGGGGCGGTTTTTAGGTCCAACCCCTCCTCTTCCGGATTCAAAAAGTCATGTTTTTCACAGTAATACAGCAAAAAATATGGTAAAAATTACTCAAAAAATATAGTAAAAATTCAACAAAAATATAGTCAAAATTGAACAAAAATATAGTAAAAAATACACAAAAAATATAGTAAAAAATGGCCCATAAATAAAGTAAAAATTAAGCAAACAAAATAGAGAAATTACACAAAAAAATTAAAAAATTACATAAAAATATAGTAAAAATTTTACAAAAATATAGTAAAAAATTACACAAAAAAAATAGTAAAAAATGAACAAAAATATAGTAAAAATTACACAAAAAATATAGTGAAACTACACAAAAAACGTAAAAAATACACAAAAATATAGTAAAAAATACACAAAAAATATAGTAAAAAATGGTCCATAAATATAGTAAAAATTACACAAAAAATATTGTGAAACTACACAAAAAATGTAAAAATTACACTAAAATATAGTAAAAAATACACCAAAAATATAGCAAAAAATGGACCATAAATAAAGTAAAAATTACGCAAACAATATAGTGAAATTACACAAAAAAATTTAAAAATTACATAAAAATATAGTAAAAATTGAACAAAAATATAGTAAAAGTAGATATATATTTTTTTTAAAAACAACCATAAAAGGCGAGTTTTGCGAAACTGTGAATCAGGTATATCATTGAAGAAAAAAAAAAAAAAAAAATGGAGCCCCCCTTCCCAAAATCCGGGACCCGCCACTGGGTTTAACCATTTACATTCACACATTCTAAATGTTAAAAGCTTCGACGGGCTTTTTCACTTTTCGGCTGACTGCCTGATTGTCGCCTCAAGCATCGTTAGGATTAATATTAGCGCAGATGCTATAACAACACATCCACTTGGTATCCTTTGGTTACTGGAGGCTGCTGTTTTTGACGATGATGATGATGATGTTGGTAGCGACTTTGACTGTTACAATTCAAACTATATATGTAACTAAAGCTGTTGCTTGATATGCATACATACCAAATGAAGAGTTTCTGTATTTCCTATGGATTTCAAGAAACAATAGTAGAGTTGAGTTGGAGAACAACAACGATATATGTAAATACATGCAAGCTCATATCGCAAGCTTAGGCAAAAGGTAAATGAGATTTTACATATATGTACTCGATACGAAACAACAGTAAGCTATAGCTGATTCAAGTTTCAGGAGAACACGCTTGGAATTTTATAACAGATAGATGCATACTTCTTCAATTCCAATTCGAGAAGCATTTGGGAACTAAGTTCTTCAAGGCATCTCAAGTAACTGTTGAGCATTCTCAAACTAGAGGCCCTATGCTCCAATAGGAGTTAAGTAATTTGATGATGATGATGAAACTAAAAATGATATTTTCAAGATTTGACTCTCTGGTAACTTTGAAAGGATTACCTTTGGAATAAATTCATAAATCGCTGTTGACTCCCTGCTGTTGGTATTTTCCTTTAACTCTCTCGCTCTAAGCTAAACAACTTCGTAACCCTTATTTACTTGACAGACTGTTATGATACAACTGCCGGTGTTCGTTGACAAAACGCCAAGTGCACGACTTCCCATAAATATTTACATACTTTGTTTCCCCCTTTTTTGGAGTGAGTGAAGTTTGCATCTTACCTTAGGGCATTTTTCAACGTTCACGGTTTACTAGTTTTGTTTTTATTTCACCTTTTGTCTGTTGCAGGCGGGTTTTCTCGTCTATTGTTAGTTTTGAGTTCAAGTTACATTTTCCATTTTTTTTTTTTTTTTTTTTTTTTTTTTTCGTTTATTCTCTTGATGACCTAAACCAGTACATATTTTATTGTTTTTTTCGGTTCTCCTTTTTTACATAATTGGATAAATTACATATGTATATGTAAAATATGGTTGGCTATTGTAACTAGTTATCAATAAATAAAATATGTAGCCACCAGGGGCGGATCCACGTGGGTAGTTATCAGGTTGAAGCCCTCTCCTTCAGGATTCAAAAAGTCATATTTTTCAGCGTAACACAGCAAAATATATACATAGTAAAAATTATTCAAAAAATATAGTAAAAATTACACAAAAAATAGTAATAAAATTACTCAAAAAATATACAAAAAATATAGTAAATTACGCAAAAAATACAGTAAAAGTTACGTGAAACCTTGAATTTGACATTACCCATACCAACATATGAATATATTTTTTTTAAAAACAACCATAAAGAGTTAATTTTCAGAAACTGTGAATAAAAAATATCCTCGAAAAAAATATAATAATAAACGATCCCCAAAAGACCCTTAAATGTTCCCAAAATGATCCGAAATTGAACCCAAAACGACCAAAAAATGATCCCAAAATGACCCTAAAATGATCCAAAAATGATTCCCAAATGACCCCAAAAACATCCTTAAATGTACCCAAAATGATCCGAAAATGACCCCAAATTTATCCAGAAATGATCGCAAAATAATCCTAATATAATCCCAAAACTACCCCAAAAAGACCCTCAAATGTTCCCAAAATGATCCGAAAATGACCCCAAAATTGTCCCAAATTAATCCCAAATTGAATCCAAAATGATCGTAAAATAGCCCCAAAATTATCCCAAAGTGACCCCTAAATGATCCTAAAATAATCCAAATATGATGCCAAAAATATACAATACAAATACAATACGGTAAAATGGTAACCCTGGACGACAACCCTACTTGAAAATATTTTAGTTGGTATATAGGCAAAAATACCTTTCACTTGTTACCCATTTTGGCATATCTAGCTCCATAATTGAAAAAAATTTAGATATGTCGCAACCCTGTCACCCCCCAAGTGGAAAATCCCAAGTGGATAACCCTAGAATCAATCATACTATCTATATGCCAAATTTCATCCAAATCGATCAAGCGGTTCCCGAGATAGTCGGGATATACAAATATACTGCGGTAAGGTGGCAACCCTACTTGAAAATATTTTAGTTGGCATGTCGCTAAAAATACCTTTCTGTAAACCGCCCCAGGTGGAAACCCTCAAGTGGATAGAATCAGTCATACTATCGATATTCAAATCTTTATCCAAATCAGTTAAGCGGTTCCCGAGATAGTCTGGATATACAAATATACAAGTTAGCTCGTTTAAAGTGATAAGATTAATTTTTTTCAACAGGTGGGAACACTTTTTATTGAAATTATAGTAATTTAGTAATTTCCATGTCAAGGCCTTTCACATGAAAAATATAATTTGAAAAGCAAACAAACTACCTCATAGGAAAAAACAAATTTAAAACAGGTGGCAACCCTTTTTTTTTAAAGAAAAGATTCCGTAGTGCACGCTATTGGATGAGCCCTTTCATTTAGCATCAAATTGAAAATCATTTGAAAATCCAAAAAACTGCACAGGATAAAGTAATTTCAAAACAGGTCGCAGCAATTGTCAAAAAAAGTACCTTTCTTCACATCTACAGGTTTAGCTCTTTTATTACACACCTCATTTTCGAGTATCGTGCAAACGTTGTAAAACTGATGCTTTGCCAAAAAAAATTCTTCGTTCAGCTTTTATATATAAATTAAATTAAATTTTTTGAACAGGTGGCAACCCTTTTTTTTACAAATTTTAGTAAATTACTCATTTTCACACCAATGCCTTTCACATGACACATAAAAATAAAAACAAACTATTTAATAGAAATAAATTATTTTTAAACTGGTGGCAGCCCTTTTTTAAAAAAATTGTATGGTAAATTACTAATTTTAATATACACCATAGAAAATTTCTTTCTTGCATGACGCCAAATTTAAAAAGATACTTCCTACCTAGTAATAGAACATTATTTTTAAACAGGTGGCAACCCTTTTACACATAAAAAGTGTATCTCCTGTACATCTGCACGCTGAGAATTTTCATTTGGCACTGCAACTTTAAATATCAAACAAACTATGCAGGATAATTTGATTTTTAAACAGGTGGCAACCTTTTTCAAATGGAATGCACCTTATGTACATAAGGTAGTATGAGCGCTTGTCCATCCACCCCAAATGGCTGATTTGGTATTTTCAAACATAATTCTTGTCTTTAAAATATTCCACAAGACGGTTGGGAATTGTGTCAGTAGAAAAGAAACGAAGGAAAAAATGTCATAGCTTACAAGTTTTTTTTATTGAAACTGTATTTTCAAAGCCGATCTCGATTAAATTTGCAAAGGACGCCTAGATAGGTTAGGTTCAATTGACTGCCGCAGGCCAGTTTTGAAAGGCTCGTTGTGATACCACCAATACTAGGAAAGTCAGTCCCGGGATCCGGCCATATGGAAAATCCCTGAGTTGTTGGGATTCTCCACATAGCAGAATACCGGGACTGGCACTCCTAAACGAACACCGTTACTCCTCCTTGAACGATTTAGATGACTTGATACAGCCCATCATCGCCTAGATATTTTTTTCGAAAATTTCATTTATTTGTAAAATGGTGTAGCAGGAGTACGAAATTTGTTTTCTATATCTCTAGAAAGTACATCAGCAATAGACTGGTAAATAAACCATTCTCTTCAGAATATTAGTTACTCAATGATGCGCGTACAAACATACAAAAATGCTAAATTTCTATACTATGTAGCTTGTAAATTCTTTCTAATTTTTTTATATTTTCTAATTATTAATTTTATTCTCTTTCTCTCTCTCTTACAGGAATATTGTCTCCTCCGGGTCCGTTTTTAACACCCAGTCCGTCACCATCAATATCAGCTAGTCCACGTTTACAACCATCACCTTCATTATCACCATTTCCGCAGGATGTGCTACTTGTAGCTAGTAATTCACTCACAAACAGCACACACGATCAAGTAAATATATACCATCATCATGCAACAATATTTATTTAAAAAATAAATACAAATATTAATTAATTTCTCTTTTTATCAATCAAAAGGAGCGTAAATCGACCACACCAGGCCGCAGACAATCGTTGCACCAATTTACGAATGGCAGTCCGAACGCTGGCACCGTTTTATTTCAACCCAGTCCATCACAGTCACCGGCAGCAGTTGCAAATGTTGTTGGTGTGACCGCGGGTGTGGGCGGTGCAGCAATAGCGGTAACAGCGCCTGCCACCGGTAATGAATTCAATACCACACTAGTTGGATCAAATAATATACAATTAAATAAGGTAAGTGGGGAGGGGGAAGGAGTTTTGAAAATTAAAAAAAAAACAATGTATGAAAAAATTATTTTAAACAAGTGGCAACCCTTTTACAAAAATTAAACATCCTGCACATCCCCAGCCTAAACCCTTTAAAATAACACCTCAACTTTAAAACTCAAACGAACTATACAGGAAAATAAATTGTTAAACAGGTGGCAACACTATGAAAAAAAAATAAGCTTTCATTACTCTTCAGGCAGAGCCCTTGAATTGGACACCTCAACTTTGAAAATAAACCCAAATTTAATCCAAAATTTATTTTCAAACAGGTGGCAACCCTTTGTCAATGTTTCCTTCCTGAGCATCGACAGGCTGAGCCCTTTCCTATTACACTCCAACCTTAAAAATCAAACAAACTATGCAGGAAAACTTATTTTTTAAACAGGTGGCAACCCTTATCAAATAAATTCAACCTTACCGCATATTCACAGGCTGAGCTCTTTCATTTGACACCTCATTTTGGAGAAAGGATCTTACGCTCGGTCTAAAATATCTCTGCGCGTATTATATATACTTCAAATTAAATTTTTTGAACTGGTGGCAACCACCTTTTTTATAAAAATGATAGAAAAATAATCAAGTTTAGTGTAAGGCCTTTCATATCAGACCTGAAATTAAAAAAACACTAAAAATCCAACAAACTATACAAAAAAAAAGTTATTTAAAATAGGTGGCAACACCTTTCAAAAAAGTGAATTTGTTTGTCTTTTACGATATCTGAGAAATTGGTCTACAAAAGCCGCTCCAAGGCCTTCCATTTCCGAAACAGTCTAATAAACCATTGAAGACCTTTGGAGACTACCTATTGTATTAGAAGATTTCGGGAGAATTGATTTGAGTATGGTAGCGTCTGAGAGACCTTTAATACCAGTAAAGCAAAGTATTTCTGTCTGCGGTGGTCTCTTATCTTACATTGTTGTTCTTACCAGATAAATTCCCGGCTATGAGTCATTTATGACTCATTTATAAGTATTTTTGACTCATCTATGGGTAATTTTTGACTCGTATATGCCCCATTTACGACTCATTAGTCATTTAAGACCCATCTATGAATCATTTATGACTCGTCTATAAGTCATTTATGATTTGACTCGTCTATGAGTTATTCATGGCTATCATGCATCTCTAGCTTAACCTTTTAGGAATCATAATCGACTAATTTTTCGCCTCTTTTACAAATTTAATTTCCAATTCTAATCGCTTCTTATTTCTTTTCAGAAGGGCAATAAGCGCACAACACAGCAGCAACAACAACAACAACAACAACTCCAACTACACAATCAACTAACTCAGCAAATTAATCACCAAATATTCAGCAGTGCTGTATCAACAACAACTTGTCAAACTGCAACTTCGATCTCGAACACTGTAGCCGGCGGCTATGGGCAACCACAACAAGCAACAACGTTTAACACGTCCGCGAATTCGTTTGCGACAACAAATGTGGCTGGTTGTCCAAAAGGTCAAGCGAAAAAAGGCAACACAACAACAGTTTTACCGTCGGCGACGACATCAACGTACAACAATCAACAACTGCAACAGCTGCAGCAACAACAACAACAACAGTTCCAACAACAAAACAATCACTATCAACACAACAGCAGCAGTAGTCCACTGATAGCTGATAGTCCAATACCGAGTCCTAGTAATAATAATACAGCTAATATAAAACCCGCAACACCACAACCAATGCAAATGTTGCAACAACAATTTACCATAACAGGCAGTGCGCCGCATCCCAACCAACAGACACAACAAGTCTTTCAAATTATACAAGGTCCTCAGGGGCAAATTGTTGCAGCTCCGGCGGGCCAACAACATGCTTTACAACAACGACTGACGACAACCCACTTGGTGCCAACATCATCCTATGCTGGTAGTTTGAATAATAGTACAACAACGAATGCTGCTGCAACAACAGCAGCAACAACAATTAAGTCTACAAAGGGACCACAACAAATACTGCCAAAGCCACAACAGCAACAACAACAACAACAAACACAGAACTGCAATGATGCGAGTCAGCAGCAGCAGCAGCAGCAGCAAACGCTGTCGCAACAGCAACAGCAGCTGCAGAAAACGAAAGTTGGAGGTGGTACCGCTACTGTGCAGTCGACTAACCACCTCGTCCAAATGCCACAGATCTCGCAATCACCACAGCCACAGCAGGCACAACTCAATGTCTCGGGCGCAACGAACTCAAGCGGCGGCGGCAATCAGCAACAGCAGCAGGCGCAACAGATCTTACTATCCAATGGCGCTACTGCGAGTCTTACGCAACAACCGCTACTGCTCAATCAAATGCCTGTGCTGGTGCAACAGAATACGCCACAAGGCGTCCAACTTATACTGCGCCCACCCACACCACAACTAACACACGCCACACCCTCGTTGGTCATACAAAATGGGCGTCCACAGGCGCACTTGCACCATCACCAACAACCGCAACAACAATTGCTACGCATATTGGGCGCAAATGGTGCCACAATGCAGCTAGCCGCTGGCACGCCTACTTTTATTGTCTCCTCCCAAGCCAATCTCATACAACAGACTGCTAATCATATACAATCGATTAAAACACATAATTCGCATCAAAATCAAGCAATCACACAGCTGAGCGGTTTGCATGCAGCACTCGCAAATCATCAACAACGATCTCAACAGCCCTTCACCACAACGGCCACCATCAACACCAGTCATTTGTTGGGTCCCAGCATGGCGGCACAACTACAAAATTTGCAATTGGCTGCTGCAGCGGCGAATGGTGCTGGCATCACCACACATCAAATACAAATGCCCAATGGTGCAACACCAGGGCAAACAACAACAATACTATCACAATTGCCGGCACAATTTCAGCAAAGCTTGAATAATGCCGCGGCCGCCGCTGCTGCTGGTGGTGGATCACTCATCAATTTTAATCAATTAAGTGGTGCAAATATACAGCAATTGGCAGCAGCAGCTGCAGCGGCGGGTGCCAGCTTCCAAACGCCGCAAACGCCACAGCAGCAACAACAACAACCGCAACAAAACGTCAGTAATGCGAGCACGAGCGCGGGTGCGACAAGTATGGAGCTTTTTGGCGCGCAGCAAGCGTCTTCGCAGTCTGCAGAGCCTATGCGCCAACCGACGCCTACGCTGCTGCAACAAATGAGCGGCGCAACGATAACAATTAACCAACAACCACAAGCGCAGCAGCAGCAGCAACTGAGTAATGGTATACTAAACTCAAATGCGGGCGCTACCATACAAATCCAACAGCAACCGCAGCAAGCGCAACCGCAAACACCAACCACTGAGACAAAAAAGAAGGCAAAGCCGCGCAAAAAGAAGCCTGCGGCGAGTAGCGCAGCAACAGCGGCCTCCACATTGGCGGCGGTGCAGTCGTCTGCTATAACAACAACAACAACGCCCTCGCCCACGCTGCAGGCGAAAGGTTCTACAACTTTAAATTTGGCCACATCGACGGCGTCCAATACAGCGCCCAACAAATTTAATATCTATACAAGTATGTGTCAGCCGGCGGCTGGAGGCGGCGGCGCACCGCAACTACAATTCTCACAAACGTCGCCACAAAGTCTGAAAGTGACATTTAGCAGTAATAGCAACAGTGGTGCACAACAGGCACTAGTTAACCAAGCGCCGGCGCAGCAGCAACCTACGGAGACCGCGCGCCCCAAACTTGATCTCGGCAATGTTATGAAACTTTGTGGTATTATGGAGGACGACGATGATATGGATGAGGATTATATGGACGCAATGTCGACGCACGATGAAAGCGCGGGTGCAACAACAACACAACAAACACTTGCGCCACCTAGTGGACAAACACACGCTTCCACCACATCTTCCACAGCTGCACCAGCTCCCAACTCGAATGATATTATGATCTCGATACCCAATCAAAATGGCACTGATGCAATGCCCTTCACTGTCACAATACCAGCACTGAGCGCTACATCTAACAGCGGTGGCAGCGATGCCAACTCAGAGCAGCCTCATAATTTCTATATAAAAATTGATCAAAATGATACACACTCGACACCATACACCATATCGATACCGCGTCTACCCACAGCTGAGGAGATACAACAACATGCACAACAGCATTTAGCGCAACAGGCTGCCGCTGCAGCAGCCGCTGCCGCACAACAACAACAACAGCAATCAACCCATAAGACTGTGCCACCGCCAACACCGCCGCCCACTATGAGTTTAAGCGCCAATCGAAATGTGGCTCAAATGCAAACCATCCAACAGCCACAGCTGCAACCACAATTATTTAATATGTCACAAACAGCCAATAATGTTACAGGAATGTCATTATCGTCCACTAATAATAGTAATCCCACAATAACTATAACAACACCTGCTACCACAACAACTACAACCACAACTGCAACCGTGAAACCACGACGTAAACCTGCTGTACGTCGCAATGGCAAGAAGCAAGATAATATCAACAGCCCATCAGGCGCAACATCAACGCCAGCCCCCACCTCTAATAGTTCTTCAGCGCCAGCTTCAATTACAACCAACACAACACCAACCAATAGTATTTCGTTAATGCCTGCTCTAACAACAACAATTGCGGCACCCACTTCAACCACGCAAACACAAATAATGCACAACAATAGCAGCAATAACATTTCAACGCTCAACTCAGCCGCGTCGACTGCCAATTTAGCCACTACAATAGCTGGTGCACCGCAAGTTCCTAGTCAAATTGGTAATATACAAATTTCTCAAGTTGATGGCACAAAAATGTTGCCAAGTCATAATGGTGGTGGTACTGTAGAAAATAAAATTCAAATTATGCCCATATTGGATAGTTCATCTGCAGGTGCAAGTGGAGGTGAGTGGTTCTTTTTTTTTACATGAACGCTGGCTGATAGGTTAGGAATATTGATGCCTACAAATCAGGTCCACATGTCATCCCCAAAAACTGTTTTTGGACTGTGAGACTTACTAAAAAGGAAACTTGAAAAGCTTTTTATAATATCTCGCCTTCAGCGCCACCTAGCAGGCTTCGTTTTTGTAACAGATTTGTTGATAACATATCAAACATAAGTGCGAAAAACGAACACAATCGGATAATAAATATGAATTCTACAAACATAACAACTCCAGCGCCATCTAGTAGAAAAAATTGGAGCCTATATCGAAACGATTTATCGAAAATCAGTTTATTAGTTTTTGAGCCATTTTGTCAAACAAAAAGTCCCTACAACCCCCGGACTATAAATACTCTTAATTTAATATCTATCCCCAGCGCCACCTGGTGAGTTTCTTTTTTGTAACAGTGTTTTCGATAAGAGATCAAACCTACGTGCCAAAAGCGAATAGAACCGGATCATAAATACGAACTCTGCAAGCATATCGACTCCAGCGCCATCTAGCGGGAAGTAACATAGTCTATATCGATACGACTTGTCCAAGGCCGCTGCGGGTTAGAGGTTTAGAATATGCCCAAGGTAGGCATACCGGTCATAAGAGGCGACTAATATGCACATTGGTAATGACGTGCTAACTCGATGGTTGATCTTCGGATATTTTGCCTATCACCTCTCATTACCCATCTTCTCCTTCCTCATGACATGACCTAGAAGATTCCACTGGTCATACCAAATCGCTACCTCGACAGTCGGGCAGTACCGCAAGGGAGTACCGCAGCGTACCGGGTTCATATCCGGCCAAGCACTGTCAATTTCGCCATCACTTTCCAAAACCTGATAACAACAACGACTTATCCCAAGAATAAGTGTCAAAATTTGCAAAAAATTCTCTTAGTAAAATTTTCCTAATTTCGTTTTGTTATTCTAACGGGATAAATCAGTTGGCTGGGGTTTGTTTAGAAGATCCTTTGTCGTCTTGAATTTAATAGGAGGGCCTCTGGATATACAGACTCGATTTCCTGAGAATTGGTTTCTTTCAAATTCACCTATTCACTTACTAAATATTGATTCTTCCGCATAAAATTAAAGTGATACGAAGTCGCCGTAGTTGAGGCTTGGTTTATTTCGAATAGTGTGGTTAGGTCCTTTCCAACTCTTACGGAGCTGTTTTTATTATTCTGTATTATGCATAAGTAAATAGCTCAGTCGGTAGGCCGTCTTTTCCGGGCGGTTAATTACTTTTGGGGCAAGATATTGTCATCAAGAATTGGACCATCTTCTCTCTATAACCGTCAGAGTAGATAGGATAGCAATGTGACCAAAGGTCAATTGTGCCCTCATCCCTTTCACAACACCTCATTCAAGGCATGCGCCTTGGGGGTTTGCATGTTCGTATGCTCTGGCCATAGTGATCCGACGATTTTTGTCGCCAAAATGATGTTTAATTTGAGAATTACTATAGTGGCTCTTGAACTGTCAGAATACAGTGACTCTCAAACGTCGAACAGTCAGAGTACAGTGAATCTCAAACTACTAGCTCCAATCACTTGCTTTTCAAACTTTTAGAGTGGATTTTTGCTTATGTATTTTCCTGATAGCCAGCATCTCAACTTCCTGTCGCCTTAAATTTCTTTTTTCACTTCTCATCGAACCCTTGGCACCGGTCTGTCAATCTTTTAACCATCGTGGCCTTTTTAATTTGCTTGCTAAGGTTTAATTTTTTATTGGTTTTTCATTCATCCGCATTATATTGAGGACAACTTAAACCAGAATTTTTCTTGCATTATATACATTTTTCATTCAGCTTCGCTTTTTGTTGAAATTCGCAAATGGTTATTAAATAACTTGACACTTCAATTTTTTTTTTTCAGTCAATTCGAAGCTGATGCCTCATCCGGCGTCCACCTCGCAGTATCAAACGTTGCAGTCGCAGCAACGGCAACAGCTACAAGCGCAACCCCAGCAGCAGCAACAACAACAACAACCACCGCTAGCACTTAGCCAATCAAATGTACAACAACAAAACCACGAAACTCCCGCCGCAAGTATTAAACTAACATCAGACGGAAGACAAGTGCAGCTAGTGGCACTGCCACAAACATCAGCGGGTTCTGCCACATCTGCAACTTCAACTAATCAAACACCATTAGTACAACAACAACAACAACCCACCAACACATTGACTACGAGCAGTAATAGCAACGGAGCTAATAATAATCATAATCATAATAATAATAATAATAATAATAGTAACAATAATATAACCGGAGCAAGTGCTAGTGGAGGCAGCAACAACAACTCAAACAACACGAACACTACCATCTTACCAACACAACTCACTGGAATGCCAAATAATTTATCAATTTCGGTCGGTTCCCCTGCCACAGCTGCTGCACTCATACCACAACTTACTGGTAGCCTGACATTGGCTGTCTCCGAGCATTGCGAACGTCTCATATTGAAACATGACCCCAATCAGCCACAAGATCAGCAATCACAAATTATTTTGCAAGCGTTGCTGAAGGGCGCTTTGCCAAATTTGACAATAATTAATGAGCCATCAACAAAGGTGGTACTGGATGATGG
This sequence comes from Campiglossa producta, assembly GCA_964058755.1. Lineage (NCBI taxonomy): Eukaryota > Metazoa > Arthropoda > Insecta > Diptera > Tephritidae > Campiglossa > Campiglossa producta. Next base: position 14,475,957 of record CAXKVI010000001.1, on the reverse strand, counting down.
AAGTAGGGGCGGTAGTGGTGGAGGCAATGCTAGCAACAACAGCAACCAGAATAGTGCTGGCGATCAACAGCAAAGTCGAGCTGCCTTAATAAGCGGCTTGAATACAACAACAACAATGCAACAACTACAACTGCCAGTGACAGCGCTGCAACAGCAACAACAACAACAAAGCAAGGCTGTGATCAGCACCTCTCAAGCGACGGGTGCTATAAATAAGGTTTCAATGCCAGCTCAGCTGGCCACCACTTCCAACATAGCAACAACGAAGACGCCAACAATACAATTGCAATTTAATGCCGCTCAAGGCACAATGACAGCGGTGGGTGGCAGCGCAGGACCAACGCTGCAATTTCAGCTGCCGCAACAGTCACCACAGCAGCAACAACAACAGCAACAAATGCAGCAAATACAACAACAACAGCAGCAGCAACAACAGGCCATGGCTAATGCGGTACGGATGTCTGAGCAATTAATGCAACAACAACAGCAACAAATGCAACAAAAACAACAACAGCAGCAACAACCAATGCTACCGCAGTTAACGCAAACGCTAGCGCCTCCACTACCAACAGTCACTGGGATGATGGGTGCCCCTGCACAACAACAGCAACAACAACAACAACGCTATGTATCACTGCCCAAAATAAATGCTGCCACGCAACAAATATTCTCACTCAACAGCGAAACCAATCAAATTACGCCAATAAGTCCCACACAGACTGCGGCTTCGATTGGCCCCACCGAGCGTTTGTTAATCGCGCCAGCCGGCATCAATGCGCAGCAGTTGGCGCAGTGTCTGCAACTCGGACAAATACATTTTAACGACGTTAACCCATTGCCGCCCAGCACACAACCGCAACCGCCGCTAATGAGCATTACTGGGGGTCAAGGAGGAGGACAAGGAGGTCAACAGCAGCAAATGCAATTGCAGCAACAGGCAGCACAACAACAACAACAACGCACGCAACCACCACAACAACAAATTGTGCATCCGCAACCCATACAACCGTTGAATAGTAGCGCTGGCGGCGCCTGTGGTGGGGCCAACACAAATAATGCAAATGCAACAAACAATGCTGTTACCACCACAACAACAACAACAAAACAAGTGGCCAATGTAGCACCCATTATCGATCAGAGTAAAGCAAAACTGGAACCGCCTAAAAGTGTGACCCCTACGGGCGCTGTTGCCAAGAAAAAGCCTGTGCGCAAACCCAAAGCGACCACAACTGCGGCCGATGTAGCGAGCGGCACGGCAGGCATAAAAAATGCGAGCGTCGTTAAGCCAATGCCGAAGTTGGATCCACTGTCTCAAAAGCCAAACAATAATCCAGTGCAAATAGTGCAGCCAAATGTGGTTAGTGGCAAGCAAGTTGGTGGCGGTGGTGGTGCGAATGCTGCGATTGCGGCGAATAACAGCATACAACCATTTCAGTCTCTACAACAAACAACCACAACCAAGTTAGTTGGTGTGACAGCGCCTATGCAACAGCTGGTGGCGCCAGGGAACTCCACACAGCAAACGCAGTTGATGAATTTGCAGCAGCAGTCGCAACAGCAAGGGGTGCCGCTCACCAGCAACGCGCCTGCGTTGTTGCTGCCTTCGCCACAAGCGCGCAACAGTTTCGCTAGTAGCGCAACAACAACAACGTTTACCACCAACAACCTCATAAGCGCTGCTAGCACAACGAACAGCAGCATGTCTGTGACCTCAGCGTCTGCAACGCTTTCGAACTCGAACTTGAGTAGTGTTGGCAGCACCGAGCCGCCTATGCTCTCTGCGCAAACGTCAAGCAATGTTGGTGTGACGCAACAGCAACAGCAAGCGCAGTCACAGCCGCAATCCCAACTGCAGTCGATGCAACAAGCGCTTAACATGCAGCCCCAACCGGCTAGCATGCAACCACAACCGCCTAGTATGCAACCGCAACCACAACCCCAACCACAACAGCACACAGTATCGCGCGTTCAAACGATACAACTCACCGCACAGCAACAACAAATGTTCAAACAAGTACAAATGCAAATACAATTTCTCACCATAAAATTGCAACATAAAACGCTACTCACCACATTACCGCTGCCACCTGATTTCGATCCTGCCGCCATTGCCGCCTACTCCAAGCCCATGACAGATGCTGAAATTAATATGGCGCTGCAACGTCTATACACCGAACAACAATGCATCTTGGCTGCAGGCAAGGAGATGCCCACACCCGAAGCGTACCTGCAAATGCCTCCGATGAGCGCCGGCGCTGGGATAACGTTGATGTCGGCGCAGCTTCCACAGCAACAGCCACAGCAAGTCGCAGGTGCTGTGGGCAAGGTGAACTCCTCCGCCACCACGGCTATACCAGCGAATGTGGTGCAACCAAATAATCACTCATCCACCACGGCGGCAGCGCCACATAGCGGCAGCAATACAATTTCAAGTGGGCAGCAGGCGCAGGCGCAAACGCCATCTGCGGTGACGCAGCGCATACATATCTATCCAATGCAGCATCATCAAACAGTGCAACAAAATAAGCAACAGCAGCAGCAACTCGTGCAGCAACAACAACAGCAAGCGCAGACGAAATTACAGCAGCAGCAAGCGACAGCGACGGCGGCGCGCATTAAAGATAATGCGAGCGCGAAAGGGAGACAACCTGCGCAGACGCAAGCTCCACAGCAGACAAATAGCAATAGCGTGCCGAGCTCTTTGGCGCCTTTGAGCGCGCAGCGTCAGTTACAACAACAACAACCAACGCTTGTACCAACAACAACGAAGTTCGCGCAACAGCAAGCGCATTCACAACAATTCAATATGCTGCAGAAAACCGCGAGCGCATCACAACTCATGAATGGTCCACCACCGCTTGTCTTCTCAAATCCTTTGATGGCGGCTGCGTCGGCAGCAACAACAAGCATGGGCTATACTACAACTACGAGTACAAACTTTGCAACTGTTTCAAACTCTTTACTGCAACAACAACAACAACAACAACAAACTCTACAGCAGCTGCATACATTCTCACAAGCAAACGCTAACGCGCTCGCTACGCTCTCAACGAGCACTACTGCAGCGTCGTCGTCCACCACAAGTACAATTATTAGTAGTAAAAGTAGTAGTAGTATTAGTACTAGTTCCAGCAACAACAATAATAATGCTATGCTAATTGTAGCAACAGCAGCAGCAACAGCAAGCGCTACGAACATTTTAAATATTACTTCAACCATTGCTGAACCCACAACAACGGCAGTGTCTAGCGCCCCAATTGTTACAACAACTTCGCTACAAATTGTCGCAACTGCTGCTGCAGTCGCAGCGAATACGAAAGCACTAAACATACAAGTACAGCAGTCACTCACATCTCAAAGCAACGCAACCTTGACAACGTATACGCTACCGAATGGTAGCAGCAGTCTTACCAGCGTCTACAGCACCGCTAGCAGCTCCACTATCACATCAACTGCCACTACCACTAATACCAACGCTTTAATGGCACCCATTACTCTGTCGACGCACTTGTTGAAAACCGAAGAGCATTTGCAATTGTCACCACAGCCGCAGCCGAAACTTGCACGCCTTTCTTTGTGAGTAGTTGGTTGAAAATACGCGTGAACTTCTCGTACACAATACACAATTTACGCTTTTCAACTGTCACATATACTTTACTAAATTCACATCAGGGTGATTCAAAACTTGTTCTTTCAACTTTTGTATGAAAAAAATTTTTTTTATTTTTTTAAAGTGAATTTTCTTAGAAATTTTTTTTTTTAACTGTAACATATTCTTAATTTTAAACTTTTAACCTTCCAAAACATTTTACATTGTACGATTATCGTAACTGCAAAATGAGTTACAGCAATTCAAAAATTATTAAATTTGGAATTATAATGCCGTTAAAAATTTAGTCATTCTTAAGTGGCTGTAATTTGTTTAATAGTTATGATAATCGTATTATGTAAAAAGTTTTTAAAAGTTCAAAGCTTCGTTTTTAAGAATATATAAAGGTTTTTTAAAACAATTTCAAAAATTATAAGAAAATTTACTTACCAAAAATTCTTTTTTTTCCATAATTTTTGTATGGGGAAAAAAATAATTTTTTTCAAACTGAATATTTTTATAAATTCATGGTCTTAAAGTTGAAGCTTTGAAACTTCCAAAACTTTTTACATTTTGTAGTTATCGCAATTGCAAAACTATTTACAGCCAGTTGAAAATGATAAAATTCAGAAATATAATGCCGCTACAAAAATTTAGTCATTTTCAAGTGGCTGTAATTTATTTAATAATTATGATAATCACTTTATGTAAAAGGTTTTTGAAAGTTCAAAGCTTCGTTTTTAAGAATATATAAAAAAAAAAAGTTCAAAAATTATAAGAAAATTTACTTACAAAAAATTCTTTTTTCTATAATTTTTGTATGGGAAAAAATAATTTTTTTTAAACTGAATATTTTTATAAACTCAGAACTTTTTTTATCTATTACAAAACTATTTACAGCCAGTTGAAAATGATAAAATTCAGAAATATAATGCCGCTACAAAATTTAGTCATTTTTAAGTGGCTGTAATTTGTTTAATACTTATAATAATTGTATTATATAAAAAGTTTTTGAAAGTTCAAAGCTTCGTTTTTAAGAATATATAAAGGTTTTTTTTAAAAAAAATTTAAAATTTATAAGAAAATTTACTTACAAAATATTCTTTTCTTCCATAATTTTTGTATGGGAAAAAATAATTTTTTTCAAACTGAATATTTTTATAAATTCAGAACTTTTTTTCAAAAAACCTTATCGTAGACTTAAAGTTGAAGCTTTGAAACTTCCAAAACTTTTTACATTTTGCAGTTATCGCAATTGCAAAACTATTTACAGCCAGTTGAAAATGATAAAATTCAGAAATATAATGTCGCTACAAAATTTAGTCATTTTCAAGTGGCTGTAATTTGTTTAATAGTTATGATAATCGTATTATGTAAAAAGTTTTTGAAAGTTCAAAGCTGTAACTTTAAGAACATGTAAAGGTTTTTTTTTTTTAATTTTTAAAAATTTTAATAAAATTCACTTTTAAAAACAAACAAAATGTAAAATAGGTTGAAGTTACAGCGTTTATTTTTTGCGACGCTTATTTCCTTATCATAAGCTAAGCTTTGAGGGGATAAGACCTAAAAAAATAATTATTGGATTTGAATCACCCTAATTCACATAATTCTTTCAACTATCTAGGAATTTCTTCTTTTAATATTTCCAGATTCTTACGCCAATTGGAGTTGGATCAACAGAAATGCTTAAACCCAGATTATATGAATCCCTTTGAGGATAAAGAAGAGGCTGTTAAGAGGCTTATAAGGTACGCTAAAAATAGATTTTTGTTTAAATTGTTATGTAGTTTTTGTTTTATCATTTTTCAATGCTTCTCAATAATACAAATTTCTACTTGTTCACAGATACCATTGCATGTATGAAAGTGTTGATGATTTACCATTCGAAGATGAGGAGCGTTTTGAACAAGTCGCTTTACAATATCAGGATAAATATCATAAAATTTCTTCGAAATATCAAAAGATTTTGCTGCAAGAGTCAACGGTGAGTTGGTTTTTTTAATGGTTATGAGTCATAACTTATGAGAAAGGCGGCTGCCGTGGTAAATCGTGTCACATCAATACCCAAGAAAAACCAACATCAAAAATTATTTAGAAAAAAAAATGTCTAAACGGGGTCGCCCCTCGGCAGTAGTTTGACAAACTCTCTGGATGTATTTCTGCCATGAGAAGCTGCTCAGCAAAAACTCATTTGCTTTGCAAGTACCGTTCGGATTCGGCAAAAAACTGTAGGTCCCGCCAACTTGTGAAATCAAAAGCAGCACACTACAAGTTGGAGGTGAGCAGAAGCTCGGCGAAAATCTCGTTAGAGGTTATGAGAAAAGAACTTAGCGAAAACTGGTTTTTGGGGCCCCTTTTATAATCTCACAAAAAAAAAACGTTGTCTAGCAAAAAATGTATCTGCTCCAAATCAATGCTCCCTATCAATTTGTGTACCTATCCTTATCCCTATCCCCATTTGCATCCCTATCTTTACCCCATCCCTAACTTAGCGGTAACAGAGTTAGCTAAACACAAAAGGAGAGAAGATGAGGGGCTTATTGCTGTTCTCTAAGCACAAACGCATGAATGGCAAGATTTTTCGGGTCACCCTATATTTTCTCTTGAGAGGGTGGTTCGTAAAAAGATCGATAGTTGTAAAAAAATTTAATTTTTTTTTTTAATTTAAAATTTTTCTGTGGTTAAGGAGCCATAATTGAATTTTGGTTCTTATTTCTGTCGGTGTAGTACATACATATGTATGTCCTATTGGGAATGCAGTATGATATTTAAGAATTATTTTGCTCATACGAAATTTGAAGAATCCTATTAAAAATTAATCATTACTTTATTTTGGTTCTATTTCATCCACAGTTGGCTCATCGCACATCGGAGACTTGTCAAATACAACAACTCATGATCGATGATTTGCGGACAGAAATGGAGCAAATGCGCAACGCCGACCTCGAACATGCGCTATGCGAGCAGGAGCTGCCGAAAAATGAACCCAACGAATACATAAAATTAGAAAATAATTTAGAAGTGATGCCACCAATTTTAATAGAAGAAGTAAAGGAAGAACTAAAGCCTATAAATTCAATAAAAGACGAACAACATGAGTCTAACGACGATGTTAAATTTGTAACAAACATTGATGATGCGCACAATTCCTTAGAAGTTAAAACTGAGCCAACAGACAAGAACAATACAAGCAAAACAGAAATGGTGTTGGCACCTACAGCGGAGGATAAGTTTGATTTGTTGAAGGAAAACGAAATCAAGGATGATCAAGCTGCTGACGGAAGTAAGAAACAAACACAACAAGAGCAAAAAACGAAGGAAGACGATAAAATTGATTTTCATAGTATGACATCTACTGTCAGCGCACCAAGCTATTCGAAAATGAATTTCGAATCTTTGGAAGTAATGGAGGACGGTAAAGGCAAGTTGCCAGCATCAAATTTCTATACTGGTGGCGGCGCAAATAAGCAGCTGAACGGCACAATTAAACGCGATATTGTTGCACAGCCACAAAGAGCTGTTGTGAAAAAAGAGTACGAAAATTTCGATATCGAATCAGAAATAACGCCAAGTTTCATTATGAAAAAGGTAGAGCATAAAGAAAACGTGTTGGCAACGCCGACAGTGAATGCGAGTGCGAGTAGTGCTAAAATAACGAGTAGACAACAGGCGAAAGATAACAGCGAAAATCATAATGCGCATGAGCAACAAAATAAACAGTTGCGGCCAAAAGAGCTACAGCAGCAAAGAGAGCAGCGAAGAGAGGCACAACAACAGCGAGAGGCGCATCAACAACAGCGAGAAGCGCATCAGCAGCAAAGAGAGACACATCAGCAGCATAGAGAGACACAACATCAAAGAGAGTCTCATCACCAGCAGCGAGAGCCACAACAAGCTCAGCCACAGCAGCCGCGCCAACACCAACAACAGCAACATAAGACAACGAAATCCTCACCGATTTATAACACTTTTGAGGCACAATATTTGCAGCACAATTCAAAGCAACAACAATTGCAACAACAACAGCAACAACAAGAAGACGAATGGTTATGCTTGCAGAAAGAATTGAGTCTTATTACTGCAGAGAATAAATTGCAACAACAACGTAATCATTTGCAGCAGCAGCAAACGCAACAGCCAAACAAAACACTGCATCTCTATGAAAATTCACCACCCAGTAATGAGAGCGGCAGCAGCGTGAGTACACACTCCACACAAATGATTGATCTCTTTCCAAATGGTTGCATTGACAAAAGTCAACAAATGAGCCCTGGGAGCAGCAGCAGCAATGATTCTATGCAACAACAGCAAAATTATGCGCCAACTACGGACGAACAGAATGAGCATGAACACCATCACCACCAACAGCAACAGCAACAACACAATCAAGAAGAGCATGATGCACACAATCATATGCAATCGTCTTTGAATGAATTCTTCGACTCAGGCGATGATATGGCCGATGTACACAAATCAGTGGAGACACGTCTTGAGGCGATGTTCGGTGAATCGCCAGTGCATTTGAGTAAAAGTGATGCGAGTGATGCGACAGATATTGAAGCTAAACTAGATGAAATATTCGGTGATGGTGAATCGCAACAAGGTAATGCTGATGTTCTAAAATCAAAGCAGCGGCAAGAACAACAACATCAACAACAACAACAACATGGGCATCAACAACAACAACGTCTCTGGGATAGCGAACTTGCGGCTGCAAATAATTTTATGCGGGTTGCAAGCGCGCAAGAGAATGCGGTGGCGCTGTTTGAAAATGAGCAGCTAAATCACCAGCAGCAGCAACAACAACAACAACAACAACAACAACAGCATATACAACAAAGCTTGCTTCTAAATCTACCAACGAGTACAACACGTTGGCTGCAACAAATTGATGATGCGCCCTTCTCTGAGTTTATCGCAAACTCAAACGCTGCTGATGAATGCGATGTCTCACGAAAACGACGCTGGAATGTCGACTTGTTGCCTGCCGATGCGGAAGATACGCTCGATGGTAGTGGGGCAAAAAAAATGTGTCACATGTCTGGCTCCTCGAGTTCTTCATCACCAACAGCTCAGCAACAGCAACAACAACACCATAGTACTCACCACACACAGCAACATCATGAGAGTATTTTGGAAGCAGATTTACTCTCGTTACATGATGGCATACGCGTTGAGCCGGCTGCAGCACAAATTTTGCAGCAGCAAGTGGCCTACTGTCAACAGCAACAACAATTCAGCAATTTGCTGGATAATGAAGCTCACTTTGTAAATGCACAACAACTGCAGATGCAACAACAGCACATGCAACTCAATCTACACCATCAGCAGCAACAACAACAACTGCAATCACATCTACAACCACACCTGCACAACAATCATCATCATCATCACCTTGGTGGTGGCGCACCGGATTTCGATGATGACATTAGTCGTCATGTACAAAATGCTATCGATAGTATTTTAAATTTACAAAATAGTGAATCAGCTGATTCGCTTAATTTCTCACTCGACCATTCAATGGGCTCTCTGCTAGGCGATAGCATACTTGACGATCGCCAACAACAACAGCAAGTGTCTGTTAATTGTCAAGATGGTGTTGGTATGATGAAACGTAGACACAATCTCGTTGATGATTTAAGCGATTGCCTAATAAGTGGTGGTGGTAGTGGTCCAGCAGCGGGTGATAATGCTACCCACATACTTTTGGATAGTAATCATCATGCACAGCAGTTACAAAACGCTTTACTCAATCACAATCATCACTCGATGCAACAACAAACGACGCAAACAAATCATCAACAGCAGCAGCCACCAGCAATGTTGGGTACAGATTTTGGTGGTTGCGTTGCTGCTGGTTTGGTTGATGAGGCTGTCAAGTCTATAATGACATCATGACAACTTACTACCACCAGCAACGTGGTGGCTGGACAACAATCACAGACACACCAACAATCACAGTCACATCCACAACCAGAGCAACCACAAAAATCACAACAAAAACCAACACAAGCAAAACAACGCGTCGCCACCACAAATATACCAACAATAAGTACTGCAGCAGCAGCAGTGGCAGGTTTGAAAGCTAACAATGCTGTTAATAGTGTTGGCGTCAATCGTAGTAACTCGTCTAATGGCGGTGTAGTATTGGCATACAATGCTAGTCCTTTATGAGCAGTGCGTTATAAAAGAAGTGCTTAGGTAGTGTGATCGGAATTTAGTATGGTAAATTAAGAGTGTGGTGAATAGGTGAATTTCAAATTCAAAACGATAGTCAAAATGCTTTTGCAGGCATAGTGTAAAAGTCTAAATTGCCTCTTATCGAATATGTATATTTTATTATAAGCTCAGACACAATATTTTTTTAAGACCACATTTGTTAAAATATAGCACAGTTAGTAAAAGTTGTAATTTATTTATTTTTTATAATTGTATATTTGTTTTTTTTTTTTATCAAGGTTTTATAGGCATGACAAATCTAAAAAAATACTTCTTATTAAGAGTTATGCTTTAGAGGAGAAAAATTATACATACGACCTTTTTAGAAAAATGTTTAAATTTTGAGTATTTTAATGAAATTGCATCGCAACGATTTAACAATAATACGAATTTCACAATTTTTCGAATTTCGAATTATGTATGTATGTTCAAAGTTACAGCTGTAAACATATTTTCGAAGTTCAACATTTTTTTGTTTAATTTGGTTTGACCAATCGCGACAAAATAGGCACTTCAAAAAAATAAAAAAATAATTCGAATTTCGAAAATGTTGCCAAAACGGTTTTTTTTGTTTGTTGTTCCAGTGATTGTTCGATGTGAGCCTAATTTCTTAGAACATTTCATACGGAGCTTCCTTCGTTGCTTAATGGACTTCAAAAAGACTCATTCGTGAAGCTTTTTGGAGGACCCTTAAACGGATTTTCTGAATTTTAAAAAATTCAAAGTAGCAACGATTTGTTTTATTTTTATAATTTTAGCATAATTTTTATTATTTGATTTGTTAAACTATTTACTGCTGTGTGCTTGTATTCGTAATTAAATATAATATACTTTTTATAGAATTTCTTTTATTTTTTATTTTTGCTTTTTAATATTTGATTTAGGAAATACATATGTATAATGAAAGCAAAAGTTATAAATAACAGCAGCTGACTGGGTATGGGACCATACCAACTTTTTTGAAGAGATTAAGGAATAAGTAAAAAAAAATGGCGTTCCACGTTTTTCGAAGTTAGCCTCCAAAATTTAGTTACGAATTTTCGAAGTTTGAAGTTCGAAAATGGATCTCTAATTGTTTTGTTAAAAAAAATTGAAAGAGAGGCAAGCAGGCCACACCCACATTTGGCCTTTTTTTAATTTTTTAAACATAGCAATTACAAGGAGTTGCCTGTATGCCGCCATGTCTGAATTTGACTTCCCTGCAAAGCTTATACGGCTTTGCCAAATGACGTTGAGCAAAACCAACAGCTCCGTCAGAATCGGGAAGGACCTCTCTGAGCCATTTGAAACAAAAAGAGGCTTCGGACAGAGCGACTCGTGCGATTTCTTTAACCTGACGCTGGAAAGATAATTCGAACAGCCGAGCTAAACCGCAATGGTACAATCTTCTACAAGAGCGTGCAATTGCTGGCGTATGCCGATGATATTGATATCATTGGCCTTAACAGCCGCGCCGTAAGCGCTGCTTTCTCTGGGTTGGATAAGGAAGCGAAAAAAGTGGGTCTTGCGGTGAACGAGGACAAGACGAAATATCTGCTGTCATCAAAGAAAGAAACAGCGCACCTGCGCCTTGGCAGCCAAGTCGCCGTTGATAGCTACAAGTTTGAAACGGTGAGAAACTTCGTCTATTTGGGAACCAGCATTAATACCGAAAATAATATCAGTCTAGAAATCCAACGGAGAATCACCCTTGCAAACAAGTGTTACTTTGGACTAAGTAGGCAATTGAGAAGTAAAGTCCTCTCTCGACAACAAGCAAAGATCACGTTCTATAAGTCTCTCATCATACCAGTCCTGTTGTATGGCTCGGAATCATGGACAGTGTCGAGAGAAGATGAGATGGCCCTTGGAGTATTTGAGAGAAAAGTTTTCCGGAAGATTTATGGTCCTTCCCGTGATGCCAACGGCGAGTAGCGAAGGAAATTTAACGATGAGCTGTACGAGCTTTACGCAGACCTGACCATAGTTAAGCGGATTAAAGCCCAAAGGCTCCGCTGGCTGGGTCATGTTATGCGAATGGACAAAGAAGCATCAGCACAGAAAGTTTTCCTATCGCCACCCGAATTCGGCAGCAGAGGAAGGGGAAGACCTCGACTGAGATGGAAACAACAGGTGGAGGATGACTTGAACTCCCTTGGGGTGCTGGCGTGCTTTGATACGAAACGGACAAAATCGCCTAGACGGTTAAGCGTCATTATGACGCAAGCCAAGATTAGATTAGATTACAAAGCCACTTTCAAACTTCGAAAGTCCGTTACTAAATTTTCGAGGCTAAATTTGAAAAGGGGGAACGCCATTTTTTCACTTATAACTTAATCTCTCCAAAGAAGTTGGTTTGGTTCCATACCCAGCCGGCTGCTGTACAGTGTAATGAAAGCAAAACTAATAAATAATAACAAAACAATAAAAAATCATGCGAAAATTTCCTTTTTTTGCTACACTACTGAAAACGCAATGAAATGGACTTAAAAGCACCAAAAATGGACTTGACAGGCATGCGATTTTAGCGGAAACAATACCATTTGTTTAAGCTTTTTTTTTTTAACGAGAAACGAAAACTTGAAAAAGTGTATTTTTAGCAATTAGTAATTTTAAACGAATAAGAAAATACTACAAACCTACCTAGAACGAATGAACTGCGTGCAACTGAATTATGTAAATGACAAAAATATACTAAAAATTGTATTAACTTACAAAAACCTCTTAAAAATATAAAAGGATCATTCCATGTCAAATTGTGAAATTGTTGAAATTGATTCCTTGCGATTTGAATGAATTTTGGTGAGGAGTTTCGATTTAATATAAAAAAGTTCTGCCAAATATAAAAAAAAAATAATTTAAAACTGGTTTCAGAAGCTAACAAATTCCTTGGTATTTTTAAAGTATATAAAAAAAATTTAAAAAAAAATTTTAAAACAATTTTTCAAAAGAAGTAAATTTTCAAATTTCAAATATAAGAAAAATTCTAAATTTTTCAAAATCGCCTAATTCTAAATTTTTCAATAAATCGAAACATAATTATTATAAACAAAGTTCTGCCAAATGAAAAAAATCCAAAACTGGTTTTTAAAGCTAACAAATTCCCCCTTTTCCTGATTTTTTTAATATTTCTTAAGCAATTGTATTTAAAAAAGGCTTTGGTACTTTTAAAGCGGTTTTAAAAGTATATCAAAAATAAAAAAATTGAAAAAACTTTTTCAAAAAAAAAATTTTCAAATTGCAAATATAAGAAAAATTTTAAATTTTTCAAAATCGTCTTAAAATTTTGAACTCAAATTTCGTTATATTATACCTTTGACATGTCTAAATATATCCTTGAGTTTCAGAAGGGTGTTTTGTCTTTTAAATAAAAGTATATCAAAAAAAATCAAAAAACTTTTTCAAACAAAAAATTTTACAATTTCAAATATAAGAAACATTTTAAATTTTTTTCAAAATCGCTCATAAACTTTGAACTCAAATTTTGTTATATTATACCTCTGACATATCTAAAGATATCCTTGAAATTTCAGAAGGGTCTTTTGTCTTTTCAAAAATTTCAATTTTTGAATTTAGACAAAAAAAAAATTGTTTAAACTTTCCAGTCGAGTTAAATAAGTTAAACACAAAATCAGTTTTGAGCGTTAAAATATGTTTCTTATGCTAGAACTTCGTTTTATGATAAAAGCAAAGTCCCCACCAAAATTCATTCAAATCTGAAGCGGTCACTACCAACCATTTAACGATTTGACATGGAATGCCACAAAAAATAAAAACTTAAGTTAGCGAATTTTGTTTAAAATCTCAACAACAAAAAAATCAAATTCAATTGATACGTTTGTATGTAATTCGTAATTCCTTGTAGAAAAATTACAAAAATTATTAAACGCCTCAAAATTGAACACAGCATGTGGGCGTGGCAAAACGAATTGGTTGTAAACTACGCAATTATGTTTAAAATGTATGTGGCTTTCTTAAAACAAATAATAAGTATTAAAAAAAAAAAATAATGGAAAAAATACAAAAAAAGAGCAAAAAATTAGTAGCGCAAGTAAATATTAGAATTTTGAAAAATTAAAAAAAAAAAAAAGAAATTGAAAAAAAAAAAAATAAACAATTAAGCATACAACTAAAACTAAAGGCAATTGCTGCATTTAATTATGTGTGTGTAATAAAAAAATGCAAAAACAAAAAAAAAACACATTCACGTTGCCAACCCTGCTGAACAAAGTATGAAGGCAAGTTGTTCAAAAATTTTCTCAAAAAAAAAAAAAAAACTTAAAAATCTTAAGTTAAAATCAATACCTAATTACAACAAAAACATAAATGCTGTTTTCATTTTGTATGTACATAGATACATAAGTAGAACCTAAGCAACAACAAAATTGTTAGTAAAAATTGTAAGATAGCAAACTATTATTAAATCTAGATGTGAATTTTTTCCTTTTTAAAAAATTTAATAAGATAATAACAAACAATCAGTGTTTATATATGTGTATTAAGAAACAGAATTCAACAAACCAAAAAGCAAATAAAATAAACAGAAAATAAATTAATTAAACAAAAATAATAAACTAGTTAGTTATACTTATATATATCTATAAAAAGAGATACAAGACAGCGCCAATATATTGGCAATTGTTGCATGTTTTTATTTATATGTACTTTTACATACAAACTAGTATTTATAAACATTAGACTGGGCCAAAACTTCAAAAATCGTTTTTTTTTTTTCAAAAATTATATTGATTTTATTTTTAAGAAAGGTGAAAAAAAATTACTGTCATTTTTTCAGATTTTTAAATTAAAGTCTAGAGGTCTATCACTGCTAGTTTAGATTTTACAGACTTAATCTCCAATTTGGTATAAAAACGACAAATCATTGTGGAAAAACGTCATTTACCTAAACATATTTTTGTAGGAAATTGAATTCCCTACAAATGTTGCTTAGACGAAATTTTGTCAGACTAGCCGTTTTCTAGTATTCTAGCCTCAAAAATTAGCATGTTTTTTTTCGATTTCCCATTTTTACTTTCAAAAATTGTCAAAAATGCAAATATCCGTGTACAACAAAAATAGATACCGATTCTTAAAGGGAATTGAGTGGGCTACAAAAAAGGTTAAATAGCATTTAGTATTGAATTTAAAAAAATCATATTTCCCTTTTTTTATTTTTTTGTATTTCTGATCCAATTCTTTTACTAAATTTTGTTGATTGATATTCTACATAGTTAATTATCATTATATGATGAATTATTCAATGCTCAAATACGTTCAAACACATTTTTGCTTAATATATATATGCTTCCTCTGCGAAGGTGTAGTTTTACAGTCTTCAAATGGCGCAGCCACAAAAAAATAAAAAAGTTGACGGATCTGTGAACTCAATACATGAATTTTCATGTATGTTGGCGAGCTAAATCCAAATTCGTCATCAAAATTAGCCTATCAGGTCGCAGTTCTTCTCCTAACAAAACCATCACAAAATAATATAGGACTTTTTTGCAAGGTTAGGGCCGAACTTCGGGCCCGTTGTTGAATTGTGATATCGAATTCAGATTCAGCAGCCAATTTCCCTTAAGAATTGTAGGTTAAGTCTGTAAAATCTAAACTAGCAATGATAGACCTCTAGACTTAAATTAAAAAATCTGAAAAAATTACTGTAATTTTTTTCACCTTTCTTCAAAAAGAAAATCAATATAATTTTTTATGTTTCGCCCAGTCTAATATAGACACATCAGAAGTGTACATGGACGGCATTAAAATTTGAAACCATATCACACGAAGTTTTTTTAATAGCGCCATCCGCGCGCCTTCTACCGGAATTTGTTCAATCAAATATTACACTACCTACGGGTTCTGTACCATGACTTAAATTTCAAGTTTCTAGCTCACCAAAAAGTTACTCAAAAAACGATCCAAGATTTCCTCCCCTTTTTTCAGTGATTTTCAGTTATCTAGATCAACGCGCCACCAAGCGGATTTTTTATTTCTAAAACTAGTATCGGCATCGTGCACTGAGCTAAATACTTAGGTTCAAAGTTATTAGCTCACCGGAAAGTTAGTTAAAGGTCGAACCCAAAATTCTCAAATTCCAAGAATCCACCGCATTTCAGAGATTTTTAGTTATCTAGATTAACGCAATGGCACAATCTTTAACAAGAGCGTGCAATTGCTGGCGTATGCCGATGATATTGATATCATTGGTCTTAACAACCGCGCCGTAAGCGCTGCCTTCTCTGCACTAGATAAGGAAGCGAAAAAGAGTCTTGCGGTCATCAACGACAAGACGAAGTATCTGCTGTCATCAAAGAAAGAATCGGCGCACCTGCGCCTTGGCAGCCAAGTCACCGTTGATAGCTACAAAATTGAAAAGGTGCGGGACTTCGTCTATTTGGGAACCAGCATTAACACCGAAAATAATGGGCGCTCGACTGAGATGGAAAAAAAAGCAGAGGATGACTTGAACCCCTTGGGGTTTCCAATTGGCGTCAGTTATCGCTAAAAAGGAATGACTGGCGTGCTTTGATACGAAACGGCCCAAAACGCCTAGGCGGCTATGCGTCAATAAATGACGCAAGCCAAGATTAGATTAGCGCGCCATCTAGCGGAAGTTTGTGGAATTTTTATTGTTGATCTATGTATCAAATTTCAATGCTTTAGCTTTTTCTCGATCCGTGCACCACCTACCGTTACGGGAAGTTACCTAAAAAGGCTTTGCAAGACTTCCAAATTTCGTATGGAAATGAGCGGACAAACTAATATCTCGCTGCACTCTTCACATCACGTCTACCATGGCCCTCAAAGACAATGTTCCTTGTGGGCAAAGTTCTCCCTTTCAAAGGCAAAGCGATATTCCTCGTCGCATCAGCTGTTCTCTTGATTTCGCTTTAACCGTCTGTGGACCTCAACAGCCAAATGAAGTGATTGAGATATAAGTGATTACATATGTAGTTAGGTCCACGATTGTTTCCGAGAGTATACATAGACATCTCTCCTGCATGGCTACATCTTCGATAACAAGTTTTTCGAATCGATATTGCAAAGCCAAAAACGGTGCACATCCAGGTCTGCCGGGGTTCACAATGTGATCTATTTAGTTGAGACGTCCTCGATCACGAGCGAGCCAGGCAGCATTGAAGATCTTTTTATGCTGCAACCTTGAGTACTGAGCTCCATGTTTTGGGCCTTTTACTACGGTGGTGTTTAGGCCTTTCTCGAGGAAAAAAGATCGAGATCTATAAGTCTCAAAACCCCGTCGTTATTAAAAAGTTGTCCTTGAATTTTTTGAATGTTTCCTTTTCAAGGGCGGATATCAAAGATGACTTCCGACATGAACCGTATGATATACAGAGAGTTAAAAGCATGTTTCTACTGAGTCGGGAAATCTGGGTGGATGACTATATAGAAGCGATGCCTGATGAAATAATAAAGAAAATAAAATCAGCATTTATTTCGCATGTTTTGGCCACTGAATCCCTATTTTTCTATTAAAATCCGGCTACGACCAAGCCGTAAAGTGTTTGAACTCTTGACACAGTTTTTGGGCTTACTTTTAGTTCCTAAGCAAATTTTTTTATTACCCCTGAGGATGGTCATAAAATATTTTCACATTCGTTTTTCGTACTTCCAACTTGCTGGACGTTTTCAAAATCGTCTTGTGTGTATATTTTTTTTTTTTCGAAGATATCCTCCCAAATTCGAAATTGGTAATTTTTGGGACAAACCCATTTTTGTTTTTTTTTTTTCAATATTGAAATAAAAAATTTTTTGCTCCGTTTTTCGAAGATAGCCTCCAAAACACAGTTATGGGCTTTCGAAATTCGGAATTAGCCTTAGCAATTTTATTTCAAAAGTTTAAAAATATGAAATGTGGGTCTGGCCTGCTTTCTTTTGCTTTTGGATTGGTTTTACACTTTTTAGTTTGAAAGTTAATGCAACAGGCGTTATAAATGGAGCCTAAGGTATGATCTTCGAAAAAAATTAAAAGTCGCAAATTTATAATTTTTTGCAAATCGAAAATTAGGCGAATTTAATTTTTTTTTTTTTCAAAGTGTTTTTTAACTTGTTAGCTTATCAAAAAAAAAAAGGGATTTGGAGCATCTTAAATCGATATACATTTTTTTAAATCGATTTGGCTCCGTACAAACCTTGTTACATACATACAACTTTAAGAAAATACAAAAAAACAATACAAAAACTAAAAAAAAAAACTACATATTAAGAGTCCGATTTCGAACTTCGAAAGCCCATAACTACATTGCGGAAGCAAACTTCGGAAAAACCGGAGAAATTACTTGTTTACTTATGACTCAATCCCTTTAAAAAACGTTGACTTAATCTAATACCTAGTAAATTAAAAAAATTACGAATAATTAAATTTCGAATATACTACGTTTCGGAGCTAACTTCGAAAAATCGAGTGAATTTTTGTTTAATATAACTCAATATTTTCAAAAGAGCTGGTATGGTGCAGTACCCAGCCCGGTCCCAATTTCGAACTTCGAAAGCGCATAACTGCGTTTCGGAGGCTAACTTCGAAAAAACCGGAGAAATGACTTGTTGACTTATAACACAGTCCCTATAAAAAAGTTGGCTTAATCTAGTACCTAGTAATTTTAAAAAAATCGCGAAAGATAAAATTTCGAATATACTACGTTTCAGAGCTAACTTCGAAAAAGCGCGTGAGCTATTTGTTTACTATAACTCAATATTTTCAAAAGAGCTGGTTTGGTACAGTACCCAGCCTGGTCCCAATTTCGAACTTCGAAAGCTCATACCTGCCATTCGGAAGCTAGCTTCGAAAAATCGGGAAAGTTAGTTGTTTATTTATTGCTCAATAACTCAAAAAAGTTGGGTTGCCACAAAAAAAATTGACTTGGTCGAATAGTGTTATCGATTTGCGATATTTCAGTGATCGTTTTTGTAATCGATAACGATTTGTGTAGCTCAAGGGCTGTCTGTTATGGGGATTACTTAGTATGTAAAGTATATTTTGTAAATACATGCAACCAAATGTGAACCTAAAATTTATACCATTTACATATTTATGAATGTATGGATGTATATCTAAATGTAATTTAGTACTAAATAATCGATAAGTTAGTAGTTTTATTGCTCGAACAAAAAACGAATGATTGCGCGGCAACCAAACAAACAACAAATCTAGTTAATAGATACTGAACTTAAACTGAGGTACATTAGTAATTTATAAAAAAAAAAAATAAAAAATATGTAAAGAATTTATCGAACGTAATTTATCGATATACAAAGTAACTTAACTCAATTAAAAAAAAAAAAAAAAAAAATACGCATCAAATGTAATTGTAATTTGTAACTGTAATTATAGTAATTAAGTAAATAAAAATTAAAAAAAAAATACAAAACGAGCATTAAATGGTGTGAAACATTTTTTAAAAAATACGTATTTATGCATGTAAACAAAAACAAAAAACAACAAATTGGCTGAAGCAAATAACTGAATGAATTACAAAAAAAAAAATGCAAATAATTCAACACTATTAGTGCTACAATTAATTTAAAATAGAAAACAACAACTACGTAATAATATTAAATAAAACAATAAATTGTATTGTGTGTATGTAAATTTTTTAAAAATTTAAATTGCCACACATGTATTTTATAAAAACAAAAAAAAAAAACAAAATAAAAATATACATATTTATAAATTTTTTCGAAATTTCATAAAACAATGAAACAATTAAGAAAGTTTATTAACTATTGGTAAAATTAAGTTAGACAAAAGTATTCTCGTATATTAAATATGTACATGCAAAATACAAAATTTACTAAAAAAAAAATTGGATTTACATAAATGTAAAAAAAAAGATTTTGAAAAAAGTGCAGACCATTTAAAAAAGCATTGGTAATTTTTTTGTTTGTGTATTTGTGTGTATGGCACACACATACATATTAAAAAGACTAAAGGTGCGTTTTAAAAACTAATGAAAAAATTAGTAAAACGCACTATTGTCAGGTGTTTCATAAACATTTAATAAGCAAATAAATAAATTTAAAAAAATATATATAAATATTAATTTGTTTTTATTACACTATACAGCAAAATCTACTTTTTTTCTGGGTATGGGATCTAGCCAACTTTTTTGAAGAGATTGAGACATACATACATAAAAAAAACTACGTACCCCGTTTTTCGAAGTTAGCCTCCAAAATTTATTGATGGGCTTTCGAATTTTGAAGCTGGACTTTTCGAAGATTCGGGTTTCTAATAGTTTAGTTTAAAAAAAAGGTTAAGTGTGGGCGTCTTCTTCCTCCTCTTATCTGATTGGTGTATTATCTTTATATTGAAAGTGTATGTATGAAGAAATATTATATATGTAATTAAAAATATGCAGCTTTGGCCCTGTACAGCACTTCTTACGTACATTTTTGAATAGAAAAATGACACCATACAAACAAGAGAGGCGAGCAGGCCACGCCAACATTTTGCCTTTTTTACAATTTTTTAAACAAAACAATTAGTAAACCACTTTCGAACATGGAACTTCGAAAGCCCATAACTAAATTTTGGAGGCTAACTTCGAAAAACGGGGAACTCCATTTTTTTACTTATGTATTAATCTCATTAAAAAAAAAGTTGGTATGGTCCCATACCTAGCTAGCTGCTGTACAGTGTTATTGGTGTAAGGCACATAGAAAACCAAAGTTAGTGAGCTGCACCTGGGACGAACAGAGTGAGATTTAGGTCCATTGTCGAAGCCCTATGCTTCACAAGAAGATCGGTACAGCAGTAAGTAAGTAAGTTTTTCGCCTAATTATTGGCTTGGCCCAACAGAAAATCCTACAGAGTAGTTACACTGTACACGACTGGGTATTGACGAAACTAACTTCTTTTTAAGAGATTGATACATAAATAAAAAAGAAATTTTTCCGTTTTTCGAAGTTAACCGCCAACACTTAGTTATGAGCTTTCGAAGTTCGAAATTAAACTAAGTAATGTTTGTCTAATAATTGTTGCATTTAAAAGATTTAGTGGAGTGTAATGGAGTGTGGTTACTAAGTGACCTTGCTCAATCCCGACTCTTGCGTCCTCGTTCGTGCACTCTGGGCAACGGGAGCTACCTAGGCTCGCGGCAGAAAGAGAGGGAGCCCCGGTGGGGCCACTCTGACATACTTGGTTTAAGGGCTCACCGAGGTTTTTGCGTAGCGTCTGTTCACCATGAGGTGCGGCTGCAAGCGGGCGTCTGTCTTGAAGCAAGCGGCTCGCTATATAAATGTGTAAATATTTTCCAAAACCCCGAAACGGGTTGTGCGCTGGGTTTGGGACCCGCCACGTAAAAAACTTAATTCCAATGAAAAAATATACGGCCAAAATCGCTTAGGCGGTTAAGCGCCAATAAATGATGATGAAAAGATTTAAAAGCAAAATGTTGGCCGGGGCGATTTGTATCTTTTGTTTGATTGTCGTTCTCTTTTTATTTCGAATTTTATGTATGAAGAGATATTTACAGCAGCCGGCTGGGTATGGGACAATACCAATATTTTTGAAGGGATTAAAACATAGGTAAAAATTACGCTTCTTGTTTTTCGAAGTTAGCGTCCAAAATTTGGTTACAGGCTTTCGAAGTTCGAAAGAGGTTCTCTGTGTTTTGTTTAAAAAATTGAAAAGAGTAAAATATGGGCGTGGTGGCCTGCTTGCTTCTCTGGTTTAATTAGTGTCGCTTTTCTATTTAAAAATTTATGTGAGAAGTAAAAATTTATGGGCAAAGGTGAGATCTTCGAAAAAAATAAAATCCGCATATTTTTCAAATAAAAAAAAAAAAAAAAAAGTACAAATCAAGTAAGCGGCGGAAAAAGGACACGCCCACATTTAAGTTTTTTCAAACAAAACAATTATAAAACCATATCTTCGAAAAATCCAACTTCGAAAGCCCGTTACTAAATTTAAGAAGCTAACTTCGAAAAACGGGGAACGCAATTTTTTACTTACATATGTCTTAGTCTCTTGAAAAAAGTTGGTTTGGTCCCATACCAAGAAAAAAGTGGACTTTGTCGTATAGAAGCTCTAACCTTTGGCCCTCTATAACACTTCTTACCTACATTTTCAAATAAAAAGAAACTTACACGTATCAAACAAGAGGGCAAAGTAGGCCACAGCCACATTTTGCTTTTTCCATTTTTTAGATAAAACCACTAGAAAATAAAAATTTATTAAGCTTTGGAGGCTAACTTCGAAAAACGGGGAAATTAGTATTTTTTTACTTATACGTCATGATCTCTTTAAAGTAGTTTTTTGCATTAGCACTCTGCTCGTTTATCTGCGGGAAGCTTTTCACCATTATCCAAATCAATGGATATAAGTTCGACTGTCTTTCTTCGTTTCGCCATGGTGAATAATATCAATCGCGCTATCTTTTATTTCCAGAAAATCCACAATTGTTTTCTTTCAAACTTATTTTTTCTGTTTATTTTACAAATATTAATTCGTTTGGTTTTTATTACACAATAAATAGAAAAAATGAAATTACTACACAATTTGTGCTAATCACTTTAAGGGATATAATTAACTAATAATATCGGTGTACAATATAGTCTAGACTTGATAGTCTAATGATTAATGTTAGTAAGTTAATTTTATTAATTATAAAAATTAAAATAGCCAGTTCTGTTTGCTCGTTCTTTTATTTCCTTTTTCTTTTGTTATTTTTATTTTTTTCGCATTTTCTTTTTATATTTTTTTCTTTCTATTTTATGTTATATAAAAAAAATTTAATTGAGTTTCATTTATTTTACTATACTTGCCGTTATCTTTTTTAGTTTTATTTTATTTTATTATATTTTTCGTTTTATTTTTTTTTTTTTTAACTTTAGTTCACTTGTTTTATGAAAAAAATTACACTGATCAAACCAATAATCTCGTACTGTTATCCCAAAGTTGACCAAATTCTGTTAAATTGATATCATTTTAGTTATTTGAACGGAATTTTTTGTTGAAGTAACTGCATTCAACTGTTGATTGAACAGTCTGCAAATGTTTAACTAACCAAATTTTGTAACACTGACAGAATTTTTGTTGATCAAACAAAATTTTGTGTTAAAACAACAACTTCCTCTAGTTAATTCAACAGCGAAGGAACTGTCATTTTAAACTTACTGCATCATCCAATTAAATTTAGAACCGACAGAGTTTTTGTTGAACAAACAAAATTTTGTGATGAAACAACAAACTCCTGCAGTTAATCCAACAGCGAAGATACTGGCTTTACTGTCATAGAACAAAGCTGTAATTAGATGCCGAGCAGCATAAGTACACGATGCCATCATGGTCTTCACGACATGGACGCACCAGGTGAGAAACGAATTAGATATTTATGTTGATGGCACTAAGCTACCAACTGTCAGCCACCCCAAGTTACTGGTCATGACACTGGATAATACTTTCTCATTTGCTGGTCATGTGTCTGCAATTGTCTCAAGGGTACGAGATCGCAACAAGTTCCTCAAGTCACTTGCCGGCAGTACTTGGGGAAAAGACAAAGAAACGTTGCTGACCACATATAAAGCCATTGGCTGACCAGTCTTTGACTATGCCGCACCCATATGGTCGCCTAACACCAACTGGACGAAGTTACAAGTCTGCGAAATACCGCTATCAGAACTGCTACGGGATGTCTCCTCATGTCTCGTGAGTCTCACCTCCATCAAGAGGCAAAACTGCTCAATGTAAGAGAGCACGCGGAAATGCTCAACAGGCAATTCCTTCTGAACTGCCACAAGCCAGGGCATCCAAATCTTCATCTTTTGGACACAGATCCACCTCCCGAGAGACATAAGGAATCATCTCCGTAAGCATTATGACGAGATCCGGCATCATATTTCCTTGCAATTTGATCTGCGGAATCATAAGCGGGCTCTAACCGACATCCACACCGAGTCGGTTGACACTTTCGTCAGATCTCTACCTGTGAACCCCGTTCTAAACAGCCTTCTACCCGATATTGCTGAAGAAGAACGCACCTTACCAAGGGAGACAGGAGTCGCCATGGCACAGCTTGGGTCTGAATACAGTGTGAGGTTAAATTCTTGCTTATCCAGGCTGAATGATACAATTTCAAACACATGTCCTGCATGTGGTAGGACCCCCATGGTACACTACATCTCTTCAATTGCCCAATTGAACCTACTCCTCTAACCCCTCTAGTCCAACCCTCTTGAATCTGCGCGTTTCCTTGGACTCCCGTTAGAGAAGCTTGATGAAGATCTTCGGAATGATCATACACTCTAGGCAGGGCAATGCATTGTTAACAACAACAACATACCATCATGGTAGACACCTGCGTTCAGCAGCCAAATATTGTGAGCTCGATTCTCGGTGAAGGCAACAAAAAGCTACGTGAGGAAGTGTGGTGTCATTTAGAGCGTTCAAGACACCTGAGTTCGATTCTTGAGTTGTTTCTTTTATTTTATTTACGCTTATTTTTTTATTTTACTTTGGTTTAGTAATTTACATTATTATAACTTTCATGACAAACTATCAATTCAGTTTTAGAGATATCTGAGAGAGCAAAAAAAAACTGCCAAAAAAATAAATACATAAACGTTCTTTCAGTTAAATTTATTACGTAAAATTGCCCTTAAATCATTGTAAATGGACTTAATAACTGTTTCTATTCTAATCAGCTGACGCTTCTCAGATTTATTGAAAGCGATTTGTTTTTAAAACAAAATGTTTCTTAGGTGGTTTTTTGGGTAAACAAATCATTCTAAAAACTATGATTAAAAACGATAACAAGCGTTGTCAGCTTGTTTAGATGGGCTTTAAAATTGTTAAGAACAATAAATTAAACTGAATTAGAAATAAAAATATACATGACTAAAAATTTGTGAAGTGGTCCACTTTTTTCGAAGTTCAATTAAGACACAAATTTGGTCAAGTTTTCGAACTTCGAATCATTTTTAAAGTTATATCTATAAATATAGTTTTAAAGATCCATACGTTTTGTCCTTTCTCTCGCGAAATAGTAAACCAACACTTTTCGAAATTAGAAGTTATGTTTATAGCAAAAACTTTGAAGATAAATCGATTTTCGAAAAATTATGAACTTATTTTCGTTCAATCGTTGTTCGATTCGTATTTCATTTGAATACATGACCTTCGAAAAATTATAGGTAGCTCACTTTACAAATATTTTATTCACATGCATGCATATAGTCCCATTTTTGCGATATTATCATAACGACCGTTTTTCGAATTTTACACAGGCTTAAAAAGATTTTGATATATAAAGGGGCGTGGCACCTCCCATGCAAATGAAATACTTCATAGTCGATATCTCTGAAAGTATTTAGGTTAGACCACTCAAATTTGGTGAGGTGTTCTATGAGATCGATCCCTACCACCTCCAAAAAACTGGGAATAATGAAAAAGGGGGCGTGGCACATTCCACACGAATGAAATACTTCATAGTGGATATCTCTGGAAATAGTTAGGTTAGGCCATTAAAATTTGGTGAGGAGTTATATGAGATCAGTCCCTACCACCTGCAAAAAAAACTGGGGCGAACGAAAAAGGGGGCGTGGCACCTTCTATGCAAATGAAAAAATTCATAGTCGATATCTCTGGAAGTATTTAGGTTGGACCACTGAAATTTGATGTGAGGTTATATAAGATCGATCCCTACCACATTCAAAAAAACTGGGCGGACGAAAAAGGGGGCGCGGCACCTTCCATACGAATGAAATAGTTTAGTTTAGACTACTGAAATTTGGTTAGGGATTATATGAGAGCAATACCTAACACCTGCTTAGACCACTGAAATTTGGTGAGAAATTATATAAGATGAATCCCTACCGTGTCCAGACAACTGGAAATAACGAAAAAGGGATTCCCATACAAATGATTTTCATAGTCCATATTTTTGAAAGTATTTAGGGTAGACCACTGAAATTTTTTGAGGGGTTATGTGAAATTAGTGTGAATATGTGAAAGAACTGTAGATAACGAATAGGGGTCTAAGTAGGTAATGTGACAAAAAAATGTCGTATATCCAATTGTTTTAAATAATACCTAAACTCACTTAAAAATTTTGAAATGCATAATTTATATAGAAATGTGGAGTGAACCCCACGGGTATAAGCTAGTACAATAATAAAAAGCAAAAAAATACTCTCCTGCAAAATTTTTATTTTTTCGGTTACGATAATTTCGCGAAAAGGGGACGATATTTTCGATATTAAAAGGTACACCCAATGTAAAGGGGCGCTTAAAATTATTCGATGGTATGACTTATTCGTTCACGATTACTGGGTTTGTAAACCCACGCGATCAATAGTATTCGAAACTTGGCGATTTCTCGAATATTCCTTTGTTGAAATCCAGGGGCCTTATCATGTAATTCGATCCGCAAGAAATTTCGTTCGAATTTGAAAAATTTTTGTTGTCTTTTGACAGCTTTCGAATAGCATTTACTATAGAATAGAATTACATAACAAGGCCCTAGTTTTAAAAAATATTATACGTTAAAAGATTCGAGTGCACTTAAACGAGATGAGCCTATGGCTTCTTAGCGTATCGAAATATTGATTTACATACAGTTTTTTTTGGCTTTATATTACAAATTATGTATGTACTAAACTATGTATGTATGTGGTATACACCTATTAAACTTGATTTGTCATATTCTACTTAGTGCTGTTTGAGAGCTGCTTTCGAGTGTTTTTTTCGTGTACTATAACTACTTTAGTTGTTTCTTCTAAATTTAAAATACTATAAAAATTAATTATGAACATAAATAAATTTAAAGTTATTTACGTACATATACGTAGATACGCGCATACTTATACAAGTAAATACTATGTATAATTAGTTGTATCCTGAGTGAATACTTATCTATATTAAGCTTGATACCTCCAAAATGTTGAACATTGTGTGAAAGTGTGTGGTAAGTAAGTGTTGTAAGTATTTACATGATTAGGCAATTAAATTTCTTTAAATATTTCACAATATGCAATATAGGTGTCGTAACCCAATAAACATTCGCTTTAGTAAACAATTCGAAAATAAATGAAGTAAGTGTTACTTTCGAGAACGAACTTGGATAAACGTTTTTTTGCGATTTCTTTTTTTTACACTCGATATCCAATTTCCATACTGGAAAAAATTGTGTGATTATTTCTCTCATAAAAATTTCTCAGACTTAAAAAAAAAATACAAATAAAAAAATTTCGGTTTGAAGGATTCGAACAGATTGAAGCATTTGACTAAAACTTTGTAAAGTTTCGAAGTTCGAATTTCTTTCTGAAACATGTTTGTATAGTTCACAACAAAAGAAATTGTTTGTGCGAGTTTTTCGAAATTCGCATTATTTCGCAAGTTATTGCTATAAACCTTTTTTCAAAGTTTCTCTAATTTTTGAATATTTTCTTGCAGTTGGTCAAACCTAATATGCATATATATAGACCAACTGCATTTCTTAAATAAAAAATTTGGAACTTCGAAAAGACGTTTATAGCTATAATTTCGAAAGTAGTTCGAATTTCGAAAATTGTAAAATATCTACATATTTTTTTTTTAATCGTCAATGTTCAGAAATGAAAATTCTTAATTTCTACTCCCTTTTCAAAGGTATCTCGAAATTACTCCCAATACTTTGGTAAACTAAGGTTCGTTGTAGGTTCATTCTCAATAAGTTATTTTGATTGGATATCAAACTTTATTTCCGAGCGTTCAAAACGAAGTTTATTGAGAATTTTTACGTACATTATTTTCACACACACAAAAGTCACTCGTCCACATACCACTAGGGATCAAACGATACCGCGGAAGTATAACTTTTAAAGCCGGTTTCACACACTCGGCTTAACTTAGTTAAGTATTTTTTTCACCTTGCCAACCTTCCAGCTGACCATACTCGACTTTTTCTCTTGTTTTAAATTCTGTTTTGGTCACATCATGAAACTCATTCTATCAATCGCACATGATGCACCGCCAAAAAAAACGACCAACCCAAGTGATGTATATAACAGTATAAATAAGTGGAAGTTCCGACGAAGCCTAAATAGCCTCCGAAAAGCCTCCCCACGGAGTGTATACACCTAGGAAAAAAACCTTTTCAAATTTATGAAAAATATGCTCCTCTGGGACTTCTTAAATGAGCGTTTTGAGAGTCCCAAAATGCCCCTTAAAATAATACGCAAAACTCCATGCGGATTCCCCGAAAAGAAATATCGAAATTTCTGGCTGGGTAGAAAATATCATCGTCCTCAAGGCTTCGTACTTGGTTGGCTAGGAATATACTCCGTGGTATCGTTTGCTTCCTATATATATGTATATGTGAGACTATAACTCACACATGCAACTATTAATGTAACTAATTATTCCTCAAAGGCAGCAAATGTGCTTCTGAATTGAATACCCATTTATCTAAATCAATTTCTTTACGATTATCACTAAATAATAAATAGAAATATTTAAGTGTTTCACTCATCCAAAAACTTTCCATCATATCACGCAGTCTTGTATTGAATATGTTTTTAACATTGCCAATTGACGTATAACCGTAAGCGACTTTGGTATGCTTTTCAAATGCTTGGAATATATTCCAACCCATATCTTGATAGGTACGATTTCCCGTTATTGCATAGAAATAGTATAAACTCTCTATAAACTCTGGGCGTAATAGATTATGAGCATCATTTGGCTTTACGTATATATCTTTCTCTTCATTTCCAGTTACAGCAAAATAGGTTATTTCAGGTGCCAATTGTGTTGGTTGGCGCATATATGTTTGATAGCAAGTTTCGAGTAGATCACGTGCAAGCAAAAGATGTGAAGTTGGCATACCAAATTTGTGTCCCAACAATAGTGTACCAGGTAAATAACAAGTGAGATGATCCATTTTAGGTTTAAAGTCTTTGCCATTTATTAGCTCGCCAATATAGACATGTTGCTCCTTGGGAGTGCGTCGCATCAGTTGGGTTAGTACACCATCAATTGCGCGCATATAGTCTGCGATGAGGCTGTAAAAACAAGAGTGAAAAAAAAAATTTTTTTTAGAACACGAGTTAATTTGATTTTGTGTTTTTCCGACAGGGTGGATACTAGATGTAAATTCGAACGATTTTTCGTCATCCGCTATCTTCAGTGTTTGATTTCGTTCCTCTTCTCTCTTTTCGGAGAACCAAATCAAACACTGAAGATGGCGGATTGCCGAAACCGGTTTGTTACAAAGCCAAAATTGACAAGGGATGACGAAAAATCGCTCCAATATACATTTTGTAGAACATATTTAAGTATCCAAATACTTAATCAAAATTCTGATAGAGAGCGGTCCTGAAAAAAAATTTCGACCTCCCACTTGAGTGAAAAAAATAAATTTTGAGAAAATAAATGAGATATGTACTTATATCTGTAACACCTGCAGAGAAAAGAGAGAAGGGGTCATGGGGATTTTTCGTACTAGGGATAGAGATAGGGATGTGATAGAGATACGGATCGGATAAGGATAGGAATAGGGAGAAAAATACGATATGAAAGGGAAAGGTAGAATATAGAATAATCCAGCATTACAAAACTCTTTTAAATTAGTTTTAAAAAATATATACACAAAAATCACTTACAAATCATCCGATTTCCGTCCAGTCTGCATCCACTGCTTTAACAAATACTCATAGTAAGAGTCACCACGTGCACCCAATGAGATTGTAGCATAATTTCTGAAGGTACCCGTATTCGCATTTATGAATATCGGTACAAGCCCATTGGGTTTTTCCAAGGCATGCACCTTTTTATTAACTGCATGCGATACCTGTTCGAAAAATAGAGATAATTAAGTTCGTTCTATTGATTATAGTTTTTGCATGCAAACCTTTTCGTAAACGGCTACATTTGTAGCGCGACTAAGATCACGAAATTCCAATTGTATTGTGGTAACTTCGCTTGTCGAACTATCAGGTGACCATTTGGGTGAATGTGCAGTCATTGAAGCGAGATTCACATCTGAATATGGTATACCAGATGCAGAGAGAAAGCAAGGCAACATTCGATTACCCAGCTCGATCTGTATCGAAATGAAATTAAAGCCCCCCTAGCGACACAATCGATATTATTTAATACTCACCGAATTTATTAAAAACATTTTATCACCACTCAAGTGATACGAGGATAACAAACCACCCAAAACACGTATTGTCACCTCAAATAGATTCACATCGCGATTGATGTCAAATGTAAGAAAATTACTCACCCACTCGCGACCTTCGCTAAACTCTGAAAGAATTGAAATTCAAAAAATGTTAGCACAACCGAAAATTATTACATTCTAAAAAAGAAATAGATGCACTTACCATCCTCCAAACCCATTATATACATTGTATCCAAAGAGTCTACGATTGTCAAACCCAAGCCAAACCAATCATGTGATCCTTGCGATAAGGGTTTTAAATTGTCATGACCCCATGCATATTTTTTATAACCATTCCATGAATGCTTAAAAGCTGAAACTACAGCAATCTGACGTTCATTTGTGGCGCCGTGAAAATGTTGTTTCTTTGCTAAAGATGCATGATCAATGCTATTTACATAATCTGTTATAGCTGTATTGGTCCCTGGTACTAGGCGTGGATTTAAAACAGCCGCTTCTAATGTAGCACGTTCATCATCATCTTCTGCGCCAGATTTATCATCCACCGAGGGGCTATCTATGCGATTGTCGTTAAGATTAATCTCTTGTATACTTATTTTATTAGGAATATCGATTACAGGAGCCGCCTTCAAAGAGTTCAAATTTTGTCTTCCGTGTTCTTCTATTTTTTTGTCGATGTTATAGGCATCCTTTTCTGGAAGATTTTGGAATTCGTGTAATTTGATCTGTAACAAAAAAATATTTTGAAATTTAAGTAATGATTATTCTTAAGAACAGAGCTAATTTTCTAGGTTTTCAGTGAAGATTCTTCCTAATAGAAACATTCTTTCGTGTACTGTCGGAAGCTGAGATGTTTTCGGTCGCCGATAGAGATTGTTACTCTACGAAATATTGAAGGATCATGCCTACTAGCGAATCACAATGAAATACATGCAACGTTATCATTTTGGCAGAAGTTTTCCGCACTTGCGTAAATTTCCCCACAAGTTTGCAACGCCCACTCATCACCCCTCTAAAATTTGATTGGGTTGTCACATATCATTCAAAAAATAATATAGATAGATAAGCCAACAAAAAGTGTTAAATATCTACAATTTAATGTGCCACTAAAGAACTTCTTTTCAATTGCATACATTAGACTGAGCAAAAAAAAATAGTTTTAAATTATTTAGAATAGCTGAACAGATGGAGCCCTAACACAAAGAACCCATTTTTTCAAAAAGTCTCGTCTCAGAATTGGTTTGAAGAACGCTCTAGCTCAAAACTTTTCAGGCCATATTTAAAAATTTAGTTAAAGAACTCCCTTTCCCAGCTTGAGTTTCAAAATTCCATAACTACCGAAAATCCAATGGGGCATATTCATAGTCAAAATAAAGTAGGTACTAAAGTTAGCACAGGCTTTTTGACACAATTTCCAACATCTTATCTATCAAACAAAGCTGACGCTAACTTTGGGACCTACTTTATTTCGACTATGAATATATTCTAATACATTTTCATGTGACCCTAGGAGTTTAGAATATGCCCGTCGTAAGGAGCGATTAAAATCAAGGTATGAAACCGATTAAAATAAAGTTCCGGTTTCGGTTACGGTTTTGTAACGTGTTTCGGTTTCGGTTCCGGTTTCGCTCTTCAACATTTATTTCGGTTTCGGTTACGGTTTCGTTCCGGTTTCGGTTTCCAAATAAAAACACCAACACAAAAAAATTGTGCTACTACAAAACTCAAATATGTACCTAAATGCAAAATAAGTCTGAATTTTAATAACTTTACTCCGGTTTTCATGAAGAATTTTCTCCAATATATGGTAATAAATATTACTTTCGCTATTTATGGACAATTTTTTTCTTTAATATAAGTATGTATGTTATAAGTTAGTGGTCATTAATTTGAAAATCTTTGAAAATTTGGTGGACTTTTGACCGATAAGTTTAAAAAATTAACTCTACTTTTTATATTAGACAAATGTTAAAATGGAACGTTAATATGATGACGCTTTCTGAGACGGCCACTAAACATTTTTTTTTCGGTTGTCGTAAATTTTTTCGATGGCTTCATTCGCCTATAGTTCAGTTCTTTCGAAATTTTGATATTGAGGTCAAAAAGTGTCTTGCTTAATCATCTTTCATGAAAATTATTCAGGGTAGCCTCTTTTAAAATAAAATAGGTATGTGTCCACAAAAAAATTCAAAACCGTTTGGAACCGGTTCCGGCTTTTGAAACGGTTTCGGTTTCGTTCTTTTTCAGAAAAAAATAACGGTTACGGTTTCGGTTTCGGTTTTGAAAAATGAAACGGTTTTAATCGGTTACGGTTACGGTTTCGGTTTCAGTCCTTGATTAAAATCCGCTTCGACAACGGTTGCGGGGTTAATGAAATCGTTTCAAAGCAGTCCAGCTGGTACCACAAGGTACGATTCACCGGAGCGTGACGGATTTTTATTCGGCAAGCAGGTCGAAGTAGTGTTAAAACAACAACAACAAAGGCCTTTTTGGATCAAATGCTGAGATAATGCGTTTTTGAGCAAAAATTTTTCATTATAGAAAATAATACACATTTTTTTGGCTCAGTGTAATATACATTAACCTACATATATCTATACTAGTTGTCACTATTTATTCAGTAATTTGTTGCACCCTTCTGATTGGATATGTAAGTTTCACTTATTATTGGTTGATGGTTGATAAGATAAAGAAAATGATTTACTATGTAGAGGTACCTATATCTATGCCTTTACTAGTTACATACCAACCTACTTATGTATGAACTTACGTCTTTAAATTCCGGTACATGATTATTTGGCAATGCGATTGGTTGCGCTTGAGCAATCTCAGGCAGCGCATTGTTAACAATATCCTTCATATTTTCTCTATCAACATTGGTTAGTGGCGTTGCAGCTGACGGGACGTCCGCCTCATTTGGTGTATCTTGTTTGTCAGCAAAAGGTAGACCTCCATTTATTAAACGTTCATTACGTTTAGTGATTTCTTCATTGGAAAAGACAATAACGATTGTAGCACATATTGCCAATATGGCAACTAAAATAAGATTACGCTGGCAGCGGGGCAATTGATTCCAGGACTGACATTAAGAAGAAAAAGAAAATAGAAATTTAAGACAGCGAGATGTAACAAAGCGTGTATGTATCATTACCCGTCGTAAGCTACGCCGTTGAGGCAGTTTCACAGTGAGATTGTCTTCCTCGCTTTCACCGAGACCTACGCCCGTCAAAGTTAAGGAGATGTGATCACTTTGCTCCATATCCTCTATTGTATTCAACTCGCACCAACTACACGCTCAATGGACACAGGAACCTTATTTATGCACGATCCTAAAAACGCCCCCGGTACCTTTTTGCTTTTGTATAAAATCGATTTATTTTTGTAGCAAATCTAGGGTACAAAAACACCAAATTTTACATAGTGCCAATGGTCATTAATCTTCAGCGCCCAGTTATGGCGAGGCAGCTAATCTGGCTGCAAATTCTCTAAAGAAATATTATATGTTTATTTAATTAAAAATGCTTGCGTTTGCAGGAACACGTAAACTATTTGGCACTATTTGCAAAACACAAACCTACATTCAATTCTGTCTACTGTCTTTGCAGTTTTTTACTTTGCAGCCAGGGTTGCTTTTATTTTGTTTTGAAAATCCATGATATTGAACCAAAAAGTACAACACTCTTTTTCAACAGCTGATTGGGTTCTTAGCGGTACTAATAGTACATTTACACCGCACCAAATTTGGCGAATTCAAATTAGCCACTTCGACAGCGTTTACACTTAAGCCCCATATACACATCTTTTTGATCGTGAACGCGGGTGAGCGTGAACAATTTTCTTTTGTGTAATATGTTGATAGTAGTCCACTATCCCAAAAAAATCATGCGTAAGTGGAAAAACAACTAAAATATCTTTGATATTAGAGCATTTAAAATTAAGTGAAAGTGTTAAATATGCTTTGAAATGCTTATTTTACTATCTCACAATGAATTGTGTGCGAACACAATGTGACACAAACCCTTCGCAAGTGAGTGTTGAAATTTGGCAATTACCACGCTAAACTTTGAATTTTTTCACATTTTTTGGAGAATTGAACTCATTTGACAGATATGCGTGAGCGCACAAAAGAATTGATTTGGAATTATTTTCCTTTGCGTACGCAATAGAAAGTCTCCACTCATTCACGCTCACGTTCACACGGAACTGTAAGGGGTGTAAGAGTAGTTCGCCTCCCCGTGGTGAACTCTGGGTAACGCTAAATGACCTACATGACCTACACGGCTAGTTTCTACGTATTGCCGGTTCTACGAGAACGGTAGCAGTACTTGTGCTGTACCCACGTACCGAAACGACCCGGGCCGTTTTTTATATCGACCCGGGCAAGAGCAATACACGCGGGGTGACCCTATCTGACATTTGGGCAGGGCTACACCTCGTTACAACAACAACACCGTTTACACTGGCAAATTTGCACTTGACTTCACCTTCCCTGCAAAAGTCTTCAGCCAGCACAAAAAGCCACCGAAAGAAAATGCATTACCGTGATGATTTAAACACCTGTCCCTGCAAAGCGACGGTTGGAGTAGGTGGTCCAGTCCTAGGACATCGCAATTTTAATTGGAGCACACTTTTTATATGAAAAACGATTACATTTGGAGTACTCTGATGCTCCAATTGGAGTACTCTTCGGATAGGAAATAGAGTACTCTCGATTTTTGCAGGGTAGTACAAAAGTTATCACACGTCAATTACCCTTTAAGGTTCTTGCTGGGCAATTCTAAAAAGCGCCAATTTGCACTTTTTCGCCAAATTTGTTCGTGTCTGAGGGGAAGTGTCGTGTAAACATTCTACTTCGATGTTGCCACTTCGGGCGGTTTACAGGGTTGCCACCTATGTTAATTTTTTTTTAATATCATGCAAGATATGCCAATTTGGGTATCAAAGAAATTTTTTTTCGCCAACTAACATATTTTGAAGTAGGGTTCCCAGCCAGCCCTATATTATTTATTCCTTTCGGTATCGACCAATATCTCAGGAACGGGTAAGGCAATTTGGATAAAACTTGGCATATAAATAGTATGCCTCATTTCGCAAATTCGGGCGGTTTACAGGGTTGCCAACTAAAAAATTTTATTTTAAACATTGTGCAAAATATACCAATATGGTTATCAAATGAAAGGTAATTTCAGCCGTATACTAAATAAGACATTTTAAGGCAGGGCCTTCTATTTTATTTATTCCTCCACAGCATTTTTTTTAGTTACATCACCCTTGTATTAATATCAGCAAGTTTATATTTACATCACGATTTACCATCATAATTTTAAGGGTAATATGGCAAAAGTGACGGGTGTTGCCACTTGAAGATTTTACATTTAAATGTCCGGACCTGAAAAATGTCCAACCAATGAACACATTTTTAAATAACAATCGCTTTTGACTTTAAAGCAATTTTTGAACAACCTCATTTTACCATGAAATTTCATTAAATTTTCTGAAGAATTATAGATTTTCCTTTTATTTATTTATACTTTATACTTTACAAATCGTACAAACATTTAAAATATTTAATATTTCACATTTCAAATTCTTTATAAAATTTATGTCGAGTACATTTTGGGGCCTCGTAGTGGGTATATAAATACATACATATTTACATATATACTATATAAATGTACAGTTAAATGTTGGTGAATCTTCAAATAGGTATATTCTAGTAGGTAACATAACAAATAAAACTTCTAACTTAACAATTTTAGAACCAAATGTATTAAATTAAAATTACGCCACGTTACTAAAATTCAATACATATCTACATTGCTAATATAAAACATTTGATCTAAAGTGGGAGGAAATAAAAAGTTGGTCTGGCAGCATCTTTCAAAACTCTATTTCAAAATATTTTTAAAAATTTCCTTTTCGTATTTTTTATAACCGTCTTTTTCGGAATTTATTACAAAAACGGACTATCTCAGAATTTTTTTCAACAACGTACTATCTCATCAGTTAAAAATATATTGAATTTTCGTTCAGATATGGCTTTTTTAAACCAAATTCTAAAATAGTGCATTTTTTATTTGAAAAAAAAAAAAAAAAAAAAAAAAGATCTGATCTGGGACGTTCTTTAAACATACCGATCCATAAGGGATGATTTACACGGGTCGATTTTTCTAACATATTTTTTTCAATCGACCGTAACAGCAATTCGCTCGATCTTCACCTTGTATTTAAGGGTTGAACACAAGTGGTTCGATGAAAATCGACCCGTGTAAATGAGCCTTAACAGCAATTTTAGTATAGCCAACAAAACAAGTTTAAAGGAAAAGATTTTTCAAATTTTGTTGGATACATCAAAATTGCCGTTAGGAGTCGAAATTCTGAAATAGTTGAATTTTTCAATAACGGTAATTTTTTGTCAGAAATTAAAAAAATTGCAATCAAAAACAAATGAAAACATAAAAAACAACTGACTTTTCGACAGTTCGTGCCGGATTTGTTCTATGTTCGAATTTATGGACTACTTCGATTCGATTATTTGAACGAAAAAATGAGTGTTTGAGGAAAATAGGGCATGGTCTATATAAAATACATTCGCAATTGTTATTGTTCGAATTATCGAGCCCATTTTATATTTCTATCTACATATATTATTAAACTAATACTAATTTGTGAAAGCACCTTTTAATAGTAGTTAGTTGGGGTATCATTACTGCTTTGTCTCATAACATTGATTACACACCCGCACCGGTTTTCCTATCTGCCCCTGATCGTTGAGCAACGCCAATGTATGTTCGGAACATGATTTACAAAAAATTTCGCCACAACTTCGACAATGGTGTTTTCGTCTCGTTAAACCAAATTCCTTCTTGCATTCTAGACAATGTGTAGCTATCGAATCCGGTGCCCATATACCAGCACTTGCCACCTCACCGGGTGATTGCAATGATAAATCGGACGAACGTAATTGTTGTTGCCTTCGTTCACGCTCCTCCAATTCGGATACTTTTAATTTATTTACACTTAACTGTATACCCAATTCTTCGAGTGTTTTTTGTGCTTCTGTCCATTGTATGCGCATTTTTTCTAAGTCCGCACGTAGTTTCGAGTTCTCTTGAGCTTCGTTAGTGAGTTCTTTGACACAATTTTGTAGACTACTTATTTTCTCTTTCAATTTTACTTCCTTCTCTTGTAACGAAATTCGCCATTCTCGTTCGATACGTGATTCGGCTTCCGAACGTGCAGCACGTTCTTCGGATGCTGTCACTTGAGTGGATAGAGTTTGCGAGGTATTTCTAAGAGCTTCACCCAAATTGGTTTTGTCGCTGTCCCATCTGTTTTTTTAAAAGAAGGGGAGAAAAATAATGGCTATTAGAAAAAAAAATTGAAGGGGAGCATATCGCCGGCTGAGTGGAAAATCGCCATTATTTCAAATATTATCCAAAACTGCCATATCTCAAAATTTATTGGAAGAACGCTATAGCTCATTTCATTCAGCAACGCCCTGTTCCAAAGTTTTGTACAAGAGAAGGGGCGTTTCTCTCAGAATGAGTTTCAAAACAACCTATCTGAACTAAATTTATACATTTTTAGTTGAAATAATTGTTTTTTAATATATAAAATTTGAGCCAGGGCGATTTTCAATTTTGAAACAAAAGGGGTTTTGTAGAAAATTCCGATATAGGGCGTTTTTAAAAAACATTTTCAAATAAGGTGATCCTCCACTCAGCAGTCGATACAAGTTATGTAAAACTACAAACTTATCGATTATTCTATTGGAAAGTTTGAAATTGTGAGGCTTGGATCTAAATCTACGTAAATAAGCTTTCTATTCAACTATCTAAACTTAACTAAACTGGCGGCGATATACCAACAGGTTATCATAACGTCTAACTTGTGCCGTGTTGCTTGTGAGTTTTTCCTGCAAGATGGCGGGACCTACAAAGCAAATGAGTTTTTGCTGAGAATCTCTTCACGGCAGAAATAATCCCGGAGAGTTTGCAAAACTACTGGCGAGGGGGGACCCCGTTGAGAAAAATTCTGTTGGACTTGCCGCGTCCCGCCGCAATACGATTTCAAAAATATCCATCGTTGGGCATAACATCTAAAATGTTTAACTGTCAACAGTGACCTGGCTAAAACAATCCCAGCGATGTAGAGGCGCTTAGAATTTAACCGCAGTAATATACGCCTGTCATAAGAGGCGCCTAAGGGATTGTCGTCTTTCAAGCCGATAATTCCTGTACTCGTTCCCATCCGGACTAACTTCCCTTGTCTCTTCCTGCAGACAAGAAAGGCCAGAACTTAATATTAAGCCCAAAAACCTTCAATATGACAGTCGAAAAGTAGGAAATCCAGGAGGACCCATATTCAACCTAGCAATATCAATATCGCAAAGTAGGTATACGAATTTCCGATTTAATGATGCGCTGTATGAGCTTTACGAAGACGCTGACTTACTTCAGCGAGTTAAAATCCAATGGCTTCGCTGGCTGGGATACGTCGGGCCGTATGACGAAGGAGCACCGCACAAGAGGTATTTTTATCTGCACCCACCCGTGGAAGCAGAGTTAGGAGTGGTGACTCAGAGGGAAGGACCAAGAGCAGACCGAATTTCCAAAACAAAAAACGACCCGTGAGCTACATATATCGGGCGGTCAAAATTGAATGAGCGGTTACATGACCACTTAAAGTAAATGGAAGCTACCTCATATCCGGCGTTCAAGGATATCGTTTCATGTCCGTCAAGTTAGCACTACAACTTTGAAAAAATTAATATTACTATATGGGATTAATTCCCGCTTTTTAACCGTTAACACACCGTGAAATCCAAAAAATTACCGTTTTTCATTTTTTTAAAATAACCCCTAGTAAT
Source organism: Campiglossa producta (assembly GCA_964058755.1). NCBI lineage: Eukaryota > Metazoa > Arthropoda > Insecta > Diptera > Tephritidae > Campiglossa > Campiglossa producta. The sequence goes on along the minus strand of CAXKVI010000001.1, from coordinate 14,437,175 downwards.
GCTAACTTGACCGTCAAGTTAGCACTACCACCCTCGAAAACAATTTAATTCGATTCTAAATTTAAAATCAATTGCGCAGATAATTCCCGTTTAATAACCGTAATTAAGTAGTGCTAATGAAAAAAATCGAAAAATTTTTTTTCTCGATTTTTTTTAAAAATAACCCCTAGTAGTGCTAACTTGACGGTCAAGTTAGCACTACCACCCTCGAAAACAATTCAATTCGTTTCTAAATTTAAAATCATTTGCGCAGATAATTCCCGTTTAATAACCGTAATTAAGTAGTGCTAATGAAAAAAATCGAAAATTTTTTTTTCTCGATTTTTTTTAAAAATAACCCCTAGTAGTGCTAACTTGACGGTCAAGTTAGCACTACCACCCTCGAAAACAATTCAATTCGATTCTAAATTTAAAATCATTTGCGCAGATAATTCCCGTTTAATAACTGTAATTAAGTAGTGCTAATGAAAAAAATTGAAAAATTTTTTTTCTCGATTTTTTTTAAAAATAGCCCCTAGTAATGCTAAGTTGACGGTCAAGTTAGCACTACCACCCTCGAAAACAATTTAGTTCGACTCTAAAATTAAAATCAATTGCGCATATAATTCCCGTTTAATAACTGTAATTAAGTAGTGCTAATGAAAAAAATTGAAAAATTTTTTTTCTCGATTTTTTTTAAAAATAACCCCTAGTAGTGCTAACTTGACGGTCAAGTTAGCACTACCACCCTCGAAAACAATTCAATTCGATTCTAAATTTAAAATCATTTGCGCAGATAATTCCCGTTTAATAACCGTAATTAAGTAGTGCTAATGAAAAAAATGGAAAAATTTTTTTTCTCGATTTTTTTTAAAAATAACCCCTAGTAGTGCTAACTTGACGGTCAAGTTAGCACTACCACCCTCGAAAACAATTCAATTCGTTTCTAAATTTAAAATCATTTGCGCAGATAATTCCCGTTTAATAACCGTAATTAAGTAGTGCTAATGAAAAAAATCGAAAAATTTTTTTTCTCGATTTTTTTAAAAATAACCCCTAGTAGTGCTAACTTGACGGTCAAGTTAGCACTACCACCCTCGAAAACAATTTAGTTCGACTCTAAAATTAAAATCAATTGCGCATATAATTCCCGTTTAATAACTGTAATTAAGTAGTGCTAATGAAAAAAATTGAAAAAATTTTTTTCTCGATTTTTTTAAAAAATAACCCCTAGTAGTGCTAACTTGACGGTCAAGTTAGCACTACCACCCTCGAAAACAATTCAATTCGATTCTAAATTTAAAATCATTTGCGCAGATAATTCCCGTTTAATAACCGTAATTAAGTAGTGCTAATGAAAAAAATTGAAAAATTTTTTTTCTCGATTTTTTTAAAAAATAACCCCTAGTAGTGCTAACTTGACGGTCAAGTTAGCACTACCACCCTCGAAAACAATTCAATTCGATTCTAAATTTAAAATCATTTGCGCAGATAATTCCCGTTTAATAACCGTAATTAAGTAGTGCTAATGAAAAAAATCGAAAAATTTTTTTTCTCGATTTTTTTTAAAAATAACCCCTAGTAGTGCTAACTTGACGGTCAAGTTAGCACTACCACCCTCGAAAACAATTCAATTCGATTCTAAATTTAAAATCATTTGCGCAGATAATTCCCGTTTAATAACCGTAATTAAGTAGTGCTAATGAAAAAAATCGAAAAATTTTTTTTCTCGATTTTTTTTAAAAATAACCCCTAGTAGTGCTAACTTGACGGTCAAGTTAGCACTACCACCCTCGAAAACAATTTAGTTCGACTCTAAAATTAAAATCAATTGCGCATATAATTCTCGTTTAATAACTGTAATTAAGTAGTGCTAATGAAAAAAATTGAAAAATTTTTTTTCTCGATTTTTTTTAAAAATAAGCCCTAGTAGTGCTAACATTGACGGTCAAGTTAGCACTACCACCCTCGAAAACAATTCAATTCGATTCTAAATTTAAAATCATTTGCGCAGATAATTCCCGTTTAATAACCGTAATTAAGTAGTGCTAATGAAAAAAATCGAAAAATTTTTTTTCTCGATTTTTTTTAAAAATAACCCCTAGTAGTGCTAACTTGACG